>OZ005653.1:179334012-180534012 GCA_963930645.1 Salticus scenicus | reverse complement strand
AGTTGGCATTGCAGAATTCTGTACCATTGTCACTATGAATGGCTTTAAGTTTTTTATTGAGGAACAGTTCAGCTCTAGTTACATGTTTCAAAAATATATCAAAAACCTGACTTTTCTCTACCATTGGGTAGATAGCAATTTTCCTGGAAAACTCATCTGTAATTGTCAAAAAAAATCTCTCACCGTTTCGCCCTAAAATACTAATTGGTCCCCAAACATCTAAATGCAGTCTTTCAAGTGTTTCTCTAGATTGCCCACCTTGAATAGGTTTAAATGACCTGCGTCTCTGTTTTCCAAAACGGCAAGGCTCACAAAAATTTTTAGTATGTTTTAATCTTGGCAATCCATGAACACAATTCTGCTTACTGGTATGGACCACAAGATCTTTACCAACATGGGCGAAACGAGAGTGCCAAGTATCTACCGAATTGAGATCAACCACAGCAGCAACAGGCATGTGAGAAAAAACATTTAAATTTTTATTTCCTAGCCCCCCATTAATTTCAAATTCAGGATTCTTTAAAATTCTAGGAAAAACATAATATATACCTTCTTTAAGTTTAGCATTGAAAACAAAATTACCATCTTTATTAAACACTGAAATTTTCCCCCTTTTTCCAATATAGCTGCCTCCCATACTATCTATACATGGTCCCGACATGAGGTTCTTCCTCAATTTACTAGAATACAATACATTATTAAACTGATACACAACATTATTAAACAGCATTTTTACCATACCTCTCCCTTCGATCGGGAAGCTGACCCCGTCCACAGCAACAGACATGCTTTCATTATCAACCTTTTGAAAATTCCAAAAATATTCTTTGACTTTGCAAAAATGGTGCGAAGCAGCCGAATCGAAGACCCAGCTGTTTCTGCCATCCAAATTAAAGTTTAGTAATGATTCAGCCACAAAGAAATTTTGAGGAAAAACTGAATTTGTGAAACTGACTTGTGGACGAGTTTCTGCTCCCCTTCCGAAAGGTTTTTTACCAGCATTAAAATTTCTAGAAGGCATATTTTTAGGCTTAGAAAAGGACCTTTTAGGTAATGCAGCAAAACAATTTGTACTATAGTGACCATTTCGGCCACATCTAAAACATTTAACATTTTTCTTAAAAAATTTATTACCAGAATTAGAGGGACATGTAACATTCTGAACTTCAATATTAGATTTAGAGTTATTAAATTCAAGATCACGTAATTCTAGGCGGGTCTCTTCAGCGATTAAATGAGAAACAACTTCCTTAAATGAAAAATTTTTATGATCTAGCCTAAGCAAAAATTGTATAACTGGCTGAAATCTATCTGGTAAGCGACGAAGAATTTGATAACAGGCATAAATGTCTGCTACTGGCTTACCCATATTTCGGAGTTGTTCAATAATCTCTGAGAGCCTCGCCGAGTAAGTACGTATAGATTCATTATCTTTCATAAAACAGTCCAAAAATTTATGAAATAATGAAAAATGTTCAACCCGACTGTCAGGGACCAAGTTAGATTTCAAAACTTGCCAAGCATCGCTTGGACTTTCACAATTCTCAATTAAGCATTTTAATTCTGAATCTAAATTTAAATAAATTGTGGTCAAAGCCACACGTGACCGATTTTCAAAACTTTCTTTTAATTTTAAATCTTCATCACTAGGAGGTTTTTCAGTACCCGTAACTATTTCCCAAGAATTTTTCTCTTTAAGTAAAAATTTAATATCACGAGACCAACTTGAGTAATTTTTATAAGTATGTTTTTCAATTGAAGGACTCAAGGTCAAGGCCATGTTTAACAAGAAAAAACCCCCTCAAAAAAAATTTAGATATTAAAGCTGCTAGAAAATCTGTGCCAAAATTAAAGACCACTCACACATGGTATGGACCGGTTTCTGAAGCCCACAACCCTAAATTATGTTGTAAATGTTGAAAAGTTCAACATACAAACATAAAGAAAAATTAAAGAAGAGTTATATTATACACAGTGGAAAAACGTTACCTGATCCTAACAATGTGTGTGAGTGGCACAGGAAAGACACAAGTTTTAAAATAAATTTCAATTTTATTTATAGCTTTAAATATATATATATATATATAAACAGAAAAAGAAGAATTATTAAATATATATATGAATAAATCTATTTAAATGCAAATTATGGAAGATTTATACAAAAAAACACAAGTCAAAACATCCATAGTATCTGCTGCTTCAAACATAGTATCCAGGTAAGTGAACATCATACACCATCCTATTATAGGTGGTGTCTAAAACTGCCGCTCTTTAAAGATTAATAAAATAGTACTTACAAAATCATTGGATTATTTGAAGACTTTAAACAAACATATTGAAGAGGAACATTTCCAAGAAATATTAGATCATAATGCAGGATGCAGCTAATGATGAGCATAGATCACACTGAATATATTTGAAGGAAAAACACAATTTAATTTATTAATAGCGTTTCCAAAAAAACTATCGCTATTTTAGCTTTAAGCATTTTTTTAAACTATTCATTAATTTAATCCAGGAAAAATTAACTTTTGAGATTCATTGAAAACGTTTTATAAATTTCTTTAAACTATCAGTACAACTATTAATTTATTCAACATTACAATTATACTAAAAAATGAACTGTTCCTTTAACAGTTTAAATTAAATAAGAACTTAACGAAACGAAATTATAATTCAACAGGAAAAAAACGGCAAGACGACCTGCGTCTGCAACAAAAACATCGCGACTAGCTTGTCAGCCACCGAGCAGCATATACTGTCATTCCTCCCTATTTATAGGTTTCATTTTATGAAGATTTGCATAATCGCGGTGAATCGGCATGTGCCGTTGAACGACTACACGATGCAACAACGTTACCTGCAACTGCTAATTGAGGCTGTTGCAAAAATAGCGGCATGTCGCCGGAAACGTGAATGAATCAAATGATTCATTCACGGAACACGCCGAAAACAAAACAAACACCGGCGTTAAACAGGTAAGTGTTTTTAAAGTGAATAAAAGAGGTATAAACTATTTCATTTATGTAATTGATAAAAATAAACCCTTTTAATAAGTAATGCATAAACTTTTTAACAATTAAGTTGATTAATATTTTTAATAAAACTTAAGCAATTAATAAAGGTTAAATTTCCCTTTTTAAGTATGACTTCAAAGTTATCTGCCAAAGTAATGGCGTTGGAAAAGTTGGGAGCTGGAATATTTCCAACAGATTCGTAAAAAATTTCGACCTCGAGTTTTTGATAGATTTACACGTTTTGAGAGCTGTAGAACACGATTTTACCATTTTTAGAAAATGTCTGTCTGTTTGTCTGTCAGTCTCTGTGTGTGTGTGACAAACTTCTGTGGCAACTGTATCTCAGGAACTATTTCACAGAATTTCATAGAAATTGGTATGTAGTTACACCTTGACATATATTAGTGCCTATCAACTTTTGGTAAAAATTGTCTTACAGGTTGCGTTGCCATCCCGCTTTTTCTAAATTTTTAACATGGTGGTATTGTACAAAATTTTGTATAAATGTGCATAAAGAGAATTTACCAGAATTATTTATAATAGAGATAGTCAACTGGGAAAAATTTTTTGTATGTGTAGGAGCCTCGCCTCCCCCCCTGGGGGGGAATTCCCCCCTCGAGAGGAGTAAATTTTCATGATGGGTATCTTTCGAAAGAGCTCGCCAGTACCTTTAAAACGAATTGTTGAACCATACATCTGCGATAATTTAAAATGAAGTTATCGATTTTTTTTTTTTTTTTTTTAATATGAAATATTGACAATAAAATTGACTTTTTTTGGATATTTAGTGTTATACTACTTCTCTAATATGGAAATCATCTGCATTATCATGGAATATATTATTTTTTTAATAATAATAAATTATTTTTACTGAGTGAATTTGTATAGGAAAATATAGAAGAAAGTCATGTGGTGGTCACAACATAATAGTTAAAAGTGCGATAGCATCTAAACACCTTATTCAATTGAGCTGAAAATTTATATGAATATTATAAATCACTGTTGCACTAACTATAAGCATTTTGGTGAATCTAGCATTTAAAGGTTTTTTTACAGGGACACAACGAAAATTCTTTATCATTATGATCTATGGGCTCAAAGTTCAGTAGCGTTAAATAAAACATCGTGTAATATATGGAGAAAATACTCAAACACTTTATTATGGTTTTATCGCTTCCGTTTGTTTAACAACTCCTCTTTCTTTACTTTATCTACAAAACAGTTAATTACTCAATGTTCGGAAAGTTGAGTGGAGTCACTCCAGATTTTTTTTATTCAAGGACACAACAAATCATTCTGTATCATTATGGCTTAGTGGGTGAAATTGTATCTAAAGAGCAATAGCATCTAAACGCCTTATTCAATATAGCTGAAATTTATATGAGTATTATAAGTCACTGTTGCACTAACTATAAGCGTTTTAATGAATCTAGTATTGATAGGTTTTTACAGAGACACAACGAAAAATTCTTTATCATTATAATCTATGGGCTCAAAGCTCAGTAGTGTTAAATTAAACATGGTGTCCTATACACAAAAAAATACTCAAACACTCTATTATATTTTTCTCTCTTTTGTTTATATAACAACTCCTCTTACTTTACTTTATCTACAAAACCGTTAATTACTCAATGTTCGAAAAGTCGAGTGGAGTCACTCCAGATTTTTTTTAACAGTGAAGGATTTTACTTACATGATTTTTTTTAACAGTTAACCTTGAAGGTTTGTGCTTGGGATTTTGCTCTAGAGACATTTTTTGCACATTAAGGCTCATTAGACTGGAACCTATGGCTTCAACTGGATTCCGGACCGCTATGAATATCCATGCTTTAACCGAGATTCAAACCTTGCGCTGGGCAATGGAAGTCTAATCCCTGAGATATGGCTGCAATAGCCTCCATTTTTTGTAAAAGTAGTAGCTCTGGGAAAGACAGAAGTGAGGGCACCACCCTGTCTGTGAAGTATCAAAAGTGTTATGACATATCTCTGGACTGCTCCTATTTGTGAATCAAGACCATCTCTAATTGCCAACTGTGTAATTCTAGGGCAACATTAAATTCACTAAACCTAAAACTTAAAAAAAAAAAAAATCATAAAGTTATTTTTAAAAGGACATTTCATGAAGTACTATAATTAACTCAATTTAAAATACAATCTTTAAAAAACTCCATGTTCACGTGGCCATAACGCTTTCACTGGGGCACTCCAGCTTTCTTGACGGCAATTTGGTGCTTGAAGTTTCAGAACTGTGATGCCTCTCTCGGCTGCTGATACTTTTCAGATAGACAATAGCGCCACATGCTTAAAAGTAGCGGCATCCGAGAAAGACATCACAGTTCCGGAACTTCAAGCACCAGATTGCCGTCAAGAAAGTTGGGGTGCCCCAGTGAAAACGTTGTGGCTAAGTGAACATGGAGTTTTTTAAAGGCTGTATTTTAAATTAAGTTAAAATTATTTTATTCATTAATGTATCATCTATGAAAATTCATTTTAGATAAAGTGGAGTGCAAGATTGATTTTTATGGCAACTATACAGAAAATGCCAGAGCCGGGAATCGAACCTGGGCTCTCAGCTTAACGTGCGGTTGCTCTACCACTGAGCTACTCTGGGTGTTAACCAGATTGACATTTCTCCCATAATATTCGTTGGCATGATCACCGTGTCTGCAAATGCAAATGTAACGGGTGAGAATATTACTCATGGCACAACTCCAATAGACTATGAAATTTCAGTTTAGAAATTTTATCTATTAATTCATCAACCACACATTTTATTTATTAATTCTCTATAGAGCAACTAGACGTTAAGTGGAGAGTCTTGGTTTGATTCCTGGCTCTGGCATTTTTCACATAGTTGGTATAAAAGTCAACCTTACGCTCCACTTTATCTAAAATGAATGGTTGATGAATTAATAAATAAAATTTCTGAATTAAAATTTCATGGTCTATTGCAGTTGTGCCACAAGTAATATTCTCACCTGTTATATCTGCATTTGCAGACATGGTGATCTTGCCAACTTATATTATGGGAGAAATGCAAAGCTATTTTTCAGCTAGGGTAGCTCAACTGCACATTAAGCTGAGAGCCCAGGTTCGATTCCTGGCTCTGGCATTTTTCGCATAGTTGGTATAAAAATCAATCTTGCATTCCACTTTATCTAAAATAAAATTATCTCTTTTTGCGAAATATTCTTCAGTTTAAGAAATAAATAAATTCATCAACAAACAAAATATATAGACCTCAGATTCACTAATTTCATTATTACATCCCATAAAATCTATCTAAAATCTAAAACAAATTTATTACATAATATAAATATTATGTAAATATCATTGATATATACATAATATTTATAATACCGGCATATGTACATAATATACATAATTACAAATATTGTGTAATAAAGCCGGTTATAGTCATAAATTTATATATAAATTATATCATAATAGAATTAAAAAACTTAATAAATCACTAGATAATGCCCAAAAGACTCCTCCCACTTAACTACTTCTCTATTCCTTATGACAAGGTGCCTCTAATAAAATTAAAGCTGAAGCTGCTAAAATCGGAATTAACATACCTATAAAACCCAATTAAAACATATTTCATAGAATTCGTAATGATAAAGATAAAATTCATAATTCATAATCTAGAAACTGCGGGAATTTATAAAATTAATTTTAAAAAATATAGGGGGTTTCTGGTTCTTACATAGGTATGACTAAATGCAAATTGAAAGATTGGATTAAGGAACATTCCAATGATACTAAATTTAATAAAAATACAACTGCAATTGCCCAGGTTCACCATAACGAAAATATTAATATCGATTTCTATAATATAAAAAAACTCTCAAATTATAATAGCCATTACACTGTTAAAAATTTTGGTACATTTTTGCTGCCACCATGCGATGGTGAAACCTTTTACCCTTATTTGGTGCTTTACTAAACCAAGGCTTGGTACTGCAATAGCTGCATCCATAAGATGGAGAATTTTTTTACCATAATTTGGTACTTTTTTCAATCAAGAAACGTCAAATCATAGTAGAAGGTTTCACCATCGCATGGTTGAAGCTATACTTGTACCAAGTTTTGGTTCAACCTAGCAAACTGAAGCTACTGTAGTACCAACATTTGGTTCAACCTTGAACTGAAATTTATAACAGTGTATCATGTTTTGGTTCAACCTAGGACAAAATTTTTAACAGTGTATTACGCCATAAAAAGGGAAGCAGTTGAGATCATTACCTGTGAAAATACCTGTAACACAACTGAAGCCGAAATCGACGAAAGATGGTGCTGCATGCTGAGTCTCTCAGACAGATGAAGAATTCAAGTCATTCACCTATGATTAAGGCCATGTGAATGTTTGGCCGAAAGTTCTTAGAAAATTTAAGAGGTCTCTATGGTAATATCTTGTTAAATTAAGTTCAAATTTATTACATTTCAAAAATTTTATTTTGACTGTATTTTGCAACTTATTATCGCTATTCTAAAATAGTATTTTCATATTTATTATTCAAAATTACAAATTGTTTGCAATTCATTCCAGAATCTATGGGTGAAAACATTATAGAGTTTCTATAATTATCTCTCAACAAGAAAGAGACGATGAGATTCTTGGAGGTGGGTGGGTCGTACTACAGGTACATAGTGGGCTATTAATGGAAGAATTGGCATGGGATTATAAAAACAAGGCAAACAAGAATGTCTAGAACGCCATATAGAAATAATAGGAAAGCAGACAACTGTTTCGGTAGCACTTAGCATACTGTACCATCTTCAGTGCATGAATGTTTTTCATGCACTGAAGACGGTACTTTAAATGCTACCGAAACAGCTGTCTGCTTTCCTATTATTTCTACATAGTGGGCTACTGGGAACGAGCTAGGAACCATCTCTGTTGGTAGTCCGAAGACATACCAATGCAATTTTGATCGTCTGTGGAAAGATCCTCTTTTAGCTATCTGATGACTTCCGCAGAAAGCTGAGCACTTTACAAAGCATAACAGATTAAGGAGGATCAGATAATGACTCTCTACTTCATATCCTTTGTAGAACAGTCAAGAGAGGCATACCACTCCAAATATTGATCCCAATCAATGCTCTTTCACTGTCAGTGTTCCACTAAATATCTAACACTATATATCCAAAGAAAGACAGTTTTATTGCCTGTAAATAACATTTTAAAAAGTGCATTTTTAAAACGGTTATCTCATATGTGAAGTTTTGTATTATTATATGTCATAGAAATTGAGATTTAGCCTTCCTGTTTTCGAGGAAGTTTTCAGTATAGCAGCGCCACCTATTGGCCGATAAGCATCCAAATTGAATCAGCATAATGTCTCATAATGGCCTCACATATCAAGTTTTGTTTGATGATACGCAATAGAAACTTAGACATAGCCTTCCCTTAAACTGCGGAAATCGCTGTATAGCAGCACCACCTGTTGGCCGATAAGCATTCAGATTGAATTAGTATAAGGGATCTCATAATGGCTTAAGTTTTCTTTGATTGTACGCAATAGAACCTAAGATATAGAATTCCTTTTAATTGCGGAAATAACTATGTAGCAGAGACATCTCTTGAGCGGTTGACACCAAAAGTTGGTAGATACTAATTTAGGTTAAGGTGCATCTACATATAAAATTATATGCATTTCTGTGCAATAGTTTCTGAGATATAGCCTTCCCTTAAATTGCAGATATTGCTGTATAGTAGCGCCACCTGTTGATCGATATGCATTCATTGCACCAGCATAATGTCGTATAATGGCCTTCTTACATATCGAGTTTTGTTTGATTATATGCAATAGAACCTGAAATATAGCCTCTCCTTATATTGCGGAAATCATTGTATAGCAGCATCACCTTTTGATCAGTCGACACCAAAAGTTGATAGGCACTAATTTAGGTCAAGGTGAAACTACATATAAATTTATATGTAATTCTGAGCAGTAGTTCCGGTGATACAGTTGCTTCAAAATTTTTGTCTCACACACACACAGACAGACAGGCATTTTCTAAAAATGGTCAAATCGTGTTCTAGAACTTTCAAAACATGTAAATCCGTCGAAAATCTTTACGAATCCAACACTTTCTTCTATTGAATAAAGAAACTAGTATGTTGTGGCCATCACAAGACTTTCTTCTATATTTTCCTATACAAATTCACTCAGTAACAATAAAAAAAAAAAGATTTTTTTTCAGAGTTTTTGATGGTTAAATATAAAAAAAATCGATAACTTTGTTTTCATTTATCACATATTTATAGTTCAACCATTCGTTTTAAAGGTATTGACGAGACCTTTCGAAAGATACCCATCTTGAAAATTTACTCCCCTCGAGGGGGCGGGGGTGGCGAGGCTCCTACACATACAAAAAAATTTTCCCAGTTGACTATCTCTTTTTTAAATAATTCTTGTAAATTTCATAATGATTACTAAACTAGTATGTTGTAGCCACCACAAGACTTTCTTCTATATTTTCCTATACATATTCAATCAGTAACAACATTAAAAAAATAAAAATACGATTTTTTTTTCTAATTTTTTTTTTCTAAAAGTAATACATATTCAATCAGTAACAATATTAAAAAAAAAAAAAAAAAAAAAAAAAAAAAATTTCAATTTTTTTTTTTGTTAAAAGTAAAAAAAAATCGACAACTTTGTTTTAAATTATCACAGATTTATAGTTCAACCATTCGTTTTAAAGGTATTGACGAGATCTTTCGAATGATACCCATCTTCAAAATTTACCCCCCCAGGGGGGGAAGCGATGCCCCCCATGCACAAAATATTTTTCCTAGTTACGTACTACTATTATCAATAATTCATATTAAGTTTACAATCACAAGTGTAAAATAACTCTCATTATGCCCTTTTATACGAAATTTTGTCTTATACTGCCATGTTAAAAATTTAGATAAAATGCTATCACAGCGCCACCTGTTGAGCTATTGATCCCCAAATATAATCAGCGCCAGTTTATGTCGGGGACCAACTAAATACCAAGTTTGGTAAAATTTCGTTAAAAAAAAAAAAAAAAAAAAAAAAAAAAAAATACAATTTTTTTTCTAATTTTTTTTTTTGTTAAAAGTAAAAAAAATCGATAACTTTGTTTTAAATTATCACAATGGTTCAACCATTCGTTTTAAAGGTATTGACGAGACCTTTCGAAAGATACCCATCTTGAAACTGCCCCCCCCCGGTGGGGGGGGGGAACCGATGCCCCCACATGCACAAAAATTTTTTCCCAGTTAACTATTACTATTATCAACGAGACCTTTCGAAACATACCCATCTTGAAAATTTACTTCCCCGGGGGGGGGGGGGAACCGATGCCCCCACATGCACAAAATTTTTTTCCTAGTTAACTACTACTATTATCAAAAATTCATATTAATTTTACAATCACAAGTTTAAAATAACTCTCATTATGCCCATTTATACGGAATTTTGTCCTATGCTGCCATGTTAAAAATTTGCATAAAATGCAATCACAGCGACACCTGTTGAGCTATTGATCCCCAAATCTAATCAGCACCAGTTCATGTCAGGGTGCAACTAAATACCAAGTTTGGTTAAATTTCATTCACTGGTTCGTGAGATACAGTGTCCACAAAAAAAAAAAAAAAAAAAAATGATACAGACAGACAGACAGACATTTTCTAAAAACTATCAATTCGTGTTCAGGACACCCCAAAACGTGTAGATCCGTCAAAAAACGGAGGTCGAAAATTTTCTCGAATCCAATACTTTCTCTTCATTACATATAGAAGAAAGTAAAAATGATTCTCTTTATGCACATTTATACAAAATTTTGTCCTATATCGCCATGTTAAAAATTTAGAAAAAGCGGGATGGCAACACAACCTGTGAAACAATTTTTACCAAAAGTTGATAGGCACTAATTTATGTCAAGGTGCAACTATATACCAATTTGTATGAAATTCTGTGCAGTAGTTCCTGAGATACAGTTGCCACAAAATTTTGTCACACACACACACACACAGACAGACAGACAGACAGACATTTTCTAAAAATGGTTAAATTGTGTTCTAGACCTCTCAAAACGTGTAAATCCATCAAAAACCCGAGGTCGAAAATTTTTACGAATCCAATACTTTCTATTGAATATAGAAGAAAAAGAAAGTAAAAAGCAATAAGTTATTTTTACTGCCATCGATCTGGAAACGAAATAATTAAAACGTTTGGTAACAGGACCGTACCCTGTTCTTCAAGATTCCCAATATTTTAATATTCTATCCTAAAAATGCTTACATATAATTTTACTAGATGGTGCCTGCATTAAAAAGCACTCTAAAAGTTCATTTGAATTGGATTGGATTATTATGGTAATTGAGATTAAATATCAAACATTAAGCGTAATAAACACCAACACAAATATTTCTTTATCAATAAAGGTAGTCACAGTTGATATGTTTATTACTTTCTTCTATATTCAATAGAAGAAAGTATTGAATTCGTAAAAATTTTCGACTTCCAGTTTTCGACAGATTTACACGTTTTGAGAGCTGTAGAACACGATTGTACCATTTTTAGAAAATGTCCGTCTGTGTGTGTATGACAAAAATTTTGCGGCAATTGTATCTCCAGAACTACTGCTCAGAATTGCGTATAAATTTATATGTAGATGCACCTTGACATAAATTAGTATCTGTCAAATTTTGGTGTCAACCGCTCAACAGGTGGCGCTGCTACACAACAATTTCTGCAGTTTAAGGAAAGGCTACATCTCAGATTCTATTGTGTATAATCAAACAAAACCTGATATGTGATAAGGCCATTAGGAGACATTATACTGATTCAAGTTGGATGCTCATCAGCCAATAGATGGCGCTGCTATACTGAAAATTCGCTCGATAACGGGATGGCTATACCTCAAATTGCATGGCATATAACTGTACGAAACTTGATATGTGAGATAACCATTATACAAACGCATTTTTACTATGTTATTTATAGACAATAAAATTATCTTTTCTTGGATATTTAGTGTTAGTTTTCTCTAGGATGAAACTCATTTGCATTCATCATTTTAGATAATTTCAATAAATAATAGTATTAACAAATTATTTGTCCTTAGTGAATTTGTAAAGGAAAATATAGAAGAAAATATTGTGGCGTCCACAACATACTAGTTTTTCTTTATGGTGGGGATAAAAAAAATCTAGCTAGATTTATTAATTCTTGAGTTACATAATAATAGAAATGAATTCGCCAGGCTGTATTTATTAATTCATCTGCAGCTTAAATATTTCGAAAAATTTAATGTTAATCTTATACTCGTATATTAAAAAAATTTATGAAAACTAAAGTCAGTCCGTCTGGCCGTTCTATCCAGCCGATTTCCTTCATTTTTTTTTTTTTTTTTAATGAAGTATTTAGACACAGATATGTCATCAATCATTGAAATTTACTCAACTCCCACCTTACTCAAGTTATACTCAAACGCGATTCTTCCCTGTACATTTCTTATGGAACACATTCACTCAAGCAATTCGAATTCTCATAGCTCCTCTTCTAATGAATGGATCTTGATCGTTTCACTCTCAGAACACTCAGTGGATCAGGCTCTTTCTTTTGAGCTATTAACTGCTTAAATTCATTGAATTTGGGGAAGGTTATGCGTGCACAATACACTTTACATTCAATTTTTTCAAGAATTTTTCAAGATTTTCCTGCGTTTGGTGTAAATCAATTATTTGAAAAAAAAATCTATGTATTAATTTGAAACATGTTTTTGCCTGTCTCCACTATATTGAGAGAACTACTTGGTGTAAAAACTTGTTTGAGGTGTCTAAAAAAAGGTCTTGGTCTGTATATGTGCTATGAAAAGAGAAAAATAAAAAAAAGTTGAACGGTCCCCCCCCCCCGGGGGAGTAACGGGTTAAAAACACGTTTACGAGCTTACTTACTAAGCTCCAAATTACTTCACGGTGAAGAAATTGTACATATGGGGACTAGATGTAGTTTATTGGTCTAATCTAAACCTGTAGATGGCGCTGCGCGCCGATATTAATGTTCTGTTTTCTTCTTTTCTCTTAGTGTGTTCTTCGTGTTCGTTTATGTTGTATGTAATAAATGTGTGTAGCCGTAATTTGCTCTCCTAATTTTTTGGAATTATGTCTTGAATTCAACTCCAATGAATAGACAGGAAACTCAGAGGCCGGCAGTCCCCACGAATCTGGACCGATAAGGTAAGATATTTACCTTATTTAAATATAATATTCTGAAATGTTTATTAATCATTATATATGAAGGATATATCTGAAATGAGTCGCCAAAGTAGCGACGTGTGTTTGAATGATGATTTTTATAAAGTCGTTAAGAATTTTAGCGACACAAATATTGGCGCCCGAACAGGGACTGCCAGGCCCTTAAATATTATTTAAAGCTGTTACTTATACTATAGTCCAAATTTGTAAATTAAATCAATATGGCTGTCGAACTTGAAAAATTGAAGAGAAAAAGATCTACCCTAAAAGGATTATGTACGAAACTGATTAATACAATAAATATAAAATTAAATGAACCCGACGAAGGGTTAAATGTTTTTGAATTAGAATCACAGTTAGAAAAACTGCAAGTAAAGAATAACGAAATTATGGAAGTTGAAGATCAAATTGAGGCCAAAATCACGGATCTCAACGAGCTACAAACCGAAATAGAAACGAGACAAGAATACAGAGATTCAATTATTGATGTAAAAGCTCAAATTATCAATAAGATAGAGAAAATTAAAAATTTAAACGTTACTCCGATCTTATCGCAGCCAAGAAATGAGCAAACAACCGATCTGCATTTAGAAAGAATTAATAATAGTTCTGTGAGACTACCCAAGTTATCAATTCCTGTTTATGACGGTTCTCCTGAAAACTGGATTGAATTTTGGAGCCAGTATGAGATTACAATACATAATAACAACAACATTTCTAATGTGCAGAAATTTGTGTATTTACGCAGCTTTTTAAAAGCCCAAGCTTTAACAGCTATTCAGGGTTTAGCACTTTCAGATCAAAATTACAATACTGCAATTGATTTATTAAAATCTAGATTCGGAAAAAAAGATATTATAATAAGATATAAAATTGACGCGTTATTAAATTTGAACCCTGTTAAATCTCCAAATCAAATTAAAGAATTACGCTTACTGCACGACGCCCTTGATATTAATATTAAATCTCTCGAAAATTTAGGTGTGGATTTAAAATCTTACGGAAATTTGTTATTTCCAATTGTTACAAAATTAATACCTACCAGTATTATGATAGACTATAATAAAATGAAAACAGAATCCGAGGAATGGGATGTACAAGATTTGTTAAAACATTTAAAATTAGAAGTTCAGACTAGGGAAAAAACCTTTTTATTTTTAAAACGCGAAGTAGAAACTCACAATAGCGGATATAAAAACTCAAATTCCAGATTTGATTCAAAATCATCGGAAAATAATAATAATAATAATGCTTACTACCGGAAATCTGGTTCGGGATATAAAAATTCTAACACAATGCAAAAGGCATCAGCCTTTAAATTAACTGTTAGTAAATGTATATTTTGTGTTGATGTAAATAACGATCATGACAGTAAAATGTGTAAATTAAATTTAGAGGATAAAAAATTGTCTTTACGCAAACAGGGAATCTGTTATTTATGTTTCAAAAGAGGTAAACATACCGCAAAATTCTGTTTATCGGGTCTCAAATGTGAGATATGTTCAGGAAAACACAATACATTAATTTGCTATAAGCAAAAATCGGAAACTCCAACGGCTCATATGAAAGATAAAAATCACATCGAACATACCCAAACAAATAATTCTGAGAACAGTGTTTGCGAAAATGATAATTCTGTATTGTCCTATAAGTGTCCTGTACAAAATCCGCTTGAGAATAATGAAATATATTTACAAACTTGCTTCGCAAGAATAACAAATAGTTCTAATTTAAACTCTCTAAAGTGTGCCGTATTATTCGATAATGCATCCCAAAGAAATTTCATAAACATATCACTCGCCCGTGAATTAAAATTGCCGGTGATTAGAAAAGAAACTTTAATAATATATCCGTTTTCATGTGATCATCCTCAATCAAATGAATATTCAGTCGTAAATTTCGAATTGTCTCATTTAAAAAACCACAAACAGAAATGTTATGTAGAGGCATTGGTCGTAAATCAAATCTCTTTTACGAAGTTACAGATTCTGGATGACGCATCATTTCGAAAACTTTGGGTTTCGAGAGAGGGGGAAAGAAATAAAATTCCGCAATTGCATTCGAAGGCTCCAGACATTCTAATTGGCGGCGGGTTATTTTGGAAACTGCAAAAAAATAAAAAGAAAATTAATCGTTCGTTGTTTGCTGTAAATACATTATTCGGATGGACATTCTCAGGGAACAATAATTCAGGAAACGATTCAGACAACTTAATTACTGGCGCCAGCGTGTTAAAAATTGAATGTGGTAACTCTTTTTGTTTACATGAAAACCATCCAAGCATGAAAATAAATGAGTCATCGGAATGTACGGGTAATGATTTGCAAAACTTGTGGTCGTTAGATCTTTTGGGAATAAATGATGATAAATTGATTTCTGCTTCCGATCAGGAAATAATAAATAAATTTGATAAACAGTTAGAATATAAACAGGGTCATTATGTTACTCATTTATTATGGAATGATCATAGTATTGACAAATTTGAGAATAATTTTGAAAACGCTAAACGCCAATTCAATTATTTGAGAAAAAGATTAAAAGCGGATAAATGGATTTTCGAGCAATATAGGCAGATAATCATAGAACAAAAACAATTGGGTATCGTTGAAGACTGCGGCCGCACAAAAAAGGAGTATTTCGCTCCACATAGAGAAATTGTAAGACGGGAAAAACAAACATCAAGGGTACGAATTGTTTTTAATTGTTCCAGTAGAGTATCGGGGTGTAAATCTCTAAATGATTGTCTCGTAAAAGGGCCATGTCTTACACCACCAATTTTGGATGTAATTAATAGATTTCGAATGTTTAAGATTGCGTTTTGCGCAGATATTGAAAAGGCGTTTTTAATGATAGAAATCGCGGAACCCGATAGAAATTTTCTAAAGTTTTTATGGTTTGACGAGGATACCGAGAATTATAAAATAATGCGAATGACCAGAGCTACATTTGGTTGTACAACTTCTCCTTTCTTTTTAACGGCAACAATTAAGAAACACATTAAGGAATATAAGGAAATTTATCCGGATAGTTATGAAATGTTAAATTCAGCTCTGTTTGTGGACGATTTGCTTTATGGCTCAGATACCGTTAACGGTGCCTATGAATTAACTTCTACTGCAGTAAATATTTTAGCAAAGGCTGGAATGAAATTAAGAAAGTTTAGTACGAATTCACAGAAATTAAAGAACATGTGGGATAAAAATGATTGTTTTTCGGAGGTAAATAATGAAAATGTAATAAATATTCTTGGATTGGTGTGGGATAAAGATAGTGATAAATTAGGATTAGCTTTGAAATCTATAGTTGAAAATTTGGATATATCGGTATGTACGAAAAGATATGTATTACATACAGCTGCAAAATTTTTTGATCCTATTGGGATTATATCTCCCTTTTTAATTAGGGTAAAGTGTTTTCTTCAAAGAATGTGGGAAAGAGGTATGGATTGGGATCACGAATTGCCGGATGATCTTAAGGGAATTTGGATAAAGTGGTGTAACGAAATTAAGGATTTATTAGAAATTCGAATATATAGATGCTATTTCACGTATGTTGATTTGAAAAATTCTCGTGTAGAATTACACATTTTTTCAGATGCTTCACCACTTGCATATGGTTGTGTTGCATATTTTCGGGTTATCAGTAATGATAAAAAATGTTATGTAAGTATGATTATGTCAAAGGCTAGAGTTGCGCCGCTAAAGAAACTAACACTACCAAGATTGGAGTTAATGGGAGCGGTGATAGCAGCTAGAGTAGCGAAATATATTTGTGATATATTTAAGGAAATTAACATCGAGAAATTTTATTGGACCGATTCTACTATTGTTTTACACTGGGTGAAGGGATCGGCGAAACAATGGAAACCCTTTGTTAAAAATAGAGTAGTTGAAATTCAGGAATTGTCAGTACCCGAAAATTGGTCATATTGTAATACAAAGGATAATCCCGCAGATTTAGTTACTCGTGGTATTAGCGCAAATGCGTTAGTTAATAATGATTTTTGGTTTAAAGGTCCAAAATGGTTATCTGAGATAAATGGTAAAGGTAATGATATTGGGGAAAAGGTAAACACGCAATATATTACCGAAGAAAAAAGGAAAACACCTGAAAAAATAATTCAGTTTAAAATCTGTATAGAAACAGTTGAACCAATATTGGATCTAGAAAAATATAGTAACATTTTAAGAGTCCTCAGAATTACGGCATGGATAAAGAGATTTCTTAACAACGCGAATCCTAAAAACGAGAAAGTTAGCGGTCCATTATCGGCAGAAGAAATTGGTAGTGCGCAAACAATATGGGTTAAATATACACAAAAAATTAGTTTTCCGAATGAATTAAACTGTTTGGTAAATGGGGAACCTATTTCTAAAAATTCAAATTTAATTGAGTTCTCACCATTTTTGGATTCCGTAGGAATAATGCGCATCGGAGGAAGGCTTCAGAAATCAAATTATTCCTTTAACGAAAAACACCCGATCCTGTTGCCTTCAAAGGGTAAATTAATTGATTTGTTAATAAAAAATGCGCATGAAAAAGTTTTCCATTTTGGCATTAATGATACATTAGTACAATTACGGGAGGAATTTTGGGTAATCAAGGGCAGACAGGCAGTAAAAAGCGTATTAAGAAGATGCAGAATTTGCATAAAATTTAATTCTAGAGCTGGAGCCCAGATATCAGCTCCGTTACCTGCAGATCGTATCAATGAACAAAAGCCATTTGCAGTGATAGGCCTTGATTTTGCAGGCCCTTTATACATCCGAAATACGGATAGCAAAATATATATTTTGTTGTGCACATGCGCTATCACACGAGCAGTGCACCTAGAATTGGTAGAGAACCTTTCTACAGAAACATTTTTATTGGCCTTCAGAAGAATAGTAGCAAGGCGGGGTCTTTGCCATACGGTTTACTCCGACAACGCGCGAACCTTTCATCGAGCTGATATTGAGTTAAGGCACATCTGGAAAATAATCACCCATCCCGACGTTAAAGATTACTATAGTAGTAATAAAATAAAATGGAAGTTTATCATGGAAATGTCCCCATGGTGGGGAGGCTTCTATGAACGACTTGTGCGATCTGTAAAAACTGCCTTAAGAAAGGTGGTTGGCAAAACCACTTTAACACACACACAACTACATACAGTTATATGTGAAATTGAAGGGTCAATTAATTCCCGACCCATTACATATACATATGCAGACTCAGGAGAACCTTCCCCAATTACGCCAGCACACTTCTTGGTAGGTCAGCGACTTACTACCTTACCTATCGTGCATATGAAACCACATGAGCTTCCTGGAACTTCGGCAACATATATCAAACGTTTTAATCAAAAGGAAAGAATATTGGACCAGTTCTGGTCAAGGTGGAAGAAGGAATACCTTCTACAGCTTAAAAACGCCATGACAAGTCGACACTCCAGTATTCGTGAATATACTCCAAATGATGTTGTGTTAATCCACGATTCCAAATTGCCACGGCACTTGTGGAAATTGGGAGTAATTACACAAGTGTTTCCCGGTAGAGATGGAAAGGTTCGTTCTTGTGAGTTAAAAACTTCAACAGGTACAATGAGACGTCCTTTCCAGTTGATTTATCCTGTTGAGATTTTTGAAAGGGACTAAATAAACTTAAACAACTTTTTCTTATTAACTATGACATTTGTGTGGACTTACAATTTGAACTATATTAGATATAGAAATGTCAGATATAATTACAATGGGAAAATGAACATAAAGTTAATGTTCATCCGGGGGCCAATGTGTAGTTTATTGGTCTAATCTAAACCTGTAGATGGCGCTGCGCGCCGATATTAATGTTCTGTTTTCTTCTTTTCTCTTAGTGTGTTCTTCGTGTTCGTTTATGTTGTATGTAATAAATGTGTGTAGCCGTAATTTGCTCTCCTAATTTTTTGGAATTATGTCTTGAATTCAACTCCAATGAATAGACAGGAAACTCAGAGGCCGGCAGTCCCCACGAATCTGGACCGATAAGGTAAGATATTTACCTTATTTAAATATAATATTCTGAAATGTTTATTAATCATTATATATGAAGGATATATCTGAAATGAGTCGCCAAAGTAGCGACGTGTGTTTGAATGATGATTTTTATAAAGTCGTTAAGAATTTTAGCGACACTAGAGTCGAATACTAAAAAATCTTTTTCTGCGAATTTGTAATTTTCGATTTTAAAGGGGGAAAAAGGGGGGAAAGTAGATTTGGAGGGGGGAGAAAGGGGAGAAATTAGTTTGAGAGGGAAATCCGTTCTAGACCCACACATGTAGCACCTCATTTTATAGGTCTTGAAATTTCATGTCGATTGAGGATGTTCGTATACAACATAGTGCGACCCCTGGCGGTGAAAAATGGAACTAGGTGATTTTGCAGTATACCCTATTATGTTACATCTTATTTTAAAGGCCTTTGTATTTCCTGACCGTTGGTGAAGTTCATACAGAACACACTGCGCCCCCTGGCGGTGGAAAGGGCAACTAAAGGATTTTGCAGTTGACACCACCATGTGACACCTTATGTAAAAGGTCTTGGAAATCCAATGCGATACGAGATAGAGGTCTTGAAATTTCATGTTGATTGGGGATGTTTGTATACAATATAGTGCGCCCCCTGGTGGTGAAAAATGGAACTAGGTGATTTTGTAGTAGACCCTATCATGTTATATCTAATTTTAAAGGTCTTGGTATTTCCTGCCGTTGGGGATGTTCGTACAGAACACACTGTGCCCCCTGCGGGAGAATGTGCAACTAAAGGATTTTGCAGTTAACACCACCATGTGACACCTTATTTGAAAGGTCTTGGAAATTCAAGGTAATTGGTGATATTCGTAGTTCGTATGCAACATACTGCGCCCCCTGGTGGAGGAAAGTGAATTTTGCAGCGCGTGCGTAACATGCCTGCTATACGGTGCCGCAGCCACAGGCGGCGGAAACACGATTCAGAGGTTCGTTCGGTTCAAGATTAATTTTTAAGAATTTTTTCATCTTATTAGCGACCCGCATATACGCTGCCGCAGGCACTGGGGTCACGAGCCCGAGTTCCTTTCGGTTTGAGGTAATTTTTTTGTTACATATGATTATTTGTTTCGCGATGCTTTCATTTAAAAATAGAAATTCAAACAAAATAGAGTTAAAGATATTAAATCATACAAATTTAAAGTTCATTTAAGGTTATTATCATGGGCCCGGGCAACACCGGTCGGGATCGTTTGGTTCCAGGTTAATTCTTGGGAATTTTTTCATGTTATTAGCAGTCCATGTATGCGCTGCCGCAGGCACCGGGGTCACAAGGCAGAGCTTCATTCGGTTCGAGGTGATTTTTTTGTTACAACTGATTTTTTTTTTTTCGATACTATGTTTTTATTTAAAAATAGAAATTCAAACATAATCGAGTAATGGATATAAAATCATACAAATTTAAGGTTAATTTAACGTTATTATCATGGGCCTGATGGGCAATGTACGGTTGGGTTCGTTTGGTTCCAGATTAATTTTTGGGAATTTTTTTATGTTATTAGCGGCCGGCGTATGCGCTGCCGCAGGCACCGGGATCACAAGGCAGAGTTTCGTTCGGTTCAAGGTAATTTTTTTGTTACATCTGATTATTTTTTTCGCGATGCTTTTATTTAAAAATAGAAATTCAAACAAAATCGAGTTTAGGATTTAAAATCATGCAAATTTAAGATTCATTTAAGGTTATTATCATAGGCCCGGACAACGCCGGGTGGGTCAGCTAAGATGTAGTCATAGTATTAAACGAAATAGAAAATAAAAGATAGCAACTGTTTATTTGGAGTCAGTTTGACGTCACAATTGACAGTACTTTGTAGAAAGTGGTGTCGTATATAGTATTTCTATTTATAAGCATTTTTCCGAATTTCTTTTTTTTAAGTGAAATGCCGTATATTATATTAGATGTTTTAACTTGAAATGCATTTAAAAAATGATGCGACGATTTTTGAAACATTACAGTCAATAAAGTGACCGTCGAATTCGACGGGTTTCAGCTAGTCTATATATTATTTTGAATCGTGTTTTTGTCTGTCTCCACTAAATTGAGAGAACGGCTAGGTGTAAAAATTTGGTTGAGGTGTCTAAAAAAAGGTCTTGGTCGGTAGATATGTTATGAAAAGAGCAAAATAAAAAAAGTCGAACGGTCCCCCCCCCCCCCCCCCACACACACACGTTGACGAGCATAACTCAACTCCAAATTACATCACGGTGAAGAAATTGTACATGGGGGGACTAGACTCGAATACTAAAAAATCAATATCTCCGATTTTGGAATTTTCAATTTTAAAGGGGGGGGGGGGAGGAAAGAGGGAAAGTAGATTTGAAGGGGGGGAGGGGGGAAATTAGTTTGAGAGGGAAATCCGTTCTAGACCCACACATGTAGCACCTCATTTTAAAGGTCTTGAAATTTCATGTTGATTAGTAGAATATAGGGCGCCCCCTGGTGGTGAAAAATGGAACTAGGTCATTTTGTAGTAGGCCCTATCATGTTGCACCTTATTTTAAAGGTCTTGGTATTCCCTGACCGTTGGTGATGTTCGTACAGAACACACTGTGCCCCCTGGTGGTGGAAAGTGCAACTGAAGGATTTTGCAGTTGACACCACCATGTGACACCTTATTTGAAAGGTCTTATAAATTCAAGGCGATTGTTGATAAAGGTCTTGGAATTTCATGTTGATTGGGGATGTTTGTATACAATATAAAACGCCCCCTGGTGGTTAAAAATGGAACTAGGTGATTTTGCAGTAGACCCTATCTTGTTACAACTTATTTTTAAGGTCTTGATATTTCCTGACCGAAAGTGTAACTAAAGGATTTTGCAGTTGACACCACCATGTGACACCTTATTTGAAAGGTCTTGGAAATTCAAGGCCATTGGTGATGTTCGTATACAACATACTGTGCTCCCTGGAGGAGTAAAGTGGATTTTGCACTGCGTGCGTAGCATGCCTGCTATACGGTGCCGCAGCCACAGGCAGCGGTAACACGAGTCAGAGTTTCGTTCGGTTCAAGGTTAATTTTTGAAAATTTTTTCATGTTATTAGCGGCCTGCATATACGTGCCACAGGCACTGGGTCATGAACCCGAGTTCCATTCTTTTTGAGGTAATTTTTTTTTTTGTTACAGATGATTTTTTTTTTTTTTTTTTTTTTTTTGTGATATTTTCAGTTAAAAATAGAAATTCAAACAAAATCGAGTTAAAGATATAAAACCATAAAAATTTAAGGTGCATTTAAGGTTATTATCATGGGCCCGGACAATGCTGGGCGGGTTCATTTCGTTCCAGGTTAATTTTTTGGAATTTTTTCATGGTATTAGCGGCCCGCGTATGTGCTGCCGCAGCCACCGGGATCACAAGGCAGAGTTTCGTTCGGTTCGAGGTAATTTTTTTTGTTACTTTTATATATTGATACTATTTATTTAATTTTACTTATATCCATTTGATTACTGTATGAAGTCGGGAAACCCCACAATGTTTTTGTTTTCTGTTTGTGTACTTTTATTTAGAGATGTAAAAAACTCAGGAATTCTGAAATAAGGAAATAAACTAGTATATTTTGGGATCTAAACCGAGAGTTTCAGGCACTTTGAAAAATTTGATAAGGTGAAACTAATACCAAAGGTTTGCATATAATTTCGCTTCTTTTAAATGTACTAATAACGTATTTCAATATTGTATTTTTATTTTACTTACTGAAATTTGAGTAAGATTGAGAATATTTAACTTTTTGTTACAAAAATTAAAAATTTACGTAATTCATACCAATAATGTATAAAGTTATGCCTGGCTTTTGTAATTTATATAACTTTTTAAAATTATAATAATAATAAAATAAGATATAAATACTTCATGGCTCGAAGACTTTCAAAATTCGCCCCCCCCCCCACAAAAAAAAAAAAAAAAAAAAAAGTTTATTTCTGTATTTAAACTTGGTTTTTTCCACCGCTCTCATGTCTATTTTTATTACGCGTTAAAAGTATATAAGTTTACAAACTTACGTTGTAAGTTTGTAAACTTATTGTTTAGGTAAATGTGTAAATCCCCTATTTTGAATTCTGTAAATTAAAATCTATTAGTGTATTTTTAAATAATCATAAATCGATTAAATATGCATGTTGCTCTAACTACCTTTTAAAAAACTACAAATAAATAAATAAAAACTATTTTCATAACTAACTATCAAGAAAAACGTAACCCAAGCTTGAAATCTCAGATAACATAATTGATGGTCATAAACTAACATCGATGAGGTTTTATATATATATTTTTTTCTAAAAGAGCTAAAAAAGTTATTTTTGCTGCACAATCGATCTCTTTACGTGAAGCGTAACCATCGCAGGTTTAGAGCCATAAGGCGGATTGCTTTTGCCTTTAGGAATAAAACCAATCACGTGATAAACGATTCATAGTCATTTATCAAGAGCTTTCGTCTTTTTTATTTATTAAGTTTTTTATATATTATAGTACAAGTAGTTTTTCTGTTTCTTTTTTTTATGGACACGGATAATGGTCTAATTGTGAATGACTGGGAGAAGCTACTGCAGAAGAACAATAATGAACAAAGAAAGAAAGAATTTCATAGTATATGTCTTTGCGAATAAACTAAATAATGAACAAAAGTACTGAATCAAAATTACTGATAAAAAGAAATAAAGGATTGTTTAGATTTTTATTTTATTTCTGTAACAGAGAGGACATTTTTTACATTCTTAACAGAGGCGAATGAAACGGGGGCAGGCTTATGGGTTTAAGCTCCCCACCCTTTCCAATTGAATATTGCCAAATTTTCTTTTAAGGCCAAAAGAAATAATTATATTTTTAAAAAATATTCATTTATATGCAAAGTTTTGTAACTGATATTAGAAAAAAGTAAATATTAATTAAAATTTAATTATCAATTGATTTTTTTTTTATTTGAAAATTATTTAAAATTATTTTGAAGTGAAATTGTATGATAATAAATAAAATAAAATGAAATGAAAATAAAGTAAATAAATTGGGTATGCTTCAAGTGTACGAATTTAAAAAAAAATTAAAATTATTAAAAAATTTTAACGGGAAAAATATGTATATATTATTTTAAGATCTTTGATGAAGTATGGAACTAAATTTCGTATGCCTTCACAATACAAATTTATTAATATCATTACTCAATTTAATCTGGACTTGGAAAATAGCTATTGATTATAATAAACCTGTGGAATTTTTTAATGAGTGGAAATTTAAATTACTTGATAAATTTAAACTTGATTTAGTCTATAATATGTACCATCTTTCCAATATCAAGTACTATAATTTCAAAGAAATTAATTCAGCAATTCTTGATTTACAATCTAAATTCATTATTACTTATGTTGACAAGGCGGCTAATAACTATGCAATTATTTGCAAAAAGTATTATAAACAACTTCTTTTTGAAACTATGGATATTAGTAATATTTTTGTTAAGATTTCTAATAATATAGAAATTAAAAATAGGCATATTTTTAATTATTATAAATAAATAAATTTTAAGAATAGTAACTAGAATTATCCTTATTTAGTTGTAATTCCAAAATTTCATAAAAATCCTATCAAATTTCGTACAGTTACTGTTGCCTATAATTCCTAAACTTCTAATGCAAATATTATGTTACTAAATATACTTAAAAATTATATAGTTATATTGTAATTAATAAGAATAATTTTTGTATAAAAAATAGTTTTCAACTTAAAAATAAAATGAAAAATCTTACTGATATTACTGGTATTAAAACTTTTCATTTCAACGACCTATTTAATAATATTGTTATTAAAAATATGTTTGAAATTATAAATAAACTATTTATTGAAAATCTGCAGTATCTAAGTTTAAATAATAATATAACTCCTTCAGCTTTTAAAACTCTGACTAGATTTATCCTATATCATAACTATATTTTATTCAATAATTCTTTATATAAACAACATTTAGGGTTGCCACAAGGTGGAATTACATCTAGTATGTTAGGTGATGTATATTTATATTATTATGAAAGAGACATTGAATGTACGAATTTTAGATTACTAAGGTATTTTGATGATATAATTATATTTTATTTGGATAATATAAATCAAGATTTACCTGTTGATTATCCTGATAATCTATCTCTCAGTAACACTGATTTGCAATCTAATGTGATTATTTTCTTGGATTTAAAACTTATTCTTAATCATAATAGCCAATTGGAATCTGATTTGTATCACAAACATAAAAAAAAATATATATATATAATAATAATGAACTTTTATTCCAATTTCTTTTCTTTTTTTTTTTTTTTTTTTGTCTAGAAATTAAATTACTTGATTTTAAATTATGTTGCATTATTGGTTTAATTATCCATATGGTCTTTCATCATAATTAAATTTATTAGACCTTCCTAATTTTGATTTATTTGTTTCAAATTTATATAATTACAGATGGTAGCACTATTCAATTCATAATCTGTAATTCTTTAAATCCTAGTTTAAAGATTTCCTTTGATTTGGATTATAACTTCACTTTATTTACTCCATGATTTTTGCTATTACTGTACCGTGATTAACTGTACATTTAACGGCTATCTGGTTATTGAATTTTACATGTGACACTCTTTTTGGATGCAACCGATAGTTGCTTATTTATTTACTATTGTATAAGTGATTATTATTATTATTTTCTTTCTGAACATATTGAAAATTAAAATTGTAACATTTTTGGAGTAGAAATAATAATATATTTGAAAATTATGTTTGCCTATATTTGGAAACTAGATTTATAAAGCGCGGCCAAAGCATTTCCAAAGTAAGCAGCGCAATGTCTATGTGGAATGTGTCCGCCCAATTGTTGTTCATTGGAACAGCAAGCATCATTTATAATATTTATTCCATGCCGGAAATATATATAAAAAAAAATAAGAATAATAAAATAAGAATACAATTACTATTTTGCCTGATTAATCGGTTAATATAAATCTAAACGGCCAAAATAATGTTATAATTGTTAAAAATATTTCTAATATTGTCAATATATAATTGTCAACAATTTCTGCGATGGATCATTCCGCAATCATTTACCAATGTATTATTCCGCAAAATCCCCCAAAAAACGGTTCCTATAAAAACCAGAGGAAATTTTCCATTTACAAGACACTAAAACTGAAATACTATAATTGCATTAAACTGAACATTTTCGGAAAATCAGAAAACTTCATTTAAAAAATGAGCACTGCTAAAAATATATTTAGCTTTTCAATAATTTTTTATTTATGTATTTATTTATGTTTTTAACAAATAGCTGCTAAACAAAATCTAAATTTTGATTAGTTTTGAAAAGTCTGCCTTATAAATAAATAAATATATTTACGATAAAACATTTTTCGAGTTAAAAAAAAAAAAAAAAAAAAAAAAACTGAACAAGAATGAAACATACATAAGTTTATTAATATTATTATTATTTAAATCACTAAAGACAGTTACGTCACATTGGGCATGCTATGGGTAAATATTTTCATTCTTTTCTCCTAAAAGAGCTACCATAATAACCAAAGCAAACATTGCTTCGTTAATAATTTAATATTAAAACACTAGCAGACCCGGCCACGCGTTGCTGTGACTAAGTTATACGTTGAATTATACGGCTGTAAACTATTTATTACAGTCAAATTATTATTTACGAACAAAGACGAAAACGTTGTAGCCGATGTAAAAACCCACAGGGTTAAGATTTGAAACTTAGGTCAAAATTTGGAAGCGATTGATAAAAATTTTCGTAGTGTTGATATTAAGCACAAATTAATTTTATTGTAGGGTCCTATAAATTTTAATGGAGAAGTGATATATATTATTTCTAATGCTACTTTGGATAAAATTGCTAAAATGACTAATATATAAATTAAATTTTATTAAAATTCTATTAAAATAAAAGTATAAAAGAAACAGACGATTTTAAAATCAATTTTTATGGAGGAGTGAAATATAATATATGCTATAATGGATAATTTTACTATAAAATGACCTCATCATTTTAAATATTTTAAAGAGGGCAACAGCTGTAGTTATAAAAAGGAAAACAATAAGGCTAAACCAGAAAAATAAGTAAATTTGATAAATAGTTTAAAACTTTAAAATTGGAAATCTTATGAAATATTGGACATTTAAAGTAAATACATGTATCATTTTAAATAAAAAAAGATTTTGGAAAAGTTTAGTGTATTTTAACGAAGTGATGAGAAGTTTTTGAGTATGTTAAAATTTTAATAGTAAATTCAAGTTAATAAAGATGGGAAACATTGAGGATTAAGATAAAAATAATTATAAGATAAAGAAAAAAAAAAAACTTTTTATATACCATGCTTTTAAATTTTAATATACTAATAATATACTAATTAAAAGGAAAATGATAAATATTCTATCATAGTTTGAAGTCAAATTTGTTTTCAAATGTCTAAATAAAATATCTGATGTAAGATACTAATATTTTGCAGCGGAATAAATTTCATTTCTGTCATCCTTGGCGAAAATAAAAGAATATCGCCAAATTATCTGGCGAAAGTATTTAATTCCTTTCAAAAATCATGGTTATTTTAACAACTTATATTAAAAGAGTAATGAATAATATGAAACAATATTTCGTACAATACATATTACATGTCATACATACGTACAATGAATAATGCATATTACATTTCGTACAATGAATACATCTGGCATGTATATTTTCATGTTACGCTTTTGATCGCCAAATAATAATAATAATAATAATAAAAAGCCAAGGGCGACAGAGTTTTGAAATTTAAAATTAAAATTTTGTCAATTTGACAGCAAAATAATTCAATCTAACACCCGCGATAACTAATACATATCTATACCCAAATATAAGGATTAAAATCGGGAAATAAATTTCCTCGATTTTTAATAATTTCTTACAAAAAATCCAGTGGGCAATTAACATAGGAAATCTTTTTCTTGGCTGCACAGACGGTCAGTGAGTCACACTTCGCTTACGTATAGAACTCATAGATATAGTATAGCATATATAGAATAGAGTGATCATTGGGGAGAAAAAAGTTATTCTTTTTCATTTGGTAAAAGACGACGTTTTTACCAAAATATGGCCGTTTTTCCCCGAGTGAATACACACGGGAATACATACTAATATTTTAGCAAATAAAATTTATGAATAATTTATTTGCTAAAGGGGAATGGAAGACTCCAGATACAGTTTCAAATTCATATTTCTTTCTTTCTTTTCTTTCTTTTTTTTTTTTTCAATACCACTTAATGGCTGTTTCCAAAGCTTTTTTTTTTTTTTTTTTCGGCATCGAAAATCTTTGTACGATAACATGGGGATGAGAGATCTATATATATTACTATATCTATGATAGAACTACATTAGCACTTTATCAATGTGTATAAAATCTTTAAATTGATTATGACGTCAATTTTCGTGAGATGCATAATTTAACTTTTTATAATTTTTTAACGTTCACGTTTGATTAAGTGTATTTATTTTTATGTCGAAAGAAAATGAACTCGTTTTTTCTTTTTTTTTTTTTTTTTTGGGCAACAATTAAATTAATGGAACTCACAGATATTTTGGAGCAACTTTAATAAAGGTCTATAATTAACAAATAATTGCAATAAAACAATATTGTGACAATAAATTGAGATAAAAACTATCCTATCTCTCAAGTTGGACCAAACTGCACACAGTGTGCAAAATTTCACTAAAATCGGTTCCTTAGTTTAGGAGTTTACCCCGGACAAACATCGTGACACGTAATTTATATATATATACAGATATATCAAATAATTTGAGTTTGAAACCATAGTCTTTTTCCCTCTAAGAGAACTATACGTCCTACATTAAAATCTGGGTGATTTTTGCGGCAGTGACTTATAAATTTTAGCTTAATAGAATGCAATGTTTACAAGTTAATTCACACATATACATACAGTAAATGATCAATTTATTAGAATTTTTTTTAAATTTTTTTTACTCTTTTGTCATTTTTTCGATTTTCTAAAAAATACTGGACGAAATGGTTTGGAACTTCAGACATGAAAGAGCATTTAAAAACTCACATTTTCCACTATCGATTTAGTTCAGAGTATACTTAGGGGACCAACTACAAATTGAAGAAAAGCTCAAATACTCTGGATTACCCTGTATCTTAAAAAGCTTCAAATGAATTGTAACTTTAACGGATTGCACATACTATGTACAATATTTGCATGTTCTTTCTTTCTTCTTCTTCTTATTTATTTATTTATTTTTTTTTTTTTGTAGGAATTGCACAATTATTTAGGCAGATATAATTTTTTTTCAAAAATTATAATTTTTTTTTGGCAAGTTTTTGCATATAATTAGAACGGATTTCCATAAAATTTTACAAAACTTGACAAAACTTTAGAGAAATATTATTATGAAACATAATATTTATACACGTAATATTCGCTGAGATATGAGCATTTGTAGTAAATATTGTTTACTGCGCATGCGCGAAAGATAGAAATTACTTTATTATTTAGGTTGAAAGCTAGATATATTGGGCAACTTCAGTCAAAAGTTCATTTTAATAGCATAAAAATTAAGCAAATTGTCGGCAAAAGAACGAGCTAGATTTTAGGTATTTTCCAGAGTTATTTCAATCACGTTGCAAAAGTTCTTTTTTGTGAAAACCCCCTTATGAACTCACAAATCTTAGTAAATAAATAAAAATATATTTTAGAGTTCCATGCTTATAAGGGATTTTTCACAAAAAAGAACTTTTGCAACGTTGTTGAAATAATTGGACCTTCAAATTAATTACACGGCATCTGAAAAACACCTTATAAAATTTCAACTCTGGAAAATACGTAAATTCTAGCTCGTTCTTTTACCGACAATTTGCATAATTGTTACCTTATTTAAATGAACTTTTGACAAAAGCTGTCCAATGTATCTAGCTTTCAACCTATGTAATAAAAATTTTTCTATCTATCGCGCATGCGCAGTAAAAAATATTTACTAAAAATGCTCATATCTCAACGAATATTACATGTGTGAATTTCATACTTCGGAATAATGTTTCTTTAATGTTTGGTCCTTTTTTCTGAAATTTTTGTAAAATTTTAAGGAAATTCGTTCTAGTTATAAGCAAAAACCTGCCAAAAAATTAATAATTTTTGAAAAAAAAAAAAAAAATATATATATATATATATATACAGAGTGGTCCGAAAAACATGATAGAAAGTAAGCAATCATTGTGGAAAAAAGACAACATGCAAGAACATGAAACATATTTTATTGAATAAAGATGTGAAGGACATTTAATATACAAGATGCTTAAAATGTCTACCGTCCCCGACTATAGTGTTATAAAGCCGGTTCCGAAACTCTGTCATAATGCGCTGGAGTGTGTCGTAATCAAGTGCATCAATCTCACCTCTGATAGCCAATTTTAGGTCCTCCAGTGAATCAGGGCTATTCCTATAGATTCTAACCTTGATGTAACCCCATAAGAATAAGTCGCACGGATTTGGGTCCGGACTGTATGGGGTCCACTCTATCCCGTGCCCCGTGAATTTCTCTGCATCCAATGCAATCAAACGCTCACCAAACGTCGTTTCAAGCCACGTGAAGACGTCAGAAGTTTTTTGGGGACGAACCCCATCTGGCTTGAACCAGTACCGGCGTGTTCTGTTGAGATGGCCCGCATCAGGGCCAAAGTGACGCTCTAGCAACTCTTGATACTTCACTCCTGTGACCACACCATCAATAAATATCCGACCAATTATCTGCTTCGACGATATGGCACACCACACTATGACCCTTTGTGGATGCAGTGAAGAGATGTTGCTGAGATGAGGATTTTCCGTACTTCAGTGGAGCCAGTTTTGTTTGTTCACGAAACCATTCAACTGAAAAGGGGTCTCATCACTGAACCAGATCTTGTATTCACTGATGGAACCATTTTTAAGTTCCTCGATTATGTGGTTTGCGAAATCTCTCCGCTGCACAGTATCCCCCCCCCCCCCCCTTTATCGGCTGTCACATTTGGATCTTGTATGGACACAATCCTACTGCTTTCATTAGCCTTTGTAATGATGTTTTGGATATGCTTAATTGTTGGGCCGCCTGTCGAGTGGAAGTGGTTGGCTGATCCTCAAAGTATGCGCGTGCAGGCTCCCTGATGTCGTCAGTAACAACTGCTGATTTTCGTCCCGACGCCTTTCTTTTTGCATCCTAAACACTCCCTGTAGATTCATATCTGTCTATCAACCTGTAAACATTGAAAATCAGTGGGAGATTAGGACCATTACATCAGTCATCTGATGGCTTAAAAATCACTGCGACTTTAGAGTGCTATAACTTACTGCGCGATTATCTCTTCACTAAGCGTCCTTTTCTTTTTGAACTCTGAACGACATGCCCGTCGAACGGGGACATTACATCGGTTATTCTCATAAAATTTTCTTACGATATATAATCGATCTTAAAAGGTTTGTGATTCTATATTGCTTATTCTTTATTTCCGGTAATTAAGCATTCAACTAAAATGTCACTATATGTGCTATTATAATATAGAAGAATTATATTTGCATCAATACATTTGAAATCAGAAACTTAAAATACTTTCTATCATGTTTTTCGGACCACCCTGTATATATATGCCTAAGTAATTGTGCAATTTCCAAAAAAAAAAAAAAAAAAAAAAAAAAAAAGAAAAACAAATATTGTACATAATATATGCAACAATGTGTAAAGCTACAGGTCATTTGTAGCTTTTCATGGTACAGGATGATCCAAAGTATTTGCGTTTTTCTTCACTTTGTGATTGGTCACCTAATTGCACCCTGGACTAAATCGATAGAGGAAAATGTAAGTTTCTAAATATTCTTTGTATGTCTGAAAATCCAAACAATTTCGTCCAGCATTTTTTTCTTTAGAAAATTAAAAACAAAACAAAACAAAACAAAAAACTCTAATAATTTGATCACCTACTGTGTATACACAAACGTCACCGTAAAAATAGTAAAAACGGATTTCAGAATTTCTTAAAACGTATATATATATATACTATATTCTTATAATAAGATTTTTATCTAGATTAGAATACTTTCTGTACAAAGTATATATTTTGAAAATAAAAAAAGAAAACAAAACATATATTTTTACAAGAAATACACGAAAGAGAGGCTTTATAAAATGTTTATAGTCATGTTTACAATTCAGTTTTTCTTATACCATTTCTTAAAATTCTTAAAATAAGGAATATTTTATACCTTACTATAATTTTTTTTTAAATCATTTATCTTATTACTCTTTCTGTTTTCTTTTTCTTACAATGTACGTACTATTATATTCTAAGCCAATGTTAAGAAGCCTCTTCTTAAACAGTGTTGCACGAAGCCCTAAGATATATATAATGCCTTAAACATTTATTTATTAAAAAAGCGAAAAAATGTATTATTTTATCATTTATTCCCTCTTACAAGAAGAACAGACTTCGTCTTTTAAAAGGAAAAATTTATAAATAAGTTGATTATCCGGCGTAGGAAATAATTCTATACAGAGAGGCTGAAAGAAAAAAAGAACACTGATCGAAAATGCTTAGTGTTCGCTTCAAGAGTTTATTGAAGTATTAAAAATTAATGTAAATGGCCATGTAATGCCTCCCATAAAAACTGCATTTGGAATATTTAAGTAGTATATACTTTTAACAAGATTAAAGTAGAATTTTTGTTGTATATAGATCAAAGCAGCTCTACAATTACATGATCTTCTATTCCTATTTGTGATGATTATTTGCTTTGATATTTACTTTATTATGTAGTGTGACAAAAGTGCGTAAGTCGTAGGATTAAAATTAAATGATTTTTCATACATTCTTTAATTATTATTATTATTATTATTATTATTATTATTAAATGCTGCAATGAATATCTCAAGAACATTATATATATATATATATATATTATTATTATTATTCATTTACAGCTTTGAGACTTACAGTTCCAATGATTTTTGTCTCGAATGATCCATTTTACATAAGTTCACAATAACAATTTCTTTATTTTGATACACATTAGAACACCACAAAAATCCAAGCCTGAACCGGATTCGAACTCGAGAGCCTGATATTTCAAAAGGCAGCTCCCTATCGACCGAGGTGCCATCCTAATCAAAAATAGAGGCATTTTACATTTAAATGTGACTTTAGTTATGAAAGGTTGTATCATTTCTTAAGTGAAATAAAAAATCAGTTGAACAATCAGTTGACAAATTTTTGAAAGGTAACCTTTTTTGTAGAGTGAGCAAAATTCTTAAAATGCATATGTTATTCTGTTAGTGAATTTCTATTTATTTATTTCGTTTATAGTAAAGCTAAATTGTATTATATATTAACAGACTAATATTTATCAAGTTGCATTTCACATACAAGGGCAATTAAACAGTATACTAAAATTTCATTATTTAATCAAACTTATATATTAAAGCACAGAGCTATTTTTTAAATATTTAAATGAAAGCATACGAGCATGCAAATATAAATTAAAGAACTATTGTACATTAAATATTTAAACATGAAAAAATTTTCCCATCCCATAAAATAAAGGGAAGCACTACCAGTTTCGAAAGCTTTTGCCTCCAAATTAATAGCACGTGTTCCTCCCTCCTTTTTTTGCATCTGAAGAAGAAAGATCGCATCCTTTCAAAATCGGTAGTGCTTTTCTTCATTTTATGGTGTATGAGGAAGTTTTTATGTTTAAATATATGGGCACATGCGCCAAAATGTTTGAGATAATCCAAAACGATTATATTCTTCTTATTAGACATTGGACAACACGAACCATCGACGAACATAGAACTTCATAGGGAACGAGAAAAAGAAGGTGTGTGGGTGAGTAATGATGAGTGAGTTCAACCTCGCACTAAGTGAAGAAATATCGACGGTCTGCGATTCACTTCCAGTTGTGGTCCGAAGACATGCCAAAACAATTTTGATCCTTTGTGGGTCCAATGCATAACTATAATCACTGAGCTAGAATATAAAGCAGTGACAATTTCCTATTCAATAACACAGAAAGCGGTCTTCGCGGAACAGATTAGTTTCGAAACGAACAGGCCAAAAAGTTGTGCATTAATTTATTCTTGTAGAATGCGCAATTTTTTTGCGAGTTTGCTTCTAATTTTGAAGCACAGGACAGACCTCTCAGTATTCACTTTTCCCAATGGCTATTTGCGACATTCGACGTATTTGTTTTTTTCGTTTCCTACCTCCAAAAAGGGTACATAATACGTGTAATAGTAGGTAATGGAAGTCGTGTGGCTGTTACACACCAGACTTTTTTTTTTTTTTTTTTTTAAATGTATATGTTCAATAATATAAAAATTTCGATATCCCACTCATTCAGTTAATAAGCATTTGTACCTCTCTAATAGTTCTTACCATTTAGAATGAAAACTCTGCAGTCGAGATTATAGCGATGCTAGATCTTATTCTGTTAGATTTCAATGCATGTTTCCTCATATCATCTGTTAACTAGCGAACACCTGTCATGACGTCAGATGTGACGTAACTGTATTACGTAATCAACGGCGCATCTTCGCTTCTCTGAGAGAGAGAGGTTTATATGAGTCTGTACTGTACGAGAAAACTTTGCTAAGCGTGCGGCAAGAAATGCCCGCATTATGTTATTCTACTTTTCTATATTATTAAATGTTGTGATTGTTCAAAAGACTCTGCTTTTCACTCTGCGGACCCATTTAAACCAACAATGGTTATGGACCCAGAGACACGCATCTTACTGCGGACTTTTTAAAAATTTAAATTAACATTAGCTAAAACGAAAGTGCGACTTACTGTTAAGCCTAAGGGCTGAAATCGAAAGTATTTTTGATTCTATTTTTATAAAGAAGCTACTATAGCTGATTAAATATGTCGCAAATATTAAATATAGAAAAGTTATCCAAAAACAATTTTGACACGTGGAAGCTTCAGATAGAAGCTGCTTTAATCAAGAATGATCACTGGAGTTATGCTAACGGAACGAAAATTAAGCCCGATGAAGGCACCGAAGACGAAGAAAAATGGCTCGAAATTGACCGTAAAGCTAGAGCCGATTTAATCCTAGTAATTACCCCAAGTGAGTTGTGTCATATTAAACATTGTACAACCTCAAATGAAGTATGGAATAAATTAAAAGAAGTTTACGAATCGAGAGGACCGGCAAAGAAAGCCACGCTATTGAAGCAGCTACTCTTTAAGAAAATGAATGATAGTGAAAATATGTCCGATCACCTAAATATTTTCTTTGATATAGTGGACAAGCTAAAAGAAATGGACATTCAAGTAGCCGAAGATCTATTATCAATTTTGCTCTTATACAGTATTCCTGACAGCTATGAAAATTTCAGGTGCGTCATAGAAGCAAGAGATGAATTGCCGCAGCCTGAAGCTCTAAAAATTAAAATGATGGAAGAATATGAGTCAAGAAAAAATAAAAAGCATCAAGAATCATCAAATGCGTATTTTACAACTCACAAGAAAAATCTTCCTGAAAAGAACAAAAGAGAAATCTTAAAGCCTGTGCAGAACAAGAACACGTATGGCGAGAGAAATTATGCAATCTTCAAATGCAATTACTGTTCAAAAGTAGGGCATAAAGCCTCAGATTGCAGAAAGAAGATCTCAGACAGAAAATTCACTTCATCGAATAAATACAAAGATAGATCTTTTATGGTTAAAGATAGTACAGAGTTCACGATAGCAGCCAGTAACTCTTTCCAAGAACATTCCGAGTGGTGTCTCGACAGCGGATCGACATCACATATGGCTCATGACAAGAATTTGTTTACAGATTTCGAACCTAGAATTGGATCATTTATAAAATTAGCTGTAGGTGAAACAGCGGAGATCACAGGTGTTGGAACAGTCAAATTAAAAGTTCCCGGTAATCACGGTGTAACCAATTTAAAGTTAACAAATGTTTTGTGCGTTCCAAAATTGAAATGCAATTTAATGTCTATGTCAAAAGCTACTGCAAACAACTGCCGAGTTATATTTACCGAAAAAGGTGCAAAAATTACGGAGCAGGACGGCTCTCTGATTATAAGTGCTACGAGAAAAGGTGATTTATATTTTTTTCAGCCGCAGGTGGATATAGCTGCATCAACTCAGGTAAGCAACTTTCATAAATGGCATTTAAAATTAGGACATTTAAATGAAAAAGATTTAAAATTTTTAAAATCTGAAAATATGTTAAGAGATTTAAATTTTAATGAAAAAGATTCTTTAAAAGATTGTAAAGTATGCATTCAGTCTAAACAAACTGTGAAACCATTTTGTAAAGAAAACACATTTCATAGTAAGGAATTATTAGAAGTAGTTTATTCTGATTTATGTGGCCCTATAAATGTTAAATCCCATGGAGGATCACGTTACTTTATTACTTTTTTGGATGATAAATCTCGTTACATAGAAGTAAATTTTCTAAAAACAAAAGATGAAGCTAAGTACGCGTTCCGGAAATATAAAGCAGCAGTCGAAAATCGATTAGGGAAAAAAATTAAAATACTGCATACTGATAATGGATTGGAATATTGTGGCGAGGAATTCAATAAATATATTGAAGAATGCGGTATTAAACGCGAATATTCATCTCCAATGACGCCTCAGCAAAATTCTAGAATTGAAAGACAAAATCGTACATTATGCGAAATGGCGAGGTGTTTATTAATGCAATCAAACCTTCCAAATGCATTCTGGGCTGAAGCAGTAAATTGCGCTGCATATATTAGAAACAGGTGTCCCACTAAAGGAATTAAAGAAAATAAAACACCTTTCGAATTGTTTTTCGGTTATAAACCAACTGTTAACTATTTTAAAATTTTCGGATAGAAATGTTTTGTTCTAAATAAAAAATCAAAAGGGAAGTTTGAAGCTAGGTCACACGAACATATATTCGTTGGCTATTCAAATGAATCACGCGCTTACAGATTATGGAATAAGGATACCAGAAAAATTGTCATAAGTCGTGATATTCGATTTATAGACGAATTTGAAATAAATGATTCAGCCACTACTGATCAATTAGAATTAATTTTTCCATCTGAGAATAAATGCAATGATTGTAATATTAAAAATGAAACTCCTATCCCTACTCAAACCGCAGACATCCGCAGCGATCAAAGGGGGGAAAACAGCGGATCGATTTCCTATCCCCCTGAATTCAACGGAGAAAGTTTCTCTTTTTGGAAAGGGGGGGAAGCGAGCCACTCACTTTCTGAAGGGGGGAACGTGGAAGGTATGAGTGGAGGGGAAGAGAGTGCTGACGGTATATGTAAACAAGAGGAAGGGATAAACAATCCTCCTTTTAAACGTGGTCCCGGCAGACCTAAAAAAATTAAAGTTGGAACTTTCAAAAGTCTCATAAGGAGTGTATTACAGATACAAAATATAAAGATGAAACTTCTCAATTAGCTGATAACTCATTTATTGAAATTAATCCCGGCGTAATCGACGCGTTAAATGGAGATTATGCTAAAAATTGGGAAAACGCGATGAAATTAGAATATGATTCTTTAGTTAAGCAAAACGCTTGGGAAATTGTAGATAGACCAAAAGATAAAAAGGTAATTGGGTGTAAATGGGTTTTAAAAACAAAATTCAAACCAGATGGTCAAATTGAAAAATTTAAGGCCAGATTGGTTGCCAAAGGGTATTCACAGAAACAAGGTATAGATTTTGAGGAAAATTTTTCACCAGTAGCCAGATTAAGTTCTATAAGAACTGCAATCGCGTATGCTATTCAAAATGGTTTCACAGCATACCAGTTAGATTTCATTATGGCATATGTTAACGGTAATATACATGAAGAAATTTATATGGAGCTTCCTGAATTTTTTGAAAATGATATACACGAAAATAAAGTGTGTTTATTAAAAAAATCTTTGTATGGTCTTAAGCAGTCAGGAAGACAGTGGTTTAAGAAATTAGATGAGAAATTGAGAAAAATGAAATTTAACCTTTTGAATTCCGACAAATGTGTCTATTACTCAAAATATCCTTTTGATGCTATCATAATCGTCTATGTCGACGATTTAATTTGTCTCACTAAAAGTGAAGAGCACTATTTTGATATAAGAAATAAATTAGCAGAATCTTTCAAAATGAAAGATATGGGCCTTCTGCATTATTGCTTAGGCATTGAATTAAATCAAGATAGGGACAGCATCACTATAACACAAAAGAAATACATTGAAGATTTATTAAATAAATTTAATATGGAAGATTCTAGAGTGGTGAATACACCTTTAGATAACAGTGTAAAATTAACTAAACAAATGTGTCCAAATACAGAAGAAGAGAAATCATGCATGTCAAAAATTCCTTATAGACAATTAATTGGTTCTCTTATGTATCTGTCGGTTGCTACCAGACCAGATATCACCCATGCTGTAAATTATTTAAGTCAGTTTAATAACAATCCAGGAAAACCTCACTGGATAGCTGCTAAAAGAATACTAAGGTATCTCAATGGCACTAGAAATTTAGGAATTGTGTATTACAGAGACGATAAACCATTGACAGCATTTGTTGATGCCGATTGGGCATCGGATATCAATTATAGAAAATCATATACAGGATATGTCTTTAAATATGCCGGTGGACCTATTTCTTGGGAATCTAGAAAGCAGCGAACCGTTGCTCTATCCACAACAGAATCTGAATATATGTCTCTGTCCGAATCCGCAAAAGAGACAATTCATGTTAGAAATTTCTTAAAAGAATTGGATCCTGAAATTGTATCAAGTCCGACTGCAATCATGTGCGACAATCAATCTGCACTGAGATTTTTAAAAAATCCTGTTTATCACAATCGCTCTAAGCACACTGACATTCGTCATCATTTTGTGCGAGAAGTTTACAATAATAAACTAATAGACATTAAATATATTTCATCAGATGAACAACCTGCAGATATTTTAACAAAAAGTTTAAATGCATGTAAACATGAAAAATGTTGTGATATGATAGGACTTAATACTCAGGACTGATGAACTTAAAAAAAAATATATATATATATATATATTTAAACTGTGTTTTCATTAAGAAATGAACTGCTTATATTTTACGTATTTTATTTTATTATATTAACCATAATTATTTGCTTATAATTATATTTCTTTACTAACACTTTTCTCATTTTAAGTCACTTTTGCTTAAAAATAATTTTCTGTAATTTTTAATCTGCTATTATAATGCATAAATATGTTTTATTTTCGAAACATTTATTGAATAAGGGGGAAATGTTAGATTTCAATGCATGTTTCCTCATATCATCTGTTAACTAGCGAACACCTGTCATGACGTCAGATGTGACGTAACTGTATTACGTAATCAACGGCGCATCTTCGCTTCTCTGAGAGAGAGAGGTTTATATGAGTCTGTACGCGAAAGCTTTGCTAAGCGTGCGGCAAGAAATGCCCGCATTATGTTATTCTACTTTTCTATATTATTAAATGTTGTGATTGTTCAAAAGACTCTGCTTTTCACTCTGCGGACCCATTTAAACCAACATATACATACTACTTTGTTCATGTTTTTTTTTTTTTTTTTTTTTTTTTTATTTTACAAAATTGCCATATTTTACAACTTTTTTCTATAGAAATTTTTAATAGAAAAGATTGCGTGTATAAAATAAAAAATCTGGTGTGAAACAACCACACGCCTTCCATTACCCACTATCACACGTAATATATGCATTTTTTGGAGATAATGTGATCAGAAGATATAAAAGTGACCTAAAGAAGTAGAAACCTAACATTTTTCCGGTAAGAGAAACTTTATACACATGTAAATGCGTATAAAATGAAGCTTACATATAGCGAGTTAAAAAAAAAAAAAGAAAAATAAAAATGGTAGAATTATTTTTTGAAACACCAATTATCGAGATCTAAATAAACTTCTGACCTACCTAAACAGGATGGTTGTTAATTTTCATCTACGTGATACATAAGAAAGAAAGGGATTTATATAACAATTTTCAAGAAAATCGTTAGAGCCGTTTTTGAGATACCAACTTTTACCAAAACTCAATTATTGACCGGAAAACAATAATTACATACAAAAGGATATTTAAGAGTGAGTTAATATAGCGAGTTTGAAAAAAATCCGTTCAGCCGCTTTTAAAGGAACGCCCTTGCGATACCTGAAATTGAGCTATTTATACAGGACGCCTATCAATTTTCCTGAACTAACCAACTATATCATTCGAAAGAACATCTAATAGAGTGTTTATATAGCAAATTTGAAGAAAATCGTTAGAGTTTTTTTTTTTTTTTTTTTTTTTTTTGAGATACCGACTTACAGTCCCACTTCCGGTTTCCGATGTCCCACTTCTGGTTTTTCAATTTTCACCAAAATTTGGAAAATTCATCTGTACACCAGACTTGTTTCAACTCTAAAGCTTTGTAGTTCTATCTTTATTAGTTTCCGAGATATAATAGCCAGAAGATTCCCCACACACATACACACTGACCAATTGCCGAAAACCACTTTTTTGGACTCAGGGGACCTTAAAACGTGTAAATCAGGTGAAATCTCGATATCGAATTTTCAGACCGAATACAATACTTCCATTACCTACGGTAGTAGGGTAATGGAAGTAAAAAGTGGATAAAAATAAAAGTATTTATGAATACCTTCTAGACATCATAAGAGAATAATATTTTTTCTCTAACTCATATTGACCATACCTTTAAATTGAAATGATACCACTTTCAGTTCTCTACTCCTATAATAAACTCGTGCAAAATATATGTGTAATGCCTGAAATTTCAGTTTTGGGTATTAATATGTAGATGAATAATTTGCACTGTATCAATTGCTATAGGAAAAAAATATAAGAAAATTTTGTGATGGCCTATCACATACCAGCTAATTTTCAATGCAATGAAGGAAGAATTTATACTACGAAATCAATAAAATATTTTGAAAAATGTACAACAGAATTATTTTTTTGCAATGCTTATTCTCTTTCTTCTTGTTTTATGTTTTTACTCTTTCTCAAAGTATTTTTTGTATTAAAACTAATACGTTTAAAAAAAGAAACTATTCGATAAACTGTCACATAATAAAAATTTATCTGGCTCTGTTGGGTTTTACTTCCTTACTATTTATTATAGATATTCCTCACTAAAAAGTCACATTTTTCTCCCAGTTTTTGCTTTACTTAAAATACTTAAAAAAAAAAAAAAAAAAAAATCTAATAAATAACGGAAAAAAAAAGTATATAAGGTGTTACGGCTGAAATTTCAACGGAGGATCACCAAATCGTAATAACAAAAAATAATTCTCTTTTTATAGCTGAACTTGATAAGCTCCATTTGGAATAAAAGTGGCTTTCGATTTTTTTCTTCTTTTTTTTTTTTTTTTTTTTTTTTTTTTTTTTTTTTTGGCACGTAAAGGACATATTGTAGATATAAAAAAAATGTCCTTTTTTTTTCTGTCGCTAGATATTTTTTCAATCATTGACCATTACATCATCATTTTTTGTTCTTGTGTGCAAAAAAAAAGTTACGTAAAGTTAGGAAAACTGAAAGAGACAAGAAATAAATCTTTGACAAATGACATTTATAGTGTTCTCTGCAATTATCTAGTTTTATTCTCTTTGTGATTTATCTACTATGTGGTTAAACTGTCTTTTGAAAGGTTTTAAGGCATGAGATTCATAATTATCTTCGCTATGTCTGTTAACTATGAGAAATTATATCCAAAAACATTAATTCAAGTCTTTTTTTTTTAAACCTATCTTTCTGTTATATATTCCAAAGAAGAAAATGATTGATCTCTGAATGCTTTGGATTTCTACTTTTTGATAGATGTACACATTTTGGGATTTATTAACCAGAATTTCACAAATTTTAGAATATTTGTTTGCTTGTGTATGACACAAATATTGAGGCATTTTTAACTCGAAAACTAATTTTGGAAATTCCGATAAAATTTACATTTAATTGGAACTTAACACAAATTTGTGTATTGCTTAAATTTTGGTGTATATCACTCAACAGATGGCGCTGCTGTGCTAGGGGGAAAGACTGAACATTGAACAAAAATGGCGGGCGTTCCTACAAAGAGTACTCGATCGGCGTAGAAATTAATAAACTTTTACTAGAGTCTGACACTTTTCCTTCGATTAAAATTTGGGAATGTAGTGATCGTAGCGACAACAACTGCTACTTTCACTTTCAGAATATGTACTTCTAGTTTCACTTTCAGAATATGTACTTCTAGTTTCACTTTCAGAATATGTACTTCTAGTTTCACTTTCAGAAGATGTACTTCAACTTTCACTTACAAAATATGTACTTCAATTTCAACTCACTACTCACAGAACATTCTGCTTTCAGCCTTGCCGGGAAGAAGGTCCCGTAGTATGTCAATGTCAGTGAGTAGTACGCCGCGTGATAAGAAATGCGTGCTTGTTTCATTTTTGATTGTTAATTATTAAAGAGTTTATTTTCGTAATGAACGACTCATCAATGTGTTAAATATCACGAAGACCTATAAATGGTGACTTTGGACTTAGAAAACTTTCATCCTTCTGTGTAATGCTTACGTGCAGCTAGAGTTTCGGTTTCAAATCGAAACTAATCTTAACTTTTTATTGCTTCTGTTTTGAATCTCCTCTGCTACGGATTCACTATGAGTGATGTTTCTGCAGTCAAGATTCCTAACTTTATTCCAGCAGACCCCTCGTTGTGGTTTACTATGATAGAATCTACGTTTGAATTAGCTACTCCAAAGGCCATAACGAAATCCAAAACTAAATATAATTACTGCGTAGCAAATCTTCCGCCAGCTGTTGCAATGACTGTCCGGGACATAATTATTTCCCCTGACAGTAATGACCCCCTACGGAAAGCTGAAAGATGAAGTGATATCTCGGTGTGGAGAGAGTAAATCTCAAGAAATTAGACGGTTGCTTACAGGAGAACAACTGGGAGATCGGAAGCCCTCTGACCTGCTTCATCTTATGCAACGGCGTGCAGAGAACCATAACGTCACAGATGCCCTGCTACTTGAGCTTTTCCTGCAACAACTGCCTTCAAACGTGCAATCAATTTTGGCGTCTATAACTCCTCTCACTTCCCAAAAAGCTGCTGAAATAGCCGACAAAATTCTGGAATCACACCTGCACAGGTGAGTGCAATAGAAACTAGTCCCATTTCGAACGCTTCCTGCAACAATGACTCAGAATTGCTGAAAGAGATTAAACTTCTGCGTAAAGAAGTAGCATCGCTAAGACGTTCGAGAAGTATTTCTCGTAGTCGTCGGTTTTTTCGACCAAGGAGCCCGTCTCTAAAGAACGATGCCATATGCTGTTATCATAAAAAATTCGGCTCTAAAGCCAATAAATGTTCACCACCGTGCACCTTCCAGGAAAACAACTCACCCCAGGAGTAGCGGCGACATACGCCTGGTATACTAATAGTTCTCGTCGCCTTTTTGTGCGAGATCGTCGATCTAATGTTAATTTTCTCATCGATACTGGTAGCGATTGTTCTATTATACCAGCTGCCACAGTTGATAAGGTAAGCACTCCTATACAAACTTTTAAAGCTGCTAACGGCACTTCTATTAATGTATATAAACAGAAACTTTTATCGCTCAATTTAGGTTTAAGAAAAACTTTTATTTATCCTTTTTATGTATGCAGTGTGTCTACAGCTATAATTGGTGCAGATTTTTTACACTATTTTAACTTACAGCCAGATCTTAGAAATCGTCGATTAATCGACGCTAATACAAAATTAAAGTCTAATGGTACGATTAAGATTGCTCATATTTATTCTATAAAATCTGTATTTAGTGATAATAATTTCTCTCAATTGTTAAATGAATTTCCTAGCATTACTAAACCTCCATGTGCAGACCAAATTATTAAACAGTCTGTTAAGCATCATATTGAAACATTTGGTTTTCCCGTTTTTGCTAAACCACGTCGGCTTGCTCCCGATCGTTTAAAAATTGCAAAATTAGAATTTCAGCACATGTTGGATTTAGGCCATATTCGCCCATCCAAAAGTAATTATGCTTCCCCTTTGCATATGGTCCCTAAAAAAGGAAGCGATGATTGGCGTCCCGTTGGTGACTATCGAGCTCTTAATGCTCAAACCAAAAAGGACAAGTATCCAATCCCTAATATCGTTGATTTTACTAGCGAGCTTCATGGGACAACAATATTTTCTCACATTGATTTAGTTAAAGCTTATCATCAAATACCGATTGCTCCCGAAGACATCCATAAAACTGCAGTTTGTACACCTTTCGGACTCTTCGAGAGCACTCGGATGCAATTTGGTCTGTGCAATGCGTCTAGTACTTTTCAAAGATTCATTGATGAAGTGGCTCGAGGTTTAGATGGTGTTTACGCATTTATTGATGATATTCTTATTGCATCTAAAGATAAACAAGAGCATTTTAAACATCTCAGAGCCCTTTTTGAACGATTAAGTCACTACGGTCTTACTATTAAACCCTCTAAGTGTACTCTAGGTGTACTTCAAATAAAATTTCTCGGATTTAATATCTCTGCCGAAGGACTTTTACCCCTCCCTGAGAGAGTTGAAGCAATAAACAAGTTTCCCCGACCTACAACTATTACCCAATTGCGGCGCTTTCTTGGCATGTACAATTTTTATCGAAGATTTATACCGAAAGCTGCCCACATTTTAGCACCCCTAGTAAAACTTTTGGAAGGCCATAAAAATAAAAAAAAAATCTTCACGTTCAAAAACATCTGAAGCACCTCTTGACTGGTCTGTCGAAGCAGAAACTGCCTTTTTCACCGCTAAAACGGCACTTGCGGATGCCACCTTGTTAAAACATCCCATTCCTGGTGCTCGTTTACGTTTATGGTGTGACGCCTCGAATTTTGCTGTCGGCAGTACGCTCATGCAATATAATAATTCTTCATGGGAACCAATAGCATTTTTATCTGTAAAACTTACTAAAAGTCAGCGCACTTGGTCCACTTACGACCGCGAACTTTTAGCTATATATACTTCAATTAAACGTTTTCGGCACATGCTTGAAGGTAGAGATTTTTCCATCTACACTGACCAAAAACCTCTAATTTATGCCTTTAAGCAAAAGCCAGATAAATGTTCTCCTCGTCAATTGCGCCATCTCGACTTTATTTCTCAATTTTCGACAGATATACGTCGTATTGATGGTACAGAAAACTCCATTGCTGATGCCTTATCTAGAATTGAAATTGATTCAATTTCAACAGAAATTTTAGATTTCAAACTAATATCTCTTGCACAACTCGAGGATCCTGAATTAAAAAACATTTTAAATTCTACTGACAATGCATGTAATATTCAAAAGCATTATTTTTCTTTGGAGGATGTAACATTATACTGTGACATGTCAACAAACATACCACGCCCTTTTTATCCCAGAATCTTTTCGATCTAACATATTTAATCATATTCATAATCTTTCTCATCCCGGAATTTCTGCCACAACTAAATTAATAACTAAGCGATATTATTGGCCAAACATGAAAAAATTCATTAAAAATTCCGTCCAGTCATGTGATAAATGCCAACGTTGCAAAATACATCGGCATACGAAAGCTCCACGTGGAACTTTTGCCCTTCCAGAATCAAGATTTTCACACATACATATCGATTTCATTGGTCCACTTCCTCCACCTGACGGTTATCAATATTGCATGACTATTGTCGATCGTTTCACTCGATGGCCCGAAGTAATCCCAACATCTGACATGACAGCTCTAACAACAGCTAAATCACTTGTAAATGGTTGGATTTCGCGTTTCGGATGTCCGGTTACCATCACGAAAGACCAAGGTCGAAACTTCGAATCCACACTTATCCGTAAATTAACAAATATTCTTGGAACCACGCGTACACGCACAACAGCGTACCATCCAATATCAAACGGAATTTGCGAAAATTCCATCGCTGGCTCAAAACTGCATTAAAAACCCATGACAATATGAAATGGACTGAATCACTGCCAATTGTCTTATTAGGTCTTCGAACTGCTATTAAAAAAGGCATTATGGCGAGTAGTGCTGAACTAGTCTATGGTACTACACTTCGACTTCCATCTGATTTTTTCACAATAGATAACTACAAAACATCACCTCACTTAACATATGTCTCACAACTCTGTGAATCCATGAGAAAACTTTCTCCCATTAATCCCCTTAGTCATGGTGCTTCTAATGTTTACATAAATCCATCCTTGCAGACATGTACTCATGTATTTTTGCGCATAGATAGTATTCAACCACCATTAACTCCTCCTTACACAGGACCTCATATTGTAATTAAAAGAAATAATAAAAATTTTGTTATTAAAGTTAATGGAAAACCTACAGTAGTATCTATAGACAGGTTAAAGCCCGCATTTCTGTTCTCAGATAACGCCAACTTATATTCACCACCTGATTGTCATAACAACACAAATTCTTACTTAAATGAACTTAGATCTAATACTTCTGCTGCACAAGAAAATTCACAACAGCAGAAAATAATTACAACTAGATCTGGTCGAAAAGTTCATTTTCCAAAGCATTTAGTAACAGATTATTTTTAATATCACTGCAAATCTTGTATTTGTTTATATTACCATTTATTCTTTTATACATTGCACTTATTCCTCGTTTATTTACTGTAATATAACTTTTCATGTGCACATATGTATGTATGTATATATATTTTAAACAATTCTGTTCTGAGCAATATTTTTCATATATTTCATTCGGTTATTGCATTTGTGTATATATATATTTTAAGTGTATTAGCATCAATATTATATTGTATTAGCATTAGTATTGTATTGTTATTATTTTATATACATAATTGCATTTGTAATTGTATTTGTATTAGTATTTTGTAAATTTTTATCGTTCTCCTTGTTCACTGGGGGGATACTCCTGTAGTGATCGTAGCGACAACAACTGCTACTTTCACTTTCAGAATATGTACTTCTAGTTTCACTTTCAGAATATGTACTTCTACTTTCACTTTCAGAAGATGTACTTCAACTTTCACTTAAAAAATATGTACTTCAATTTCAACTCACTACTCACAGAACATTTTGTTTTCAGCCTTGCCGGGAAGAAGGTCCCGTAGTCGTAGTATGTCAATGTCAGTGAGTAGTACGCCGCGCGCTAAGTAATGCGTGCTTGTTTCATTTTTGATTGTTAATTATTAAAGAGTTTATTTTCGTAATGAACGACTCATCAATGTGTTAAATATCACGAAGACCTATAGGAACAATGGTTTTGTTCATCTTCAAAAAGCCATGCAGAGAGTCATTTAAATCATTTTCAGAGCATAATGGTATTGTATATAACAGACTAAATAAACATGGTGGATCGACCGGCGGGCCAATGTTCAGCCTATTTTCATGTAGGATCTCTAAGGGTAACTTCTTCGAATTGTCTTCAAAATTCGAGAACGGTCCTTGTTTTGAAAACGTTTTCCTAGGTATAAAAAATCGTAATACGGATTTTTTTTTTTTTTTTTTATATATATCACAATTATTATATTTTTGGTCCTCATTTACCTAGAATAAAATATATATTCGTAGTTGGGTAATTGTGATATTTTTTAACGTTTTTCTGTTATGAAGTTACTCTAATATCCTTCACAGAGAATCCAAGTATTTCTCTTGATATTCGTAAAGTGTCCAGTACCGGATCTACATTTTTAAGAGGGGGAGGGGGTGCAGATTACAATTTGCCGCCCTTTAGACAAAATTTTTCAACAATTAAAACGCCAAGACTTTTGCAAAATATTTCTTTCAGCAATAAAATTATACATAATTCTAAAGATTTATTTCAGCAAAATTATCAATTAAAAAGTCATATTTAAAATTGTTGGCTATTTCGCTCTCAATCGATAATATTGCCAATCCCAACAAGAGCTTTTGTGACATTGTGGAATTTAAATAATGTTTAATAAGTTTCATTTTGCTGAAACTTCTTTCACATGAAGCAGAAGTTATAGGCAGAGTTACATAAATTCTGGGAGCTATATTCAAGTTAGGAAATGCATCCTGCAAATAGGTTTTGCATAGAACTTCCGACAAAGAAACAGGTTGTAATTCAGAAATATTTTCATGTAAAAGTATTCCTTAAAGACTTCAAGTTCAGAAACGAGTTTATCTGTCCTTGATGTATTTAAGAGCTAAATAGAACCCATATATATATATATATTTTAAATCTGTTATGACCCTTTTCATTAATGCTTCGCCATTGAAAAACGCAAAAGCGAAATTTATTTTACTCGCTATTTCAAGACTCTGATTGATTCCCATTAAAATTTGATCCAATGCAGTGTTTATTGGTTTTATAAGTTTTTGTCTTGGAGAAAATGTCCAGAAAACGTCGTCGGCTAACCCACCAGGCACCTTTTTACTTTCTCTTACCAATAAGGTAGGTAGAGAAAACGTTGTTTTTGGGTTAAATTTTCAAAATTGAATTTTTGTTTTATTTGCACGTTTTGAGGTTCCCTGAATACCAAAATTATGTTTTTTAGCGGTTGGTCTGCGTCTCTCTCTCTCTCTCTCTGTGTGTGTGTGTGTGTGTGTGTGTGTCTGTCTGTTATCAACATATTTCAAAAACAAATTACAGCAGAAAGTCTAAACTTGGTATTCTAAATGTGTATCATATAGGGATGTTACACTAAACTTTTCGCTGAGATCAAGAAAATGGTTCGTGTACAGGGACACCCAAGAGAATTCAAATACATTAGTCTATGGGGAAAATTGCAGGTAAGTAGAGTTTAACATCTATAGACTGCACTAAACCAAATGAAACGAATATATACATTTTATATACGTAAAAACATGTTTCGTGTAGAGTATGGTACAGAAATCTTTCACTGTTCATTTACAGGGCTACACAACAGAACTAGATTATAGTACGACAGTACTTGAAAATTAATAGAAGTGTACTTCAAGTTGTGCCGTGTGTTATTAATATAGGATTATATTTATGTTCTCCACGTGATGTGTACATAGCTTTTAGAAGTTATACAGGGCTGCCAATATTTAAGCCATAACATTCTTTTTTATTGTTAGTGAAAGTGTTACTGCAATATTTTACCATGTCCAGGAAAGGCGCTCAGGAATTGAAATTAATTCCTCATAGTCATATGGTAAATAATGTATTTTTTAAGCTAAATATTCATCGCTTGGTTTTTTGTATATTTAAACGTTTTGAGGCTTCCTGAATACCGAAGTCAAGTTTTTAACGTTTGACCTTTGTCTGTGTCTGTTAAAATAAATTAAAAACAAATAATTTCAGGCGATCCAATTGTTCTATTTTGAAGTTAATGTATTTGCTACTAGAAAAGTTTGATCAAGATTGCTAAGTTTCAAGGAATGTTGGTGTGAAAGCTGTCTCAATAATTTTAAATGAACTTTTGAATTTAATAACAGATTCTATATAAATGTAGGTACAGTAGTGAAATAGGAGGTTGAGGGGTCGGTAGCCCCCCTCACACAGAATTATTTGTCAAATAAAACTGCTCCGAAGACTAATTTGAATTGTTTTAACATAGGTTTGCATAACCGTACTCGTTATCTTACCCCTTAATCTCCAATCTGTATTTGTAGCATTATATTTCAGGGTAAGAGAAAGTCGTGTGAGTGACACACTAGATTATTATTTTTGGATACTCTACGTTTTTTAATGGATGTATTTACGGACATAGACTCGACAATGGAGGCAGTTTCCTCAAATTATTTGTCGAATTCAATATTACGAAACTTTTTTATTGGATTTTTGAAACCTTCCATCAAAGCAATTGGTCTCATTAAAAGAATATTAATTCTTTTCTTTTTTATTTACGGACACGTTCATCTCTTTCAAAACACGATTCCATATAAGTAAAAATCTTTGAATAAGCACCATAACATGCAAAAAATATCAATAATTGTTCCGGATCAACAGAAAACACGACCCTTCATCAGGCGAACAAAGTAGGCGCGAGTGCTGCAAACAAAGCGGGAACGAAGGTTTCTTACAGGCTTTGCGGTGCGTCCCCCGCTTTGTTTGCAGCACTGGTGCTTCTTTTATTCGCCTGACAAGGGGTCGTGTTTTCTTTCGACCCGAAACAATTATTGCGGTTTCTTGCATTTTATGGCCTTTATTAAAATATTTGTACTTATTATTTATAAACGCCAGTTATGTGATGCTTTTAGGTAGATTCCTTATAGGAGATCTACCTATTGCAATGGTTCTCATGACACGAATTCTGGAAAATTTCTTCATATCTTCACCGATCATGACCCCTAGAACCCAAAACCACCCTCCGTTCAAAAGTTTATATATATATAGGTATATATATATATATATATATATATATATATATATATATATATATGTATAACGCTTTTTCCCATGTTAAGTTGTGAACACGATAACTGGAGTAATTTTTATTTAAATTTAACCAGCTCGGGATATGTTGTCAGGACAGTAAAAATCTCGGTCGAGTTCGTAGATGGGTTATCCTGCTTAAAGGGGGTAGAAATGGTGGGGGGTGGAAATTTTCATTTGCCCATAATTTCTTTAATATTGAAAATAGGAAAATACTTCAAATCAGGCGAATTACCACCATATCCTAAAGAACAACTTTTGTATTTAAACTTTTTCGATAACTTCAATTGCTTAAAAGTTACAAGTTAAAAAGTGATTTTTCTTGTGATGAAGCCGACATTTTCTATAGCTTTCATTGCAAAAATTTATAATCTGATGCTTATGTCACGTGCGAATGATAATAAAAAAGATCACTGAAAATCTCTATATATTAAAAAAAAGTAACTGCCGCTGGCGTCAATTTTTTTTTTTTTTTTGTCTGCGACAGCATCTTCTCGCGGAGGGCAAAGTGCTCTGCATCATGAGAGGTATCAGTGTATTCCGACTGCTTCAAGGAAGGCATTTCAGCTGCTTAGAAATTTCTATCATTTTAATTAACGAAGTTATAACTAAAAACGTTGGGTTTATAAAGGTACTCTATTTGCCACCGGAGTGAAAAGTTTCTCTTATGGCGTTTTTTTTTCTGTGTTTCTGACGTCACTTTCCTCTGGAAAATTAAAATGAGATCAATAGTGTAAATAAGAAAAATTGAAAAATTAGCATCTTTGAAATGCTCGAGAGAAGAAAAAAATCTGGAGTGACTCCACTCGACTTTCCGAACATTGAGTAATTAACAGTTTTGTAGATAAAGTAAAGAAAGAGGAGTTGTTAAACAAACTAAATAGAGTGTTTGAGTATTTTTCTCCATATATTACACGATGTTTTATTTAACGCTACTGAACTTTGAGCCCGTAGATCATAATGATAAAGAAATTTTCGTTGAGTCCCTGTAAAAACCTATGCATGCTAGATTCACCAAAATGCTTATAGTTAGTGCAACAGTTATTTATAATATTCATATAAATTTTCAGCTCAATTGAATAAGGCGTTTTGATGCTATCGCACTTTTAAAAATTTGGCCCCATTGGCCGTAATGATAAAGAATTTTTCTTTGTGTCCCTGTAAAAAAACTATAAGTGCTCGATTCACCAAAATCTATAGGGTTCGTACTATGGTGATTTACAATATACGTACCAACTTTCAGCTTATTCGAACAAAGCGTTTAGACACTAGCGTGTTCACTCACAGACATACACACATACATACACACATACATACACACATACATACACACACACATACATACATCATCGCAAAAATAGTGAAAACGGACTCATTGGACCTTGAAACGTATAGAAACATCAAAATCTCAAATTCGGATTTTTGACATGATTACAATACTTTCCTCACTATAGTGTTCGGAAAGTAAAAATTATTTAGAATAGCAAAACATGAAAATAACCGATATTTAAAAAATATTGAGTAAAAATTTAATAAAAATGAAATGAAAATTAGTTTATATTATTATTTTATATTATTAGTTAAGTTTATACTATTAGTTTAGTTTATATTATTAGTTTTTATTTTAACGTTAGGCGAAAAAGATTTAGTAATGAATATAATTATTATGTTAAACAACGATTGGTATAGAATTAGAGTTTAAGCCCAGAAATTGGTATAACTTCAGTATAACCCCACAGCTGAATTTGGCGATTTCTCTTTGGCGCTGTTTTGAACGATAACGATGTGGTTCTGAACTGTTTGCGATATAATATGGCAGCCTATATGTTGTTTATTTTGGATTCATGATTTTATGTTTTATGATTTATGATTTCGATTATGATTTTATCATTTATCATTTATGATTTTTAGATTTATGATTTAGCTATAATCGCCAACAAAAAATCGCCAAATATCGTTGTGGCGTTATACTGAAGTTGTTCCAAAGATACTTACGTATTAACGCCACCGCGGCTACAGATTAAGTGCCGTCAATCTACACCTAAAATTTTTGCGACAAATCATAAAATAAAACACTTTATTTAAAATCAAAACACTTTCAAAATTCAAAACACTTTATTTAAAACAAAGTAGTCAGTCTTATTCGGTGGAAAATGGGCCGATATAGAGTTTAACATAGATTCAAAACTGTCTCTATTATCTTTCACCTGATGCTGTCGCCATATGAACTCTGATAAATTAGATTCCAAAAGATGTCTCGCTGTCCCCCTATGTCTCTTGTGTGCGAACAACACGATTGCTCTTTATTGGCGCATTAGCGCAACTTCTGCTGCGGTGGCATTAATACGTAAGTACCGAAAAAAATTATAAAATAGAGCAATAGTAATAATAATAATAATAAAATTCGCAACCTATTTTTGTTTTTAAAGCATTGATGTAAAACTTTGCAGAAAACAGAATTTAATTTAATACAACAGGACTTTTTCTTTTTTTTGTCTATTTTTCCATGTAATGGAATGAAGTAACTGCATTGCTAAAATATTTTAGTTACACATAATACAGGACCTCTCTGGCAGATTTTAAATTTTTCATTTATTTTGACGATGACTTAAATTATCTATCTCAGTTATGCGTGTCAAGATTTTTGAGAGAAAAGTCTAAGCTACTTCGGTGCCAAATTTAAAATTTCGCCAAGAGGTTAAACTGTACCATTGCTTTAGCAGATTTTTTTTTTTTTTTTTTCAATTTTATTTTAAATATTTTTTTAACTTAATTCAAGTGAGAAAAAAAGAAGAACATTTTTTATTTGGTCTAAATGTACAAAATACCTCCAGGTAAAATATTATCCGTATTATTAGAAAGAAAATGGCTAAAATAGTTTTTCCTGTACCATTGATGTCTCTATAAATTAAATTATCCAATATCATTATATTTCATTCTCCACACGCATTTTTTATTTTCTAAATTCAATATTATATAATATATATATAAACAAATCAAGGTGTAATCAGTACATATCCAGAAGATGTAGCCAACAAATAGTCAGAAGCCATCATTAACACAAGTTCGGGAGATATCGCCAACAACTATTAAGATGTCATGATCAATATATGCCAGTAGATATCACCAACAATAATAATTATTCAGAAGATATCGCCAACAAGTATTCAGGAGCCATCATGAATATTTATTCAAATTGTCAACAAATATTCAAAAGCCATCCAATTTATGAATGGTGATGGTCTATCTCGAATACTCCAAACCGGCAATTCGTTATTACAATATAATCAAGGATGAATTTTTCACCTATCAGTAGGTTTCGAAAAATGTGATTCCCCCCCCCGATTTAACTTAGTATTTAATATAGTTTAGGAAGTGGCAAAATCAGATATTGACGGGCATCTTGGCAAATTCATGGCGACAATGCAAAATTGCTATCTGAAAAAAATTGTCCTGTCGTACTACTACTAATGAAATGTTTAAAATAATTGCAATAGTCACATAGATATTTATTTTCAATGGATCCGACTAAATCATATTCTAGGAAAAATGCACTTTAAAAAGTTACATCTTTACTGTTGTAAGCACCATTTTAAACCTTGCTGTACATTGGAAATAAATGCAGAGTGTTACATATTGCCCTAAATTAACTAAAAAAATTCAGTAGTAAAATATATAAGCATTCGAAAAAATAAGTTCATAATTTCTTTAACCCGAAAAATTCATCGTCAAACAGTGACAAAAATTTAACAAGTGGATCGTATACTAAAGCTGTAATGCTAAATCATTTAGATGTTAAGAATTTCTCTCTGATCTAAACAGTTAGTGCTATCGTTGTTTATTTTGTGTGTCTAGCTGTCTAACATATGTTTTCTCTCAAAATAATGGCAAATTGTTATTAAACGTCGAACGTTAAGAAATGGTGGATTTCTATAATATTGTTAAACTTTTCTCTTGTATTATGTATTATTAATATTCCAATTCAATGAAAGGCAAAGTTGCGAATAGTCGGGTAGAATCCAGCAGGGGTTAATGAGAGAAGCAAGTCGGGGTGAGGAAAAGCCTTCCTTGGGGGTTGGTGAGCGGAGCGAGCAGGGGGCAGAGCCCCCTAGTATAATAAAATTTTAATCATGTTTTTAAACAATGTAATAATCTGATTTTTTTAAAAAAAAGAAAAAGTTTAATTTAACAGAAAATATGACGTCACAATTACAACAATGTACTGAGAAAAATGAAATGAAATTTTATCCGTGATTTTAAACAAATAAAATAAAAGTTAATAAAAAAAATAAGTAAATAAAATCAACAGGGCTAAGCAGATTTAGACCATAGAATAATAATAAAGGGAGAAGGAGCGTAATGTTTTGGTTTCGGTTTGTAAAATCCAGGAATGCCGGGTATAGGGTTGCAACAATGCTTCCATCTGATTGGTTGGCGACTTGTTGGCGATATTTTTTAATCTTCTCATCTCTCTATCAATCAGTCAGCGAGGCAGCACCCACAACAAACAGCGATAAATATGCCGAGCATGGATGCCCTACTTTAAAGTTTTGAGTAGCAAAAATAGCTTTCGCTGGCATTTCACTAGAAGGGGTTTGTAAGCATTAGAGTATTAGCGCGCTCCTTCTTCCTTTATTATTATTCTATGATTTAGACCATGGAATAATAATAAAGGAAGAAGGAGCATGCCAATACTCTAATGCTTACAAACCCCTTCTAGTGAAATGCCAGCGAAAGCTACTTTTGCTTCTCTCGACCTTGAAGTAGGGCACCCATCCTCAGCGCATTTATCTCTGTTTGTTGTGGGTGCTGCCTTGCAGACTGATTGAGAAAGAGACGAGACGATTCAAAAATCTCTCCAACCAATCAGATGGAAGCACTGTTACAGCCCTATACCCGGCATTCCTGGATTTTACAAACCGAAACCAAAGCACGTACGCTTCTTCTTCCTTTATTATTATTCTACTGGTATATAACCCCGTCAAAAATGACGGAATGTGAACTATAAATCTTGAAAACAATGTTTAGATCATGAAGATTACCACGTGATCATTTAAATGTATTTTCAATTTTTGTTTATAAATCAAATGTGTTTCGATATTTTATATTTTCGTTCTGAAATTAAAAAAATTCTACCCGATTAATAAATATGAATGACAATATAAAATATACAGACACGACATTATTTCATTATTAAAAACATGAAAATCTGACATTGACAGATTTTAATTTAGTGCCAGAGGCCTACTGCTAAACTTGTTAATATCGACAAATTCTTCTTTAGTTAATTCGTGTCGTGACGATCTAAATTCCATGATAAAGTTTTCATTAAATCAAACCAATGTGTTTCAGCTGCAGATACTGTAACAAATAACGTAGGATTTCCAAACTGTCTTATAGCCGCAAAACACCGTTTTTTCTCTTTTTCCCAATGAGGGGGAGGTGTGCCTTGGGGGGGACTCATGTCAAAGGTGTGCCTTGGGGGGGGACTCATGTCAAAGTTGGGCCTGGGGGGGACTCATGTCAAAGTTGGGCCTTGGGGGGACTCATGTCAAAGTTGAGCCTGGAGGGGGACTCATGTCAAAGTTGGGCCTTGGGGGGGGGACTCATGTCAAAGTTGTGCCTTGGGGGGACTTCATTCAATAAATCCCCATTCAATAAACCGACTGAAATAGGCCCTTAGCACTATTAAGAGTGACGTATAAAAATTCGACAACGCTGTACCGACTGAAATAGGTCTCTAGCACTAAAAAAAAACTGCTCGCTGACAAAAAATATAGGCCCGACAACACAACAGCAACAACACATCCCAGTGTTCCGTTAAGTGCTCTATTTAAAGTCCTCATAATAAGAATAATCTGGTGTGTCACTCACACGACTTTCTCTTACCCTGAAATTTAATACTATAAGTACAGGTTGGAGATTAAGAGGTAAGATACCGAGTACTGTTATGTAAACCTATGTTGAACAATTCAAATTAGGCTTCGGAAGAGTTTTATATGATAATTAGTTCTGACCCCCCTCAACCCCCCGTTTCATTAATGCACCTACATTTATACAGAATTTAATTCGGTTATTAAAAATAGTTCTGTTTTTAAAAAATTATTTATTAAAATTATTATTTAAAAAAGTTATCTTGTATGATAATACAGACGATTTCCATATTAGAGAAGTAGTATAACACTAAATAAAAAAAAAAAAAAAAAAAAGTTGAATTTATTCTCAATATTAAAGTAAAAAAAAAAAAAAAAAAAAAAAAAAAATATTTTTTTTTTTTTTTTTTTTTTTTTGTTAAAAATGAAAAAAATCGATAACTTTATTTTAAATTATCGCAGATCGATGGTTCAACCATTCGTTTTAAACGTATTGTCGAGCTCTTTTGAAAGATACCCATCATGAAAATTTTCTCCCCTCGAGGGGGGGCGGCGAGGCTCCTACATACATAAAAAAAATTTCCCAGTTGACTATCTCTATTACAAAAAATATATATTCGTTTTATTTGGTTTAGTGCAGTCTATAGATGTTAAATTCTACTTACCTGCGATTTCCCCCGTAGACGTAATGTATTTAAATACTTTTGAATGTCCCTGTACACGAACCTCTGGCTTCATCTTAACAAAAAGCTTACTGTAGCATCCCTATATGATACACATTTAGAATACCGAGTTTGGAATTTCTGCTACTATTTGTTCTTGAGATATGCTGATAACAAACACACAGACACACAGACATCCAGGCAGACACACACACACACACACACAGAGACCATTCGCTAAAAATATGGTTTTCGTATTCAGGGGACCTCAGAACATGTAAGTATAACAAAAACCCACGTTCGAAAATTTGACCCTAAAACAATACTTTCTCGACCCTATGGGTAAGAGAAAGTAAAAAACTATTCACTTCATTTTACCAAAATACTTTTTTTTAAAGACTATCGAAGATCGTGTTTTCAAATACGCAAGCGAAGTGTGACGTCACTGATTTTCCGTGGATGCAAGAAAAAGATTCCCTATGTTAATCGTCCATTGGATTTTATGTAAAAAATTATTAAAAATCGAGGAAAATTATTTCCCGATTTTAATACCTGTATTTGTGTATAGATATGCTATCGTATCCATGTGTTAGATTGAGTTATTTTGCTGTCAAATTGACAAAATTTTAAATTTCAAAACTGTGTCATCTTTGTCGTTTTTTGTATTTCGCGATTAAAAACATAATACGAAAATATACATGACAGATGTTTATTTTCGTAATATGTATTGTACGAAATATTGTTTCATATAATTCATCGCTCTCTTAATATAAGTTGTTAAAATAACCATGATTTTTGAAAGGAATTAAATATGTTCGCCAAAATAATTTGGCGATATTTTTTTTTTCCGCCAAGGATGACAGATATATTAAATCTATTCCGCTGCAACATATGAGTATCTTATATCAGACACTTTATTTAGACATTTGAAAACAAATTTGACTTCAAATTATGATAGAACATTTACAATTTTCCTTTTACTTAGTATATTAGTTGGATATTTATTGTGCAAATATCATCCTTTGAAATGAAATGTTTATGTTTTGAATCGATTATGGAAGTTTGCCATTTTTTTTTCTAGAGTTTTGAAATTAAAAATTTAAATTTTATCAATTTTACAGCAAAAACAACTTAATCTAACACATGCAGACGATAACTAATACTATACCGAAATATGGGGATTAAAATCGGGAAATAATTTGCCTCAATTTTTAATAATTTTTTACAAAAAATCTAATGGGCGATTAACATAGGAAATCTTTCTCTTGCATCCATTGACGGCCAGTGACGTCATCACTTTGCTTGCGTACTTTCTAACTATCCAATAATTACAGACGCTCCATTCTAACCCAAATTCAACTCTACTCGATTCTTCCAACCAGCTATCTCACCCGCAACATCGCCAAAATATTCGGGATCCAGCTAGGGTCTTTCTCATTCTCAACCGAACATTTTATCTTGACTCGACATTATCATCTTAGACTACTCTACTTTCAATACTCATTTCAACTGGTGACCTTTACTTGCCCAACCAAACATTCTATCCCAACTATAAATTTACACTAATTTCAAAACTAAAATCAACTGGCGACATTTACGCACTGAATTCAACGCCAATCATACCTTACAATCTAAACAAACAATGAAGCTTGATAAAAATATTTAAAGACTTTAATATGCTTTTACAAATATTTTAAGAGTTTTAAGGCTTTAATATGTTTTAGAAATACTTTAAGCGTTTTTTTTTTTTTTTTTTCAAGAAACAGTCAAAGAGTCGTTCATTCGGAATCCATTTGGAATTTGTATTTTCTGAATGGCAACAGTTTTGGTTTGTTTTTATTTGGTATTCCGTTGCTTACAATCATGAAGTTACATTATTCTAATTATAGGTTCATGTTTATAATAGCCAGTGATCCATTATATTTAATTCAGACCTTTAAACATTACAACTGAATAGTTTTTTAAGGTTTTAAGGAAAATAAATAAGAATACGTGCGATACAAAACATATTATATGTATGTTTCTTGAAGTTGAACCACCTCTGTGAGTTGAACAAACGGAAAAAAAAATGGCTGCCAAAAGTTTTTGTTTTGAAGCGGTACTAACCGGATTCGTTTATGACAGATGAGGATCATTATATATATTAATGATTTAGACTTAGCTTTATGACATAGATGCTATAATGTAAAAAATAAATGTCATAGTTAAAAAAAAAAAAAAAAAAAAAAAAAAAATCTTGTAAATCGATGCTAAACGAATTAAACTAGCATGGTATAAAAGGTAATAAATTTGGGGACATTTAGGTATCCCTTTAACAAATGAACTAGGGACGATTTTAATGAATTTTCCGTTGAAGTTTATTTTCATGAAAATTTAAATTTAAATTACAGTATTTCATTACTCGAATTCCCTTATTTTGATAAATAAAATTATACAACTAAAAAAAAAATAATAAAGAACACTTTTATTGAAAAATGAACTAATAAAGGTTTTAGAAAACTATTACATACTTTTAAATCTTTATTAAAAAAAATTAATTGTTGCCATTCGACATTATACAAATACATCCAAATCCTGTGTCACATACGATAGTTTTGTATAAGTCGTATAAGTATAGATTTTTTTTGTTTGCCTTTAGAACCTGCCCCTGATGAGAAAAGTGCCTAAAACGCTTGTATCTAGTATCCGCGTTTGTAATGACCGATAGATGGCGTTTCCTCAACTGCAGTTGTTAGTAAATATAATAGCCACCACGTGTATTTATATTGTTCTTTCTTGTTGTTCTATCATTGTTTCAGCGTGAAAGCTATCAGTGGTATGATAATTTCACCTTAGCCCACCAGAGGGCGAGCATTTCATTACAATCGCGGATTGTCATTGATTATGAAGTCGTGTGCATAATTTCAGGTCCTTTGGACGACAAGAAGTTGCCGAAAATTGAATTGCAAAATTCCGTTACATACATTAATAGTTGCATCATATCAAGTTAATAAAAGTGTGCTAATTAAAAACCTTGTTAAACGCTTTAATTAATCATTTAAAAATATAAAATTAAAATAACACGTCAATCTTAATACAAATATCGTTTGTGGTGAATAGTTTAGAATGTCAGTTTAGGCAATAATTTAAAATTTACGATTGAGAGTAATACGTTACAGCTTCCTTTGACTTTTTATCTTGTCGAAACAAGATATTGGTCTGTGAAGAGATATGAGGTTTTCGCGTGGAAAGAAAATATAATGACGCCAAAGCTGCCTTTCTCCATCTCCAAGCTCGCCAAATTTTGTCGCTAAGTCAAAAATTTCGTCGTCAACTATCAACTTTTGCCGCCAAATCACAAATTTCATTGCCAAGTCGGAAGTTTTGTCACCAAATCATAGAATTTACTAAATTCAAAGCAATTAACATTGAAATTCAGCGGTGCCAAATGGTCAAATGTTAACTAATGTTAATGTTCCAGCTTATGTGAACCAAAACAGTTTCACTTTACAATTTTTACTCATCTGACAATAAGAATCACAAAAACACAATACAAAACTTTCAATAATTCAATAAAAATTACAATGAAATAACTATTCAAAAACTGCTACCTCTTATCTGTATTTGACTTGACCATAACAACGCCAGGCTTACCAGAACTAGTGAGATCACAAGTGCATTTTCACGTTTCTATTACTTTTTCTTTTAAAAGAAAGATATTGAACAACAGTTATATGGATTTTAAATAAAAAATATAATTTTGATTAAGCTTAGGTGGGGAGGGGGGGTGTAGCCCAATAACCCCTCCGGGATTCACCATTGCTGGGATTGTATATCTTTAAGGCTTTTATTTGTTGAATGATTATGAGCTTGAATTTTAAAAAATTGAAACATTTACAAACCAATAAATTTAGCCTAAAATTTTAAGTAGAATGAATAAAACCTTTTTGTAGTTGAAAATTAAATTTCTTGAAAACAGAATAGCGACGTAAATAATGCAATGTGTGGGAAAAAAGCCAATGGCTAGGTATTAATGCATATGTAAAATTTCTTTACAATTGTAACATTAACGTAAAGGAATCTACCTTTGCCTTTAAGCTTGCCGAAAAGGGATTTTTTTTATTATTTATGATTACATATTACTAAGCATAAATAATTTCTTCGAACAACACCAAACAAATGGAGCAGGCAGAAGAAGCATGTACGCCAACAAAGTTAAAGGAATGAGCAATGCACGGTACAAAAACAGCGTATATATTCTTTTCTATTATTCTAGCCTGGGTGCCTCTGTACGTTTGTGACATATGAGGCATTGTCGTAGGACATACTACGAAAATTACTAACAGATAACCCATCGTTCTCTAATTTTTACTTCCATTACCCGACTATCGTAGGTAATGGAAGTATTCGGTCCAAAAATTCGATGTCGAGTTTTCACCTGATTTACATGTTTTAAGGTCTCCTGAGTCCAAAAAAGTAGTTTTTGTCAATTGATCAGTGTGTGTGTGTGTGTGTGTGTGTGTGTGTGTGTGTATGTGTGCGTGTATATGTGTGTATGTATGCATGTGTGTACGTATGTGTGCGTGTATGTGTGCGGGGAATCTTCTGATTATCAGTTCTCCGAAACTAATAAAGATAGAGCTACGAAACTTCAGAATTAAGACAGAACTGGTGTACAGATGATTTTTCCAAATTTTGGTGAAAATTGGAAAAACCGAAAGGGGGACATCGGAAATCGGAAGTGAGACCGTAAGTCCGTATCTCAAAAACGGCTCTAACGATTTGATTTTCTTCAAATTTTTTATACATAAACACTCTATTAGATGTCCTTTCGAATGATATAGTTGGTTAGTTCAGGAAAATTGATAGGCGCCCTGTATAAATAGCTCAATTTCATGTCTCGCAAGTGCGTTTTTTTTAAAAACGGCTGTACGGATTTTTTCAAACTAGCCAAATTAACCCTTTTTTAAATATCCTTTTGTACGTAATTATTGTTTCCCGGTCAATAATTGAGTATGCTAAGTTTTGGTAAAAGGTGGTATCTCAAAAACGGCTCTAACGATTTTCTGGAACATTGTTGCATAAATCCATTTTAGATATCCTTTCTCGTATAACACGTGGTTATTACAGGAAAATTAACAGTCATCCTGCTTAGGTAGCTCACTTTTAAATCTCGGAAATTGGTGTTTCATAAAATAACTCTATTTCCCCCCCCCCCCTTATTTTTTAACTCGCTATGAAACTCTGTTTTACATGTTTATATATCAGCTTTCTCTTACAGGAAATTTGTTAGGAGTCTACTTCATTAAGTCAATTTTATGCGTTCTGATCACAATTTTAAAAATTGCATATAATACGTGAAGTAGTGGGAATGGAAGTCGTGTGGTTGCTTCACACCAGATTGTTTTTAGAAATAATGTTCGCCATGTATTCGCCACTTTTATTATGTGCTTCAATGAAATCAATAAATCGCTCGAAAATTTTACATTCTCTCTTTTCATTAATTTTGACATACCTAATTACACTTATCTGTTCGGAATGAGGGGCGTCAGTACAGGAGTACAATTAACATGACAGTATAATTCTTTGCGGCCATAACATATAACGGCCATAACATATAAGTAAAACATATTATGTTTTACTAAATGGACTATAAGATTTAAAAACTTGTCATTACTTGGTGAAAGTATCATCTTTAATAATGAGGTAGTATTTTTAGATGAGCTACGGAAAGAAAGATAGTTAATAGCCAAATTAAGAATGACATCAATCGTACTATAAAGAACAAAATCTCCATCTATCCTTTTCAGCATGTATAACTAAGTCAGTTGCTATCGCCGTGGCCCTCCGCCGCCCATCATCAAATTTTCTATATTTTTAATATTATTTTTTAATGAGAAACACATATTTGTAAAATATGTAACATTTATTCATATACAAACTTCAACTACTATTTTAAACTTTTGACAAATATTCCCGGAGAAGCAAAAGATATATCAAATATTCTTCCATTTTATAGTTTGTCCGTAAGAATCTTCTCATTGATTTTTTAAATAAAGACTGCAAATTCTCTTCCAAAATATAGTTTATTTTGAATGACTTAAATCTGTGAATAAAGTGGATCATTTTTTTTCCGCAATGACAGCCTTTCAAAAAGAAATATTCATTTTTGAATTCTTTTAAACTTTTTAAAAGTTGTCACTTAAAAAAAAAAAAAAAAAAAAAAAAACTTTTGATTATTATTTAGCTCAGTAATAAATTTGAATTTAAAATTTAAGAAATATACGCTGTATTATAATTATATTTTTATAATATTGTCCAAAAGACATGATTTTAATAAGCTTTAGAGTATGAGAAGCTTAAGTGTACGGAAAACATATTTATATTATATATATATATATATATATATATAGGAATAATTTAACAAATGAAATGAATTAAAACCCCAAAACACACAGAAGTCTTCATCAGGGAGGCCCTTCCGTGTAGGAGTTAAAGAGAAGTTTCTGAAAGGATAGTAGCAATTAGCTAATAACCATCCTTAGCCCCCAACTTCTCTCCAAACAGAAAACCACCTTTAACAGAAAAGAAATCAAACAGATCTGAAATATTTTTAAAATGAATATGTATACGATATAAAATTAAAGATAATTATAATATAACGTAAAACAGAGAAAGCTAGCGCTAAAAGCTGCTTAGCTAAACAATGTTTTTATTAAATAAGAAATTTTTTAAAGGAAGCATTTTAATATATGAAATTAAAATAAAAATTTTAAAGATTAGAAAAAACAATAGGAGATTTACAAACCAATGCGCAAAATTGCTGCAAAAGGAAATGTAAAACTTTAATATAGGAATAATTTAACAAATGAAATGAATTAAAACCCCAAAACACACAGAAGTCTTTATAATAAATTTTAAATTTGTTTCCCCCTTTTTTTAAATGACTTTAAACCTTTTAGTTAACGACCTTGACTGTAGGATTTCTTTACAAATATTTTGTACCTTTCATATGCTCACACAGTTTAAGAATTCGCATTTTATGCAATAATGATTGTGATTTAAAAATAGCTCTTAAAATCCTTGCAAATTAACTGTCACGTCTTAACTTATAACCGAATGTTTCAGTGTTTTCCTCTTTCGATCTATTTCAGATCTGTTTGATTTCTTTTCTGTTAAAGGTGGTTTTCTGTTTGGAGAGAAGTTGGGGGCTAAGGATGGTTATTAGCTAATTGCTACTATCCTTTCAGAAATTTCTCTTTAACTCCTACACGGAAGGGCCTCCCTGATGAAGACTTCTGTGTGTTTTGGGGTTTTAATTCATTTCATTTGTTAAATTATTCCTATATTAAAGTTTTACATTTCCTTTTGCAGCAATTTTGCGCATTGGTTTGTAAATCTCCTATTGTTTTTTCTAATCTTTAAAATTTTTATTTTAATTTCATATATTAAAATACTTCCTTTAAAAAATTTCTTATATATATATCTGTATATATATATAAATTACGTGTCACGATGTTTGTCCGGGGTAAACTCCTAAACTAAGGAACCGATTTTAATGAAATTTTGCACACTGTGTGCAGTTTGGTCCAACTTGAGAGATAGGATAGTTTTTATCTCAATTTATTGTCACAATATTGTTTTATTGCAATTATTTGTTAATTATAGACCTTTATTAAAGTTGCTCCAAAATATCTGTGAGTTCCATTAATTTAATTGTTGCCAAAAAAAAAAAAAAAAAAAAAAAAAAAAAAAAAAAAAAAAACGAGTTCATTTTCTTTCGACATAAAAATAAATACATTTAATCAAACGTGAACGTTAAAAAATTATAAAAAGTTAAATTATGCATCTCACGAAAATTGACGTCATAATCAATTTAAAGATTTTATACACATTGATAAAGTGCTAATGTAGTTCTATCATAGATATAGTAATACATATAGATCTCTCATCCCCATGTTATCGTACAAAGATTTTTGATGCCGAAAAAAAAAAAAATAAATAAAATAAAATAAAAGCTTTGGAAACAGCCATTAAGTGGTATTGGGAAAAAAAAAAAAAAAGGAAGAAAAGAAAGAAAGAAATATGAATTTGAAACTGTATCTGGAGTCTTCCATTCCCCTTTAGCAAATAAATTATTCATAAATTTTATTTGCTAAAATATTAGTATGTATTCCCGTCTGTATTCACTCGGGGAAAGACGGCCATATTTTGGTAAAAACGTCGTCTTTTCCCAAATGAAAAGGAATAACTTTTTTCTCCCCAATGATCACTCTATTCTGTATATGCTATACTATATCTATGAGTTCTATACGCAAGCGAAGTGTGACTCACTGACCGTCTGTGCAGCCAAGAAAAAGATTTCCTATGTTAATTGCCCACTGTTTTTTTTTTTGTAAGAAATTATTAAAAATCGAGGAAATTTATTTCCCGATTTTAATCCTTATATTTGGGTATAGATATGTATTAGTTATCGCGGGTGTTAGATTGAATTATTTTGCTGTCAAATTGACAAAATTTTAATTTTAAATTTCAAAACTCTGTCGCCCTTGGCTTTTATTATTATTATTATTATTATTTGGCCATCAAAAGCGTAACACGAAAATATACATGCCAGATGTATGCATTGTACGAAATGTAATATGTATTATTCATTGTACGTATGTATGACATGTAATATGTATTGTACGAAATATTGTTTCATATTATTCATTACTCTTTTAATATAAGTTGTTAAAATAACCATTTAACAACATTTTAACCATTTAACAACATTTTAACCATTTAACAACATTTTGAAAGGAATTAAATATTTTCGCCAGATAATTTGGCGATATTCTTTTTTTTTTCGCCAAGGATGACAGAAATGAAATCTATTCCGCTGCAAAATATTAGTATCTTACATCAGATATTTTATTTAGACATTTTAAAACAAATTTGACTTCAAACTATGATAGAATCTTTATCATTTTCCTTTTAATTAGTATATTATTAGTATATTAAAATTTAAAAGCATGGTATATAAAAAGTTTTTTTTTTTTTTTTTTGTCTTATAATTATTCTTATCTTAATCCTCAATGTTTCCCATCTTTATTAACTTGAATTTACTATTAAAATTTTAACATACTCAAAAACTTCTCATCACTTCGTTAAAATACACTAAACTTTTCCAAAATCTTTTTCTATTTAAAATGATACATGTATTTACTTTAAATGTCCAATATTTCATAAGATTTCCAATTTTAAAGTTTTAAAATATTTATCAAATTTACTTATTTTTCTGGTTTAGCCTTATTGTTTTCCTTTTTATAACTACAGCTGTTGCCCTCTTTAAAATATTTAAAATGATGAGGTCATTTTATAGTAAAATTATCCATTATAGCATATATTATATTTTACTCCTCCATAAAAATTGATTTTAAAATCGTCTGTTTCTTTTATACTTTTATTTTAATAGAATTTTAATAGAATTTAATTTATATATTAGTCATTTTAGCAATTTTATCCAAAGTAGCATTAGAAATAATATATAGCACTTCTCCATTAAAATTTATAGGACCCTACAATAAAATTAATTTGTGCTTAATATCAACGCTACGAAAATTTTTATCAATCGCTTCCAAATTTTGAGCTAAGTTTCAAATCTCAACCTTGTGGGTTTTTACATCGGCTACAACGTTTTCGTCTTTGTTCGTAAATAATAATTTGACTGTACTAAATAGTTTACAGCCGTATAATTCAACGTATAACTTAGTCACAGCAACGCGTGGCCGGGTCTGCTAGTATATATATATATTAAGCTAAAGTAAAATGCACATTTTTATAGAGATAACTTCGACATTCAACTACTATAATTTTATGATTTTGATAGAATTATTAAAATGAGATCTTGTTCTTTCTTTTTAATTTAGCCTATAGAATGTATGCATGACATTGTAATTATTTTAAAAATACATTTTGCGTTTTTCGAAAGGTTTTATGTACTGCAGATGCAATACGTTTTGAATTGCCATTCAGCTATTTAACTGTTATTACGAGTTAAATAATGAGTTGAAAGGGACAAAGTAAGTTAAAGTTACACAGGGAGATTTGTGATATTATGTGATTCCATATAATAAATAATGTATAAAAAGAAAAAAATACACCTCAAAAGTATAATAAAAAACTTTATGTTGGTAAATATTGCGTTAGATAAGTATTTATAGGTTTGTATAATTTCAATATAGATTACTATTTAATACTAACTGAGTATATATTTTCTCCATATTTATTCATCTGTGAATTATTTGATAAATCTTTTTTACCAAAATATAATCCAGTGAAATAATTAATGTAAAAAAAAAAAAAATATATATATATATATATATATATATATATATATAATTGAATTAAAGGGGACTAATGTACAAGTTGTACCTGACGGGACTAAAGTGAAAGTTGTACCTCAAGGGACTAATGTGAAAGTTGTACCTCACGGAACTAATGTGCAAGTTGCACCGAACGAACAAACTATTTCTTTCAACGAAAATGCCTACTAACCCTGGACGATAGGTCTAATATATCGCATCATATTATGTATCGTATTTATCGTAATATAACTCAATAGTTATTTCGCTTCTTTCTTCGACTCGTTTTAATACGCATTTTTTATATGCATAAGCAGCCCCCGAAAAACAAAAACATTAAATTCATTTTTTTACTTATTTTTATTTCATATTATTTCACGCGCACTTCTTATTTCCTAATTCAAAATTATTCAAAAAAACTTTTTCGATATCGCTTGTAACGATACTGATTATTATTAATTTTCTTTTCTTTTTCTATATCTATATCATTATATAAAGCGCAAAAAATTGTTTGTTTGTGGAGGGTAATCTCTGAAACTACTGAACCGATTTAAAAACTTCTTTCACTGACCGAAAGCTACAGTATGCCATATTGTTATAGGCTATATTTAATTTTGATAAAATAAATTTTAGTTTAAAATTTGAGCATTTTAATTAAAATCCCCATAGAAGCCGTAATAGAAATGGAAATAATGAAATATTAAAAAAATTAGCTGCTGCCAACATAAAAGAAACATTTACATATTCATTTCGTTTTTAAAATATCTTGACGTGAAAAGAAAAGAAATATATTTGCACGTGCATTAAATTGAAATTCATATAAAGCTTTTTTAATTGTTAAACTTACACGTTAAATCTGACGTCATTATAGAATTAAAAGTGTTTATTTTTCTAATAATTTAATTTGATATGATATGATATAATATAATGATCTAAGCATCAATGTTTAAACCACGGAGTCTTTATTACTCCGTGGTTTAAACTGATATGTGTAAACGAAATTGGAATTTAAAAATAAATAAATAAATAAATAAAATAAAATAAAATAAGAAATTCTATTTTATAATATTATTTATTTTAATTTATAATTGTTGCCAAAAAGATTTACGAATTAATTTATTTTTAGACATATAATAAAATATATTTTCACGCGAACAATAATATAAAAAGTGAACTGGATTTTTTGTAAAAAAAATAATAAAGATCGAGGAAAATTATTTCCCCATTTTAATTTTTAATCCCCATATTTGGATATAGATATGTATTAGTTATCATGTGCATCCGTTAGATTAAATTGTTTTTGTTGTAAAATTGATAAAATTGGAATTTTAAATTTCAAAACTCTAGAAAAAAAAAATGGCAAATTTCCATATTCGATTGAAAACATAAACATTTCATTTCAAAGGATGATATTTACACAATAAACATCCAACTAATAAACTAATTAAAAGGGAAAGGATAAATATTCTATCATAATTTGAAGTCAAATTTGTTTTCAAATGTCTAAATAAAGTATCTGATATAATATACTAATATGCTGCAGCGGAATAGATTTGATATCCGTCATCCTTGGCAGAAAAAAAAATATCGCCAAATTATCTGGCGAATATAATTTAATTCCTTTCAAAAATCATGGTTATTTTAAAAACTTACATTAAGAGTGTAACGAATAATATGAAACAATATTTCGTACAATAGATATTACGAAAATATACATCTGGCATGTATATTTTCGTATTACTTTTTGATCGCCAAATACAAAAAACGCCAAGGGTGACAGTTTTGAAATTTAAAATTAAAATTTTGTCAATTTGACAGCAAAATAACTCAATCTAACGCATGCATACAATAACTAATACATATCTATACCCAAATATGAGGATTAAAATCGGGAAATAATTCTTCTAGAATTTTAATAATTAAAAAAAAAAAAATCCAATGAGCGATTAACATGGAAAATCTTTTTCTTGCATCCATGGGCGGTCAGTGATGTCACACTTCGCTTGCGTATTGAGATGTTTAAATTTATTTGGCGACTATTTTTAGCAACTAACAGTTATGGCAAGTAGCTCAATATACATAGCGCATACAGCCATTACTGAAATGTAAATAGCATTTAATTATTTGAGTTACATTATGTTGATTGGAAACCTATTTAATATACCTATGCTCTATAGCTATACTAATATAAAAAGAAGAAAGGTTTATATGCATATGTAGAGAACGATCGCTAGAACTAAAAAGCCGATTGCTTTTTTTTTTTTTTTTTCTTTCAATAATCAAAAGTTACACTGTCTCTCTCTAAGTGCTAGAAGCTATAATAAATTTTGGTAAAATAAATTTTTAATTAAAAGTTTCAATATTTTAATTGAAAACAAAGCATAGATTTGATATATATCGTCATTGGCGATTTTTGTATTTGGCGATCGAAAACGTAATACGAAAATCTGTATATTATCGTAGTAAATACGAGATGTATGTGTTTACTTCAATTACCCTACTACCGTAGGTAGTGGAAGTATTGTATAGGTTTTGGCAATTGGTCAGTGTGTGTGTATATGTGCACGTGTGTGTGTAATCTTCTGGCTGTCATATCTCCAAAACTAATAAAAATAGAACTACTAAACTTCACAAGTGATTCAGGTCTGGTGTACAGATAAATTTTCCAAATTTTCGTGAAAATTGAAAAACCGGAATTGGGTCATCGAAAACCAGAAATGGGACCGTAAGCCCATATTCAAAAACACCTCTAATGATTTTCTTCAAAGTTGCTGTATAAATAATATATTAGATGCCCTTTCGATTGAAAAGTTGCTTAGTTCAGGAAAATTGATAGGCGTCCTCTATAAACAGCTCAATTTCAGACTTCGCAAGTGCGTTCCTTTAAAAACGCCTGTACGGATTTTTTTCAAACTCGCCATGTTAACTTCCTATTAAATATCCTTTTCTATGTAATTATTGTTTTTAGGTCAATAATTGAGTATGCTAAGTTTTGGTAAAAGTTGGTATCTCAAAAACGGCTCTAACGTATTCTTGAAAATTTTTTCTTTAATCCAATTTAGATAACCTTTCTCAAGTATTACGTGCTTATTACAGGAATATTAACGGTCATCCTGATTAGGTAGTTCAGTTTTAGATCTCGGAAATTCGTGTTTAAAAAAATAACTATCTATTTTTTTTCCCCTTATTTTTTAACTCGCTATGCAAACTCTGTTGTATGTGTCTTTATACGTGTATCAAGTTTCTCTTACTCGAAAATCTCAAAAAATGCAAGTAATATCTCCAAAAAATTGTATATATTACGTGTAATAGTGGGTAATGGAAGTCGTGTGGTTGTTTCACACCAGATTCTGTAATAGTATATATTGTACGAATATTGTTTCATATTATTGATTTCTCCTTTAATATACATTATTAAAATAATAATCAATTATGGAAAAAATTAAATATATTTGCGAAATGAACAAATAAATAATAATTAAAGCTATTATGACGTCAATTTTATCAAAAACATTTTCATGTCATAGGTTTATTTTTCAATATTTTTTATTTATGAGTAAAGAAATGTTTCTTTTTATGAAATAAATAAATAAATAAATAAATAGCATTAAGTAAAAATTGCCAACATTTAACAACTAATTAAAAAAAAATAATTGTAAAATTATATTTTGACTTTCCAGTTAATAATATTGCCTGACTATTACATATAAACTGATATATTTCTTGATTTTTTACATATCAATCCATCTTTAACTAAAATTTGTTCATCAGTGCGAAGCCGGACGGGTCAGCTAGTCTTTCAATAATAATAATAATAATAAAAAAGATTTTGATGAAATTCTGGCAAAAGCAGAATTTAGTTTAGGACGGAGGACTGTTAGTTTTTTTTTTTCAAATTATAACATCGCTTTCAAATTATTCAATTATATTTTCGATAAATTTTAGATTTCGACAAATGTCCAACTATCGAAATCGACAACGCAAAAATCCCAGATTGAGACTAATAGGCCCTCAGTCCTAAAAAGTTTATCATTACCGACAACAACCTTTCAAAAGGTTAAAAAACACATAAGATTTTGAAACATAGCAGCTATTTAAGCTAATAACGATATAATTTCCCGACCTTATGTATAATTGTAATGAAATTTATAAATAAAATTGAAAAAAAATCACATAACCAAGATTACAAGAGATGCTGCAACGTGGCATATAACAATCAAGCATTTCTGAAGAGTTGAATTGAAATAGTCTTGACCATTTCAAGGTTGGTTGGTTGGTTAGGTTTAACGTCGCTCTAGTACTGCACAGTGAGTAACTGGCGTCGGTTTGGGACGCCCCCCTAAGGAGGGTGCGGAGACATGCCATCATAATTTTGATTCTCTACGAAAAGGGAGTGGCTCTCTCGCTTCGCTGACACCCAGAAGTATAATTTGGATGGGAACATGAAGCACAATACGGCTACGACGGATATTACGTGCACGAGCCAAAATTAGCGTACACGACGGTCTTTGACCGGTTCGAGTATCGAGCTCGCAATCTTCCAATTACGAGATCGGCGCTCTACCGATCGGGATACCGTGGCCCTGATCATTTGAAGGCTCTATTGATGAAGAAAACAACGTAGGAAAATTAATAATAATAATTATGAATAATAAAATAACATGGTATTACATAATGATATCACGCTAAAATATTCACAATTATTAATTCATTTCTTTACCTTTCTTTTTCATAAACGGGCGAGAAGGGAAGAAATTAGTACATGTATGTTAGTACATAATGACTATGATCCACAAATGCTTCTCTTATAATTAAACTTTTGAAAAACGACTTACGAAATGGAAATAAAAAAATGGTTTAATTTTTCCCTAAAATAGCTGGAGGAATGAATAAAATAAGTATTTAGTAGGGAAAAATTGGTGTTACAATAACCGTAATGCATTGGAAGCAAAAATTACGAGAATAATAATAATAATAAAATATAAAAGATGATTTAAAAGAATAGATGTATAATTCTACGACCGCTAAGCGGTGATTTTCTTTCCCGCCTTCGCTATAAACCACGAAATTACGGTCAAAACATTTACAGTCAGCAGCAAAATTGTTCGAGCGCTAGCAATAATTTCTGTATAAAAAAGTACACTTAATACTGTTTTGTTCGAATCAGGTTCTTAGATTGACTAAGAACATGATTCGACAAGGATTAAGAAAGCAGCATTAAGTGTACTTTTTTTTATATAGGAATTGTTGCTAGCGCTCGAAGAATTTTGCTGCCGACTGTAGCTGAATAACAAAAAAGTGTAAAAAAGAAAGTTAAAGGGATTGTAATAAAAAAATTAATGGTGTTATAAATAATATAATCTATAAAAATAAAAAGATACATCCAGTCATTGACTTACTGACTGATTTAACACGGCCATGGAAGTTTTATTGGAGATGGGTTCACAAATTTTCTGTAAGGGTTTGTCATGGGACCCTGATCACTATTAATACGAGGTTTTCCGAAATTATCCCCGTTTTATCCACTGAAGGGGAGGGGGAGCAAAAACACGTTTCCGAGCATAACTCGGCTCGAAATTAGTTCGTGTTGAAGAAATTGCACATGGAAAGACTACTCTTGAGTACAAATTCTAACCTGTCCCCCACACTGTAAAAAATATCTGAAAAGTTACTGAAATGTTTATTTAGAGTTTCTATAAATTTACAATAATTCGTAGTTAAATGTACACAATCGAGATTCTCAATCTTTATTCTGTGTTTTTGTTCATTTTAATTATTTAGTTTCTTAATAAAAATTAAAAATGACTTTTTCTAAGATAGAAAAAGCGTCACAAATATATTCTGTCCAATAATTATTTAAATAAATATTAACCCTTAAAATGGATATATAAAATAGATTTTTTAAAATCGCTGCTTATTTTTCTCTGTAATTTTACTTCAGACTTAAGATAAATGATTACCAGTTGTTTTCTACTGAAATTTTGAACAGTGCATCTTAAGTTTGGTCCAACAGGAATCCTTGCTCAGACAGTTTCTCTTCAATATCTACGTTAACGACATGACCCGAGATCCCGAAGTCACTTTAGCAACTTTCGCTGACGACACCGCCATGTGTTGTAGACAACGCACAAAAAATGCTGTTTTTCAATTACTTCAAAACTACCTAAATAAATATTCGATCTGGTTGAGAAAATGGAGAATTAAAGTTAACAGTTACAAAAGTGCTGCCGTATTCTTCACAAATAAAAACTATTACACTTCCACTAACTTTCTCTTAAATAATCAGTCCATACCCTGTGGGCAAAGCTATAAATATCTAAGAGTTTACCTAGATTCGAAATTAACGTGGTCTCGTCATATTTCAGTGTCTCTAAAAAAAGCTGACAAAGCCGCGAAAGTACTTAAATCTCTTTTGGCTTGAAATAGCAGCCTGTCACTTAAAAATAAATTATTGTTATATAGATCCATGATCCATCTGATTATCACCTACAGAGCAGCCACATATACTAAAACTAGCAATGAGGACGCGTCCAAAATGTTGGAGGGATTCCAGCTTGACCGACAGTTTGAAATTTGGAAAACATCCAGTAATTCCGCGCTCTGTTATTGCTCATTTTCTCTGTCACCCCTATTTTACCATTGGACTCGTTGAGTTAGCACTTGCGCAGATGCTTCCATGTTTTCATGAAATGTGGTCGAAGAATATGGTTGTATGATCTATGGATCTGCTGTGGAAACTCAGTTAATAAAAATTCAGCTATTCCAAAACAAAATGTTATATAGGTTTGTTCAAGCTACTCGTTATGTCCGCAATGATGCTATTCGCCAGGATCTTCGAATTAAGCCCATCTATGCTGAAATTCGAAAACTTACGACGAAGTTTCATGGATTCATTCCCAATGTTGAAAATCCTCTGCTAGACTCCATTCACTGCTGCGATCCTAGAGTCAGTCGTGTAAAGAAAAGACCTTTAGTTATTTTAACTATGGAGGAAACGACTTTCTACCCGTCTCTAAGAAAAGTAGAATTATCACGTTTGAGTTGCATAACAGTGAACTTCTTCACAAGATTTAAAATTTTCCCTAGACTGAACGAAATGTTCGCCGAGAGTTGGCTAACCCTAGCATCAGGCCTAACTAATGAACTTTTATTTCAGTCGAGAGTGTCCACTTTCCTTCGAGTGAAATTCGCTCTTAGTGTAAATATTTTTCTTCACAATTTTTAGCTGACGGAAATTTTTAGGTAGAGTCCTTATAGGAAATCTACCTTTGCCTTTAAGCTTGCCGAAAAAGGGATTTTTTTATATTTTGGCTATTTTTTTTTTATTAAGTTTTACTTAATTTTATTGTCTGTAAGCTCAGGACTTAGTTTTCTGATGAGTGGTCCAAACTCGAACTCTGATTGGTCCAAGACTCGCGCTCTGAATGGTCCGGTCGACTAGGACATAATCCTGTTGTTTTTAGTGAGGATTGTGAGTCCTATAACCTATGTGGGCTTCTAAGAGGTCCATGGATCCATCTCAGAACTAGATTCTGGCTGGACACCGGGATTCTCTCTGAAGTTCTGTGTTTTATTTCACTTAAGATTTTCTCTGAATTTTATTATAATTATTAGTCCCCCCCCCTTTTTTTTTGTACTGATTGTGAGAGTCTGAGTGGTATCCCGTGTTTTTTGGGATACCTTGCTCAACCCCTACTTGCTTTTCACCGTCCAGGCTTGACTCGTCAAAACATGCAACAGCTTCCTCTGTTGCACTTAGGATTTCTGAAGGAGTTAAAATTTTTATTTATTTATTTTATTTATTACTAGCATGCTTTGCCCGCTTCGCTGGTCACTATATTTAAATGAATTAAAAAAAAAGAATCAATAATTTTTACATCGTTCTACAAAAAAAAAAAAAAAAAAAAAAAAAAAAAAAATTGAAATTGCTTAAAAACTTCGCTTTGGGCCCTCGCTGCCTTCGGTAGGGACTTCTTCACCGCAACGTCTTGGTACTGGATAATAATTTATTTTATAGAGATATCAATAATATAGGAAAAACTGCATTAGTCATTTTCTTTTGATAATAAACAGAACGGAAAACGCATAATATTTTACATGGAGATATTTTGTATAATTAGACCAATTTAAAAAAATGCCTTTCCTTTTTTTCTCACTCGCATTACAAAAATATTTAAAATAAAATTCAGAAAAATTGTGCGAAATCATTGAAACTGTTTGGATCTCTTGGCGAATTTGAAATTTGGCACTGAAGTAGCTCGGACATTTCTCGCCAAAATGTTTACTTACTCATTTGCGATACCCATATCAACTCATCGCCGAAATGACAACAAAATTATAAATAATTATAAGATAAAAAAAGTTTTTTATATACCATGTTTTTAAATTTTCTGTTGAATCTTATAGCTATAGAACTACATTAGCACTTTATCAACGTGTAAAAAATTTTTAAAGTGATAATGACGTCAATTTTTGTGAGATGCATAATTTAATTTTTTACAATTTTTTAATGTTCACGTTTAATTAAATGTATTTATTTTTATGTCGGAAGAAAATGAACTCGTAATTTTTTTTGGCAACAATTAAATTATAGTTAATATTTATTTTCATATTTTAATTAATTAAAAGAAAACTTTGCAGCGCAATATCTTTAAATCTAATAACTTGATGTGTATAGTGTCCTCACAAAAAATGAACAGATTTTAGAGCTCTTTTAAAAAAGTATAACATGTATACATGTATGCAGTAACTTAAAAAAAAGAGAGAGAGAGAGAGAGAGAAAGAAAACAGTTTTTACTGGAAAAAAAAAAAAAAAAAAAAAAAAATGTTCGACTTTCACCCTCAAAGTAGTTAAATCTAGACCAATCAAAAATAGGAGTAGTGAACCCGGATGTGTTCCGCCGACAAACTCTTTGCTTTATTTATATAGATTATAATTATTATTTTTAATATAAAACTCTCGCTCCTGGTGCTTCACTCTGAAAAATCTTTGCTCACTAGGGGAATTTCCTCAGAGACTAAATTCTAAATTAAAAACCGTTTTGGCTGTTTTTATTTTATTTTATTTTTTCTGAAAAATCATCTTCATGCTTTTTATACTTTCGATGGAAGTAAGCATTGGTCGCGACAAATTGCAGGTACTTAGAAGCACTCACATTGACGTTGAGTACAAAAAAACTATTTTTGGCGATTTTGGATTTTTCGATTTTTAAGACAAAATTAAAAAAAAAAAAGCAATAAATTTGGGATATTTAGGTATTAACTCTTCGAAACAATAAACTAACGACGATTTTGAGGAATTTGTGCTGAATTTAATTTTCATAAATAATTAAATTCAAATTACATTTTATAATTCAAATTCCATTATTGTATTAAAAAACACAGTTAAATATTAAAAATCTATTTTTCATTATTGGCTACTTATCCGGACATTTGACCTCTGTTTTTTATTAACCGAATATGATAAATTTGAAAATAGGTTTATTTGGAAAAATTGACTGCTACGCGGGTGAAGACCGACTAGTATAATTATTATTGCGACTAGTACAATTATTATTGCAATAATTATGTTACTAAAATATCGAATTTATCTCTTACTGTTTACGGCCGTATTTGTTTTTTTAACGTAATCCAAAGGACCGAAACATTTCTGATGCTACAGCGAAATATAGTTATAACGGAATTTAATTTAAAAGCAAGTTAAACCATTCTATGTAACTGAAATGACAGTTAAAGTAAGAAACATCTTTATGAGAAAACATAAGAACTACGACTTCTGTATGAAATATTATTAAAATACATTTAACTTTTTTTCTAGAGAAAGAATTATATTTAAAATAATTCCAATTATTAATTTATTATTTAAATAATATCTATTTAAAATAATATAAATTAGATATAATGCTGATTAATATCACAATTACATTTTAAGAACATAATGTACACATTGCTGTATTAAAATAATAATAATAATAATAATAATAATAATAATATAAATAATCTGATCTGTCATTCACACGACTTTCTTTTACCTTTTATTTCAATACTAGCAGGCTACGCCCGCTTCGCTGATCACTATTTTTAAATGAATCACAATAATTAATGAATTCTCAAAATTGCATTAATTTTTATCATGAGATAAAAAAAAAAGAGAAAAAAAAATTCTGATCGGGAAAAATGTCGCACCGGGTTTCCACTGCTTTCGGCAGCGTAGACCCGTGCGCTGCGCGCACGTATTCCTTCACCATTCTTATGACTTCTCAAAATTCCATGTTATTACTCATAAACTTTCATTCTTAAGTAAAGGAATTAAAAAATATATCATTTAGCATGGGGTAAAAACTCACACCGGGACCCCACTGCCTTCGGCAGCGCAGACCCATGCGCGCTGCGCGCGCACGTGAGAGGATATACGTGCGCTGTCACGCATATTCCTTCTCAACTCAAACTTTTATTATTAAGAAAAAAAAAAAAAAAAAAAAAATCTTTTATCATCGGGTAAAAACTCGCACCGAGTCCCAAACCCATACGCGCTGCGCGCGCACGTGTTAAGATATACGTGCGGTGCGCGCACATATTACTTCTGAAATCAAACTTTTATTCTTAAGAAAAGAAAATTAAAAAAATCATTTCTCATCAGGTAAAATGTCGGACCAGGTCCCCACTGCCTTCGGCAGCGCAGTCTCGTGCGAGCTGCGCGCGCCTATTCCTCCCCCACCCTTCCAGCCCCTCCTAATTAACTTACATATACCAATTTTGAACGGTCTAACTCAATTAGCTGAGATGCAAAAGAAAACCTGATCAGGACACCTTAAAATTGTAAATCAGGTGAAATCTCGAATTCCACTTTCGATAATATAAAAGAACTTTAAAATATCTTTCGAATGATGTATTAGAAATAATTAAATCATAATTAGAATTTGAAATATTGAAATTTAATATATTACAGCGCCATCTGGCGGAAGAAATTTCTGTAATCTATTGTTCCATTCCAGATCAACAAAGCTTTCAAATGATGTATTACTTATGAAATTATTTTAATTAGTAGCTGAGATACAAAAAAAACCTAATCAGGACACCTCAAAACGTGTAAATCGGATGAAATCTTGAATTCCACTTTCGATAATATAAAAGTACTTTAAAATATCTTTCGAATGATGCATTAAAGATAATTTAATCATAATTAGAATTTGAAATATTGAAATTTTAAAATATTACAGCGCCATCTGGCGGTAGAAATTTCTGTAATCTACTGTTCGATTCCAAATCAACAAAGCTTTCAAATGATGTATTACTTATGAAATTATTTTAATTAGTAGCTGAAATACAAAAGATAACCGATTCAGGACACCTCAAAACGTGTAAATCAGGTGAAATCTCGAATCCCACTTTCGATAATTTTGAAGTACTTTAAAATGTCTTTCGAATGATGTATTAAAAATAATTTAATCATAATTAGTATTTGAAATATTGCAATTTTAAATATTACAGCGCCATCTGGCTGTAGAAATTTCTGTAATCTACTGTTCAATACCAAATCAACAAAGCTTTCAAATTATGTATTACTTATAAAATTATTTTAATTAGTAGCTGAGATACAAAAGAAAACCTAATCAGAAACCTCAAAACGTGTAAATCGGGTGAAATCTCGAATTTCACTTTCGATAATATAAAAGTACTTTAAAATATCTTTCGAATGATGTATTCCAAATCAACAAAGCCCCACTTTCGATAATATAAAAGTACTTTAAAATATCTTTCGAATGATGTATTAAAAAAAAATTAATCATAATTAGTATTTGAAATATTGTAAATGCCTCTTTTTAAGCAATAAGGATTTTTGGTCATTTTTCGATCGACATGGGTCAACATTTTAATTAACATCTCCGAAACTAATAAAAATTTTTAAATTCTGTTTTCAGGAGCCCCTCGGGAAGGCTCCTGAGCATCCGTATGTCAATTTTTGTACTTCTGCGTTCAATAGAGGCATAACGTATAAAAAAACAGACAGACAGACAGACGGACAGACAGACAAACCTTTTCTTTTATTATTATAGACTAGCAGGCTACGTCCGCTTCGCTGGTCACTATTTTTAAATGAATCACAATAATTAATGAATTCTCAAAATTGCATTAATTTGTATCATGTGATAAAAAAAGAGAAAAAAAAAATTGTGATTGGGAAAAATGTCGCACCGGGTCCCCACTGCCTTCGGCAACGTAGACCCGTGCGCTGCGTGCACGTATTCCTTCACTATCCTTATGACTTCTCAAAACTCAATGTTATTACTCATAAACTTTCATTCTCAAGAAAAGGAATTAAAAAATATATCATTTAGCATCGGGTAAAATCTCACACAGGGACGCCACTGCCTTCGGCAGCGCAGACCCATGCGCGCTGCGCGCGCACGCTTGAGGATATACGTGCGCTGTACACGCATATTCCTTCTCAACTCAAAAAAAAGAAAGAAAAACTCAAGAAAAAAAAAAAATCTTTTATCATCGGGTAAAAACTCGCACCAGGTCCCAAACCCACCCATGCGCGCTGCGCGCCTATTCCTTCCCCACCGTTCCAGCCCCTCCTAATTAACTTGCATATACCAATTTTGAACGGTCTTACTCAATTAGCTGAGATTCGAAAGAAAACCTGATTAGGACACTTTAAATTGTAAATCAGGTGAAATCTCGAATTCCACTTTCGATAATGTAAAAGTACTTTAAAATATCTTTCGAATGATGTATTAGAAATAATTTAATCATAATTAGAATATGAAATATTGAAATTTAAAAATATTACAGCGCCATCTGGCTGTAGAAATTTCTGTAATCTATTGTTCCATTCCAGTTACTTATTCTTACTCAATTAGCTGAGATGCAAAAGAAAACCTGATCAGGACACTTTAAATTGTAAATCAGGTGAAATCTCGAATTCCAATTTCGATAATGTAAAAAAACTTTAAAATATCTTTCGAATGATGTATTAGAAATAATTTAATCATAATTAGAATATTAGATCAATATTACAGCGCCATTTGGCGGTAGAAATTTCTGTAATCTATTGTTCCATTCCAGTTACTTATTCTTACTCAATTAGCTGAGATGCAAAAGAAAACCTGATCAGGACACTTTAAATTGTAAATCAGGTGAAGTCTCGAATTCCACTTTCGATAATGTAAAAGAACTTTAAAATATCTTTCGAATGATGTATTAGAAATAATTTAATCATAATTAGAATATGAAATATTGAAATTTAAAAATATTACAGCGCCATCTGGCGGTAGAAATTTCTGTAATCTATTGTTCCATTCCAGATTAACAAAGCTTTCAAATGATGTATTACTCATGAAATTATTTTAATTAGTAGATCAGATACAAAAGAAAACCTAATCAGGACACATCAAAACGTGTAAATCGGGTGAAATCTCGAATTCCATTTTTCGATAATGTAAAAGTACTTTAAAATGTGTATCAACTAAAATAAGCTTTCAAATGATGTATTACTTATGAACTTTTTTCAATTAATAACTGAGATGCAAAAAAAAAAAAACTGATTCAGGACACCTCAAAACATGAAAATCTGGTGAAAACTTTCGACAATTTAAAAGAACTTTAAAATATCTTTCGAATGATGTATTACAAATAATTTAATCATAATTAGAAATTGAAATATTGAAATTTTAAAATATTACAGCGCCATCTGGCGGTAGAAATTTCTGTAATCTATTGTTCCATTCCAGATTAACAAAGCTTTCAAATGATGTATTACTCATGAAATTATTTTAATTAGTAGATCAGATACAAAAGAAAACCTAATCAGGACACATCAAAACGTGTAAATCGGGTGAAATCTCGAATTCCATTTTTCGATAATGTAAAAGTACTTTAAAATGTGTATCAACTAAAATAAGCTTTCAAATGATGTATCACTTATGAACTTTTTTTAATTAATAACTGCGATACAAAAAAAAAAAAAACTGATTCAGGACACCTCAAAACATGTAAATCTGGTGAAAACTTTCGACAATTTAAAAGAACTTTAAAATATCTTTCGAATGATGTATTACAAATAATTTAATCATAATTAGAAATTGAAATATTGAAATTTAAAAATATTACAGCGCCATCTGGCGGTAGAAATTTCTGTAATCTATTGTTCCATTCCAGATTAACAAAGCTTTCAAATGATGTATTACTCATGAAATTATTTTAATTAGTAGATCAGATACAAAAGAAAACCTAATCAGGACACATCAAAACGTGTAAATCGGGTGAAATCTCGAATTCCATTTTTCGATAATGTAAAAGTACTTTAAAATGTGTATCAACTAAAATAAGCTTTCAAATGATGTATTACTTATGAACTTTTTTTAATTAATAACTGAGATGCAAAAAAAAAAAACTGATTCAGGACACCTCAAAACATGTAAATCTGGTGAAAACTTTCGACAATTTAAAAGAACTTTAAAATATCTTTCGAATGATGTATTACAAATAATTTAATCATAATTAGAAATTGAAATATTGAAATTTTAAAATATTACAGCGCCATCTGGCGGTAGAAATTTCTGTAATCTATTGTTCCATTCCAGATTAACAAAGCTTTCAAATGATGTATTACTCATGAAATTATTTTAATTAGTAGATCAGATACAAAAGAAAACCTAATCAGGACACATCAAAACGTGTAAATCGGGTGAAATCTCGAATTCCATTTTTCGATAATGTAAAAGTACTTTAAAATGTGTATCAACTAAAATAAGCTTTCAAATGATGTATCACTTATGAACTTTTTTTAATTAATAACTGAGATACAAAAAAAAAAAAAAAAAACTGATTCAGGACACCTCAAAACATGTAAATCTGGTGAAAACTTTCGACAATTTAAAAGAACTTTAAAATATCTTTCGAATGATGTATTACAAATAATTTAATCATAATTAGAAATTGAAATATCGAAATTTTAAAATATTACAGCGCCATCTGGCGGTACAAATTTCTGTATTCCACTGTTCGATTCCAAATCTAAAAAAGCTTTCTAATGATGCATTACTCATGAAATTATTTTAAATAGTAGCTGAGATACAAAAGAAAACTAATTCAGGAGACCTCAAAACGTGTAAATCTGGTGAAAACTGTCGATAATATAAAAGAACATTAAAATATCTTTCGAATGATGCATTAAAAATAATTTAATCATAATTAGAAATTGAAATATTGAAATTTGAAAATATTACAGCTCCATCTGGCGGTAGAAATTTCTGTAATCCACTGTTCGATTCCAAATCAAAAAAGCTTTCTAATGATGTATTACATATAAAATTATTTTAATTAGTAGCTGAGATACAAAAGAAAACCTAATCAGGACACCTCAAAACGTGTAAATCGGATGAAATCTCGAATTCCATTTTCGATAATGTAAAAGTACTTTAAAATGTGTATCAAGTCAACAAAGCTTTCAAATGATGTATTACTTGTGAAATTTTTGTATTTCAAAAATTTGACCCAAAAGCAATACTTTTTCTACCATATGTGGATCAGAGAAAGTAAAAGTAACTTGAGTTTGTGGTTTTTTTCTTTTCTGTTTTCTTTTCAAACTAGTATGTTGTGGTCACCACAAGACTTTCTTCTATATTTTCCTATACAAATTCACTCAGTAACAATATTAAAAAATAAAATAAAATAAAAAATACGATTTTTTTATTTTTCGTGAAAAATTTTAAAAATCGATAACTTTGTTTTATGATCTTTCTAATTTCTGACTTTAGCTAAGTCCTGCTCGGTGGCGCCTGCAGCGCCTTATCCCCGTTTTAGAACTTGCAACACCTTCCTCGCTCATTAGAATTTGAAATATTGAAATTTTAAAATAATACAGCGCCATCTGGCAGTAGAAATTTCTGTAATATATTGTTCAATTCCAAATCAACAAAGCTTTCAAATGATGTATTACTTATGAAATTATTTTAATAAGTAGCTGAGATACAAAAGAAAACCTAATCAGGACACCTGAAAACGTGTAAATCGGGTGAAATCTCGAATTCTATTTTTTTAATGTAAAAGTACTTTAAAATGTGTATCAACTAAACAATGCTTTCAAATGATGTATTTCTTATGAAATTATTTTAATTAGTAGCTGAGATACAAAAGAAAACTGATTCAGGACACCTCAAAACGTGTAAATCTGGTGAAAACTTTCGATAATTTAAAAGAACTTTAAAATATCTTTCGAATGATGTGTTAGAAATAATTTAATCATAATTAGAAATTGAAATATTGAAATTTTAAAATATTACAGCGCCATCTGGTGGTACAAATTTCTGTATTCCACTGTTAGATTCCAAATCAAAAAAGCTTTCTAATGATGTATTACTTATGAAATTATTTTAATTAGTAGCTGAGATACAAAAGAAAACTGATTCAGGACACATCAAAACGTGTAAATATGGTGAAAACTTTCGATAATTTAAAAGAACTTTAAAATATCTTTCGAATGATGTATTAAAAATAATTTAATCATAATCAGAAATCGAAATATTGAAATTTGAAAATATTACAGCGCCATCTGGCGGTAGATATTTCTGTAATCCACTGTTCGATTCCAAATCAAAAAAGCTTTCTAATGATGTGTTACTTATGAAATTATTCTAATTAGTAGCTGAGATACAAAAGAAAACCTAACCAGGACACCTCAAAACGTGTAAATCGAGTGAAATCTCGAATTCCATTTTCGATAATGTAAAAGTACTTTAAAATGTGTATCAGCTCAACAAAGCTTTCAAATCATGTATGTACTTATGAAATTTTTTTAATTGATAACTGATATACAGAAGATAAATGATTCAGGAGACCTCAAAACGTGTAAATAGAAATTTCTGTAATCTACTGTTCAATTCCAAATCAACAAAGCTTTCAAATGATGTATTACTTATGAAATCATTTTAATTAGTAGCTGAGATACAAAAGATAACCGATTCAGGAGACCTCAAAAGGTGTAAATCAGGTGAAATCTCAAATCCCACTTTCGATAATATAAAAGTACTTTAAAATATCTTTCGAATGATGTATTAAAAATAATTTAATTAGAATTTGAAATATAGAAATTTTAAAATATCTGGCGGTAGAAAAAATGGAAGTAAAAAGAAAAATAAATATTTTTTAGGTCCCCAAAACCTATATATACCACGGTAGTCGGGTAATGGAAGTAAAAAGAAAAAGAAAAAGTATTTCTTTAATTCCTTCAAATGTATTCTGTTGCTATGGAAACTCCTATCGTCTATTGAAAGATAGATTACGTGTTAGAATAAAATTTAATTTGCAATTAAAATGTAACTGCTTTGTTTGTTAATGAAAATTGATGAAATTTTAACTGCAGGTTGGTTTTGTGCTGAATAGGTGTGCTGAATTAAGTGTTGTGTGGGAAAAAGAAAATTTGAAGCACTTTGAAATTTTCAATTTTTAACTTCAGTTCAAGATCATGTGACATTAATGACTTCCACATGTTTTGCTCCCGTTCGAGACAGCCGTTAAAATCGTCTGCGGATAGAATGCCTCTTTTTAAGCAATAAGGATTTTTGGTCAGTTTTCGATCGACATGGGTCAACATTTTAATTAATATCTCCGCAACTAATTAAAATTTTTAAATTCTGTTTTCACTATCCCCTCGGGAAGGCTTCTGAGCACCCGTATGTCAAATTTTATACTTCTGCGTTCAGTAGGGGCTGAACGTATAGATGTGAATGATTGAGCGACAAATATTTTTGACGTTATAAGCGAGTAGACTATATGAGGACTGTATAACCAGTTTTAACGACAATTACACTGCTTTTGTGAAATGTAATTGTTACCCTTTTTAATGCTAAATATTTTTAGTGCATGTTTTATGGAGATACAGAAATATATATGCACAGGTAAAGTAATACTATCAAATATCATTTTAATATATTCTTTATAAAAGTTTGTTTTACTTCAAAAAAGATTAAAAAATAAATTGCACAAAAGCGCTTAATTCGTTTATTTTAAACAACCGAAGTTCATTAATAATTTCCTGAAAGAGAAATAATTCTTAACATATAAATACACAATGAGAAAATGAATGCTCTAAATAAAACTTATTTGTTCGGAAAAAAGAGTAACTACAGAACAAAGTAATATCTTCAAATTATTTGCATAAACAATAGAATCTAATTTGAAAACAACCGTAAACAGGATATTCAGTCACATATCCTAGGAAATGAAATTTCTAAGTTTAGGAAAAAGTCTGAAACCAAAAAAGAATAGAATTACGTGTTCAATGGATTTCATTTCCGACTTTCTTTCTATCTTTTATTTTCGTGAATTTAAATTCCGCCGGAAGAAGTCTTACGAAAATGTTTGAACAGTTAAAGATTACACACCTCAGAAAAAGTCATTTTGTAGCTTGAAAGTTCGATTTTTCTTTTTAAAATGTCTGTTTGCTAGGAAAAACAACTCAAAAAGCTATCTCTACTTCAAAAGCATCGAGGTGGAAGAACGATAATGGCTTCTTTCTAAAAATGTATGTTTAAAATATGCCAAGTAAAAACAGCTTTCATGTATTACTTTTAGAAAGCTATTGTAAAGTTTTCTTTCACTCTTTCCCTCTTTTTCTTTTTTTTTTTTTAAATTTTAAAATGTAACATATATTCAAAAGCAAGGTTTCAGATGAACTTAGAGTGGTTTTCTATCACTTTATTATACTTACTAGTATCGCCCAGTGGTCGAAACTCGACCATTTTTTTTGCAAAGCGAGGCAAAGCAAAGTTATTGCCTTGTCCTAAACAGAATGCAATTGCAACACAGCTGCGGCAATTGTTTGCCAATATTCACTCTAACTGAATCAGCAGAGTTTTACTTAATATAACTATTTCTCTCTGTAGATGTTAGCCTTTCCTGAAATGAGAGAAAATCGCAACGTGAAAACGCCCCTTGTTGTGTGATGCAGCCCAGAAGCTAATAGGTACCATGTCAGACCAAGGTCCAACCAAGTATCAAATTCTGTTAAATTAATTCAATTGGTTCATAAAGTACAGTGTTTGAACAAAAAAAAAGAAAAAAAAAAAAAAAAAAAGATATTTTTCAAAAATGGTCGAATTGAGTTCGGGAAATTTCAAAACGTGTAACTTTATCGAAAACCGAAAATCTAAAACATTTCTGAATCTTATATTTTCTACTTATATATGCAGAGGAAAGAATAATAAATCCACTTTAAAAAAAATAAAAATAAGTAGTCAATTTCACTAATTTCACTTAATTAAAATGCAAGGAAATCTCAAAACGTGTAAATTCATCGAAAACCGGAAATCAAAAGTTTTTATGTATCTTCTACTTGCTTCTTCTACCCACAAAAGCTAGCAATAAAGACACTTTTTTAAAAAATAAGTAGCCAATTTCAGTTAATTGAAACGTAAAGAAAGCTCAAAACATGTAAATTCAGCAAAAAACGGAAATCGGAATTTCTTCCGTATCGTCTACTTATACATGCAGCAGTTAGTAACAAATCCATTTTCCTTTTATTTAGTATATTAGTTCAATATTTATTGTTTAAATATCACCCTTTGAAATGAAATGTTTATGTTTACATTCGAAACTGGAAGTTTGCCATTTTTTTTTCTGGAGTTTTGTGATTTTAAATTAAAATTTTATCAATTTTACAGAAAAAATAACTCAATCAAACACATGTAGACAGTAACTTATATATAACTATACCCAAATATCGGAATTAAATTCGGCAGATAATTTCCGTTATTTTTTAATAATTGTTTACAAAAAATTCAATGGACAATTAACATAGAAAATCTTTTACATGGCTCCATGGACAGACAGTGACGTCATTAGTTCGCTTGCGTATAGTGATGCTACATTATACAAATTACTGTGTCTATGGTTTTATTTGAGCTTTATGAAATTGCCAGATTTAACAACTTTCTACTTTTAGGTATTTTTTAATGTGAAGGAATACGTGTATAAAAGGGAAAAATGGGGGAAAATGCATAAAAAATAAATGTATTTTTAAATACCTTCTTGACATCGTAAGAAAATAATATTTGTATTTGCACCTTCCGGCTAACCATACCTTTCGAATGATACCATTTTCAACCCTCTACTCCCATAATTAATATGTTAAAAAGGGACAACAAATTTTATGCTTGCCTATTAATATATAGATTATCAACGTTTTTAGTGACGGAGTAGATATTAGTTTCGTTCCTTGAAAAAGTTTTATTAACAAAAAATTGTAGGACTTCCCGATCATGGAATATGTTTAGAAAATGCCAAATCTTTTATAAGCATCATTCCGAACCTGAATAAGTTAGAATTATTCAGGAGAAGAAGTTAGAATTCAGTTGTGTTTATGACGTAAAGTCTGTGCGATGAATAGGAAAATGCGTGTTGTTTCTCTAACACTTTTTTCCAGAAATTAGTAACATGCTAGTTTTTCTATATAAGGTTGCATTTGATGTATGGACCGTGATGCATATCGTGAATTGCTTGCATTTTAAAATGAATAAAAGCAGGGAGGATATGTGTTTATGTGTTTGTATGGATGGATTGATAATTTAAATTTAGTAAAAAATTGATTAATGAACAAATTAAATGACAATTAATTGATTTAAAATTAGAAAGTATTTTATCTTAATTACTCTGGTGTGCAAATAAATTTGACATTTTTAAAAATTATGAATTTGGTTATTATGTGTTAACCACGTAACGCACGATCTACAAAATAATATGCAGTTATATTATAGATTATATAATGTAAAATCACAGTGCAAAGTGAATTGATCGTGCATTGTATGGGTTAAGATTATTTGTCTACACTTTTACGACCTATGGCTTGGGTGAATTGCCCTCTAGGGAGCTTTTCTAAGGGACCCCTATTCAGGCAAGCCTTAGAAAAAATCCACTAAGAATTTTAAACAGAAAGGTTGAAGACTCCGACCTGGATTCGAACGCTGCACATCCCCTCTACCACCTTAGACAGAAGCATTGACCTATTATAAGAGTGGACGGGACAATGGCAACCTTTTTGAGTGCAAAGATAACTCATAAAAAAGTCACGTGATTGTTGATCTACAGAAGCCAAGCTAGCCAATATTGAAATTTACTCGCCATGCTCTAAACTCTACTTTTTATTAAGCAGACGATATTTTTCCTTTTTCTTTGGAAGTTCTTTTTAAAATTTTTATTTCAATTTAAAAGTTAGATTGTTTTGAATTTAAAAAGAATTTTATAGCTAGAAATAGTAATTAGATGTGCTTTAAAAACCCTAGAAGTTATGTCAAATAAGGATTTTATTTCACAGGTAAGATTCTTTTTAATATTTTATTATTTCGTTCTTTTTAAGTAATTATTTTTATAAAATGCTTATAATTTCTATAATTATTTCTCTAAATTGAATTAGTTTAACTATATTATATCTTATATTATTTGAAAAATGTGCATGATTATTTACGAGAGTTAAAACGAGTATCCGCGATTGTAATGAAATGCTCGCCCTCTGGTGGGCTAAGGTGAAATTACAATAAACATGGTTTAATTCGAATTCCATACAGCCACCATTGCTTGCCGATATTTAGTTTCACATATATTTATTGAATAAAAATGAATAAATATGGAAAAAAAGATAACACATACTGTTGTGTGCTACAATCTAACTCCAAAGGATCAAGAAATCCAGAATTGAGCTTCCATTTATTTCCAAATGACAAATTTAAAATTTCAGTTGCTTCGGCTAATGGAAGTAAAGAATTAATCAGATGATTTGAAATTAATATTTGTTCAACTTCAGTTAAAAATCTACTTCCGATCGAACTTTGAATAAACTGAAGTATGTTTTCCAAAAGCAATCAATTTTCCATAATGTAATGGCGGAGAAATTATAGTACGAATATTAAGTAGAATAACAAAAAGAACACTAATGGAACACGTGGCTATAATGTTTACTAACAACTGCAGTGTTGAGAAAGCGCCATCTATCGATCATTACAATCGCGGATAGACAAACAAAGTTATAAAAACTTTTGAACTTTATTCAAAAGTGTTAATAACAAGGTAAAAATAAGTTTTAGCAGCTGTAGTGTTTTACACTAGTTTTGCTTGCTGTATCTTTTAATAATATTAATAATATATATTTATTTATATTGAAAGCAAAAATCGCCAGTAACGCGATAAATGTAGAAAAAGGTAACATTTTTCAACATTCACGTGGTTTTATCTTTGCACCTTTTCTTGTATTCCCTTAATAATGGAATGCTCCGTCCTCTCTTATAATAGGTCTATGGACAGAAGACATTCTCGACCCATAGGGAAGTTTTTACGAGAGAACATGTTCGTTTAGATTTAAGCAAAATTTTAATTAAACGATTAAAAAAAAAAAAAAAAAATAATAATAATAAATTAAAGTTACCTAATGTTGTATTTTCCAGTAAATGCTCAAAAAAAAATCTAGTGTTAAATAATTAAGTCAAAGTATATATAAAGTAAGCAACAATTAGTTTTACTCAATGCCCCCTTCAATTAATCAATAATTTCTTACTTAAAAGTTGAAATATTTTTTATTTAAATACATATATTATGATTCTTTTTGAATAATCATTCTATGTACCCATTGTCTGTTATTATAATTAGATTATGAATTCTTTTGAGGAATCTTCTCACAACACGTAAAGTTTATTTGGTAACTTATTCTTTTATTAGACAGAATAGATTTTACTTCATCTTTGTAAGAGCTTAACTGCGCATAAATATCAGTTTAATTCATAAATTCTCCGTAACCGTTGCAGACTATTCCAGGGTAAAATGTGACGTATTTTTCTTGGCTCAAACTAGAACTCCTACATAGATAGGCTGGCGCATCCGCCATTTTCTAGCCCACAAGACTGGCTGACGATTCATTATTGGCGGTTTTTTGGCAATAAATTACACGAATAACTCCAGAAAAAGGCACCGCCTGTTTATATTTTCTTCTGATCCAGGAAGAAGGAAAAAGTGGATTATACATTGCAGATGTAACTCGTAGATACCCGGAGCAGGAGCACAACTTTGTAGCGTAAGATTTTCTTTATTTTCAAATTATTTCATTTTATTTTCAAAGTTGTTTGACAAATTTAATATGAATGTACTGTTTTTTTAAGTTATTATTTTAAATTCTTTTAAAATTAACTTTAATATTACATTTCTTTTAACGTGAAGGGTTGCAGTTTTGAGAAGGTTGGCGATGTTCTTAAAATTGCCAACTTGCTTGTTTCGTGATAAGAAGTTCTAGCTCATTTGATCTGTATAGAAGTTTAAAGACGATAACAACGCTAACCTAGCCTTTTCTATCGCTAACACTTTCCCAGACAGGCTAGAAAATGGCGGACATTGCGCCAGCTCTTATCATATAGGAGTCTCAGCTCAAACCGGCAACCAGATTTAATATGAATCATAATAGGCCTGCTGAGAAATTTTTACCACAAATGCAATTTTAATATATTAAATTTGTCCTTCGTTTTTGATAAAATGTGCATTTGGCTACCCACATGCCAAATTGGCGATGCATTAATCAAGCCTTGGTGCTCAGTGAATTATAGAAATCATTCTCTTTCGCCATGTGTATCTTGTAATATAATCATCAGAAAAGTCCTGTATCTCCTGACGCCATCTCTCACCTTGCTACTTCAATTAATTTTTCACTTTTGTAAAATACATATGTAAGAAAAATATTTTAATCCCGATTTGTGAAATTAATTTTGCATCTCGCATAGATGAAAAACGACTGGTCCTAGAATATTGCAAATATATATTTGTGACTGTCACGATGTCTAGTTGTACATCACCAACCTTTGTATTCACAAGTGCTCTCTTTATAGATATATACACAGTTTTACATAATTTTTCATGATGTATGTATGTGTGTGTATGTGTGTGAGTGGATACGATAGTTTCAATTTTTTTTTTTTTTTTTTTTTTTTTTTATGAGCTGAAAATTGATACGTAGTTATAAGTCACCGTCACGCATGAACGGTATAGATTTAGATAAATGAGTTACAGTTTTATTATTATTATTATTTTTTTTTACTTTCTTCTATATTCAATAGAAGAAAGTATAGGATTCGTAAAAATTTTCGACTTCGGGTTTTTGATGGATTTACACGTTTTGAGAGCTGTAGAACACGATTTGACCATTTTAAGAAAATATCTGTCTGTCTGTCTGTGTGTGTGGGGGACAAAATTTTGTGGCAACTGTATCTCATGAACTACTGCACAGAATTTCATAAAAATTGGTATGTAGTTGCAACATGACATAAATTAGTGCCTATCAACTTTTGGTAAAAATTGTTTTACAAGTTGCGTTGCCATCCCGCTTTTTCTAAATTTTTAACATGGTGATATAGGACAAAATTTTGTATAAATGTGGATAAAGAGAATTATTTTTTATTAATCATTATGAAATTTACGAGAATTATTTATAATAGAGATGGTCAACTGGGGAAAATTTTTTGTATGTGTAGGAGCCTCGCCACCCTCTGTGGGGGGGGGGGGGAAGTCCCCCCTCGAGGGGAGTAAATTTTCAGGATGGGTATCTTTCGAAAGGTCTCGTCAATACCTTTAAAACGAATGGTTGAACTATGAATCTGTGATAATTTAAAACAAAGTTATCGATCTTTTTTTACTTTAAGCGATTTTTTTTTTTTTTTTTTTTTTTTTTTTTTTTTTTTTTTTTACGAAATTTAACCAAACTTGGTATTTAGTTGGCCCCTGACATAAACTGGTGCTGATTAGATTTGGGGATCAATCGCTCAACAGGTGGCGCTGTGATCGTATTTTTTCTAAATTTTTAACATGACAGTATAGGACAAAATTTCGTATAAATGTACATAATGAGAGTTATTCTTAACCTGTGATTGTAAAATTAATATGAATTATTGATAATAGTAGTAGTTAATTAGGAAAAAAAATTGTGCATGTTGGGACATCGCTTCCCTTCCCTGGGGTATAAATTTTCAAGATGGGTATCTTTCGAAAGGTCTCGTCAATACCTTTAAAACGAATGGTTGAACTATAAATATGTGATAATTTAAAAAAAAGTTATCGATTTTTTTTTTCTTTTAGCGAAAAAAAAAAAAAAAATAGTTTTTTTTTTTTAATATTGTTACTGAGTGAATTTGTGAAGGAAAATATAGAAGAAAGTCTTGTGGTGGCCACAACATACTAATTTTTTTTTTATAGAGGCACAAAGAAAAAATCTTTATTATTATACTCTATGCACTAAAATTATTTAAAGTGCGATAGCGTCTAAATGCCTATTCGAACGAACTGAAAATTTATATACATCACATGTTATAAGTCGCACCGTAGCACGAACTGTATGGATTTTGGTGAATAGATTTATACAGACACACAATGAAAAGTTCTTTACCATTGTGACTTATGGGCGCAAATTATTTGAATAATAATAATAATAATAAAAGTGGTCATACCAGTGCAGCACAGTAAGAGCGTGCTGCTTTAATAAACTATACATTTTGTACATTCGTAAACTATATATTTTTATTTTATTTTTGTAAACTAAAACTTATGTTTCATATAATAAAGATATTTCTAAGGCATTTTCTATTTGTCGTCCACATTATATTAATACAAGTATGTACATTTCTGACACACATTCTCTCTCTCTCTCTCTCTCTCTCACACACACACACACACACACACACAATAAATAAATAAATAAATAAAATAAAAATAAATAAACAAATAAAATAAAGAACACCCTAGAATTTTTACTTCATTTTCATTTTTATTTTTTAATTAAAACCAATTTTTTTTTTTTTTTTTAGAAATTATTATTGCGAAACAAACAAAATTTAAAACAAATATTAATGCTTTTTTTAAATTAAAGAAGACTTACATTTTTGAGTTTTTGGCAAATTCAGTATTATTTTCCCCTTAAAGTAACAAAATAGCTAAGATAGGTGACTGGAGTAATGTCGCAGATTCATTAGATGAATGGCTAGCTAACTAGATGATCTGTAAATATTTGCAAATTAGATAGAATAAATGTTTTGATTGCGTTATAATAATTCGAAGAAATTTTTTTAAGAAAAATATGGTATGAAACAACCCCACGATTTCCATTACCCACTATTACACGTATTATATGCATTTTTGAGAGATAATGTGATCAAAAAACATAAAAGTGACCCAAGGAAGTAGAAACCTAAAATTTGTCTGGTAAGAGAAACTTATAAAGACATATAAAACGAAGCTTACATATAGCGATGTAAAAAGTAAGAGAAAAAAAATGGTAGAGTTATTTTTAGAAACATAAATTTCCGAGATTTGAAGATGACCTATCCAAGAAGGAATACTGTTAATTTTCCTCTAATAACCACGTAATACACGAGAAAGAAATGGATTTATATAAAAATTTTCAAGAAAATCGTTAGAGCCATTTTTGAGATACCAACTTTTACAAAAAATCAATTATTGACCGGAAAACAATAATTACATACTAAAGGATATTTAAAAATGAGTTAATATGGCGAGTTTGAAAAAAATCCGTACAGCCGTTTTTAACGAAATGCACTTGCGAGACCTAAAACTGAGCAATTTATGCAGGACGCCTGTCAATTTTCCTGGACTAAACAACTATATCATTCGAAAGGACAATAGAGTGTTTATATAGCAAATTTGAAGAAAATCGTTAGAGCCGTTTTTGAGATACGGACTTACGGTCCCACTTCCGGTCTCCGATGTCCTACTTCCTGTTTTTCAATTTTCACTAAAATATGGAAAATTCATTTGTACACCAGACCTGTCTTAATTCTGAAGTTTTGTCGTTCTATCTTTATTAGTTTCGGAGATATGATAGCCAGAAGACACACACACACACGCACACACACAGACCAATTGCCAAAAACAGCTTTTTTGGACTCAGAGGACCTTAAAAGGTGTAAATCAGGTGAAATCTCGATATCGAATTTTTGGAACAAATACAATACTTCCATTACCTACGGTAGTAGGGTAACGGAAAAGAACACCTTATATAACAAAAATTTTGCACACTTATAATTTAATTATTTTAGCTTAAAATACGTAGACATTTTTTCTGAATATTCTCAACTTAATCATGTAACTTGATAGGGTAAAAAACTTTTATAAACTTGAAAAAATATTTCTAGAAAAATGTACTCTAAGCATTCTCTACTCTGAAGTGTGACTGCTTGATATTGTAGAACTTATCTCATTGTTATAGCAGTTTTACATTGTAACTGAGTTATTTCTACTAATTTCGACTTACAAGACTTTAGAAGTACTTTTGAGAATGTTAAATTTAGAAACTATATCAAAAAATTCATTTTGTTATCATATAAAGTACAATCTCTACTTAGATCATTCATAGTATTATATATTTTAAGACATTCGAATGATTTGTAAAATTCTGAAGATTTAAAAGTATGCCTTTGAGTTCTACTCGCTTGCATATTTTGATTATTTTTCACTAAATTTGTAGAAAGTTGTACAAGTAAGTAAAATTTAAACAATTTATCAAAAAGAGATATTTTCATTATTTTTTTTTCGTTTAAATGAAAAATGAAAAATTTACATTTTTCTACTAACATAGAAAAAAAAAATAAAAAATAAAAAATAAAAATAATAATCTGGTGTGCCACTCACATAACTTTTTCTACTTTGCATTTCACTACTATAAAGACAAATTGCAGATTGATGGGAAAAATAACAAGTACAGTATATGAACCTACTTCAAAAATAATTTTAAATAGGTTTAAGAACTGTTTTATTTGATACATAATTTGTGTGAGGGGGCTACCACTCTCCTCAAACCCCGTTTAATTGTAACACTTACATATACACAAAGCGACAAAAAGAAAAAAAAAAAATCTGGAGTGACTCCACTCGACTTTCCGAACATTGAGTAATTAACGGTTTTGTAGATAAAGTAAAGTAAGAGGAGTTGTTAAATAAACAAAAGAGAAAATTATAATATGTTGATTGGGTATTTTTCTTTATATAGTACACGATGTTTAATTTTACGCTATTTTACCAAACACGTAAATCATAATGATAAAGAATAATTCATTGTGTCCCTGTAAAAATCTACAAATTCTAGATTCACCAAAATGCTTATAGTTAGTGCAACAGCCACTTATAATATTTATATAAATTTTCAGCTCCATCGGATAAGGCATTTAGACGCTTATCGAACCCAAATGCCGCAGTTATAAAGAAATTTGTATTTTGTCCCTGTAAAAAGAACCATAAGTGCTAGATTATCTAAAATTCATAAAGTTCGTGTGACGCTGACGTATAACATGTATATAAATTTTCAGTTAATTTGAATAAGGAGTTTAGTCGCTGTCGCACTTTAAAAATTTAAGTCTATAGGTCTTAATGATGAACAATTTTTAATTGTGTCCCCGTAAAACTCGTTAAGTGCTAGAGTAACCAAAATCGATACAGTTTCTAATGAGGACTTATAACACGTATATAAATTTTCCACTCAAACGGATTAAGCATTTAGATGCTATCGTACTTTAAAAACTTTCACCCCATACGCCATAATGATACAGAATTATCTGTTGTGTCCCTGTAAAAAAGCTAGAAGTGCTAGATTCACCAAAACCTATATAGATCGTGAAACTGTGACCTATATAATGTGTGTAATTTTTTTGTTCAATTGAATAAAGCGTTTAGACGCTATCGCACTTTTTAAAATTTGGTCCAACAGGCCGTAATGATAAAGAATTTTTCTTTGTGTCCCTGTAAAAAAAAATATTAGATCTAGATTCACAAACTCTACGCAGTTCATGCAACTATTACCTACAATATGTGTATAAATTATTTTCTCAGTTTAATAAGGCATTTTGACGTTATCGCACTTTTTAAAATTTGGTCCAATAGGCCATAATGATAAAGAACTTTTCTTTGTGCCCCTGTAAAAAAACTATAAGTGCCAGATTCTCCAAACTCGATACAGTTCGTGCAACTGTGACCTATAATATGTGTATAAATTTTTTGCTCAATTAAAGAAGGCGTTTAGATGCTATCGCACTTTTTAAATTTTGGTTCCATAGACCATAATGATAAAGAATTTTTCTTTGTGTCCCCGTAAAAAAACTATAAGTGTAGATTCCCCAAAATCAATAGGGTTTGTACTATGGTGACTTACAATATACGTACCATCTTTCAGCTTATTCGAACAAAGCGTTTAGACGCTAGTGTGTTCACTCACAGACATACACACACACATACATACACACATACACACATACATGCACACATACACACACATACATACATCATCGTAAAAATAGTGAAAACGGACTCAGGGGACCTCGAAACGTATAGAAACATCAAAATCTCGAATTCGGATCTTTGACATGATTACAATACTTTCATCACTATAGTGTTCGGAAAGTTTACCGCTCAAAAATTTGTCTACGTAGAATTCAACTAATTTTTTATTTGACTTCAGAAATTATACACTCTTTCATAACTAAAGTCACATTTAAATGTAAAATGCCTCTATTTTTGACTAGGCTGGTGCCTCGGTCGATAGGGCCTTTTGAAATACCAGACTCTCGAGTCCGAATTCGGTTCAGGCTTGGATGTTTGTGATGTTCTAATGATGTGTATCAAAATAAAAATATCTGGAGTGACTCCACTCGACTTTCCGAACATTGAGTAACTAACAGTTTTGTAGATAAAATAAAGAAAGAGGAGTTGCTAAACAAACAAAAAAGAGAAAACCATAACAGAGTGTTTGAGTATTTTTCTCCGTATATCACACGAGGTTTTATTTAACTCTACTGAACTTTGAGCCCTTAGATCATAATGATAAAGAATTTTTCGTTGTGTCCCTGTATAAATCTATAAATGCTAGATGCACCAAAATGCTTATTGTTAGTGCAACAGTGATTTATAATATTCATACAAATTTTCAGCTCAATTGGATAAGGCGTTTAGATGCTATCGCTGATCTCATAAGCCATAAAGATAAAGAATTTTTCTTTGTGTCCCTGTAAAAAAACTGTAAGTGCTGGATTCACCAAAATCTATACAGTTGGTTCAAATGTGACCTATAACATGTGTACATATTCTTTGCTGAGATTAATAAGGCGTTTAGACGCTATCACACTTTAAAAAATTTGGCAAAGAATTTTTCTTTGTGTCCCTGTAAAAAAACTATAAGTGCTAGATTCTCCAAAATCTATACAGATTGAGTATCTGTGACCTATAATATGTGTATAAAGTTTTTGCTCAATTGAATAAGGCGTTTAGATGCTATCGCACTTTTAAGATTTTGGTCCCTTGGCCATAATGATAAAGAATTTTTCTTTGTGTCCCTGTAAAAAAACTATAAGTGCTAGATTCACCAAAATCTATAGGGTTCGTACTATGGTGACTTACAATATACGTACCAACTTTCAGCTTATTCGAACAAAGCGTTTAGATGCTAGCGTGTTCACTCACAGATATACACACATACATACACGCATACATACACACACACATACATACATCATCGTAAAAATAGTGAAAACGGACTCGTTGGACCTCGAAACGTATAGAAACATCAAAATCTCGAATTCGGATTTTTGACATGATTACAATACTTTCCTCACTATAGTGTTCGGAAAGTAAAAAAAAATAAGGCCGCACTTGGATAATTTATTTTTCTTTTTCAAAAACAGCAAATTTAATTATTTAAAAATAGGGGTCAAAATGATAGTAATTTTGCCGGATATCAGATATTCGTATCAAGCAAGCATTAGAGTTCCAGATATTCGATATCCGGCAAAATTACAGTCTGTTTCATCTCTACATTTGAATTATAAAATTGGTGATTTTTAAAAGAAAAAATGATTTTTTTTTTTAATCACTTAGTGTATATATAATATATATCAAAGCTTTTATTAAATTTTAATGTTTTTATTTATTTTTTACTTGTTCAGACAACTTTTACCTGTAGCACGAATTGAAAATTATTAGTAAAGCCTATAGAGGTAATAAAGCCAATGTCTAATAAAGTTTATAGAGGTTACATTGTACGTACCAAAAATTTCCTCCATAAAGCTATAACGTATTTAAATTATCTTGGATGTCCCTGTATACGAACTATTTGCATGATCTCAACGAAAAGTTTAATGTAACATCCCTATATGATACAGGTTTAGTATACCGAGTTTGGATTTCCTGCTATCATTTGTTCTTGCGATATACTGATAAAAGACACACACAGACTAACTGCTAAAACATATTTTTCGGGGGTCAGGGAACCTCAAAACGTGAAAATATAACAAAAGTTCAGATTTGAAAATTTGACCTAAAAAAGTATTTTTTCTACCATATATGGGTAACAGAAAGCAAAAATATTAAAATAAAGAAAAAATTATTTATTTAATTTAAAATACCTCAAAATACAATATTTCCCAATTTTTGCTAGTAAAAGTTCATCGACTAAGAACAGCTCTATATAAAATGTTATTTACCGCCGTAGGAACACAACTGTTAGGGTCGAGGGATAATCATACGGACGATTAATGGATGGAGGGTCGCTATCAAGGCTAATAAATGTATGTTTGCATATATCTGCATAGTTATTATTAAATTTATCATTTACAATAAGAAAATTAATCATCAACTGGCAAACCCGTGCGAAATTTTCGCACTTTATTTATTGTTAGTTACCTTTAAAATTTGAAACTCATAAATATTATACAAATTTCATCACCTAATTCAAATTTAATTTACCAGAAGCCAGATTATTATAAGAATCAAATTAATACTCTGCAATGGTGAAACCAAAATCATTCGAAGAAAGCTTTCAAAGTAAAATTCATGTTTGACATCCCAGTTTTATACTTCCGCAGGCAGTACAATTTTATTATAGGACTCCCATGATGCCTTTTAAATTTTTGTCGCCATGTTGGCGATGACTTCTTATTTAATTATTTTTTTGTTTTAAAAAACTAATTCCTATTTTGATTATACTTTTTACCATTGCTTTTTTAGTCAATTTATGATAATAATTCACAGTCTGCAATTTCTTTAAAGTATTGCTATATTTAAAATGATTCTCGAAAGATACTGAAGAAACAACTTTTAAGAATACATTTTTCCATAAAATAATCTCATCAGACAAATGTCGTCATTTTTTATTATATCATTGAGCTGAGTGCGCGGGCTTAAATATTGCCCATTTATAAACTAGTATGTTGTGGCCACCACATGACTTTCTTCTATATTTTCCTACACAAATTCACTCAGTAAAAATAATTTATTAAAATTATTATTTAAAAAAATTATATTCCATGATAATGCAGTCGATTTCCATATTAGAGAAGTAGTATAACACTAAATATCCAAAAAAAGTCAATTTTATTGTCAATGTTACATAAAAAAAAAAAAAAAAAAAAAAAAAATTGTTAAAAATGAAAAAAATTGATAATTTTATTTTAAAATATCGCAGATCTATGGTTCAACCATTCGTTTTAAAGGTACTGGCGAGCTCTTTTGAAAGATACCCATCATGAAAATTTACTCCCCTCAAGGGGGGACTTCCCGCCCAGGGGAGAGGCGAGGCTCCTGCACATACAGAAATTTTTATGAATATTCTCGAAACAGTTCAATTAAGTTCTTACCCGGATCCCAAAAGTCACTATTCAACAAATGTTCTGGAAATAGTTCAATAGAACAATCATTTATTCCACAAAAGTAAAGCAAATAACGTAAACATTACACAGAGCAGGAATTTCGCGGATTCACGAACAAAGATTCTTCGTTTGGAACACAGTCTGAAATATACAATTGCTCAAAACAATTCTCTGAGTACAATTGACACTCTGGAAGGTAATATTCTCTTATTTATATCCTTGGAGGCTGGCATTGGGCGACGATTCTCGTTAAATCTGGGCTAGAATTCAATGGAAACTTCCAGAACACAACTCCTATTGAATATAGAGTTTCGAAACTTTAGGAACCTTAAAATACTGTTTTTCCCCAAATATGATCCCCAAGTAACCAAATCGCTAATATCGGCCTATGGCAGTGAATGGACGCTCGTTCTTTCCAATTTGACTCTAAATCAACATTACCGTTTTAAACCATTCCAACAGTAATGCTCATTTATTGACTACAGTTTGACTGTATAGTTAAATCTAGTTATTAAATGTAGTATGCTTATAGAAATATTCAGTTGTATTAAAAGGCAAATAATTTGTTGAAACTTTATAGTATTTCGTCAAACGAGAATCTGTTAAACGTCATATTAATTTCACTTAAAATTTCTACCTATCAAATTGCCAATTGTGTTTCCTTGCGATTAATATGTGTATCATTAAAAAATATTTTATTTCTTTTATTCGACATACCAACTTTTAAAAATCTATAATTAATATGGCTGTAATTTTCAATATTTGTTCTTAAATTTCAAACAATTTTGAATATAATCTAAGTTTATAAAAATTTCGAGCATAAATAGAGATACACTTCTACTTTTATGAAAAAAAATAGTCTAAGAAGTCTTTGTCATAATATATCCCAATTCTTGTGTGTTTCTTCCCTGTACTCGAATGACGAGTAATTTTCCCCACCACATTCTACACGAAATATACTTTTATGAAAATAAAAAATATATATTAATTTCATTTTGTTTAGTGCAGCTTATAGATGTTAAACTATACCTACTAGTAACTTCGCCCACAGACGTAATGTATTTAAGTTATTTTTGATGCCCCTGTACACGAACCATTTACTTAACCTGAAGAAAAAGTTTAGTGCAGTTGTTCTTTAGTAGTATTTATTCTTAAGATAGGCTGATAACAGAGGCACATCCAGACAAGTTGACCTCAAAATACATAATTATATATATGTATATATATATATATATATTATATATATATATAACACAATTTAAAAAAAGACTAAAAAACAATGCTTTTTTACCATATATAGGTAAGTGAAAGTTTAAAAAAAAAAAAAAAAAGAGCTCATTCAGAAAATTTTCAGCTTGCAATTATCGATTTTTGATTTAAATCGTAAGGATCAGAAGATATAATCAACATGTCTGAAATAGCATTCAAATTGTTAGTTTTATGTAGAGAAAGAAAAATTCTGTTTTAATCCTATAATTTTATACATTTTCCCTTATTACTATGATTTTATTTTATTTAATATGATAAATCTGACAGCGGTAAGAATTTTAAAGAATTTATAGGTTAGTATGAAAAATGTAGAGAAAGAATCTAAACAGTCACGTTGAAGAAAATAAAGTTTTATTTTCGTTGCTCTATTTGATTAAAAAACAATAAAGAAAATCACACGGCTCATTTAGATTATAAAACTTCTAACTGTACTTATCGGTTTCACCCAACGAGATGGTTTCACCGTTTAGTATAAAATTTATTCATCCCAGAGATGACACCTTATTTTTTTTTTTTTTTTAATAAAGTAGAAATATCTTTCACAAAAACTATCTTTATAGTTTTACTTTTAAGCATTGGATACATTGATTTTATGTGGCCCTATATTTTGTCTAAATATTACATATTCCACGGTGTAATAAAAATATAGTACGGTTTAAATAAAAATCTTATCACAACTGTATATAAATTTCGAGAAATTTTCACTTATGTCCCCAAGACGTATCAGAATACCATGTGTGCCCTGTAAATAAATGATTAAATGTAATCGGACCATATTTTGAATGAAGTATCCTTTTTTGTATCACAATAATATATGACAGTTTGAATATCTTTTGTACAACATAAGGATATTAAAATATGCTTTAAAGAAATATCTGTCATAGGCTGTAATGTATTCAAAAATTTTTGCATACCCTTGCACACAAACCTGTAATGTTATACTATTTTTAATAGAATACATTCTATACTGAACCTAAATATCAAGTATCAGTTTCAAAACATTGAAAAATATATTTATGAAAGTGAGAGGACGGACAGTCGGACGGATGAACCGAAATCATAAACACTTTTCAACTTTGTCAGAAAGTGTTAAAATTTAGATTAGGTTACATTTAATTTATTTAAAGAATTCTAATTAATACCATTTTTTACACATAAATTTCATAAATCATTGAAAGTAATGAAATGGAAGATTCTTTTTATTTGCAAACAGTTTATATATTTTTAGAAAAATTCTTCACAAAGAAATTCTCTCCTCTGAAAATTTGTTTTACATTTTAAACTATTTATTCGTGACATAAGAGACAAAATACTTTCGAAGGATGAAAAGTTATCTCTTAGCCTCGATTCGAAAATCCCATTAATTTCGCATTCCATGACAGCCATATTTCGCCTTCAAGTCTTTCAGTCGACATCTTTGGCTAGCTGTGCCAGAAAATCTGTCGTTGCCGGATTTGATTAACCACAATATCCTAGTATCCAGCTGTTGGACGGGGATCAGTTTTGTTATAAACGGTACTTCCTTCAAGGATAAATCATCGAATGCGAATGAATATATTAAGGGAAAGATGAATGTTTGGCTTAAGTGTTATTTATTGTATTATGAATTTTGTAATCATTAGCGGAGGCTACTGCTTTAAAATGTTATTGATTTTTCTTGGACTTTTTGTGGATGGTAATCAATTATTTGTTCACATAATATTAACTAGGATTAAAATTCACGTAAAATATTTATAAGGTAAGTTTTTAAATAATCAAAAGCGCATAAAAGTGTGAATTAGTGCCATTGCAAAAGTATCACTCTTCTCAAATATTATACTTTCTAAAAGTAAAGCATAAACTGAAAAGGTTGAGGTTGAGTGGGTTTTACATCGCACTAGAGTTACGCAATGTGTGATTAACAACGATCTAGGATTCATCGCAACAGTCAGTCCAGTTGCCATGCCATCACAATTTTGGTCTTTCGATGAGGGGATGAGTCTCCCGCTTCAGTAATACCCAAAGGTATTGTTTTATGGAACATTGATGATGTTGCTGCAACGCAGATTTTACGTGCACCATCCACCAATAATTTACACTCCGGAATATTGACGCCCCTAGAGCATATATTTGACAAGAGAGTGCATCCTTCACCGAAGAATGTATACAACATAAAAAATCACATGACGAGTGCTTTTCAAGTTTTCACCAATGAAGGTCACTTTTCGTCACGCCCCCAACCCACTTTCGGACAAGGGGTGTCAAAGAATTTTCGCTACGTCATCCAACTGCGAACGAATTTGGCCGTTTCACTCGTCACGTGACCGATGAAAATCATCCTAAATCTTCGTTACACTTTGAGCAGAAACTTTAATATTGAACGTGCTTTCTAGTTAAATAGGTTGCCGCCTCGAGTATCGAAATCTTAATCCTTCGATTACAAACTTGACGCTCTACCAACTGGACTACCGCTATAATTACTAAAATAATTGATTTATACCTGTTGCTAGTAGTAACGTAATTAGTGATGTTTAGGATCAGACGCGTGTGTATATGAGTGATTATTTAAATGCATATTACAAAAAATATGGACTGATGTTAGTAGATCTTAAGGTATCTTAGGGTTCAAAAGCATACGATTTGTCGAATATTGATATTTAAAAAGGTGCCATTATAAAAAAGCTGATGTTTATTAGATGATATTTAAAAAAGTAACAATTTATTGATTAATGAGAACGCCAGTAATTAAGTAATGTATACCCTTCAAGATTATAAATATACTGTTCTTATTTTAGATTAAACTGTACACCGTGTATCATAGAGTGGCAGAAGATGCTATTGTTTTTGGAGGAGAGCATATGTATAAGAGGCAAATTTTGTTGGAGTATCTTTTTTAACTGGCAGTTGTGTCCATTTACAATGTCCAAATTTTAGGCAGAAGGAATCTTAGCCGATAAACCTTTGAGGAATAATATAAGATGAGAAGACATGTCCGGAAAAACACGAAGCCGAAATCATAACAGCAGAAGCTGTTGATTAACACACAGTGCTAGGTAATATTTTAATAGATTGAATATGGCTTCTGCAGTAGCTCTGCTATTGCGGCAGCCATCGTGAATCGACAACAATTAACTTCCTTTACTCTGCATGCTGATACATCGTCGTATATGCCAACTCCTCTTATATCATTTTTCCAAGAGAGAAACTGTGGACGTAAGTCAATCGTAACAAATAGGAATCGCAGACGTTTGGGATAACTAGGAATTTTTAACCACTTCCAAACTTGTCAGAAAATGTTATAAACTAGCAGGCGTTGCCTGCTTCGCTAATCACTATATTGAAAGAAATTTTCAAAAAAAAGCATTAAACACTATATTTTAAATCACTTTACAAAAAAAAAAAAAAAAAAAAAAAAAAAACATTAAAATCGCTTAAATCCTCGTTTCAGTTCCCCACTGCCTTCAGCAGCGTCTTTCTTTCCTGCCCTATATCGATTCCAGATCCCCATTGGTTCTTCTTACGATTTCCCTGTTTATAAAGTCACAAAATCTCATATAAGTCTCTGGCAAAATTTGTTTATAGAATTACTCATTACCTAATTAGTATTTTAAAATTCTGTTTTCCCATTCAGAAAATTTTACAACCGTTAAATTAGTACCCGTTTACCAAAAATTGAATTTTTTAAATTTTAATATTTAATTTTACAGCTAAAAATGAGAAAAATGCATTGTGAAAATTAACATTTAAAAACTCAAAATTCGAATTAAAAGTTTTTGGAAAATGAGTATTAATTTAACAGTTGCGCATTTTCATAATGTAAAAACGGAATTTAACAATTAGGTAATGTGCAATTCTATAAACAAATTTCGCCATAGAATAACATGAGTTTTAGATGACCTCGACGATTTGTGATGTACCCCTTTAACTGGATATTTCAATTTAGGTGTTAACTGGACGATAATTACGATAAATGGTGCTGCTATTATTCAACAACTACGTTTTTTGCACAGACATTTCTCAGACATATTATCATATTCAGTCTATGAAAACAGATGGCAGCACCAGACAATTTCCCTAGCTGCAAAAATTGTAATCAATTAAAAAAGAAGTCTAATAAAAGATCGGGATTCAAGGTGCATCAGGAGCGGTTAAAACGGATCTCCATGCGAAACTCTGCAGTTTGGCGATCAGCCGTTTGCCTACAAAGCGACTAACAAACCTTTATGTTTAACTTCGTTTTTTGTCACTTTCTCGTAAATCATACGGTTTAGAATACTGTGAAGACACCGAAAGATTTTCTTTTATCAATTGACACCTCTTCTATTAATTATCTACAATAGTAACTTATTGACCCTTAGGGGATCGAACCCACGACCTTTGTCCTTTTAGCATGACGTTCTAACCAACTGAACTAATGAGCCACGGAGTGACTCTATATTTGCGTTCCTATCTTTTCAGAAATTTATATATTTTAATTAATTAGGAAAAAAAAGAAAACTAATAAATAATTTGGAAATCCGACTTCGAGGTGCATCATAAGAGATCAAATCGGACCTCCGTGTAAAATTCTGTAGTTCTGTGATCAATCGTTTGCTAACAAAACGACCATCTCACCTATAAGTTTAACTTTGTTTTTTATCATTTTCTCGTTATCTTCAAAGTTTAGGGTACTGTGAAGATATTGAAAAGTTTTTCTTTTATTATTTGACTTCTTTTCTATTAATTATCTGGAAAAAGTAATATGCGATTGGACTTTTGCAGGATCAAACCCACGACCTTTCCGAAATCAGCATGATGCTCCAACCAACTGAATTAATAGGCTAGGAAATGGCTTTCTAAATTTACTTTTCTATATTCGAAGTCGATTATTTCAGAAATTTATATATTTAACTTAATAATAATAATAATAATGATAAAACTAATCAAAAATTCGGAAATCAGGCTTCGGGATGCGTCAGGAGAACTCGAAGAGTACCTCCATGCAAAGTTATGTATCTCTGCGATCAGTTGTTTGTCTACAAATTGACGGACACACACACATACACATACTTTTTTATACAATATGTGTAGTTGTTCAATGCTCTGCATAAGTCATCATGCATCACATGTATCAATAATAAATTATGAAATACATTCCAATATTTGTAGGGAAACAAAATAACCGCTATGGACAAAACTACTAAATTACTTCATGGATTTCAATTATACTTACATACACGCACTTACAAACGCATACACACATGCGTACGCGTGCAGTAAAATCATGCATCAATTATAAATCGTGAAACACTTTTCCATATTTGTAAGGAAATGTCAATGTGGAAAAGATTGAAATCTGTAGGAGAAAGATTTTGATTTCGTGTTTTCAATTATTATATTATTTTGTCTTCTTCAATGTAAATGAAGAATATGAGTGTCCGAGAATTTCTTCTTTCTAAGCTGGTGTATGGGAAGAGCCAGGTTCGAACCCAGGTTGTGCTTATCATCATAACCGGTCGGACATATCCGCGGTGTTCTCAGAAATTCACGTGAACACAGGCTAGGACCATTTAGTATGACCTCTGACGGAAAGCCTATGCTCCTAAGGTAGACAATCGGCTTTAAAATAACACAGTACATCATACTTATATAAATTAAATTATTTATCGATTGACAGTTAATTTTTCTTAAAAAAAGAAAAAAAAATTACATTCACAAGTTAAAAAATAAAAAATAAAATAAATAAATAAATAAAAAATCATTGAACAATTTTCTATAAAATATTATTAAAATAAAGTCTACAATTTTAAAAATAACTTATAATTTAACTACTACCTAATGTTACAGTTATGCTATTAATCAATGTTGATAAATGTATCGACTAATACACTTGGAAACTACTCTGTTATTAATCAGGAGTGATTAATTAATGTATTAGTCATAAGTCATTTCTACACTGATCCAACTCATATTAATATCTTTTCAAAGTTGTCAATGGAGCTTAAATTATGTAGACCAGCAATATCACATCCTATCATTAAAAAAGGAAAAGTAGTACAGTTTTTGCTATAAAAATATGTATAAATAATCATGCTGACCTCGAAAATGAAAGACATATATATCTATTTCGATATTATGTATTTTGTTTAAATTTTATGTCTCCATAGATATATAATGGGAAAAAAAAAAAAGTTATTTCATACAGGGTGTTCCAATAAGACTGAAACGCGGTTTAATGCTTTACCTATAAAAAATAAGTGGGCAATGTGAATAGCAAAATATAAAAAATAAAGTGCAAAATAAGACTATACGGCATTAAAAATTTATTTCCGCCAATTTTCAAAAAGTTAGAACATTATTTACACTTTAAAAATTTTTATATGACACACTAGACAAATTTGGTGAATTAGAATGTTTTAATTTTAATGCAACGTAGCATTACAAAAAAAAAAAAAAAAAAAAAACATGTATCTTTAAAACTGAGTGAGTTATACTTAAGTAATTGAAAATTGAACGCTGTACATTGGGACTATATACCAAAATAAAATTGTAAATTTGTGACGTATAAAAATTAAAATAAATGTAATATAATATTTACATTAAAACCATTTTTTTTGCGCGTTTAAGGCCTATGATTTGGGATGCACTCTAAACTCACATTTTCTTAAACTGTTTTGTTTTCAATACTGACGGTATTTATTTCATTTGTAAAACTTTAAATAAAAAAGAAATATACAAAAGCATAATTTATTTTTTAATTTATTATTCTTTTGTAAATGACGTTCTAATAGGTTAACTTACAAACAATTTCAAAGATTTACATTTAATTTTTGTTATCACATAAAATTGCTGAACTAAAAAGTTTCAAAATCTTTTTTACACAAGATGCTAAAATCGAAACATGTTCTAAGTTCTTAATATATGTTCTGCATAATTGTCTGCTAAATTTTCCTTCTATTAAATTTTAAATGCAATGGGCTCTTCTCACCTGACGTCAGAGGTCACATGATAGGTGAGAAATAAAGAGCAGACGAAGTCTTCTATATCTATAGCGATTGCTGAAATAACATATTTTCTATTCTTATTTTTGATGAATCATAATTAATCTGTGTTATTTTTTTATACATCATCATTTTTAATCAATTTTATATAATTATTCATCATCTGTTGTTTGCTGTATACATTTACAATCATCATTTAATTTATATTTGTTATTAATGTTCATTTAGAACATGTTAAATACTCTGATTTTTGGTACTTAAATCATAGTCAGGGCATCATCGTACTGTGTAAAGCTATTTAGGCCAGTAACTAAGTTAATTAACTTGTTGTAACACCTTTATACAATTAAATTTAATTGAAAACGTTTTAAAATTTCAAATTATAATCCATAAACATTCCATAAGAACAAGCTATTATTTATTGTTAGATCAGTTAATGTAACAGTTACACTACAACATACAAAAATCGATTCTTAAAAAAAGGTAAAAATAAATAAACACATAAAATGTTTTTTAAAAATTATTAAATTTACAAATACAATTATTCTACTGTTTACAAATGCACAATATTACTTTTATTTTATTTTATATTAAATAGTAACACTTTTATTCTTAAGAACAATATTTAATTGAATTCGATTTTACGTTATTCACACATCACGTGATTGAGCAGACGACGCTGGGAAGAGCCCATTATGAGTTTTTAATTATCGTTTTACTTACTTTGTAAAACTCATTTTAAATAATTATAAGATAAAAAAACTTTTTATATACCATGTTTAAAATTTTCTGATGAATCATAGAGCTCTTATCAATGTGCATAAAATTTTTAAAGTGATAATGACGTCAAATTTGGGCGATGCATAATTTAACTTTTTATAATTTTTTAACGTTCACGTTTAATTAAATGTATTTATTTTTATGTCGAAACAAAATGAACTCATAATTTTTTTTTTTTGCCAACAATTAAATTATAGCTAATATTTTAATGGCTATTTTAGCACTATTAGGATGTTATTATTTTCCTATTTTAATTAATTATAAGAAAACTAAAGAAAAATTCAAAAATCGGAATTTGAAATATTGTGTTGTCACCGGGTACTGAGCTACTGTGAAAGTTTCAAATGTCTAGCTAGTAGGGAAGTTATTTAAAAATTCGATTGCAAGATTTGTACCGGACAAACAAACAAACAAAACAGAATAGAGGTTAATAAAAACATGGTAAAATATTTCTCTCGCTCTGTATATTCTCATAATTGCATGTCTCAATTGCAAGACTGCATAAAAAAATAAAAATAAAAATAAAATAAAATAAATAAAAAAATAAATAAATTGAGAGCCTCATACGTCTTGCTACTTACACTGCAATTTGGATTTCTTCACACATTTTATCTTATTTTTTAATTTAAAAATTTTCAATTTCAATTTCCATACGGCGACTGTTTTCACGAAAAAACAGCTTTTTGAGTAACACGGAAAAATAGCGCAAATCAAATTCCCCCCCCTTGTATTATTATAATTCAGTTGCTTTTAAAGATACAGTTCTAATGGTCTTTTTGGTTGGAAACGAAAAATTTTTTAATTAACCAAATTTGTCCTGAAGGTTTATATAAATATTTAAAAATTGTAGCTTTTGAAAATTCAGGAACTTTTTTTTTTTTTTTCTCTTAACACAAAGAAAAACTTCTGTCACTGACATCTTAAAACTAAACTGTAACTCTAGTAAAACTAGTTCTATGTCATCCTTATAAATTCTAGTCCCTTTCGAAATCGCGTTATAGAAATCCCCATTAGAATCCTCGAGCGTTTGCCTAAAATAGGAAGGTAAAATTTATTTAAAAATTTCTGTAAATAAATGCGAACACCAGAGGCGAGTTTCAGCAACTATAATACGAGTTTATAAGCCAAATGTACGGAATCAAGCGAGAATTTCTCGTGATACAAGGCATCAATAATATTAATAATATTGTTCCACCATCTAGAAATGTATAGACTAGAAATTTTCGATCATTTCGTCTATTCAATTTATTGGTTTACTTTATAGCTTGGAAATCTATATTTCTAGTTTAAGGATTCAGAAAATTACGGATTCAGGTTATTTATTCGTTCTAGATGAAGGCGGTATATAGTTTTTTTCTCTGTGAACGTAGTATTATTTCCTACTTATTTCGAATATATATATATATATATATATATATATATATTCGATTTACATTGCTCTCTTATCCCTAATAGGTAAAGAATTAAACAGTGTTTCAGTCTTTTTTGTAAAACTTTGTATAATTTTTACCTACATTAATTTTCTTTTCTTTTAACGACAGAAAATGATTTTAAAAGTTCTTACAAGAAAAAGAGTGACTGATATGGATCATTCAAAAAGAAAAACTTCAATTTTACTACACAAATCTTCTAATTAAAAAGAATTCAAGATACAATGTTAAGAATTTGAAGGATAGCTTGCTTAACCCTTTCGCTACCAGCGTCACATATATGTGACGATCCGATTTTCTTACCTGAGCCCGGCGTCACAAATATGTGATGGGTGTTTATTATCAGTTTATGATAATTGTTTGCATTAAATCGTATCGCACACAGACGGGTTATGTTATAAAACAATAAAATAGATACAGGATGTTATTGGTTTTAGTTAGAACGTTATAGATACATCCCACAAAAATAAATGACAATTGGTATCATATTTAAATAATAAGACGTCTGGGCTGTGGTGGCGGTTTTTCTCCTGAGGCTCTGGTAGCGAAAGGGTTAAGGTATAAATATAACCATGATATATGTACACAAATAAACACTCCTTTTTTTTTTTTAACACTGGTGGGATAGTCAGTTTCTATACCGTTGTAAGAACATTAAAACCACAGAGGTCATAAAAATGTCTCGTTTCCATAATATTTGTGCTGTAATTAATTCTTTAAATTTGTGCTTTCTATAACATTTAAGTAAATATGTTTCATTCAATGTGGCATCTTGAATAAAAGGCATACTTTTAAACTGCCAGATTAAATAAGGTAAAAGTGGTGAAGTAACTTTCTTACATTTCTTAAATGGCAGTTTCTCTTTTCATTTGTCACACACACACACACACACAAACAAACAAAAAAAACAAAAAAACAAAAAAAAACAAAACAAAACAAACAAACAAAGAAAAAAAAACAAGTGACTCCACTTAGTGAGTTTTTAAATATCTACAGAAGTGATGCAAAATTTTGCAACAAGAATTTTTATTTATTTACTAGCCGGCTTTACCCGCTTCGCTGGTCAGCGGTCACTATATTTAAATGAATAATAATAAAATAAAAAAGAATCAATATTTTTTATACCGTTCTACAAATTAAAACTAAAAAGAAAATGCATTGAAATTGCTTAAAAACTTCGCTTCGGGCTCTCGCTGTCTTCAGTAGAGACTTCTTCACCGCAACGTCTTGGTACTGGATAATTTAATTTAATTTAATTTATAGAGATGTCAAAATTATAGGAAAAACTGCATTAGTCATTTTCTTTTTGATAATAAACAGAACAGAAAACGCATAATATTTTACACGGAGATATTTTGTATAATTAGACCAATAATAATAATAAAAAAAATGCTTTTCCTTTTTTCCCCTCTCGCATTACAAAAATATTTAAAATAAAATTGAGAAAAATTGTGCACAATCATTGAAACAGCTTGGACCTCTTGGCGGAATTTGAAATTTGGCACTGAAGTAGCTTGGACGTTTCTCGCCAAAATGTATACTTAAGCATTTGCGATACTCATATCAACAACAAAATTATAAGATAAAAAAAAACTTTTTATATACCATGGTTTTACATTTTCTGTTGAATCGTATAGCTACAGAACTACATTAGCACTTTATCAATGTGTAGAAAATTTTTAAAGTGATAATGAAGTCAATTTTTGTGAGATGCATAATTTAATTTTTTTACAATTTTTTAATGTTCACGTTTAATTAAACGTGTTTATTCAATTCCTACTATTAGTTCACATTCTCTCTCTCGTACAAATCTTGCAATTGATTTTTAACTAACTTCTCGACGAGCTAGAAATTTAAAACTTTCAGGATTGCTTAGAATACGGTGACAACATAATACTTCGTAGCCCGATTTTTGAATCTTTGATTTGTTTTCTTATAATTAATTAAAATATGAAAATAATAATATCCTAATAGCGTTATTATAGCCATTAAAATATTAGCTATAATTTAATTGTTACAAAAAAAGAAAAAAAAAAAAAAAAAAAAAAAATACGAGTTCATCTTCTTTCGACATAAAAATAAATACATTTGATTAAACGTGAACATTAAAAAATTATAAAAAGTAAAATTATGCATCACACAAAAATTGACTTCATGATCACTTTAAAAAAATTATGCACATTGATAAGAGCTCTATGATTCATCCGATAATTTAAAACATAGTATACAAAACGTTTCTTTTTAATCGTATAATTTTTTTTTTTTTTTTTTTCATTTTTCATGCGCGCTTTTTATTTCCTAATTCAAAATTATTAAAAAAACTTTTTCTATAGTGTTTGTAAGTAGGAATTGACTTAATTTTTTTTTTCTTTTATATTACTTGTTTTTATGTCGAAAGAAAAAAAAATGAATTTGAAACTGTATCTGGAGTTTTTTATTCACCTTTAGTAAATAAATTATTCATAAATTTTATTTACTAAATTGTCCGTATGTATTCCTGTGTGTAATTTACTCGGGGAATGACATCCATTAGAGTGATTTCTCCTGAAACAAGAATTATTTAAAAAAAAAAAAAAAAAAAAAAAGTGAATTCCTACTTACAAACACTAGCGGAAAAAAAAAATAATAATTTTGAATTAGGAAATAAAAAGCGCGCGTGCAAAATAAAATAAAAATACTTATAAGATTAAAAAAAAAAAAAAAAAAAAACTTTTTATATACGATGTTTTAAATTTTCTGATGAATCATAGAGCTCTTATTAATGTGCATAAAATTTTTAAAGTGATAATGACGTCAATTTTGTGAGATGCATAATTTTACTTTTATAATTTTTTAATGTTCACGTTTAATTAAATGTATTTATTTTTGTGTCGAAAGAAAATGAACTCGTAATTTTTTTTTTGGTAACAATTAAATTATAGATAATATGTTAATAGCTATTTTAACGCTATTATGATGTTATTATTTTCCTATTTTAATTAATTATAAGAAAACTAATAAAAAAATCGAAAATCGGACTTCGAAGTATTGTGTTGTCTCCGTGTTCTGAGTAATCCTGAAAGTTTCAAATTTCTAGCTAGTCGGGAAGTTAGTTGCAAGATTTGTACAAGATATATATAGGGAGAGTGTGAACTAATAGTAGGAATTGAAAAAAAGGAATAACTTTTTCCCATAGATATAGTAATAATATATAGATTGATCATTGGGGAGAAAAGAGTGATTCCTATTCACTTGGAAAAAGAGGGCGATTTTACCAAAATATGGCTGTCTTTCCCCGAATGAATATACACGGGAATACACACTAAAATTTTACCAAATAAAATTTATGAATAATTTATTTACTAATGGCGAATGAAAAACTCCAGATACAGTTTCAAATTCATTTTTCTTTTTTTCAATACCACTTAATGTCTGATTCCAAAGCTTTTTTTTTCGGCATCAAAAATCTTTGCACGATAACAAGCGGATGATAGATGTATATATATTACTATATCTATGCTTCATCCCTCTCGCTGATCAATCTATGTGTTTTACTATAGCTATGATTTTTAGAGTTCTTTTAAAAAAGTATAACATCCATGCAGTATCTTTTAAAAAAAATCATCAGTTTTTTCTAAAAGAAATGGCCGACTTTCATCACCAAAGTATTTAAATCTAGACCAATCAAAAATAGGAGTGGTCCGCCCGGATGTGTTCCGCCGAAAAACTCTTTGTTATATATATATATATATATATTAAGTATTTTTTGTGGCAATAAACAGAGAAAAAAATGCTTACGTGATGTTAAAGTCATATATTTTCTAACAAATATATGCTCTTACTTATTCCATGTATGAAAAAAAAAAAAAAAAAAAAAAAAAAGAGAGAGAGAGAGAGAGAAATAAAGTAAAATAAAATAATAATAAAAAAGAAATTCAAATCCTATTTTTTTAAATAAGAAGACGCAAGCGAAGTGATGGCCGTCATTGGGGCCAAACAAAATATTTCTTATGTTATAGTCCATTGGATTTTTTGTAAAAAAAATATAGAAAATTATTCAAAATTATTAGTCCTTATCCTATTTTTGTTTTCTAAGAAGACGCAAGCGAAGTGATGACGCCACTGGCCGTCCGTGAGGCCAAGCAAAATATTTCCTATGTTAATAGTCCATTGGATTTTTTGTAAAAAATTATAGAAAATTATTTAAAATTAATTCCCCCTTTTAATCCCCATATTTGCGTATAATTATAAATTAGTTATCGTGCACATGCGTTCGATTGAGTTATTTTTGCTATAAAATTGATAAAATTTTAATTTTAAATTTTAAAACTCTAGAAACAAAATGACAAACTTCCATTTTCGAATGCAAACATAAACATTTCATTTCAAAGGCTGATATTTACATAATAAATATCCAACTAATATACTAAATAAAAGAAAAATGATAACTATTCTATCATAATTTGAAGCAAAATTTTTTTCCTAGTGTCTAAAGAAATTATCTGATATAAGGTAAGCCATCGGGATTGTATAAGATAGATAGTATAGATATTTGCAGTGGAATAGACTGGATATCTGTCGTCTTTGGAGGAAAAAAATTACGTTTTTGATCACCAAAAACAAAAAAACGCCAAGGACGACAGAGTTTTGAAATTGAAAATTAAAGTTTTGTAAATTTGACAGCAAAATAACTTAATCTAACACATGTGCACGATGATAGCTAATTTATAATTATACTCAAATATGAAAATTAAAATCAGGAAATAATTTTCCTTATTTTGTTTATAAAAAATACAGTGGATAATTAACAAAAGAAATTTTTTGTTTGGCCTCACCGACGGTCAGTGACGTCACACTTCGACTACGTATAAATATAAATTACGCAGAAAACAGAAATTAATTTACTACGACAAGGCATTTTGTTTTGGTCTATTTCTGCACATAAAGTCATGCAGTAACTGCATACGGATTCTATATTCATTTGTTAAACCTTTTTAGTTACAGCTAATATAGCATAGGTGCTAAGTCTTCTGTCTTTGGCGGGAGACTTCAAACCGGAAAAATTTTACAGCTGTTTTCGGCAATATTAATCGTCGAAAAAAAACATAACATATTCCATTTAAAAATGCTGGTGTCAATTCTGATTTAAAAGTTTGAAATGTTGGCAGCTCTGATTTATTTTTCTAATTTTTAATATTTTATTTTGAGGTTTTAAAATGCGAATTTTCAAAATGTGAAATTCTACATTTTTGAACTTAAAAATGAAATCTTAAAAAAAAAAAAAAAAAAAAAAAAAAAGTTTTTGAAAGCGATAAATTGTTTAACAGATGTGAATTTTTTGAATGTGAAAACGGAATTTAAAAATTTGTATTTGTTAATAAGTTATAACGAGGCAAATTTCCCCATAGTATAACAATGACTTCGGCTTTCGGAGACGATAAGTAGATAGTCCCCTTAATGCGAGAGAGAAAATTAGGAAAAACATTTTTTAATTGGTTTAAATATACAAAAGGTCTCCAGGTAAAATATCCATTTTCCGTTCTGTTTATTATTAAAGAGAAAATGGCTGAAGTTGACACCTTTATAAATTAAATTAAATTAAATAATCCAGTACCATTATATTGCATTCTCTACGCGTACTTTTTATTTTCGGAATTAAATATTATCTAAAACTTAAAAAAAAAAAAAAAAAATCAAGGTTTCACTAAGTTACAATGAATAGCGAGAATCAAAATCGCTGTCTAAAAGAAATAGTCCTGTCGTACTTAAAAATAAATAAATAAAAAAAGCAACTATTTAACCGTTGAAATAATAAAACTCTGATTTATGACAATCCAATTAAGTGTGAATATCACCATCTGTAGACACATTTATTATTTCTCTTATTGTGACATTTTAGCCACTGAAGTACATCTTATGGTCTAATTTAGTACTGCCTAGTTATCTAGCCCTTTGATACCAAGTTTTCCGTATGTAAAACAGGAAAGAAATATGTACCCATCACATAAAATCTGTATCAACAGTTGGTTACAGATTTTAGCTGGTTATAGAAAGAAATGGGTCTTTTGGCAGATTGAGATGTGATTAAAAAAAAAAAAATAAATAAATAAATAAATAAAAAAAAAAAAAAAAAAAAAAAAAAAACTGTAACATTAGAAACAGAAATTTTCTGTAACAAAGTTACAAAAACCTTCTTTGTTTCTTTTCTTTATCTTTTTAAACATACTCCAAAAATTCGACATCGAGTTTTCAACTGATTTATATGTTTTAAGGTTCCCTGAGTCCAAAAAAGTAGTTTTTGGCGATTGATCAGTGTGTGTGTATGTATGTGGGGAACCTTCTGGCTATCATATCTCTGAAACTAATAAAGATAGAATTACGGAACTTCAGAAATGAGACAGGTTTGGTGTACAGATGAATTTTCCAAATTTTATTGAGAATTGGAAAACCGGAAGGGGGACATCGGAAACCGGAACTTGGACGGTAAGACCGTATCTCAAAAACGACTCTAACGATTTTCTTCAATGTTGCTATATAAACATTCTATTACATGTACTTTCGAATGATATAGTTAGTTAGCTCAGGAAAATTGATAGGCGCGCTGTATAAATAGCTCAGTTTTAGGTCTCGCAAGTGCATTTCATTAAAAACGGCTGTACGGATTTTTTCCATACTCGCCATATTAACTCTCTTTTGAATATCCCTTTGTACGTAATTATTGTTTTCCAGCCAATAATTGAGTACGCCAAGTGGTAAAAGTTGGTATCTCAAAAACGGCTCTAACTATCTTCTTCAAAACTGTTATAATTCCATTTTAGGTATCATTTCTCATGTACTACGTGGCCATTACATGAAAATTAAAAATCATCCTGCTTAGGTAGGTCAGTTTTAGATATCAAAAATTGGTGTTTCGAAAAATGACTTCACTGATTTTTTTTCTTATTTTTTAACTCAATATGTAAGCTCAGTTTTATATGTCTTTACATGTAAATCAACTTTCTGTTACAGGAGAATTTTTAGGTATGTACTTTGTTAGGTCAACTTTATGTCTTCTGGTCACATTATCTTCAAAAAGTGCATATAGTACGTGTAATAGTGAGTAATGGAAGTCGTATGGTTCTTTCACACCAGATATATATATATATATATATATATATATATATATATATATATATATATATATATATATATATTAATACTGCATGCTTAATCTATATATATATAAGAAGACTTCCTGAGTGAGTGAGTGAGGGGGTGATCTATCAACGCCCAGACCAAACCCCTGGACCTAACAGCATGAAATTTTGTGACAATGCTCTTTCTATGACGTAGGCATCCACTAAGAAGCGATTTTACAAAATTCGCCCCCCAAGGGGGGGAGGGGGGGGCAAAACGTGATTTCACAAAATCCTTCATATCTCAAACAAAAAAACAGATATCCGTAAAATTTTTGCTTTAAAATATAGCTAATACAAATGTCAAAAAACCAATTTCTGGAATTTTCAAAATTCGGTCCCCAAGGGGGGCGGGGGGCAAAACGTGATTTCCCATGCGTAAAACGTGATTTCGCATAATCCTATATATCTCAAACAAAAAAATAGATATGCGTGAAATTTTTGTTCTAAAATATAGCTAATGCAAATATCTAAAAACCAATTTCTGGAATTTTAGAAATTCGGTCCCCAAGGGGGGCGGGGGGGCAAAACGTGATTTCACATGCGTAAAACGTGATTTCGCATAATCCTATATATCTCAAAAAAAAAAGAAAAAACGTGAAATTTTCGCTATAAAATATAGCTAATGCAAATATCTAAAAACCAATTTCTGGAATTTTAGAAATTCAGCCCCCAGGTGGGGCAGCAGGGGGGGGGGCTATGGGGCAAAAACAAATAGAAATACAGTTAGGGCGTTCAAAATTGGTACAGATAGGTTCTAGAAGCCTGCAAGTCGAATGAGGATATTTTCGATTGTGTAAAGTTATTAGGAGGGGCAGAAAGGGGGGAGGGGAGAGGGGGGGAGGCAAAAAATAAAAATAGAGTTTGATCGTTCAAAATTGGTATATAGAGGTTTTCAATACCTACAAATCGATTTCGGATATTTTCGAATTTTTAAAATTATTAGGTGGGTCGGGAAGGGGGGGAGCGGTAAGGGGGAGGGGCTATGGGCAAAAACAAATAGAAATACAGTTAGGCCGTTCAAAATTGGTACAGATAGGTTTTAGATGCCTGCAAGTCATATGGGGATATTTTCGAAAGTGTAAAGTTATTAGGAGGGCCGGGAAAGAGGGAGGGGATAGGGGGGGGAGAGGGGGGGGGAAATTAATAATAGAGTTAGATCGTTCAAAATTTGTAGATAGATGTTTTCGATACTTACAAATCGATTGCGGATATTTTCGAATTTTTAAAATTATTAGGTGGGTCGGGAAGGGGGGGAGCGGTAAGGGGGAGGGGCTATGGGCAAAAACAAATAGAAATACAGTTAGGCCGTTCAAAATTGGTACAGATAGATTTTAGAGGCCTGCAAGTCGAATGGGGATACTTTCGAAAGTGTAAAGTTATTAGGAGGGCCGGGAAGGGAGGGCAGAGGGGCAAAAAAAAAAAAGAAAATAGAGTTAGATCATTCAAAATTGGTACATAGAGGTTTCCAATACCTACACATCGATTGCGGATATTTTCGAATTTTTAAAATTATTGGGAGGGCGGGAAGGCGGGGGAGTAGAGCGGCAAAAAAATAAAAATAGAGATATATCGTTCAAAACTGGTGCATAGAGGTTTTTGATACTTACAAATCGATTGCGGATATTTTCAAATTTGTAAAATTATTAGGAGAGACAGGAGGGGGGGGGCGAAGTGGGAAAATAATAGAAATAAGGGTTAGAGCATGCTGGGAATTTTTTTCAAAGTCAGTGAGAAACCGGTGCGACATTTTTCCTAATCAGATTTGGTTTCTCTTTTTTTTCACGTGATAAAAATTAATGCAATTTTGAGAATTCGATATAGTGATTCATTTAAAAATAGGGACCAGCGAAGCGGGCGTTGCCTGCTAGTAATAAATAAATCTAAACTACTAAATATGTACTAGAAAAAATCTAATTTTAGCTAGAATTCATAAAATCAAAATTATAAAAGAGGCTTCAAGTACTAAGAGTGTGTAGATGCACCCCCCCCCCCCCACATACACACAAATAAATAAATAAATAATAACAAAAATAAATTAATAAATAATAAAAAAAAAAATAAAACAAAAACAGAATAAAAAATGAAAATAAAATACATTTATAATTTGTTTTATCTTTGTTTAGATTTTGTGAATTATTTATTTTTGCCATCAAATACGAAATAACAGAAAATTTATTTTTTTATGTGATAAATGTAAAGTATACATGTAGTCGCATTAAGTATTATTCTGAAGTGAAATAAAGTTAATCATAATTATTATTTTGTTTTCAAAGATAATCTTTTTTACATAAGTCTTATTGAAAATACACGCATTAACTAAAAATAAAGAGCTTTAAAATTATAATAGCTTAAAATACATGAGATTGTAAATGTTATTATTATTATTATTTTGTGTAGTTTTAAGGTTTATATAAAATGTAATCGACATTTTAAATAGTATTATCGAAACACAAAAACACTCTGAATTCAGATATTACTTAGTATTTTGTCTGGTGAACGGGAGCTTCTTCCTATTAGCTGTTCTGTTGCTGAAAAACTGGTTTTACAGGAATGAAATTAATTTACAGGAATTTTGCATTTATCTTTCTCAAAATTTTCTACTTTTAAAATTTAAATCAACTGTAATGATTTGATTTATTGTCTACGTGTTTTAAAGCAAAAGGTTTATATTATATGTATTTTTTAATTAAAAAAATATATTTCATGGAAAAAAATCTTACTTTTCTTTTAATATAGGTATTATTATTATTATTTTTTTTTTTCGGGTAAAAATTAGACTATATTTCAAAAACTCGATAGTTGTAAAACGAATACCTAATTTCTCGAAATAAACATTAAATAAATTTAATTGCATTTTAAATTATCGCTAGCAATAATCTAAAAGTAATAATGAAACTTCACTTTAAAAGCTACATTAATGATTTTTCATGGGATATTTTCGTCTAAAGAAAAGTCCTACAGGCGGTTATATTTATTAGCCACTGTCGGATTTCTTAACAAAACAATGTGTGTGGGAAAAAAAGCGGTCAAATCTCTATCGTCATGCTAAAATCAATGTTATTTCAATCGAGATACGAGATGACCTAGATAAGAACGCGGCCTTTTCAAACTATACTCACTGCAATCATTTTCACATGAAAACCAAAATATGATAAAGAAAAAATACCGAAAAAGAAATCGTTCTAGTGATTATTGGAGAGATGAAAAAAGGGTTACTCCATCACTTCAGTTCACTCCCCGCTCCCTATGCCACGCCTCGTCTGAATAATAATAATAATAAAAAAATAGTAGACTTTTTGAGTCATGGAGACAAGCACATGGATATCGACCATAACAGATGTTTTTAAAGTTCTCTTTTTGGCGAGACATCGCCGGTGTTTGGCAGGTAAGTCACTACCTGAGATCGATTACGCCAAGCGGAGAAGTGTGGGAAAACTAAATGTTTTAACGAAAAGAGATATTAGAAGGTAGCGCCGTTTTGGAAAAAGTGTCACCATAATTTATGATTAAAAGTATATTTCTCGTGGAAGTTGATGCGCGTATGTACTACTCATAACTTGTATAGGACTAAAAACTGATTAAATGTTTAAAATGTTTATCGCTTTATTTTATTAATTGTCATACTTAAATATTTGTATTTATATTTTTAACATACTTAAAGTAAAATGAATTATTATCAAACATACATTAATTAATACGTTGCGGCCACCAGATTTTTCTTTTATATTTTCATATACAAATACCGACAGTACAAATTAATTATTAAAATTATTAATTAATTATTAAAATGCAGACGACATTCATCTTAGAGAAATATAACATTAAATGTTCAAATAAAATAAATTTTGCGCCGAAATCTGAGATTTATTTTTTTTCGTCGAAGATTGACAGATTTCTTTTAAAGTATCACAGATTTATAGTTCAACAATTCGTTTTTAAGGTATCGACGAATTATTTTGAAATACACCTCTCGGGGGAAGGGGGGAAATTTATGGGAGCGAATCTTAGTACATATACACAGTTCTTTCCTAGTTCACTATTACTATTATTAGTAATTTTTATTAATTTCAGAATTTTTTAGTTAAAAATAATTCTTATTATGTACATTTACACGAAATTTTATCGTTTTCAGCTATATTAAAAATTATGAAAAAGTAGGATGGCAACACCACTTGTTGAGTAGCCGGACACCAAATATAATCAGAATCAATTTAGATTAAGGTCTAACAAAATATCGTTTGGTTAAATTTTGCCAATTGGTTCGTGAGATACAGAGCCCCATAAAATATTTGATACACACGCACGTACACATGCATAGACAGTTTGAATAAGATGTTCTTTTTCTTTTTCTTTTCTTTTTTTTTTTAAAGGTTAAATCTCGTTCAGGACATCTAAAAACACGTAAATGTATCGAAAACCGAAGATTGAAACTTTTCACGAATACAGTACTTTCTTCTTATATATATATATGCATATATATATATACCTAAATAATAATAATAATAATAAATAATAATAATGAAAATCGTAAAATGTGACTATATACATATTTACATAAATATTTATTTGTGTTCGCGAATAAGTTTGTAATTAAAGTATTATTATTTTACTTTATTAAATTATTATTATTCTTTTTTCAAAATAATCACGGCAAAATATACTGAATCTAAAACTTATTTAACATAGTAATCTTTTAAGGCGATAAATTGCCTCTTGCAGCCTGTAATCAATTCTCCTCATGTTATTCCAAAGAGAAATTTTTTATGAACATTACTCATTATTTAATATATATATATTTAAATTCTATTTTGAAATACGAAAATGTACAACTGATAGATTAGTACTTCGTTTTCTAAAAAAATATTAGTTTAAAATAATTCTATTATTTCATTTTGAAGCTCGCGAATCCTTAGTTGTTTTTTCACATGTAGCTGAAATTTGAAAACACTTCTAATTAATTTCTCCCACTTTATAGCTTCAAAACAAAAATTTTAAATTTATGGAGGAAAAAAGAAAATCATGTTTTGAAAAGCACGAACTAATTTAACGATCGTGAAATTTCTGGATGTGAAAAAGTTATTAATATATATAGAATAAAGTAGGTGAATATGGAATACTATTTCTATTTGAACTTAACCTATTAAACTTAAGTATTTTGGATCATGATGGTAATTCGACTATTGCAGACATTTAAGTGTTGCTGATATATTTTTATGTCATAGGAAATAGTTTATATGAAAAATTCTTTGTTAAGGGAAGAAGAAGAAGAAAAAGCTATTTTTTGGGTAACATGTATCAAGCGGGCAATATGGAATACACCCATTTTCTTAAAGGATAATAGGTCATTCCATGTCAAATCTACACAAAAAGCTGAATTTTTAACCTGACTCCCTCAGATTTTTATGAAACTGGGCTCATTTATTTGTTCTTTAGAGAAATGAATGCATACCAATTTATAAGTTCATATCTCTTTCAGTTTTTGGTATTAAGGACTGCAAAAACGGGTAAAAAATGCAAATTTTCAAAATCCTTTTATTACAGATGTGCTCACATTTTGCTACCTAATTCATAGACGCGTAGTGTCATTAGAAAGCTTATAATACAACCTTTCGAATGATATATCACATGCACATATTTTTTTTTTTTAAACTTTTCCTTTCAAGGTAAAACAATTTGACTTTTGACCTTCAATATCTCTAAAAGAACATATTTAATTTTCTTTTAAAAATTATGTATTATTTTTACGTTTATTGTCTATAATTATTGTAAATTTCAACATGGGACGGCCATGGGATGCTGAGTTATAAATTAAAATACAACTCTTTATCAGTATTTTCATACTAACATAACGTTAAAAAAAAAAAAAAAAATGTAAATATAATAAAATACACAATGTAAGTGAAACTTGAATTGAGTTTTTAAAAGAAAATTAAATAGGTATTTTTAAAGATATTGAAGGTCAAAGGACATTTGACCTTAATATGAAACTTTTAAAAAATATATGCATGTGATACATTCTTTTAAAGCTTGTATTATAAGCTTTCTAATGATACCAATTTTATATCACTGAGTTAATTAAAGAAAAAAATATGGGTACATTTGTAGTAGAAGAATTTTGAAAATTTGCATTTTTATCCATTTTTGTATCCATGTATATCAAAAACTGAAAGAGGTAGAATTTGTAATACTTATCTCCTAATAATTATAAGACAAAAAAAACTTTTTATATGCAACGTTTGTAAATTTTTTGATGAATCATTAATAAAATAAGCGAGGATAAAAAAATTTATTTAAGCAATATTTAAGCACGCGGACTCAGTTCAGTGAAATAATGATAATAGTGAAGGGAAAAAAAAAAAAAAAAAAAGGAAAAAAAGCTGGGTTTAAAAATAAAATATTACTCCTTTTAGAACAACGTATATTAGCATCGTGAACTACATCAGTACTTATCAATGTGTATAAAATTTTTAAAGCGATAATGGCGTAAATTTTTGCGAGATGCATAATTTAACTTTTTGTAATTTTTTAACGCTCACATTTAATTAAATGTATTTATTTTTATGTCGAAAGAAAATGAACTCGTAATTTTTTTTGGCAACAATTAAATTATATATTTAATATTAAATATTTTAATGACAATTTTTATTGCTAGTATTAGGAGCTTACCGTTTTCATATTTTAATTAATAAAAAAAATAAAAAAAAAAAAAACTATTCGAAAATCTGAATTCGAAGTATTGTGTTGTCACCGGGTTCTGAGATACTGTGAAAGTTTTAAATATGTAGCTAGTAGGGAAGTTAGTTAAAAATATATTGCAAGATTTGTACCGGACAAACAAACAAGAATCGAAGTTAGTAAAAACATGGTTAAAAGTGTGAATCTTGATAAACCAAAGACGTTGTATGGCACAAAAGATGCTCTTCTCACTGACACAAGGTGAACTACCGTTCATATTTGAGAGCCAGTGAAGACTTTGACGGGCTTCCAATAGGTTGCAGTACCGTACAGGTGAGCTATAACGGTATTCCATTTTAACAACTATTCGATATTCCCTCCGTTTCTCTATTAAGTAATGGGTAATTCTCGTGACAAATTTTTACATAACACGAGGTTTGGGTTGCGGTGACGACAGGTCCTCTTAAATTTTAGCGCTAATATTTAAAATACTACTAAAATTTCCTCAAGTTTGAATATGTTAAGGGAACAGAATGCTACATTTTCCCTTCATCTCACTCTACTAATTTTTTCTGTTCCTTTTTCACTTTAAAGAAAAACATTGAAAAAATAATTATAAATTACGATTTCCTTAGACATACTGAAATTTGCATAAAATTGAATTGTGTTAGGCACCTTTCCTTTTTAAATTGTATCTTGTTATGTAACTATTTTTTCCACTCGTCTTTTGATAAGTAATACATTAAAATTGTGAATATGTTTCTGTTTCCAACGGTTATACACTATCTACCAATAAGTGTTTGGACATTTTCGAGTTTAGATGTTTTGTTAAATAGAAAAGTTCTTTAGGAATTATCTTCAAACTTTGGTAGCGTAAAAGGCATGTTATACCTCATATATTTCAGTAAAGTTGTATCCTGAAGAAGAAAAGGGGGCCAGTAAAAAATTAAACAAATATCACACTGTTTTGGATCATTCTGTAAAAAATAATGCTTTAAATGCGTTTTAGCTGCAGCATGTGATTATGAGGAGTTTTCTCCTTATCTGTGTAAATATTTATGAGGCTACCACATATATTCATGGAAATATAATGGTTTATTGAAAAAACTGCCAAAGAAAAAAAAAACGCTTTTTAAATTAGAACATGTAGGATATTAGGCCCAGTGCAAAACCATTTTTAGGAAATTAGGCATACTATATTAGACACAGCATACTGCAATCAGAATGCAAAAATATTAAATATCTTACGAAATATGAGCATTTTCACTAAATAATTTTTAATTACGCATGCGCTGGCTTAAAAAAAAAAAAAAAAAAAAAAAAAAAGAATCATTTGCATAATTTAACAGCTAAAAGTATTGAGCAATTTATATGGAAACTCTAAAAAAATATCGAGTAAATTCAAAAAGTCATGAGAGATAGAATGAACAGAATTTCAGTTCTTCTCAAAAAATAAATAAATAAATAAATAAATAAATAAATAAAATAAAATAAATAAAATAAATAAATAAATAAGGTAATAGGAGGTTTTATTAATATTTATTTACAATCAGCGAACACTCTGTTACTATTGGGCATTGACGGAATCAAATAAAAATGTGAATAAAACACCTTATAGTTTAGGTTTTATTTTGAGAGAACTAAAATTCTGTCCATTCTATCCTTCATAACTTTTTGAATTTACCTGATATTTGTTTGGGGTTTTCATATAAGTTGCTCAATACTATTGCCTATTAAATTAGGCAAATGAAATTTTTTAAAAGCTAGCACATGCATAGTTAAAAAATTATTTAGTAAAAATGCTCATATTTCTTAAGATGTTTAACATTTTTGGATTCTGATTGCAGTATGCTGCGTCTAATGTAGTATGCCAAAATTCCTGGAAATGGGTTTGCACTCTACGGGTTATAGCTAAAAAAAATGGAAATTTTGTTTTTGAAAAAAAAAAAAAAAAAAAAAAAAAAAAAAGTTATATCTCCTTGAATATATGTGGTAGCCCCATAAAAATTTATACAGATAATGAGAATAATCCTCATAATCACATGCGATAGCCAAAACGCATTTTAAGTATTACTTTTACAGAGTAATTCAAAACATTTTAATTTTTGTTTAATTTTTTACGGGTTCCCTTTTTTTTCTTCTGGACACAACGTTTGCTGAAATGTGTGAGGTATTACATGTTCTTTGCACTATTAAAGTTTCAAGATGATTCTTAAAGACCTTTTCTAGATATTTGACAAAATGTCTAAATTCGAAAGTGCTCAAATACTTATTGGTAGATAGTGTAGTTTAAAAGATACTCGCGTTAGTAAACTTAAGTCTCCTGTGATAACAGCCCATATATTAAAAAATAAATAAAATAAAATAAAATAAAATAAAATAAAATAAAATAAAAACCTAGGCCACAATGGTGTAACAATCAGCAAATATCAAAATTGGGATTTTAAAATGTCACATGAAACTTATTTTTTAAACATTGTTTTAATTTTTTGTTTAAAAGACATGCAATAAGCAATAACTTTTAAGAATGTAAATAAATAAAAAGATCATGGATTTTCTTTCTTTTTTTATTAATTGAAAAACACAAATTTATTAATCATATTTACGCAGAAACATCTTTTATGTTTTATTGTATGAAAAATAATGTGTTTTCCTATTCTAAATACTATATATATATATATATGTATATATAACATTTTATCCCCACATTGTAAGAAACAAGAAAGTAGATCACGATAAAAATTTTAAATATCTATATCTATATATATCTGTTTATTTATCTATCTATTTATCAATGTATATATATATATATATATATATATATATATATATTGAAAACCTTTTCAAACATTGCAGTAGATGTAACCAAGTATCACTTGAAGAACTAGATAGAACATGAATAAAGATTTCTGAAAAAATTAAGCATCCTTTAATTATAACATACAATATCAATGCTTTTTCAAGGCATAGATTGAATGTTGCATACGAATTAGGTGTTATTTTTGTCTTACTGTATACAATTTGCTAAATATAGACAGTAAGATATGCCTAATAACACCTAAAGGATGTGTAAATAATGTCAGACTCAAAGGAAAAAGAAAAAACGCCAAAGACAAACATACATTTAAATTCTACAATCTCCAATATTACTTAAAAAAGAATATTAATCCTAAGAATGAACAATAAAACTAAAATTATTACTTACTATGAAATAGCAAGAATCTTCGATCACACCTCAAACATACCAAAATAGTCACGAGGCTAAACAGAGTTAAATTCTCAGTTAGATGAAGAATTACATATATATAAATAGATAGATTCTCATCTTCTTTATACATATATATAAAGAAGATGAGCAATAACAATACAAAATTTTATTTATTAAATATTGGTAGATGATGATTGTTCCCTCTTGAAAAGTATACATATTGATAAAAAATATGCGTTTAACTATTTACTAAAGGTGCTTAATAAAATAATATTTTTATTGAATGAAAAAGATTTTCTTTAATTTATTATAAAATCTATACATAATATTCGAGGTGTCGTTTCATTTTCTATATTTTTATCTTAGCCTAAAGAATAAATATCTGCCAATCCTGCATGAAGTTAAAGATGGCTAATTAATAAACAGAGAAAATAAGTCTTTTTTTTTTTTTTTTTTTTTTTTTTTTTAATAAAGTTCACTTTTAATCGAAAATTATTTAAAAGCCTTGAAGTAAGATATAAATAACCAAAGCAGAAGCTTATAAAAACCCAATATAACTTACATATAAAAGGAACATAATATAATATGTTATTTTTATAAATATGCACTATATTAAGTAAAAAAAAAAAAAATCCTTTTTTTACGAACTTTCAATTTTTTTTATGAACTTAAAAGAAAGTTTATTTTGATAACAAACAAATGAAATATTATCATCTTAAGTCTCTGTCTTATCCTTTAAAATTCGAAGATAGTCTACTGTCCTATTTATCTCAAATTAAAAAATTTAATTTTTGGTATACAGTCTCTACATGTACAGCTTCTACCACTGAATTCTAACTAAATGCCGTTTAAATTTGTCATCTCTACTTAAAAAATACTTACCAACTGATGCAACATTTTAACTAAAGTTTACAAAAATTTGTGGAAAACCAACTCTCCAAATTAAAGTTCCTAACTAAATATTCGTCAACTATTCAGAGATTAATATTTAGAATTCGAAGAATTATTGACAGAATATTGTTATATTAAACTAACCCCTGAAGATAATGATTAAAAGTCGGTGTAATGCACTGAAAGTGTAAATAAATAAAATAACGAAATACGTAAACTTTAATCATAACTTAATATATATATATATATATATATATATATATATATATCGAGATAGAGCCTTAATTTTTATTTATTATGTTAAAGACTACTCTGTATAGGCACCATCCAGAATTACACATTCCTCCTAGCATTTCTTGATTTTTCAAAGACCGTTATTGCAGAATAGAGCAGGGAAGGTGTGAGTTGTTTAAATTTACGGCTGCACTACACCAAACAAAACAACATTTACGGAATTATGTATATAAATATTATATAATATTAAGAATAAACTTTATCCAAATATCTCGTTTATTTCTAAATAATAATTAAAAATTTACGTTACCCTCTCGTTTGAAAGAGTTAAAAGAGTTAAAGAAGTTTCGGGGAGTACTTCAATCTACAACTTCCGGAAACCAAACAAGTGAACATTAGTACTGGTAATATAAAATATCGTGCACATGAGAAAACATTAATATTCAGGATAAATTTTATACAGTTATTCTGATTATTTCATAGTAATAATTAAAATTTTATGATCGCGTATAAGGAAATCTTTTATTTGTACGACAACACTATTGTTTTCAATTAGGGATTTCAGTGTTGTGGAAATTTGCAGTAGCTCACCTTGAATCAAGCAGACATATATAAAATATCAGGATTTAATTCGCTATACAAAGTACACCGTTCTATCAATCTGTACGAAAATTGATACGCTTATTAATAAGGACAAAATATAGCTAAAACCGTATTTTTTAGTCCAATCGGATAATTGGTTCAAAAGGTATTCAATAAAAAACCCATTTTATAATTAAAATTATTAAAAAAAAAACAAAAAAGATTAAAAAGAATAATTTTTTTCCTCGACATAAAAAGAAATATATTTATTTTAATGTTAAAAAAAAAAAAAAGATGAACGTGTACTTTTTTAATGCTTTTTGTATATTTAGACCAATTTAAAAATGTTTTCTCTTTTCCCCACTCGCATCAAGTGAAAAAGTATTTGAAATAAATTGAGAAAAGCTGTGTTAAAGAAATGGAAAAGCTTTAGTCTTGGCGAAATTTGAAATTTGTCACTGAAGTAACTCGGACGTTTCTTGCCAGGATTTTTATTTACGCAATTGCGATAGCCATTTTAATTCATCGCAAAAAAGACAAAAAAAAAAAAAAAAAGTTCCTAAGGGACGAAACAAGATTCCCGCATGCCTTTATATACAAGAATAGATTTTAAAGAAGTCCTGTCGTACTGAATAAAATTATATGCTGTACAAAATTTTATACCTATTACTTAGAAAAAAAAAAAAAAAAAAAAAAAAAAAAAATCAGGACATAATATGTAGTTTATAGTAGTATTTAGGTATGTAACGAAAATAATAAAATGATGCAGTTATAAATGTTTAAAATTCAATCATATGTAAAAATTTAAACGCACATTTTCTGTCATAAAGGTACATTAACATTAATTTGATTTGATTTTACTTAATTTTTTAAAAGATCAGAAATGAAATTTATAACAAGAAATAATAGATGTTTACTATATTAATCAGCATTAAATTATACGTTGGGAACTGAGCCGCCGAATTACATTTTTACAGTAGAATTTTAATAAAAGCTTACCAAGGTTAACCTATTAAATTAATTCGTGCTTAAATATAAGAATATGCATTAAGTACACTGTTAAATCTTTTGTGCTGAGGTTGGTTGGTTGGTTGGTTGTAGGATTTAAGGCCGATTGACTCCTGATGTGTCCTAGGCCTAGAGGGGGAATGCCCTCCGTGGGGGGTCTTTCTAAGGGGTCCTAGCCCGTATTTACGCAAGTTTCGGAGGAAACCACGGAAAACTCCGAACGGCTAGGTCGATGAGCGCGACCTGGGATCGAACCCCTTTGTGCTGAGGAAAAACCAAAACAAGCATAAGATGGTGAAACTTTTTACTATGATTTTGTATTTAGTTGAATCAAAACTTGGTACTACAGTAGCTACAACCGTGAAACAGTAAAAATTTTTATCATGATTTAGTGTTTAGTTGAACCAAAACTCGGTTTTATCATAATTACAACCATAAGATGGTGAAATCTTTTAACATGATTTAGTGCTTGGTTGCTAAAACTTGATGCTACAGCAGCTACAATCATAAGCTGGTAAAACCTGTTGCCATGATTTTGTGCTTGGCTGAACCAAAGTTTGGTACTACATAATTATAATCAGAATATGGTGAAATATTTTACCATGATATTGTGCTTTTATTTCAACAAGAAGCACCAAATCATAGTAGAAGGTTCCAGCACTGAACGGCTGCAGCTAGAGTAATACCATGATTTGGTTTAACATAGCACGTTGCAACTAATGATGATACAAATTTTGATTTAAAGTAGCACCAAAACTTTTAACAGTATACAGAAAAAATACCTGCGTTGCTAATCTTTGTTTTTAAATCCCCATAACACTATTTAGTGCATTATTAATTTTTTTTTTAATGAGTTGTTTAACTGTATGTTTTACATTTGAAATGCACTTTTATTGTTTGGAAAGGCAACCTATATGCACATTGCATCGTACAAAACTTGTCTTTAACAATTATGATTTTTTATTTATTTATTTTTTATTTTTTTATTTTTTTTATCACGAGTAAAAAAGTAGATTTCTTTTTCTAGTTGTTTTGTATATTTGTTCATAACCTAATTACCAATAATCATTATTCATAAATTAATAACTTTAAAAACACAAAGATTTTTTGAATAATTATTTGATTTTTATTGACATGAGGGTTTAAAAAAGAAATCGAAAATCGAAAATTTTGGAAATATGTTCTAGAAGATATGCAGTCGTTTTCAAACTTTTTATATCACTTTTAGTATAGAATTCTACTCGAAAATCCGGATTTTGCGAAATTCTCCCTGCTCTGAACAAAATTTGAAAATCGCTTATTTATTTATTTATTTTTTTTGTAAAATTTAAGTTTAGTTTCTCAATGGGAAATTTCTTCTCTGTGAAGTAATTTGGAGCCGATTTGTGCTCGCAAACGCGTTTTTGTCACTTCCTACTTAGAGAGAGGAAAAAGAAAGAAAAGTTGCAAAAATCCCGTCTTACTTGGGGTCAGGGCCCTAAAACCAAACTTCTCAACGAAAATCGTGACCTAATCTCCTATAAAATCGTAACAGCCATATTGAGTAAGTCAGTAAGTGAATGGAAGTTACCTTACAAACACACACACACATACATATATATATAATATAAAAATTAGTAGATAATGAAAAATAGTTGTCAGATAAACGTACAATCAGGCAAATGTACCTGTAGGGCTAATGGCATCGGGGAATCCAATTGATACGCTTTATTCTGTACCGCAACTGTCCTATAGTTATTTAATATATATATATATATATATATAAATATATTTTAATTAAAATGTTTCAATACTGGACTTTTACTAGAAATGTTTTTTATTAACTTGTACAAAAAATTATTAAACAGTAGGTATTTCAATTTCTTTTCTTTCTTTCTTTCTTTTCTTTTTTTAAGCTATTGCATAGCTTTTATCGCGGGCTTTGAGCGCGGCGACCGAATCAAGAAATTCCGTAACGAAAATAAACCTAACACAGTTCGGCAGACTTCGGCACGGTGTTTGTGTGCGTGCGACTAGACGTATGCGTGTAGACTAGCTGCTAACTGCTCATAACTGATTCTATCTCTTTTAGACACAATGCTAGGTGAGACAGCGTGCTTTTTGGCCGCGTCCACGAGTGAGTTCGAGCCCGCGACTAGTTGAACCTTAACGTGTATGTGTAACGACTGTACGAAGCTCGCACGGATCGAGACGAGATGCTCCGAAATCGGACGAATACGTAAGCAGCTGTTTGTGAGAAAGTATATAGGTGTATAGGTATCTATCATCTATGTATAACAGTGAATAGCTGTACGCGTAAAATTTGTGTATAAAGTGTTTTAAATATGAATAAACAAAGTGCATTTATTAAAATCCCCCCCAAGGCACAACTTTGACATGAGTCCCCCCCAAGGCACAACTTTGACACGAGTCCCCTCCCCAAGGCACAACTTTGACATGAGTCCCCTCCCCAAGGCACAACTTTGACATGAGTTCCCTCCCCAAGGCACAACTTAGACATGAGTCCCCCCAAAGGCAAAACTTTGACATGAGTCCCCCCCAAGGCACATGAGTCCCCCAAAAGGCACAACTTTGACATGAGTCCCCCCAAAGGCAGAACTTTGACATGAGTCCCCCCGAAGGCCCAACTTTGACATGAGTCCCCCCCAGGCCCAACTTTGACATGAGTCCCCCCCAAGGTACAACTTTGACATGAGTCCTCCCGAAGGCACAACTTTGACATGAGTCCCCCCAAGGCCCAACTTTGACATGAGTCCCCCCAAGGCCCAACTTTGACATGAGTCCCCCCAAGGCCCAACTTTTACATGAGTCCCCCCAAGGTACAACTTTGACATGAGTTCCCCCCCCCCCAAGGCACAACTTTGACATGAGTCCCCCCCCCCCTCAGAACTTGAATTAATATCAAAGAAAAAAAATACTGCATAAATAAAATAAATAAATAATTATAATTGCATAAGTTGATAAAAAATACTATGCAATAGCTTTACCGCGGCAGTCCCCGAGTGCCACACGTACTTTTTTTTTTTTAAATTGATAGTTTTAGTTAATTATGGATTAGTATGCAACGTACTGTCATACTTTAGAATAAAATTTTTAGGCATAAATAATTACAATTTTAAGATTAGAGCAGCTTGTTTAATCAGAAAAATATTGAATATTTTTTCAAGTAAAACCTAGAAGTTCAAGAAAATTAATAAAAAAATTTCTACATTTCTTTAGTTTTTTTACATATATAGATCTTTACTTTGTAACGACTTGACATTTTCATACAAAAACGTAAACTACTTCAAAAGAGAAATAAAATCTATTGAAATGTTTAAACAGTGTACTTTTATTAGAAATGTCTTTTGTTACTCGTACACAATTTGTTATTTAATATGAATTTTAATATTTTTTAAATTGTCAATTCTTTAGTTAAATCTTTAATATTATAAATATTTATTTGTGATATTTATTCTTTAGTGAATTACTATGCAATACATCATCAAAATTTATGGTAAAATCTGTAGGTATGAATAATTTTAATATTTGTACAGACTATTCAATTTAGAGAAGTATTTTAGGTACATTTACGTAACGACAAAAAATGTTAGGAATAGAAAAAATTGTTATTTAGTATGTTTAAATAATGTTTTTTACTAGAAATTTCTTTCTTTTTTTCTTTCTTATTTTTCACGTACAGAATTTATTAAAAACAGCCATTTCAATATTTTTTAAATTGCTATTCCTTTAGTTAATTATAAATTGAAATTTCATGTAACACTACACTTCAGAATAAAATTTTTAGATATTAATATGTGCAAACTTAATATTAGAGCACTTTGTTCAATCTAGAAAGATATTTAAATTTTACTCACGCAACAGCCTAAAATAAAAAGAACAAGAAAAATTATTTGCTAAAATGTTTCACATATATACACTTTCACTAGAAATGTTATTTTTTCTTCTCTTCTCTTTACATGTATACAACTTATTAAATAATAACTATTTCAGTGTTATTTATATTGATAATTCTTCATTTAATTTTGAAATAGTATGCAAAATAATAACAGACTTTAGAACAAAATTTTAGATAGGAATATGTACAATTTTAATATTAGAATTCTCTGTTTAATATAGAAAGGTACTTAATGTTTACTCCCGTACCAACAAAATTATAAGGAACCTATATAATATTTCTTTAACGTGGACCAATTTCAATTAATTTTTGTTGAAACGACGCGATCCGCGTTTGTAATGATCGATAGATGGCGCTCTCTGAACACTGCAGTTGTTAGTAAATATAACAGCCACGTGTAATTATTATTCTTTCTCCGCCATTTCATCACGGAAAGTCGATTGCATAATATGAGGATATGCAGTGGTGTGGTAATTTCACCTTAGCCCACCAGAGGGCGAGCATTTCATTACAATCGCGGATAGTGGTGAAATTAATAAAATACGCGAGGATGAAAAATAATATTTAAAAATTAACAATATTTAAGCACGCGGACTCAGTTCAATGATCTAATAAGTAAACATGACGACATTTGTATGATGACATTATTTTATGGGAAATGTATTTTTAAAAGTTATTTCTTCAGAACCTTTGCAAGCGTCATTTTAAACCTAGCAATATTTTAAAGATATAAACAGAATATGAATTATTATCATAAATTGACTAAAAAATAACTCAATCATAAAAAGTATAATCAAAATAGGATTAAAAAAAAAATACTCCAAAATAAATAAAATGTCATTTCATTCTTGACGATTAAAATTTAAAAAGCTTCACGGGGTCCTTTACTAAAACTGTACTGTCTGCGGAAGTATGAAAACTGAGTCGTCAACCATGAATTTTATTTTGAAACTTTTCTTTGAATGATTCTGGTTTCACTATTGCACAATATTTATTTGGATCTAATAATAATTTGTCTTCTGGTAAATTAAAATTTTAATTAGGTGGTGAAAATGGTATAATATTTATAAGTTTCAAATTTTAAAGGTAAATAAGAAAAGAAATAAAGGGCGAAAATTTCGCACGGGATTGCTTGTAACAACAACAATGCTTGTAACAACAACAACAACAACAACAACAACAATAAATAATAATAATAATAAAGCTGAAATGTTTCAAAAAAGTACTTTTAATAGGAATTCTTTATTTTTTATTTTTTCTCTTTTTACTTTCTCTTAGCCATAAGGTGAAGAAAGTATTGTTTTGGGGTCAAATTTTCGAATTGAGTTTTTGTTATATTTACACGTTTTGAGGTAAACCTGAATCCAAAAATTATGTTTTAAGCGGTTAGTTTCTCTCTCTCTCTCTCTGTGTGTGTGCTGTGCGTGCGTGTGTGTGTCTGCTAGTCTGCTGCTATTACCATATCTCCAAATATATATATATATATATATAGCAGATAGTCTAAACTTTGTATTTTAAATGCGTATCATATAGGGATGCTACCCGAAACTTTTCGTTGATATCAAGCAAATGATCCGTGTACAGGGACACACAAGATAATTCAAATACATTACGTCTGTGGAAGAAATAGCAGGTAAGTAGAGTTTAAATATATTTTGACTGCACTAAAGCAAATGGAACGAATATATATTTTTTATATGCGTAAAAACATGTTTCATGTTTCATGTTTCCTGTAGAATATGATATAGAATTCATTCACTATTCGTTTACAGGGCTACACAAAATAACTAGATTATAGTGCGACAATACTTGACAATTGATGGAAGTGTACTTCAGGTTGTGCAGATGTATTATTAATATAAGATTATATTTATGTGCACCATATGATGTGTACATAAGTTTCAGAAGATATACAGAGCTGCAAACATTTAAGCCATAACATTCTATTTTATTGTTAGTGAAAGTGCTTTACTATAATATTTTACCATGTATAGGAAAGCTGCTCAGGAATTGAAATTAATTCCTCATAGCCATATGGTATATAACGTATTTTTTGTAAGCTAAATATTCATCGCTTGTTATATACATATATATACACGTTTTGAGGCTTCTTGAATACCGAAATCAAGTTTTTAGTGTTTGATCTTTCTCTGTATCTGTTAGAGTAAATTAAAAAGAAATAATTTCAGGCGATGCAAATTTTGTATTTTGAAGTTAATTCGTTTGTTACTAGTAAAGTTTGTTCAAGAAGATAAGTTTCAAGGAATTTTGCGTGTGAAAGTTGTCTGAATAATTTCAAATGAATTTAATAACAGATTTGAATGCTATATAAATGTAGATACAATAATAAAATGAGGGGTTGAGGGGTGGTAGCCCCCCACTCCCCACATAAAATTATTTGTCAAGCAAAGCTGTTTCGAAGCTTAACTTGAATTGTTTTAACATAGGTTTACATAACAGTACTTGTTATCTTGCCCATTAATTTCCAATCTGTATCTATAGTATCAAATTTCAAGGTAAGAGAAAGTCGTGTGAGTGACACACCAGATTATTTTCCCCCCTTTTTTACGTGTAAAAAATTATTAAATAATAGTCATTTTGGTACTATTTAAATTGATATATTACCTTTTAATTATGAATTATTATTCAAACTGGTATTCCATTTTTGAAAAAGATTTTAGATGTGAACATATACAATATTGTGACCACCACAAGACTTTTTTCTATATTATCTTATACATAATCATGCAGCACATAATATGTATTAAAATTATCATTTATCAAAACTATATTTCATGATGAATATAAACAATTTTATCCAGAGAAGTATAGATACTGAAAAAAAAAAAAAAAAAAAAAAAAAATCAATTTTGTGCCAATATGAGAAGAAATGCAATTTTTTTTACCCGTTAAAAATGAAAAAAAAAAAAAAAAAAAAAAAAGATAATTTTTTTTTTAAATTATCACAGATCAATGTTCAACCATTCTTTTTTAAGGTGTTGACGAGTTCTTTTGAAATATACTGATATCGAAAATTTACACATTTGAGGGTGAGGGGCTACTTCCCCCAGGGACATGCGCGCATTTTTTTTTTTTTTTTTTTTGCCTAGTTCACTACTACTAATATCAATAATTCATATTATTTTTTCAATCGTTCCTTAAAAATAATTCTCATTAAGTACATTTATACGGAATTTTTTCCAGAAACTGCCATATCAAAAAGTATGAAAAAAAAAAAAAAAAAAAAAAAAAAAAAATAATAAATTAAATTAAATTAAAAATAAAATAAATAAATAAAAATAAATAAATAAATGACAGTGCCATCTGTTAAGCGATTGATCTCAAAATGTAATCAGAACCAGTTTAGGTCAAGGTCCAATTAAATATTAAGTTTGGTTAAATTTTGGTCATTGGTTCGTGAGATACAGCGTTTACAAAATTTGTGATATAGATACACACAGACAACACTTTCTAAAAATGATCAAATCGTATTCAAGACACTTCAAAACGTGTAAATCCATCCAAAATAGGATGTTAAAAAATTTTTAAGGGTTCAAAACTTTCTTCTTATGTATATAGAAAAAATTAAAAAAAAAAAAAATCAGCTAATTATTAATTACTATGAAATGCAACATCGCACTTTATTATAACATTTTTAGATCTTACATTTTTAGATTTTACATACATACAGCTTTAGTATCCACAAACTTGACCTTTTCATATAAAAACGTAATATATATATATATATATATATATATATATATATATATATATATATATAAAAGGAAGAAAAGATGTTAATTAAAATATTTTGATAATGCCCCTTTACTACAGATGCGTTTTTTGATTGGTAAAAATATTATAAAAAATAGCCGTTTTAATCTTTTTCAAATTAATAATTTATTAGTTAATTACACAAGTCTGCAAGGAAAAAAAAAATAAATAAATAAAAAAAAAACTGCATAAAATTTTTTTATTGTTTATTATAGGTTTTTACGTATTCAAACCATAAAAGATAGTTAAAAAACTCCATCACGTAATATTTTTTGCACAAATCATATTTTTAATTAAATTTAGTAAAAAAAAAAAAAAAAAAAGAAAAAAAAAAAAACATATTCAATAATTATATTTTACTTAAAAACAATTTTTACAAGAGTGACTTTAAAGAATAATAGAAAATGGAAAATAGGAGGAATAAGGGTGATTTGTGTTGGTGCAATTAAGGACAATTATCTGCACTAGGGACCTTAGCCTAAGGGAAATTCTCTCCGTGGGATGTCTTTCTAAGAAGTACTAGCACGTATTCACGAGAGTTTCAGAGAAAACCATGGAAAACTCTGAATGACTAGGTCGACGACCGAGACCTGGGATCGAACCTGGCACGTCTCGTCTACCAACTTTGAGCGCAGAAAAGTTCGGCCACTGGTGGAGCAGGGGTGGGGTGAGGAAAAATTAAAAACGAAAACGTACTCGGAAGGGAATTAAAAAAAAAAAAAAAAAAAAAAAAAAACAGAATCTGTAATAATAAAGGAAGATGTCTGTCTGTCTTTCTCTTTGTCTGAGCATCTATAATTTCAGCCCCTATTGAACGCAGAAATACACAATTTGAAATACGGGTGCTCAGAAGCCTGCCCGAGTGCATAGCGAAAAAAGAATTTAAAAATTTTAATTAGTTTCGGTGATATTAATTAAAACGTCGACCAATGTCTAATTAAAAAGCGAGCCGATCGTATTTTCCGCCCTCCAAGTAGCATTCAGCCCGTTCAAAAACAGAGAGAAAATTTCGCGCGTTTTTGTAAAGCCATCCCAGCTTAGCGGTTGCAGATAATGAAAATACACCTGTACCACGAGAAAAAGCATTTATTACCGATTCTTATATATATATATATATATATATATATATATATATATATATATATATATATATATATATATATATATATATTTAAATATGGTATTTTTATATTTTTAAAAAACGTTTTAAAAAGGGTCCAAATTTTCTCTCTTTTCCGATCGTAATTTTTGAATCGCCCTGTACGACAGAGTAACTGTTCCATTTCTTAACAACGAAAATATTTAAAAAGATAATTTAATCCTCTTTCGAACCATGTAAATGTTTTAACAAAATACAGATTAGCGATCTATATTTTTAGATTTTACGAAACATCGATTTTTTTACAAAACATTTTATAACTCAAAACCTTTTTGAGATAAATCATTTCTTTCTTTCTTTCTTTTTTCTTTTTTGTACATAGATCTCGATTAGACAAATCATATTTCAAAAGATTGAGAGAATTTTTCAAAATCTGAATCTGTTATAATATTTTTTAATTTTCTGCATGCCTGCAGTTTTTGATGACATTCTGAATCCGCGTTTGCGTTCGAACAACAGTGGAAACTCTCTTTTAAGTTTGCAGACGATATTTCGAAGGTAGAGCGAAAGAAAAAGATCTTTTTCTGATCGAGGTCACATGTTTTTGGACTGCGATTAAAAATTGCAAATTGCAAATTTCAAAATTCTTCAATTTTCCTTTGTCGCACACGAAACTTACTATACAGAGTTTTTCATCACAAGACAAAGTTGTAGTTCAAATTTCATCGATTTCGGAGAATAAACAAAAAATTTACATTATAATTGCAAATTAAATTTTATTCTAATACGCGTATTTCAAATTCTAATTATGAATAAATTATTTTTAATTAATACATCATTCAAAAGATATTTTAAAGTTCTTTTATATTATCGAAAGTGAAATTCGAGATTTCACCTTATTTACACGTTTTGAGGTGTCCTGCTTAGGTTTTCTTTTGTACCTCAGCTACTAATTAAAATAATTTCATAAGTAATACATCATTTGAAAGCTTTGTTGATTTAGAGTCGAACAGTAGATTACAGAAATTTCTACCGCCAGATGGCGCTGTAATATTTAAAAATTTCAATATTTTAAATTCTAATGAGTGAGGAAGGTGATGTAAGTTCTAAAACGGGGATAAGGCGCCGCAGGCAACACCGAGCGGGGCTTTGCTAAAGTCAGAAATTTGAAAGATCATAATCATTTGAGCGAACAGGCTGTTTCAGATATTGAAACTGGAAGAGGGCGCCGCAGGCGCTACCGAGCGGGAATTTACTGCGATTAAATTTTTCAATAAAGCTATTTTCACTATATGTCAATAAGCTGTTGTAAGACCTGAAACGGGAAAAAGGCGCCGCAGGCACCACCGAGCGGGAGTTTTGTAAAGTCGGATTTTTCAATGATCCCGAACCAGCTGGTCGCCGAAGGCGGCTAGTGCTAAATATATGATGAAGGAAATGTTTGTTTAATTATGAGAAGGAATATGTTTAGTTTAATGATTGTTCAGCATCCTCGAAAACATAAGGTTTATAAAAAAAAAAAAAAAAAAAAAACACTTTCATATATCTGGAAAAAAAAATGTTTTTTTTTTTCTTTGTTCAGACTAGTGTTATGTATTACTACGCAATGCAAAAAGTACATGTTAAAATAATAATTTTATAAACGAATATTTTCAATTTTAATATTAAAGCAGAAAATTATTTACTAATAACACCAACTTACGTAAGAGTTAAAATTGTAAGAAAGGAATTTAACGATCGTCCCTTAATAGAATACCACTTTTTTTTTTTTTTAACTATAAAATTTTAGCAATCTTTTGCAAACGATTACTGAATTTTTCCATTAGAGCATATATTTAACCTTTTACCTGCCGACGAAAAATTTCGAGATTCGCTTTCCAGTGCCACCCTTTTTCACACAGGCGTGTGTTCACTGTTCCAGAGACATTCCCTTTCCGATTCCTACCACTCACCATCTTCTCTGAAATTAACTAAATCCTTCGAAAACACTGTCATTGTCATTTAGTTGCACTCCAAAGACGTGAGACTAGTTTCACTGGTAGCAGAGTAACACAAAGGATTGTACTTCAGCAAGACGTGCATGTACGCCCGGGGCAGTGAACACATCGACGTAGCGAGACGAATATACACGCCCGGGGCAGTTAAGGGGTTAACTAGAGAGCTCATTAAAACATACTTGCCAACCATCTCATTATGAAGCGTAAAATCTTTAGGCCCCGCCTTCTTTTCACACCGGTCATTTTTTAAAGTAATTTTATTCTTGTTTAATTGTAACAACATTTGGAGAGAATTACTCTAAAAATAAAGTGGCGTGGAAAAAGGGACATTAACAATTTTACGCTTATTAATTAGATGGTTGGCAAGTATGTAAATAATAACAGGAGATTTGGCGTTGGAATATTAAAACCCGAATAAACTACTACGTCAGAAACGCCAAAAGAAAAATATTTGCGATGCATACAGCTGTTTCGGTAGCCTTAAGCGTACCGTCTTCAGTACAAAATTTCTTTTGGCGTTTCTGACGTAGTAGTTTATTCGGGTTTTAAGTATGTAAATACTAAAGTTCCTATTCAAAGGGTAATGAAGACTGAGGATGATTTTCATCTGTCACGTGAGACGAGTGAAACGGCCATATGCGTGCGTAAATGGATGACACAGCGAAAAATCTTTGACACCCCTTGTCTGAAAGTGGGTTGAGGGGCGTGATAAGTAACATTCATTGGTGAAAACTTGAAAAGCATTCGTCATGTGATTTTTTTTTTTTTTTTTTTTTTTTTTTTTTTAATAATGGTTACCTTGCTGAAATTCTTTGTTTAAAAAAGAAAAAGAAAAAAGAGGCATTCTAAGGATAGTTAAATGATTTTTTTTTTCTTTTCTTTCTTTTAGTTATTTCTATTTGTACTTAGTTTTATTATGTATCAACTTGATTAGTTATATAAAAGAGTAAAATATTTAAATATTTGAGTAGAAAAATATTCTAATTAAAAATGTTTTAAAAATGCATTACTAGAAATGTCGATATTTGCTTTTAGTTAATTATTGTACATTGTAATATCACACATTAAAATAAAATATTTCGATAAAGATATTTACAATTTTAATTTTGGGTCAATCTCCAGAAGTATTTAATATCTATCCACGTAACAAATAAAAATGTAAAAAAAAAAAAAAAAAAAAAAAAAAAAACATCTTTATATTTCTTTTCTTTAGTTCTTTCTATACTTATACAGCTTTATTATGAACTGACTTGACATTTTCTTATAAAAGACATAAAATATTTAGTCTCGACTCTTTTTTACTTTTAATACAAATGTCTTTCTTCTCTCATACAAGAATTATTAAATAACAGCAATGTAGTCAAGTCATCATCATTTTCTCATTAGCATGAGAGGAAGCCCACTTTCTCAAAAACTGATTCTTTATTCACCAGAAAACTACAATTACAACGAAAAAATATTTGGTAACATGTGGCACGGTGCCCGCGATCTATACTTGGCTTGCTTTGAAGTATTTATACTTAAGACGGTAGGAAAAATTCTGTTGCTGTTGCTACCTTAAGTAGTTAGAATTTTCTTTTTTTTTCTTCGATAGAATATTTAAGGTATATATTATACTGAAAATAGTGCCAGAAATTTAATTTTAGCAAGCACAGAAATTTTTTTTTGTAGGAGTTAGTGTGAAATGGATGAGGCTGCAAATGGATAAATATTTGTGAAACAAAACAAAGTTTGTGTGAAACATGAATGGGTTGTGAAATTGGATGTGAAGGATGTATAAATTAATGGCTTGAATCCAAGAAGAAATAAAACAGTTTTAAATCTAGAAAAAAAAAAAAAAAAAAAAAAAAAAAAAGAAAAAGCTTCTCTGATTTTTTTTTTCTTTTGGTCAAATATATAATAATAGAATCTTTAGAAAAATTTTACAACATACCTTTTTTTTTTTTTTTTTTTTTTTTTTTTTAAACTTAAAAAAAAAAAAAAAAAAAAAAAATCTGGAGTGACTCCACTCGACTTTCCGAACATTGAGTAATTAACAGTTTTGTAGATAAAGTAAAGAAAGAGGAGTTGTTAAACAAACAAAAGAGAGAAAACCATAATAGAGTGTTTGAGTATTTTTCTCCATCTATTACACGATGTTTTATTTAACGCTACTGAACTTTGAGCCCATAGATCATAATGATAAAGAATTTTTCGTTGTGTCCCTCTAAAAACCTATAAATGCTAAATTCACCAAAATGCTTATAGTTAGTGCAACAGTGATTTATAATACTCATATAAATTTTCAGCTCAATTCAATAAGGCGTTTAGATGCTATCGTACTTTTAAAAATTTAGTCCCATAGGCCATAATGATAAAGAATTTTTCTTTGTGTCCCTGTAAAAAAACTGTAAGTGCTAGATTCACCAAAGTCTATACAGTTAGTTCAACTGTGATCTATAACATGTGTACAAATTTTTTGCTCAGATTAATAAGGCGTTTAGGCGCTATCACACTTTTAAAAATTTGGCCCCATAGGCATAATGATAAAGAATTTTTCTTTGTGTCCCTGTAAAAAAACTATAAGTGCTAGATTCTCCAAAATCTATACAGATTGAGTATTTGTGACCTATAATATGTGTATAAAATTTTTGCTCAATTGAATAAGGCGTTTAGATGCTATCGCACTTTTAAGATTTTGCTCCCATAGGCCATAATGATAAAGAATTTTTCTTTGTGTCCCTGTAAAAAAACTATAAGTGCTAGATTCACCAAAATCTATAGGGTTTGTACTATGGTGACTTACAATATGCGTACCAACTTTCAGGTTAATTGAACAATGCGTTTAGACGCTAGCGTGTTCACTCACAGACATACACACATACACACATACACACACACATACATACATCATCGTAAAAATAGTGAAAACGGACTCAGGGGACCTCAAAACGTATAGAAACATCAAAATCTCGAATTCGGATTTTTGACATGATTACAATACTTTCCTCACTATAGTGTTCGGAAAGTAAAAATAGAAAATGTAGACAAGTTTGAAACTATAACTTTAAGTTAAAGTAGCAATAAATTAAAATTTAAAATCTAAAATTATGTTTTATTATGCGTAATCATGGTTATTCTATCACTTTTTTTTAAATAGTTCAGGAAAATTAATCAAAAGTTCTGATATTTTTTTCTTTAGATACTTAATTAGGACGGAAAAAATATTGTTTTAATTCAGAGACATAAAAAAAAAAAAAACAGTGTCAAGCATAAATTGCAAAACATTTTCAACATCATGATAAAATGAGTTTTTCCAATTGTTTGACCAAAGGGCTGTCTTTTAAACAATTAACATTAGCTTTATACTTACAATTTCACCAAAAGGTTTATATATATTTTTGTGACGTACATTTTATAAGTGGCCTGTTTTGTTTTTTCTACTAAAAACTAGTATGTTGTCGTCACCACAAGACTTTAAATCTAAATATTCCGATACAAATTCACGCAGTACATATTATATATTAAAATTATTATTTATCAAAGTTACTTTCAATCATAATTTGAAGTTTTTAGAAGGACTTTTTAAAAATATTTTGAAGCACATATCAGAGGCACGCAAATTCATTTCCAAAGAGTAATTTTATTGAATATTTTATGCTTTAAAATTTTAAAAAATAAGTCATGTAGTTCTTTATAATTTTTAAAATATTTATAGAATAATAAGTTACATTGTTCTTTATAATTTTTTCAAAATATAAGTTTAATAGAGTAAGTTTTAAAATGCGCATACGAGAGAGCGGGGGTGGGGGGGGGGATTAAAAAAAAATCAGTAAAAGAAAATGTAGGTCTTGGAGACCAGCAGATATCTAGAGAGTGAGTATCGTTCTTGGCGATGAGACTGTGTACATATTGAATATATTGTCACAATTAGAGCCAAAGACAACATCCACTTTTTGGATTGTTGCGCACCTTCATAGTTTTAATTTAAAACGTTATTGTCATGTAGGAGAAGCCAAATTAACAATTAGATTTTCGTGGGAGCGGTGAAAATTATCTGTAACAAACAATGTATGTTGTAAAAAATAAATTTATTTGGAGACAAATCAAGTTTATGATTTTAAATCTGCTCTAAATAAGTTTTTGGACTCTCATTTTGCTGGGGGAAAAAAAAAAAAAAAAAAAAAACAAGTCCTTCTGGCTTATTCGGAAGGGTAGGTTGATTTCTTTTTCCTTATCAAGTAGCCGTCATTTTGTTTCAAAATGGAGGCTACAAAATATTAATGCACTTGGTAGAAATATTGATGTAGACTATGCACATATGGAGTTTTAAGCAAATCGGTTCATAAATACCTTTTTATGTGAATTTAAAATTTTCAAGTGGCCGGCGCTTGGAAACAAAATGGTGAGATAAGTTGATAAATATGTGAAATGTATTTGTGAGGTAAGTCTACTGTACGCATATAGTTCGAATTAATCCAAAATCTCAAAAGTCATCGTATTGAAAAATTAAGTGGCTGGCACTTCGATCAAAATGACAGAGAAAGTTGCTCATCAAAGATATCGTTGCAAATTTGAAAATAATTTTTTCTGTAGAAATTCTTTCAAGGAGGCTTAGTAAGTCGATAAAATGTTAGTTTTCTGCATTTCTAGTTTGTTTTAGCATTAAAATAGCCTAATTTTTTCTTAAAAACGTATTAAAAAGGTCCAGTAACGCAAGTAATGGATTTGGCGCCAAATTTGGCGAATTTTCCCCTATGGCGACTTTTTTGGCGACTTTTGGCGAGAAAATACTTATTATCGATATACCAAAGATGGACGCAATAACGTGATTGATTCACGAGTTACGTGAATTTTCTAGATTTTTGTTGTTTAAATGATAAATCCATTTTTCAACTTTGATTTGAATTGATTAAGTATTTCTAAAGTTACTGTGATAACAAATTTTCAAGTGGCCGCCAGTTGGAAATAATACAGTGGAACAAGTTGCCCAGCAAACACATCCAAGATATTTGAAGCATAGGTACACTGTCCAACTGTGGTTTAAATCAGTGCCGTGTTTCAAAAGTTAATTTTATGGCAAATTTTCAAGTGGCAGTCAAGTGGTTGCAACTTGGAAACAAAATGGCAAAACAACTTGCCCAGCGAAATCATCCAGTATATTTGTATGATAAGTTCATTGTCCAGTTCTAGTTTAAATTAAATCAGTATTTCAAAAATTATCGTCACAAGAAATTTTCAGGTGGCACCACTTGGAAAAAAAAGCGGAGTGAGATGCCCAGCGAACTTATCTGAGATATTTGAAGGATAAATCCACTACCCAAATTTGATGCGAATTCATTCTGTATTACGAAAGTTACCATAATGACAAATTTTCAAGTGGCCGCCACTTGGAAATAAAATTGCGGATCAAGTCACCAAGTGAACTTATCCTAGATTTTAGATTTTCAAGTGGAAGCCTGATTTCAAGTGGTCCCGCTTAACTTAAGATATCTGCCACTTTATTAAAAATGGCGGATATAGTTTACTAATAAACTTCATTGAGATCCTTATGTGGTCTGTATTTACATCAAAATTCAAACAATTTCGGAATACGCTTTTTACAATTTAAATTTGAAATTTTCAAGTGATCTCCACTTGAAAACAAAATGGCGGAGCAACTTGGTTAACAAACTCATCTAAGATATTTATAAGATAAGACACTGCTCAAATTTGGTTCCATTTGGAGTATTATTTCGGAATTTATCATGGTTTTAAATTTTCAAGTGATAGCCTGATTTCAAGTGGTCCCGCTTAACGTAAAATATCCGCCACTTTATTAAAAATGGCGGCTAAAGTTCATTTATAAAGTTATTTGAGACACTTGTATAATCTATATATGCATCAAAAAAAAAAAAAAAAAAAAAAATTCGTAATACGTTTTTTGCAATTTGAATTTGAAATTTTCATGTGGTCTCCACTTGAAAACAAAATGGCGGAGCAACTTGGTTAACAAATTCATCTAAGTTATTTATAAGATAAGTTAAGACACTGTCCAAATTTGATTCGATTTGGAGTATTATTTCAGAAGTTATTGTGATTTTAAATTTTCAAGTGGTGACGTGATTTCAAGTGGCCCCGCTTAACTTAAAATATCTACCACTTTATTAAAAATGACGGATAAATTTCATGAATAAACTTCATAGAAACCCTTGCGTGGTCTATATTTACATCAAATTTCAAGCAAATTCGAATACGCTTTTTACAATTTAAATTTGAAATTTTCAAGTGGTCTCCTCTTGAAAGCAAAATGGCGGAGCAACTTGATTAATAAACTCATCTAAGATATTTATAAGATAAGTTAAGACACTGTCTAAATTTTGTTCGATTTGGAGTATTATTTTGGAAGTTATAGTGATTTTAAATTTTCAAGTGGTAGCCTGATTTCAAGTGGTCCCGCTTAACGTAAAATATCTGCCACTTTATTAAAAATGGCGGATAAACTTCATTAATAAACTTCATTGAGACCCTTATGTGGCCTGTATTTACAACAAAATTCAAGCAAATCTTGCTTTAAATATGCTTTTTACAATGTCGGTTTGAAAATTTCAAGTGGCTGCCACTTGAAAACAAAATGTCGTAGCAACTTGGTTAACGAACTCATCCAAGATATTTATAAGATCAGTTCACTGTCCAAATTTGGTTCCATTTGGAGTATTATTTCGGGAGTTATCGTGATGACAAAATTTTCATTATATATATATATATATATATATATATATATATATATATATATATATATATATATATATATATATATAGATAGATAGATAGATAGATAGATAAATGAAGTGATTGCAATAGGTCGATTTCTAAAGAAATCAACATAAAAAAAATCTGTAGGGAAAAAAAAATGTTATCGGAATATCGAAAAGCTTACGAGAGAAGTGCAGTGTTCATTGAATGACTTTCAGAAAGAACGTATCAAAAGAATAAGAACCAATCTACTTAACATCAACAACAACAACAACAACAATAATAATAAACCACAAAATATATTCGTTTCTTATATAGATAAATGATATTGTCTTTCGAGTGAATATTAAGTTCATTTTTTTTTTTTTTTTTTTTTTCTAAACGTAATGATATTATTTAATTTCATCTCTTTCAGTCAATCAATGATTACTTTCACTAAAATGCTATATATGTGAATTTCCATGTCACGATAATGTAACAGCAAGTCGAAATGAATGTTGTAAAGAAAAACAAACAAACGCACACACACACACACACACACACACACACACACACACATATATATATATATATATATATATATATATATAAACAGCCAAAACTTTTAAAGAAGTATCTTCAACTGTTAAAAATTCTAATAAAAAATGTCTTAAACCAACACACTTTAAATACGGAAAAAATAAAAAATAAAATAAAATGTTTGAATATCATCAGCATTAAAATTTTGATGCAATATATTTCAAATCTTCTAGGAAGAAAATGTTAGAAATAATATGTTTTCTACTTATTAAAAAATATAAGTTTTTTATTAATTAAATAAAAAAAAAATAATATAGCACGAATGGTTACAATTAAACATTCTTCAAAAGTATAAAACAAAAAATAAGAGCAGTAAAAAAGTCATAAAGAAAAGATAAATATAACATCTTATTATTAATGTATGTTAAAAATAAATGCTTTGTATTAAATAAATCTACGTGTATTTTTAACTTGGAGAGAATATAACTTCTTCTCTCTCATTCTTTAAAGAAAAACCGTTTTTCAAATAAATGAGCTCCTTTTTTTTTTTTTTCGTAAATTTTAAATTAAATAAACTTTTGTTTTTTGTTTATTCAATCAAGAAAAAGAAAATCCTTGGTAACATTTTTCAAAGTAATCAGAGAAAACTAGTGACTTAAGTATAATTTAATTTGGTAGCTTTTAAAAAATGAGGTATTTATATTTTTTTTTCTTTAAGTACACTTTAGCATTGTTTCACATACAAGAATAAAAATTGGTTATACGTCATAGATAATTTATATTACATCTTCAGAATTAACATCATTATTCATTTTAATAATACTTGATGTAAAATAAATATAACGGTTTATTTCTTTCTTTCTGAAGAAGTGTTTTTTTTTTCTACTTAAATATTTTTCCCTTAAAAATGTCAGAATTCTCAGCACCCTAAATTTGTTTGAATAATTTACGTTTTTCCTTAAATTATTCTTCTGAATGAAAAACATAGAAACGAGATACTTTAAAAAAGTAAAAAAAAAAAAAAATAATGATAATGATACTTGGAAAAAAAATTAAGGGTACTTGGGAAAAAGAAAAAAAACTTTCTGCTTACCTATTTTTATATAAGATTTTAGAAAGAGGCTGATTGAAACTATTATGCCGTTAAATACTAAATTATAATTAAAATGTGTATCTTAAACGAAATTACCTTTATTTGAGTATGACAAAATTTACAATAGTTAAAAAAAATAGGATATACTATATAATAAGAGAATTAAAAAATATGAAGGAAAATTATATATAGAAATTAAATTATGCTACCGCATATATATATATATATATATATATATATATATATATATATATATTTATATATATATATGCGGTATCATAATTTAATTTCTAATATATATATATGTATATGTATAAAACTGTTAAATATAAACATCTACCAATTATCTAGATTAAATTTTATACATTTCATATATATATATATATATTTAATTTAATTCAGTGCATTAAGTAAAAAAAAAATGTAGAAAAGAAAATTTATTTATTTAATGCTTTACTTTCTCTTACCCATGTATAGTAGAGAATGTACTGTTTTGGAGTAAATTTTTCGAAAGTGAGTTTTTTTTAAATACATTTCAATGATTTGAGGTCAATTGAATTCGCAGATCAATTCTTTTTTAGTAGTTTGTCTTCAAAAAAAATAGTTCGTGTACAAGGATATTCAAAATTATTCAAATACATTACGTCTGTGGTCAAAATCTCTTATTGGTACATTAAACAAAAAAAAATAAATAAATAAAAAGGAAAGAAAAATGATTGTACTAGATTAAACAGCATAAACACATATTTTTTTAGAAGAATAATAGCTAGTTTCATATAGACTATGACATGAAAAGCGTTGATTATTCGTTTATAGGTACACACAAAAGAATTAGGATTTATTAGGGGCTATATATGGAAATCGCCCCATTCAAGTGCTGTTACATTTTTCTTGAATGCGTCATATTTAAATTCTCTATATAGTGCACATAGAATTTACAGACAACATAGAGGTGCATATGAAATTAAAGGGATACATTCTTTGCTATTGGATATAATCGATGAAAGTGCTTTAACAAATTATATATTGTCCAAGTAAATTGTTTAAGAATGAAAATTACTTTTTCTCACTCGTACACTGAGAAAAAATTCTGTAACTGATATCTCGAACCTAAATTGTGGCTCTAGAAAAAATAGTTCCATGTCATCCTTATAAATTCTAGTCCCCTTTGGTAGTGAGTTCTAGAAACCTCTATTAGAATTCTGGAGCATTTACCTACATTATGGAGGGCAAATTTATTTGAAAAATCTCAGGAAATAAATGAGAATACAAGAGGCGGGTTTCAGCAACTATAATCTTGGTTTATTACCCAATTCTAGAAAGTCAAGCGAGAATTTCTCGCAATACGAAAGGTTCAGAATATTCATAATGATCAGAATATTGTCTCACCATCTGGAAATGTGTAGACTAGAAATTCTCGATCTTTTCATCTATTCAGTTTATTGGCAAGCCTTATGCGCATAACTCAGAAATCTATATTTTTAGTTAAGGGATTTAGAAAATGGCCACTTATTCATTCTATTTAGATGAAGGCGGTATATTTTTTTCTTAGTGTATGGTACGCAAAATAATGTATGGATTTTAATTTTCGACGTTGAATTGATATCATATTTGCTCGTTTTATGTCCGTTGAATATCGAAAGGATATTTTTAGCGGTTGAATTGAATGTCTGTTATTAATGTAACTTAGAAATAACTTCTGTTATAAATAAAGAAAATTCAAATTTAGTATTTTAAAAATCATTTGGAAATGCCACTTGGAAATTTTCACTGAGATCGGTAAGTCTCTAAGTGTGGATTGGGTAAAAGTTTTCCGGATAATTTGAAATATTTTAAAATCTTAAATGCTTTATGAATACAGCTACAACTATTAAGTGTATGTTGAGAAGTGTGGTAGCTCTTCTTACGCATAAATTTAATACACAAAAAAGAATTTCCAAAATTAACAGGGTAAGCGAAACTGATGTGAGTGCCACATCAGATTATTTAATATTGAAACGATGTGAATAAAAATGGCACAAAAAAGAAATGTATTGATTATTGTTTCATATACAGATCTATTTTTCCTTTTTAGCACGACAGGATTATTGCTTTCAATCAGACATTTCATCTTGACGTCATTTGTTGTGTTTCACCACGAACATGTCAGGATGTTTTCGCTACGAAAATAAGTGTAACAAAGATAAAATTAAAATTAAGATAAAATCTGCAATAGAAATTAAAAAAAAAATGAATATAGTAACCGTTGCTAGGGAATGCAATTTCATATTTTATGGTAAATATCACTTATTTATTTATTAAAAAATATTTAATGTAAAAGTGAAAAAAATGTCATGAAAGAAATTTTAAGAAATGAATATAATAACCGTTGCTAAAGAAAGCAACACAGGTACCACATGCCTTTATATGGATGAATTGACTAAGAAAAGTTAGGCCGTACTAAACTGAATTTTGTTTTGAACAGAATTTTATATATATTACTTAGGGGAAAAATAAGCTTCGTGTTTATTTTATTTTATTTTTAATATATCTATCTATGTATCTATCTATCTATCTATCTGTCTGTATTATATTTTGTATTTGTTTGCATTATTTTGAAACTTAGCCTAATTTTAGGCTTAGATGAATTGAAAAATTGCTGCGATCATACTTGGCACTCAAAATTCATTTCGGAATTAAGTAATGCATCTTAGGTCATTTATCATGTAGTGGATCACCATATGGGGATATTATTCGTCCTTTGGACGGTAAGTAAGAAGTAGAATGGGACCGTTCAGAAGTTTCCAAGTTCCAAGTGAGGAGTTTTTTTGCTTTTGATAACAGCAAAACTGAACATATTTGCGTGCCGTATCAACAAACCTGGTATGATAAAAACGTACGTCAGTGAAGCTATTGTTCATGGAGCAAGATTTTAATCGATTTCGGAACCAGAGAGTCCTGGATGTTCAAGGGAAAGTTTGGAAACTTGGGGGTGTAAACTCTTCAGTCTGCCAGGCAAAGGTGCCTGTTTTAACTTTGACGGTATCAAGAGGAGTTCTAGAAGTAGCATAAATGGCATTGGGCTGTACAACTTCAGTAGCCTTCTCAGCTATAACTTCTCGGATGAAGCAGACAAAAAGTTTGGATATGGGATGGCATTTTTTGCATGCATAAACTTTGTACAAAAAATCATCATTAAGCTTGCTTTAGGAAAGTTTTTTCATTTTCCGTAGGCGATGGTTAGGCCGTTCATCATCCAATTGCCGCTAACTGAGCAGATTTTTAATTTTCTGATACTTAGAATCTTCGAGTTCATTTATTAGCCTTTTAGACAGTGTTTCATATTTATCTATGTGCGGTAGACGGAAAGGAGGTTTAGCACAATATCAGACATATGTAACAAAGTTTCAGCATCGAAGTTAGCGAACAGATCTGATAATTTTGTTTCATCGTTCGCTCTTCCAATGTACATAAAAGCGATGCTACATCCTGCAACCCATAAGCTTTTCAGAATGGCGGAATATGAAGTGAAATTTTCGTGACTTGCATTTTGAAGAGATTGAAGAGACATCGTGAAGAATACGCGGGAACTCTTGAAGAATATACACAAATCAACTTATTAAATTGTTCAAATAAGTCTAAATGTCACCAGTTACGGAAGGTTTGTGTAACATATATAAAAAATATAAGTACAGTTAATTTTTAATCAGTCACATCAAATAATAATTAAGCATAAGAAAAATCGGAAATTACACTTTGGCATTGCTCATGTCAGCGCCAGTGATACAAGCATATAAACACAGTTGATATTTACCAGATCAATTCCCTTTACTTGAAACAGAGTTCACAGTTTAGATGCTACACTGCTGCTGCTGTACAAAAGAAAATGTTTATTTTTGTAAATAAAAGTTCTCTCAGAATAAAAATGTGTAAGCTGCTGCAGATTATTTGAAAACAATATAAATAAATCTCGTGAACAACGCCTCTCAAAAAGAAATCCGTATTTTATTTTGCTAAGAATAGCCCAAATTAAATGTATTTTAAGCAAACATTGTGTACTGTCACAAAAAAACTTTCTTACAAATAGCAAACCGTTCACAAAGAATATTTGAAAGTGCCTAATGGCGTTTACCCATTTACTTAAAATCTAAAAATAGAAAATTAAAAGATCCACGTATTTTTACTTTCAAAAATAAAAAAATAAAACCTAACTATTTCCAAAGAAAAATGTGAAGCTTTACAGTTGAATGAGCATGGACTGCTTTAAGGTTTTTCAATTAAATTAATCCATGTTATTCTTTATTTATATAGTTAGTAAAAGAATTTTCCGCTCCTTTTTTTTTAAAAAACATAGTATTTCAACAATAAAATCCCAGAAAACCCATACCGCTATTTTGATAACCTATTCAGAAAATAAGAATGGTATTTACTTTACAATTCAGCACAATGTAACAACGTTTATAAATTCTTTTATGGCTCAGGATTTTTCTTTGCGAGAAAATTTTTAAAACGTTTGTTTCATCGTCAAACATATCTGATTTTTATATAAAAAGAGCAATTTAGATAGAAAATGTGATTAAATAATTTTCATTTTTATTGTTTTATAATTGAAAATATTAATTTTAACGTAAGGTCTATAATGATAAATTCAAAAACAATAACGAAAAATCATGCGCTACGCATTGATTATTAACACTTTCCAACTGTACGTGCCTGCTGTATCGTATAACTTTCAATGTTTTTTGCCTACGGTATCACGTAACGGACAGACAAAAGAACTGAAAAATAGACTAATTAAATTCATAATAACTTTTAAACATTGTTGGAAAGTGTTAAAACTGACTAACGCGAAAGAAAATACATCCCTTAAATTATAATCGTAGCACTTGATGTATCTGAATATTTTTAGTATAGCCATGCAAATCTGAAAGTTAATCATATCAAATTCTATACAAAACATCATTTTAGCATTTAACAACAAATTTCACTTTCTTTTTCATTTTTGCTGGAGAAAATTATTTAATTGTGATTTATAAAAATGTCTGTCTTAAAACGGAATGCATTGGCATTTTTGGGGGTTTCTCCCTACACACCATTAGTACAGGACATATTAATGCCATTTTATATAGGGAACATTCCCTAGTGAACTTGAATAATGTATATCATATTTTAAAAATTCTGATAATATGTAGGGACGCTGAAAGTTGGTAGACGGACAGATAGACAGATGGACAGTCGGATAGACAATTACACAAATCGATATTCACACTTAAAAACTGTTAAAACACTTAATGTAAACGAAAATGCAATTCCAGCAAATTTCCAATAATGGCCATTAATGTAACTGAATATTTTTGTGTGGCCCTGTAAATCTTAATGCTAATCATGCTATATTCTATAGAAAATATCCTTTTGTGCATATGGATAACATATTTAAATTTAATTAAGATTTGTGCAAAATAAAATTATTAAAATTTGGTTTATAGAAATACCTCTCACAGAACGCAATGCTTTGATATACTTTCGGATGTCCCTGTACACAAACCAGCGGTGGTATTTATTCCATTTTCTACGTCATTATGAATAGGAAACATTTTATAGTGCACTTGAATAACATATTTCAATTTCATAGAGATTTGTGGAAAGTAAAGGCATTAAAATATGGTTTATAGAAATATCTTCCATAGATCACAATGCCTTGGAATACTTTTGGGTGTCCCTGTCCACAAACCAGTAGTGAAATTCTCTCTATTTTCAGTTGGGAGCCTCCGATAGGTAAGTTGAATAACATATATCAGTTTCAAGAAATTTCATGAATACTTACGGAAGTTAGAGCGCGGATAGACAGACAGACAAACCGATTTCAACCTTTTTAAAAAGTGTTGAAAAAAAAAAAAAAAGTTAGTCTGCAAATTTTGCAAAAGCAAAAAGTAGATTACTTAAAAAAAAAAAAAAAAAAAAAAAAAAATGTAAGTTTAGCATTAACAATCAAGGAAAAAAAAATTAAATTTTACTCAAGAAATAGTAAAGAAAAAATTTAATAAGGATTAAGAACTAAAAATAACCGAAACATTTTTCAGCATTTAAACAAAATATCTCATATTAATTTTTCTGAAACATTACAAAAATGAATGAGTAAAGACCGAAAATCTTCAAACGATTTTAATACAAGCCACCATAATTTTCCTTTTAAGAATGGTTATTTTAAAATGATTGATTATATTCCACAGACTCATACAAAGTTACGGAAATGATTATTTGAAGAAAGTGAAGATTTGAATAATAATTAACTAACAACAAGATATTTTTACTAAAATAATAGTTTATTACAAAATTGCATAGAGAAATTCATAAACTGCAGCTCTTGATTTATAAATAAGCGTGGTGTTTGTTTGTTTTTATTTAGAGCAGAAATATTTTCATCTATTATTACATTTTGAATATCATTTCCAAACATAAAAGAAAAGCCATGGCATGATATCGTCAAAGAATCCTAATGATTCTGAATTAGCATGAAAATAAAGGTAAAATGTATTTAACTTGTGACGTTACATTATGTGCGATAAACCTCCTGAGCTGACATCTTGTTGCTAGAAAAAATTTAATGCAGTAGTCTCTAGCCGATCTCGATTTGGAATTAGCATTTCTTTAAATGCCATTACTATGTGATCAATTTAGATATCTGCACCACTTGATCTTCACAAAATACATTCCAATTTAACAATTTCCAAAAAAAAAAAAAAAAAAAAAAAAAAAAAAACGTGTAAATAACAAAACCATCACCATTATATATATAAGTCCTATCAGCAGCCGAGAGGTTCTGTCCTCAAAGCTTGTCGACGTGAGGTGCCGTGTTCGATCGCAGATCGCGCTCTTATGCCTGGCCTTTCGGAATTTTTCGAGATATTCTCCGAAACGTTCGTAAATACAGGCAAGGGCCCCTTAGAAAAATCCCCATGGAGGGCATTCTTGCTCAAGCCCGAGAGATTTTAATCCTTCAGTTGGCTTTAATCCTAACATCAACACACCAACTCATTAAATAATAAAAAAAAAAAAATCTTTATAGAGTACTTTATGAACAAAATTACTATGTCAATAAAGTTTAATTCACTGGATTAAACCATGAAATCACGATAAACACCAAAATTGCATTAATGCCAAGAATTTCTAAGAAACAAGCGCTTTACAAACTGGCTAAAAACAGTAGGATATATCAGAAACTAGTATGTTGTAGCTATCACAAAACTTTCTGCTATATCATTCTACATAATAGCGAAACCTGCTGGTTAACATGCACAAAAAATTTTATCAAAGTTTCTCACAATAAAGATTTTACACATGCAGTCTGGAACCAATAGATGCTGAGATGTAGCTATATGAAAAATCACAGAAGCTGTGTAATAGCAGTGTCATCCATCAGGTGATATATACCCAAATTAGCCCAAAATTCCATACAAAATGAGCATATTGCATATCCAGTTTGGTGCATTTATAGTAGAAGCTGAGATATAGCCTCCTTTTAAACGGAGAAAATAGCAGCATGGGAACGCCCCCCCCCCTTCGTCGACGGTCGATATGCACCCAAAGGAAATCAGCATAGTTTTACATAATGATCCTCTCACAATAATGACTTTTACAATGATTTTATATCAATTTTTGTGCAGTTATGTTCAATATATACTAGATATATATTGAACCTGGGTATAGCTTTCCGTTAAAAGGAGGGATACCACAGCATGAAAGTATAACTTGTAGGGCGATGTGCCCGAAAAGTTGATAGACATAAATTTAAGATACAACTAATTAATATAAATTTTATAAATATAAACAATTATTTTTTAAAATATAATTAACTTATTTCCTAAATATAATTCCTTATGAAATGTTAAGCTGTATTACAGGTTTATAATCATTCAAGTTTAATTTGTTCACTAATTCGTTTATTTTATTTCTTTGCAGAATTGCTAATGCTCCATTTTGATTTCTTTGGACAGTAATTCCTAAATATTTGTTTACTTGACCTAGATTTGATATTTCAAATTCCTTTTCGAGTTCATTGATTATTTCATCAATATCCCTTTTATTTCCTGTCAACAGAATGTCATATATGTACACAAGTAAATATGTTGTATTATTATTTTTTACTTTTTTGTACTGACATCTGTCTGATTTGCCTTGTGTGAAATTTAATTTAATTAGTGTATCATTTATTTTGATGTTCCAAGCCTTTGCTGCTTGTTTCAGGCCGTATATGGCCTTTTTAAATTTACAGACCTTTTTCTCTTGTCCTGGTTCAATGATACAACAGGTTGGCTTACATAATTTTTTTCTTCTAATTCCCCTCGAAGGAAGGCAGTTTTGACATCAACATAAGTTAATCGCAAATTTTTGTATAATGCATTTATCAAAAAATTTCTAATTGTATGTATGAGACGTCACTAGGGAAAATATTATGTCTCATCATAATCAATTCCAAAATTTTGGCTAAAACCCCGTACAAGGAGTCTTGCCTTATATTTTCGAACTCGCCTGAGTTATTATATTTGGCTTTAAAAGCCCATTTGGAACCCACAATGTGTGCATTATATGGAGGGTCAATGAGTTCCCAAATGTCATTTTCATTCAAGGACTTTATTTTATCTTTTGCAGCTTCTAACAATTTTTCCTTTTGAACTGGATTTTTCGTATTTATTATATCCTCAAAGATTTTTGGTTGAACAACATTTGTGTCGGTTGACAGAAAAATAAATCGATCCGGTGGTACACATTTATTAATTCTTTCCGATCTTCTTGGAATTTGCGTGTTTTATATATATATATATATATGTATATATCACTAGATTGTTCTATTACATCATTTTGATTATTAAGTATTAATGGAATTTTATATTTCTCATTAACTTTCTCTTTCAAATTTTGTTTATTAGCTATCAGATTATCATTAGTGTTTTGGGTTTCATTAATTCAATGTTCTTCGAGGAATTTCACTGTTATGCAAATTTTTATGCTGTTGTTTACATAAATGCGGTAACCCTTATTTCTTAAGTTATAGCCCATAAAAATACCAGGTTTGGCTTTATCATCTAGTTTTCTCTTCTCAGTTTTATTTGTGTATATGTATACCTTACACCCAAATGCTTTTATGTTCAAGAGGTCTGGTTTCCTTAACGTCCAAAATTCACATGACGTGGTTTCACAAGCACTTGTTGGTAGTCTGTTTTGTAAGTAGTTGGCTATCATTAAGACTTCTCCGCCAAAACGTTTATTTAATTTACTTTCCTTTAACATGCGTCTGGTCAGTTCGACCAAAGTGCGGTTCTTCCTTTCTGCAGTGCGGTTCCGTTGAGAGAACAATGGGACACAATTAATTGATGCTGTATCCTCCTCATTTTCAAGAATTTTTTCAAATTCTTTATTCACATACTTGCCACCATTGTCAAAACACAAAATTTTAATTTTTTTTTCCGAATATGTTGAAAGTTAATGCGTAATATTTTTTGAAAGCTACTAGTACTTAATGTTTATTTTTCAGTAAGAATTCATATATATGTCTGTTGTGGTCATCAATAAAAGTGAGAAAATAATTTTTCCCACCTACAGTAGACGTCTGAAAGGGGCCACACAGATCAGAATGTATCAACTCTAAAGTTTCTTTTGCCTTGTATATTCCTACATTAGGATACGAGTCGTTTTCTGATTTTGAAATTATGCATACTTCACAGTTTTCATTGTGTTTACAATTATTTAATTTTATTCCTGTAGCGATATTTTTTATTAACAATCTCCTTTATTTGTTGAATGTTTTTACGTATTAGTCTACGATGCCACAGCTCAATACAATGGTTATTGTCGCTTTTATGTGATGTTTATATTTTTCTTTTATGTTTCTATGAGTTTTAATTTCATATAATCAGCTATTGTTGCAGTTAGGTACACTGTAAAAAAATTCCGTCCCTTTCCTGGGAAATTTTGGGCAGCTAATGTGACCAATATTTAGCAGTAATGTTCCTTGAAAATATCAGTAACCATCAAATTTACAAACATTCAAAATAATGCAACATTTCTGAAATCAGGAACGTTTTATGGACGAAAAAGCCTTCTTCAAACTTATTAAAACCAGGAACGCATACGATGTACAAGAGTAACGATACTGAATTTTTTTACAGTGTATGTTTTATTTTGATACTTAATTTCCCAAGTATTTTCTTTTAATATAGACTGACAACCGTTTTCGGTTGCCTTTTTAATGGAAATTAAGTTAATTGCGACCTCAGGTATGTATAATACACCATTTACTGTAATGTTATTGATTTTTTTTTTGAATTTGTTGCTTCAATTTTTACATCTTCACAACCCTGAGAAACTACAGATTGCCCATTAGCCAACATTACCTGCGTTTTATCATTATTTTTCAATGATATAAACTTATCAATATCGTTGCTTATATGATTGGATCTACCACTGTCTACTACGAATGAGTTTGTATTTGTGTTTTCTACCACAAAAGTCAAATTCTTCATTTTATATTCTGTTTCTCGCATCATGTGAATTTTTGTTTATTTTTGTATGTGTTACGATTGTAGTTATTTTATTTTTAGGTTATTTGGATTTTTGTAGTCGCTGTTCTCTTTATCTTTTGAGATGCCAGCATTCATTTGTATTGTACGAGCCTTTTTTTACAGAAATTACAGAACTTTCGTGGTAACGTTTTACTTTTATCATGCATTTTGTATGCACTTTCATTATTCATTTGGTTTTTTTCTGACCTTTTTAGGCCTTCATCGAGTAATTTTCCTCTTATAAATTTAGGGGTCAAATCATCGTTGTCGCGTGATTTTATCGCAGTGATAAGTGTATCAAAGCTAGGTGGTAAAGTGCACAGCATGCGTGTGGACATATGTTCATCATTAATAACTTCTTCTACACTGTTAATTTTACAGAAATTTTTAGTTAAAAGTGAATAATTGAGATTATCAATCTTTATTCTGAATTTTTACGTAATTTTATTATTGAATTATTTAACTAAAATTAAAAATGACTGTTTCTACTTTAGAAAAAGCATTTCAAGACCCCCCCCCCTTTTAATTCTTTATTATGATTATTATTAATTTCAACAGTTAATCATCATTAGTTATCATATAATCGGATGAAATTTTTATACAGACGTACAAACTTTCAAAACGAAATTTCAATATTTTCTATATTTCAGAACACTTATTATATTTAATTGTATGTCTTATACTACTATGTTTATTTTAGAATGTTTATAGAATATTCATTTATTATTTCTTAGACATCAGTAATAAAGTTTATTTACAGAGACTGAAACTTTTTTCAGTCTCATCAATCTATTATAAATGGCGCAGTATGATACGGTATATTTAACATATCTATATATTTTTAATAACGCTTTCTCAGCATGATTAATAAATGAATTTAGTCTCATTAATGATGGTCATTTATCACAGTCTAATCAAATAAAGGCAGAATGCTCTTACTTGTAATAATCATACCTAATATCCGTTCAATATATTATGTATCATGGTTAACATTCTGCTTTCCACTTTCGTTTTAAGCAAAGAATTGTCATCATTGAAACATAAATGTATAGCAGTAAAAGATCAGGAAGTACAATTTTCATTAACGATGCTTGATGATTTTGATACCTTAAATTAGATGAATTCTAAATTAATATGTTTTATATATAGTTAAAACTGTTTTGGAGCATTGCACAGGTGCTTTATTCTCAATGAAAGTTACATATCGACTGATATATGTACATTTATTACGAAAGACATCGGAGGTGGTTAAGTTGCTCAAAAGTCAGTTTTAGACAGCATATGTAGATGCTGGGTTTTCTCTCACTGAGAGTTCTTTTGTGAAAAGATAAGTATTCTTAAAGTCTATTAAATTTGTATATATTGGACAGAGAATATGTTCGAATCACAAATTATGCAACAAGAAAGACCTCAACCACCCCCCCCCCCTCACGGAGGCACTACCCGCAAGCTTAGTACTCTAGTACAGTCAATTGGTCAGCCTTAATTCTTACACCAACACCATAAGCTGAAATGAACTACGTGCGTATATTCGTCACCAAATACGCAAAGTTTTGTTGCAGTCGTCAAACGGAAAAGTATGGATTTAGATGTCAGTTTTGGATAATCTATATTTCCATCGTTTTATTGCGATTAAATCCTGATTTTTTTTTCTTTTTTCGTGTGAGCCACTAGGTAGCATATAACCTATTACAACATAAAAGTAATATACAGTTTTATATTGTCATGTATCTTATATGAGCAAGGATTTCTTTTTTCACATAAATGTTCACATAAAGTTGTGGAATTTTCCCATTAAAAAACGACAAGTTAAGAAGATATTAAACATTACTAGCTGAAGACGACAATAGTTTTAATTCCTTAAATGCAGTAGTATTATTCCAAATCATAATAAACAAAATTCTCTCTACCTATAATAAAGCCACAAACTTCTCTTTCATTTTCCGATAGTTTAAAATATATCCCACTGGAACTTCCTGTTTCAAAAATGAATATTATTGCTATTTAAAATTGACACTTTTCGAAATAATATTCAGTGAAAATCTAATTATTTTCAAAACCTTCGCAAATTCTGCGCTGTTATTTTTAGAACTTCAAATCTCATTTTATTTTCTTACGCACCAAAAGTTTTCTAAAATTTCATAGAGAAAATGTTTCATCTTCTTTTTTTATTGGAATAGAAATGTAGTTTAGAAATATAGAGTTCATTAAATAACTTTGAAAATTTCAAAGTCAAAACTGATATAAATTTCGGTATCTTTTTAAAGCTGAGAAATATGACATTTTTTCACACATTTGTTTTGTTGATATTATTTTCCCGTGTTAACTATTTTATATGTTTATATATTAACTCTTTGTGGTTAATATATAAACAGAGGTTATTTTATAGCTGTTAATATACAGAGGTTATTTTATAGCTGTTAATATACAGAGGTTATTTTATAGTGCTCTTAAACAAAAGAAAAGATTTCAAAACTACATTTATTAGAAAACGCAAAATAAAATGTGATTTTGTTTCAATATATAAATGTCGTGTTATAAAACTGAATGTCTATATTTTTTAGTGTCATTATCTGTTTCAATTAACAAATTTCATCGTCTCTGATTTTACAGACCATATGCAGGGCGATATTATCGCATGGACATAACGAGCAATCAATCCCGAGGCTTCTGAATTTGTAGGGTCTCTAAATCTATAATTTATCTATTTATTTATTTTTAAATCAACATTTTGACTTTTATATAATTTTAGAAATTTTTGAGCAATTTTGCAATCCTCCAGTATTATTTAAAGGTGACGTGCAATTGAAGTAATTCTAAAATGAATAATCTGGGTCTCCCTCATCGTGAATAATATGACTATGATTTCTTTCTTGTTTTATTTTAGAAGTTCAATGAAATAATATGAATATTAGGATACAAAATATTAAAAATAGTGCAGAAAATTCTCACTTTGAAGAAATTTTTATTCATGAAAGATATGCTTATTGATTGTTGTGGTTGTGAAGCTTAAGGGCCAGTCACCGGAAGCCTAAGCCTATGTTATTCTATAGGAAATTTTGTTTACTTTTAACTCATTAACTAATACCTATTTTTAAATTATGTGTTCACATTTAGAAAATTCGCAACTGTTAAATTGACGAACGTTTTTTAAAAACGGGTTTTTAAAATTTTAAATGTTTTACTATATATATATATATATATATATATATATATATATTAAAAGAAAAAAAAAACTGTTTTTAAAAAACGTCTATCAATTTAACAGTTATGAATTTTCTGAATGTGAAAACAGAATTTAAAAATAGGTTATAAGTAATATGAGTTAAAAGTAAACAAAATTTCCATAGAAGGCGACGGTAATTGAAGAGAGCCGTTCAGGCCGATTGACTACTCTAGGGTCCTAAGCCTATAGGTGGGTTGCCCACCGTGGGTCTTTCTAAGGGTTCCTAGCCTATATACTTATTCAAAATATGCATATAAAATGTGATAACCGATTGTTATTATTATTATTATTATTATTGATACCATTTATACATTTAAAGACATGAGATATCAATGTTGAGTTGATTGCTTATCATATACCACTTTATTTTCAGAATAGAAAGAGCAATATTTTTTGCCGTATATTTCTGTTATAAACAAAACTTACCGGATGCAAATAATGAGTAGATATATACTTTTTATGGGACCATTCCAAGAGTTCAATTTAAGTGCTCAAACTATGTAACAAAGCAGTAATTAACATGTGATGTTGAGAGAATAACTTTCATGTTTTCAAGTCTCGGGGCCTCAAGATATCATGACCGGGGCCTCTACATGAGCTTTTCTTTGCGTCATGTTAAAATAAATAATTTATAGACAATTAAAAAATAGAACTTATACAATGCTCTATATATTTCTGATTTTAATATTTATTTCTTCTCGAAGAATATAATTTTCTTAAATTAGGGAAAATTATGTCATTCGACAAAATCATGCAGAAAATTTAGACAAGGATTTAATATTTAAAAAAAAAAAAAAAAAGTATTTTTTAGACAGTATTATTCGCTACAGATATCTACTTTTCTAAAAAATTTAATTTTTTAAAAATAATCAATATTTTGTCTTTATATATTAAAAATAATTACTGTCACAAACATTTTTGTCTGCGACAGCATCTCCTCGCGGAGGGCAGGGTTTACCGAATCATGAGAGGTATGAATGTGTTCCGAATGCTCTAGGAAAGACATTTCAGTCAGTTAGAAATTTCTATCATCTTAATTAACGAAGTTATTAACTAAAAACGTCGGATTTATAAAGGTACTCTATTTGCCACCGTGAAAAAAGTTTCTCTTATGACGTTGATTTTCTGCCATGGTGTCATTTTCCACGGAAAATTAAAATGTGACCCATGGTGCAAAAAATAATAAAATAATTGTCAACGTTACCATTAAGAAAATTAATTTTCTTACTGGCAATTTCTTATGTCGTTTATCAATTTTTTATATGTTCTTTTCTGAAGAATAATGAAAGTAAAATCTATTATCCATTGTAGGGAAGCATTTTACCCTTGTATTATACCAAGTTTCGGTATAAGAGACCACCACCATTCATAAATTGGATGGCTTCTAAATATTTGTTGGCAATACCTTCTGAATAAGTATTGATGATGGCTTCTAAATATTTGTGGGCGATATAAGTATTGAAGTTGGCTTCTGAATAATTGATGGCGATATCTTCTGGATATGTATTGGTGATGACTTCTTAATTTTTCTAGCGATATCTTTAGAATATGTATTAATGAAAACCTCTCAATATTTGTTGGCTATTTCTTCTGGATATGCATTGATGATTGGTTTTGAATATTTGTTGTCTGTATCGGTACTTGCGTACTATCGCAACCATGCAAACCTCACCATATTGGAAACCCCAATTTCGCTCGTGTCTAAGGCGCTGAATTGGCAACCATATCTTATTATTTACAGTCTGATTGCACTATTTTTTTCAAATTTATGTTACTTTTAGAAGATGTAAAAAACGTAGGAATCTTTCAAAATTGATTATTCAATAAGCTCATATAATTTATCCTTGACAGATTTATTATTGTTTAGAATTATTTTGATAATGCCAAACATACAATTAAAATTTTTAAAAGCATAAGTGTCGTCATCTGAATATTAATTTAATCGCATGCCAACGATTAATCATCGTTAAGAACTGTATACTGTAACAGAATGTCGCCAATATGGTTGTGATAGTACGTAAGCACCGCTGTATCTTCTGGATGCAACCAACAAATAATCGAAATTTGAAATTTGCCACAGAAATAGCTCTATCGTTTCTCGCCAAGATGTTTACTTACGTAATTGCGATACTCATTTTAATTCATTGCCAATATTACAAAATAAATAAGTAAATAAATAAAAATAAAATAAAAGTAAAATATATAAAAACCTTCAAGGTGCTTCTATGCTAAAATTATCACTACCAAAGTAGTTTTGAGAAATGAATATAGTTAACGATGCTAGGGAGTGAAACACAGTTACTGCATGCCTTTATATGAAAGAATAGATTAAAATAAGGCCTGTCGTACAAAATTAAATTCTGTTTGAGAAGAATGTAAGCAGAATTTAAATTTAAATTTAAATTTAAATTTTTTTAACAAGCAATTATACAAAAAAAAAAAAAAAAAAAAAAAAAAAAAAAAATATCACCGCCAAATAGTAACGAAAATTAAAAAGTCGCCAAAGGGGTCATATGCGAAAGCTGTATCGCAAAATGGTTTAGATATTACAATTTTCTTTCTATTCTTAAAAAAAAAAAAAAAAAAAGAAAAGAAAAAAACTGATTTAATTTAGCATAATATTTCATTTTAAAAAGTGTAGTATTAAATATTATGTATTTCAATTTGACATTAAATATGGGGATTTCAATAACGTTTTCTGCTTTTGCCTTGTGTTATGCACTATTAATATTCCTATTCAGTGAATAGGCGGAAAGAGCCTCGCAGGGGTTAATAAGTGAAGCGCGCCGGGGAAAGGCGAAGCATCCCTCGGGGGTTGATGAGTAGAGCGAGGTAACCTCTTAGAGCCTCCTAGTTTTTAAACAAGGAGCCTCCTAGTTTTTTAAACAAAATATAATAATAAAAAAAAATTCTTTCCGAAGATAAACTTCAATTTAGTACACGAGTTTTATTTTTGAATCAAAGTTTTCCTCTTTATGCATTTATAAACTGTTTGGTTCTGTATAAGACTAATTTTCAGTAGGTTTCATCCAGTGTGGTCTAGGACAAATGTTGACAATGCCTGAAAATTTGAAACAAATTTATTCTTAGATAGCATTATTTATGTCTTTTATTTTAGTCTTAACGACATTCATCACCAGTTCTCCTTTAATGTACACCGTATTTATTTATTTATTTATTTTCTGTATTTAATTATTTTTATATTTACTTTTGCATAAACATCAACGCAAGAAATCTGAGTTTGTTTCAAAGGGCAAATGGAATTGCCACCAAATTTAGTATATAGACAAATTATGACATGCGTTCAAAAAATTAAATATATACATATATAAACTTTTAAAAAATCCGCCAGGTTTCGGTTTGCCTGGAAGAATGACAAATTTAACAAATGGAATAACCCCTACGGAATCAATAACTAATTAATAGATGTCGAAATAGTTTAAACATCCCGAAAGAATAATTTCTTTTAAGATATATTTTCCCCTTTCCTTTTCCCATGCATAGCGCCTTCAAAAAAAATTTTTGCACTCCCCCCCCCCCTTTATTACACCTTAAAAATCGTCTGGACAGGGAGAGTTGAAGGATGGTGTTTACAACGGAAAGTCTAATCATAACCTCCTGTATTTCAAACTATAAATTTTATGACAAAATTTATTCTAAAATACTAATATTGTTTAATTTCCACGCATAAAAGTAAACACTGAATAATTTTCGAACAATTTTTGCTTTTAACCCTTTAACGTTCATTGGTTTCGCCCAGAAACCAAACATTGCACTTTTTTTCCCCAGCAATTTTTCAGTATTTTTAAAAAGTGTTAATAGAATATTAAACTCTTATTCATTCTCTTTGCACTACATGACAGCACTACAGCATTAAAAAAAAAAAAATGCTATTTCAGATGAAGCCAGATATAGAAGTCACTTTAATTTTCTAAAATTGTATAAATTAAAATATATATATATATATATATATTTATTTTAAGTAATAGCACGTGAACTTACTGTAATACTTCTCTGTCATAAATTGCAACTTTTTAAAATAATTTATATGTACTAAACATTGAGCAATTATGAATATAAAGGTTTTTTTTTTCTGGTAAAACAATAAGTATAGTTAATTTTATGTATAAATTCGTAAATTTGTAAATAAAGTAAAAAATTAAATAATAAAGCCAGAGCTGGAGCAACAATGTTTGGCTAGGCGCCTGGTGCTGTGACACTGCTTACACCACATTTGCTTCTTTTCTGAATAAATCATATTTGAATTTCCTAATAAGTAAGTCAAACTATAAGTGTTTTAGATTTCTAAAGTATCTGATTTATTCTCAGCAACTTTTATATTAGTTTGTTTAAGGAGAAAAAATAGCCCATTACCGTTCATTGGTGTCACCGTGAAACCATAAATTTCCGGAAAATAAAAAAATGCTAATTTTGTTTTTCATTTGTATATTTATGATCAGTGATGCGTCTAAAAGTTATTTTTTAAATTAATTTCCCAATTTTCAAAAGGAAATATGTAGTGATCTTTAAAGGGTTAAAATAGACTATAATGGAAAATCAATTCGTGGAATTCTATCAACAGGTGGCGATTAGATCGTTTTAAAATTAACTTTACTAATACTGATGTATAAATGAATAATTTTTTATTAGAAAGACTATTTCTTTTAGACAGTAAAAAAGTGTTGTCACAATTTTACTCTTAGACTATCAGGAGACAAATAATAATAAAAGAAATCTGCCGAATTTAAATACATCACGAAAGAAAATAATAATAAAATAAAATACATGAATAAGGGAGATTTGTATATTTATTAAAATTCATTTATTTCACACATTTAAAAATAGACTTCTCGTCCTAAATTGAACTCTGTTCAGGACAGAAATAAAGATAAATAAAATCTTAAAAGTTTAGAAAAAATTTACACTTATTTCTTAAAAAAAAAAAAAAAAAATTGGAATATCAGCTAGAGGGCATTATTTACAAAAACAACCACACCAAAAATATAAATTATTCTGTTGCTTTCACTGTAAGTAAAAACATAAATAATTTCCATTATTAAATTGGAAGAGTCGAAAAACGGGCTTTTTAAAAAACATCTCTCTCTAGACTATAAATTTCAGAACCAACATCAAATGAAAATGTTTTTTAACTCTTTGTATAATTTATATGATATTGCTTTTCTGAATTAGAAACTTGCTTTTCTTTTTACTAAAAATATTTCAAAAATTTATGAAGACAATATTTTATCTTTTTTCTTTCTTAAAATGAATTGAAGGACATTTTTAGGAGATATATCTCTTGACAATGACATAAGACAGAATTATTATTATTATTATTATTATTATTTTAAGTCCAATAAATAAAATTATTATATTTTCAAAGATAACTCAAGTTATGTTTTTGAGAGAAATTTTTAGAAAAATTTCATTTCCTTAGTTTCATTTTAAAAATAAAACTTGCTTCCTTATTACTTTTTTCTACATTCTATATTTTAAAGAAAAAGTATTTTCTTCGTGAAATTTTTAACTTACGGTTTTCAGTGGATTTATACCTTTTAAGAAGTCCCGAATACGATTTGGCCATTAAATAAATAAGTAATAATACAAATAATAATAATAATAAAAAAATAATAAAAAAAGGAAGGTCTTTTGACTGATTATGTATATCTATGTGTCTGTGTACAGGTGCGGGAAAAATTTTTGCTGCAGTTTTAGAACAAGAGTTTATGAAATTACGAACTCTCACACTATTAATTTCAACCAATAATTTTTCCTTTATTACAGAACAGGAAATGTTTTTAAAAATACTCTACAAAAAAAGTGGTGCCATCCACCATCCCTGATCTTTATCTTCCGATTTATATGAAGGTTATTCTAAAATATCGTGATGCAAAAATGTTAAGGTCATGTTATACATTTTTTATAAATCACTAGAGTTTTTTATGTTGCACCCACCACAAAAGCTTTCTCCAATATCATCCCATACAACAGCGTCATATTTTAATTAACGCGAAGAATTATTTAATCCTAGCTCTTCACAGTAAAGATTTTACACATGCAGTTTGAAACAGTTTTAATAAAAAAACGCTGAGATGTGATCGCATGGAAAATCGCACAAAGTGAACGATAGTAGCGAAATCTGTCGGCCAATTTACATACAAATAAAGTCAACTTCCTTTTTCATAATCCTCACATATCAAGACTGGCGCATTTATGTGCTACAGAAGATGAAATACAGCCTCCCTATACGCGAGGAATATTGAAGCGTAGCAATACTGCCCGATGGGTGATTTGCCCAAAAATTTGACAGGCACCAATTTATGTCAAGACACAACTAAGTTTAAACTTTTATGATATTCTGCGCATCAGGCCTTGACATAGATCTGCCATAAAATTTTTATAACAGACAGTGAGACGGACAAACAAGAAATTTCAAAAAGTTTTTAATCCACTGCAAACCAGACATCGAAAATTTCTGGTTTTCTAATACTTTTTTTTCTATCAATACAGAATAAAGTAAAAATAATTTATTTTGTCTTTTAAATGTGGATAACCATAGATCTACAAATATAATATTACATACAAACTTTGAATAAACACCATAAAATGCAATAAACTCGTAACAATTGTTTCGGGTCGAAAAAACACACGACCCTTCATCAGGCGAATAAAGTAAACACGAGTACTGCAGTCAAAGCGGCTTAATATTTTTTACAACGCCAGTTCTGTGGTGCTTTTTTTTTTTACTACAAATATAATGTTGGCAAAATTTGATTTGATAATTTTAGCTGATGTGATATGTATGTATTTTGGTGTGCTGAAACCGAAAATGAAGCCAGTTATCTCTATCATGTATAGATATTTGCCAATACAGGGTGTCTACTGACACGATTTCTTCATTTTCGGTAGCTTCTAGTGTGTTTCTGTGATTAATTATAATTAATCATAGAAACATACTATAAAAGTTACCATATAATTATATTGGTGAATAAGTTACGGAAGAAATTGTGTCGGTAGACAAAATTCTACATTTTTCACAATTCATTCTACACAAAATTCTGTATTCACAAAATTCTACACGTGATATAGAAAAACTGGCTTCAATTTCGGTTTCAGCTCACCAAGAAACATAAAGGTCACCCAAAATTTTAGATGTAGACCTATGTAATTATTTTAATTTTTGTACTACCTCAGCAAGCTTCATGTCGCTATATTCTGTAAATTTTCTAATTCTTACAATATAAAGTTTAATCTTACATTTTATTATTATCTTTTTAATAAGTGATACATATGATTTTTTTTTTTTTTTTTTTTTTATTTCCGTATAGAACTGTACAAGAACCCCGACATCATCTATCAAATCTCATGAATTCTTGCATATCCCAAAAACGAGATAAAATGTTAAGGAAATGTAGCACACATATTTAATAATCCAGATTACATTTTAATTTCCCTGTTCAGCTAAAAAAACTTTTCCAAAAAACGGAAATCGAATTGATAAATTGAAACCATTTCATGTAGAATAAAATTTGAAAAAAAAAAAAAAAAAAAAAAAAAGTTGTTAAACAACTTAATTTAACTTTCGAATAATATAATTTATGCTTGAAATGTTTCCATTTTATTCCAAATTTCCAAATTATAAAATATTTCAGCATTAAAATAACATATAAAGCGTTGAAAAACTAAAATGGCATAGTAATTATAATACTTTATTACACTATTAAAAAAAATTGACGAAGACAGACAGACAGAGAAATATTTTCGAAAAATGCTCAAACTGTATTTAGGTGTTCAAAGTGTGTAAATTAATCAAAAAACGAATATTTTTCTCAATCCATTACTTTATTCTGTTAAAATTAGAGAAAAATTATAATAAAATTAGAATAAATTTTGAATAGTTTTCAATTTTTGACGAATAAAAAACCGCATAAAATATTTTTAGATGAAGCAAAATTTACGAAAAAATAAATGAATAAAAATTACGAAAATTTACTTTAAATTGCGAATAAATAAATAAATAAATAAATAAATAAAAAAGAGAGAGGAGAGATGCTTTAAGAAAAAAAAAAAAAAAAAAAAAAAAAAAACAGAAATTCGTGTTCCACTGCGTAAGTTCATTGTGATTGACTGAAAAAAAAAGGTGTGTTTTTCGTTTTTAATTACTAGCAAGCTTTCCCTATTTTGCTAGGCACTGTATTTAAAGGTTTTTCCAAAAAACGTTAATCACTATATTTTAAATCACTTTATGAATAAGCAATAATAATAATAATAATAATAATAAAATCCATTGAAATCGCTAAAAATCCCACTTAAGGTACTCGCTGTTTTCGGCAGCATCTTTCCTGCCTACTGTATCGGTTCAGTTTCCTCATTGCTTGCATTTGTGTCTTAACCGGTCATTTCAATTTAACCCTTTGCGCTCGGCATATTTTCCTTAAGAAACGCCTTTTAGCGTTCCTTTAAAACGTCACACGTATAGTTTCCAACTTACTACCGAAAAATTGTAATAATTTGTTTTATTTTACTTCATCATTAAATAAAATAAATATTTCTGTTAAAATTCTCCGGTAGCCGAAAGGTAGCCTATAGTTACACGTTTTAGAAAAATAATATTTCATTTGCAGAGGAACACCTTAAGGCGTGGCTCGATTTTTTAATGTCCCCTCAGAAGGGACATACGAGCGATAAGGGTTAAGTGTTACTAAACAATAAGTGGCGCGACTGTTATTCAAGAACTACATTTGTTTTTGGGTAGGCATTTTTTGGACAAATTATCGTCTTCACTCAAGCAGCATCAGACAATTTACTCAGATGCAAAAATTGCAATTATAAAAAAAAAAAAAAAAAAAAAAAAAAAACTAATTATTAATTTTTAGGACATTGTGTAGACGCTGAAAAGTTTTTTTTTTTTTTGAAATGAAAACTTTTTTAGGCGCGTTGAGCACTTTTGGGTGAACAAAAATCATGGAACTCGCGTCATCGTCACCGAACGCTTTCCATTTGAAGTGAAAACTTCTTTAGGCGCGTTGAGCACTTTTGGGTGAACAAAAATCATGGAACTCGCGTCATCGTCACCGAGCGCTTTCCATGAGCTATATGTATACTGTGTATATATGTACATAGATATACCTCCGTGCGTTATTAGTATACATTATATATATACAAAGAGTATATTTCTCTACATATATATCCATATATGTAGCGCACAGCGTGGCATGCCTCATATACATATACATATATATGTATGAAATGTATACTAATACGAGTAGTATACTGGCTACTGGCATCTGTCTCTTTCTAGTTCTATACTCTATGTATGTATGTACTTTTTCCACAGTACATACATAGTTCACAAAGTACAAGCACGTGTTTTTATACAGAGTGTTATATGAGTTATATGAGTGTTATATAAGTTTAAATGATGAAAGTTTAAATTGGTCATTAACAGTTCTTTATAAACCAAAAATAATTCAAAAGTAATAATCTAATAGCTCGACGATACAATTCACAAGTTACTTAGTTTTCACTTCTATCGGCAGTCCCCAAAGACTGCCCCGCATTTTTTTTTTTTTTTTTAATCAATCAATTTAAGTCAGGACTTTCGCTGTATTAGCAGGATACTCTAACCAACTGAGACCACAGAGCGACGCCTCACTTTTACGTTTCTATCTCTAGAGCGGATCCCTTTAGAAATTTACAGATTTTAATAATAATAATAATAAAAAATCCAAATTTTGGAGATCGGTTTTTTAGGGACACCAGGAGAGGTTAATACGGATCTCCATACAAATTTGTGTAGCTCTGTGATCAGCAATTTGCCAACAAAGCGACTGACATACACACACACACGCACACGTCTTCTTTTATTATATGTAGCGATAACCATGCTACCAAAAAAAAAAAAAAAAAAAAGTGTCTCAGGATTTATTTACTTAAAAAATATCGTCATTTATTAAAAAAAAAAAAAAAACTTTTTAAATTAATTAAATAATACGATTTCTTTGTTTCTTTCATTAATTCCGAAGTTTTTTTATTCTACTCGTTTTCGGCGATAAAAAATACCACAATGTTATTTTTTTCCAAATTAATAATTGAGTACTATACAAAAATTAATCTAAATTAATTTGATTATGGAAACACGAGTAAACTTTTTCAGAAATTCTTTAATTTTTTTTTTTTTTTTTTTTTTGTAAATCTAACAAATATGCAATAACTTATGGTTAATTCAAACATGACCTTATTTCCATCCGAAACTTCGTTCTTACTTACTTTTTTCTCCCCTCTTTTTATTATTTTTTTATTTATTTTTAATCAAAATATATTTGTTTCAAATTTATCATGTATATACATATTTTTTCAATTTATATTTTCTCCTTAATTGCGTTTTTTACTTTAAAAATTAAAATATATTGTTTTAACAAATTTTTTACAACTGATTTTTTTTTTTTTTTTTTTTTTTTTTAATCTAAACCATAAATGTTATTTAATTGTTTTTTAAATATGTCTTACTATTTATGTTTTTTACATTTATCGTATTTAAAAATTAAAATGAAGAGAGGTTGAAACTATACGTTTACCGCATTTAAAAAATCTGAAATTTGTTTTTTCATTATCTTAATGTATTAAAGGAATTTTCTTAATTAATGAAAAAACAATATTTTTTTTCAAGAACGAAAAATTAAATCATTTTTTTAAAATTAAATCAGATCCGTTTTCATTGTTCTTATTATTAACAAGTTTATTCTTCCGTACTTTTCATTTACATAATTACAATCTAATTTAACTGAGTTAATTCCATTAAATACTTAGTATAATATTTATTATATTAAGTAATTATGTACAATGCGAATTTAAAACATAATATTTTGTGCAATATCTTAAAGTTTATAAAGTCTCCTAATAATGTGCTAAAAAAATCTGGAGTGATTCCACCCGACTTTCCGAACATTGAGTAATGAACGGTTTTGTAGATAAAGAGGAGTTGTTAGATAAACAAAAGAGAGAAAATTATAATAGGGTGTTTGAGTATTTTTCTCTATATAGTAAACGATGTTTAATTTAATGCTACTGAACTTTGAGCCCATAGATCATAATGATAAAGAATTTTTCGTTGTGTCCCTGTAAAAACCTATAAATGCTAGATTCACCAAAATCAATAGGGTTCGTGCTACGGTGATTTACAACATACGTACCAACTTTCATCTCATTCGAGCAAAGCATTTAGACGCTAGCGTGTTCACATACACACACATACATCATCGTAAAAATAGTGAAACGGACTCAGGGAAACATCAAAATCTCAAATTCGGATTTTTGATATGATTACAATACTTTCCTTACATATTCAGAAATTAAAAAAAATCTGGACTGACTCCATCTCGAATTTCCCGATAATTAAGTAATTAATGCTTGTTTAAATAAAGTAAGAGAAGTCGTTAAATAAAGAGACTATTTAGAATAAAACAAAGTGTTTCAGTATTTTTTCCCAAATAGTAAGTTATTTAATGTAACACGGTTGCACTTGAAATAATTTGAGCCCATATGTCCTAATGATAAAGAATTTTTCGTTGTGTCCCTGTAAAAGTCTGCATGTGCTTGATTCACCAAAATCTATACAGTTCGTGCGACGGTAACATATAACATATTTTACAAATTTAAAACTTGATCAAATAAGGCATTTAGATGCTATCGCGCTTTAAATAATTTAAGCCCATAGGCTATAATGATAAAAAAATTTTCGTTATGTTCCAGGAAAAAACTGTAAATGCTAGATTTATCACAATTTCATGCGTATCAACTTTCAGCTTATGCGAAAAAAATGTTTAGACGCTAACGTGTTCACTCAGACGCATATAGACATATGCTCATACGCATATATACATCATCGTAAAAATAGAAAAAAAAAAAAAAAAAAAAGAGCTCACGTGACCTCAAAACGTATAGATACGCCAAAATCTCAAAGTCTAATTTTTGTTATGATACAATATTTTCTTTACATGCGTATGTTCAGAAAGTAAAAAGTGAACGCCTACGATATTTTTACTTTCTTCTAAATGTACAAAAAAGTACTGGATTCTTGAAATTTTTCGTCCACGAGTTTTCGATGCATTCACGCGTTTTCAGATATCCTGAACACGGTTTGACCATTTAAAAAAAAATGTTTGTTGGTCAGTTAGTCTGTTTGTGTGTATCACAAATTTTGCGAACACTGTATCTCACAACCAGTGAACAAAATTGAACAAAGTTAGAATGTATTTGAAACTTTTTAATATGGCAGTATAAGACAAAATTTTATATAATGTATATAATGAGAATTATTTTAAAAGAATAATTATAAAATTAATAAGAACTATTGATAATAGTAATAATAAACTATAAGAAATATTTGTTTATGTTGGAGAATTGTTGCACTTCTATACTGAAGTACCTCCCGGGGAGTTAAAAATTTCAACAAGGATTTCTTTCAAAAGAACTCGTCAATAACCTTAAAACAAAAGATTGAATCATAGATTTGTGAAAATTTGAGGCAAACTTACTGATTTCTTTCATTAAAAAAAAAAATAAAAGGTATTACTTAAGATATTTTCTGAATTGCATAAAATTGGTTATCTTTGGACATTTAGTGTAATACTTCTTTGTGAGGAAACGTAATCTGCTAATGAATAATATGCTTTGCGAGAATTTGTATAGAAAAATACAGATGAAAGTTTCGTAGTAGCTACAACATACTACTTATTTTAATTTACAGTTTCATTTTTAGGATATATGAAAAAATTGCTATGCTATCATTTATTTCTGGTATCAATACTAAAAAAAAAAAAAAAAAATCATTGTTTTTTAGGCATGCAAACTAGCATGGTAAAATCTCCTGATCACCATTGTAAGTCTTGTATCGTTGTCTCTTGAAATATCTTATTCCAAATTTCTAGTTTTTATGAGGGGATTTCTTTTCCTATTATCTGTATAAACCAAATCAATGTTTAAAGACATATTTCTCGTTTTGTTTTTTTGGGTATGCAAACTAGCATGGTAAAATCTCCTGATCACCATCTTGTGTTGTAAGTCTTGTATCGTTGTCTCTTGAAATATCTTATTCCAAATTTCTAGTTTTTATGAGGGGATTTCTTTTCCTATTATCTGTATAAACCAAAGCAATGTTTAAAGAAATATTTCTCGTTTTGTTTTTTTGGGTATGCAAACTAGCATGGTAAAATCTCCTGATCACCATCTTGTGTTGTAAGTCTTGTATCGTTGTCTCTTGAAATGTCTTATTCCAAATTTCTAGTTTTTATAAGATCATTTCTTTTTCTATTATCTGTATAAACTAAATCAATGTTTAAAAAAAGATTTCTCGTTGTTTTCTGAGCATGTAAGCTAGTATGGAAAAACCTGATCACCATATTGAGTATCAAGTTTTGCATCGTTGTCTCTTGAAATATCTCTTTCTAACCTACATTAATGCTTGCTTTTACAGCCAATAAAAAATAACTTTGAATTTGATTCCGTAAAGTAATTTTTCTTTATTTCACATTCTGTCACGCAGCGTGTTTTGTCTTAACATATTTCATTTAAATTATCTTTAATATAAAAAAAGTTGACTAGATTATGGCAGCCGTTCTAATAGAATTTTGAAAAAAAATAAAATAAAATAAAAATAAAAATAAAATCTGGCGTGAAACAATCACACGACTCCCATTACCTATTACTACTTCACGTATTATTTGCACTTTTTGGGGATAATATGATCAGAAGACATAAAATTGACATAACAAATAGACACCTAAAAATTTTATGAAAAGAGAAATCTGGTGTATGTGTCAAGACATATAAAACAAAATTTACATCTCATGTTAAAAAATAAGGAGGAAAAAAAAAATGGTAGAGTTATTTTTTGAAAGATCCATTTTCGAGATCTAAAACTGACCTAGCTAATCAGGATGACTCTTAATTTGCCAGTAACAAACACGTAATACATGATAATATATCTAAAATGGGTTATGTAACAATTTTTAATAAAATCGTTAGAGCCGTTTTTGAGATACCGACTTTTACCAAAGCTTGTCATACTCAACTGTTGACCGAAAAAAAAAAATATATATACAAAAGAATATCTCTTAGGTTAATATACGGAGTTTGAATTTAAAAAAAAAAAGAGTACAGCCGTTTTTAAAGGAACGAACTTGCAAGACTTCAAATTGAGGAATTCATACAGGACGCCTATCAATTTTCCTGAACTAACCAATTAATTCATACGAAAGGCTATCTAATAGAGTATTTCTATAGCAACTTTGAAGAAAATCGTTAGAGCCATTCTTCAGATATGGACTTACGGTCCCACTTCCGGTCTCCGATCTCCCACATCCGGTTTTCTAATTTTCACTAAATGTTGGAAAAATCATTTGTACACCAGACTTGTCTCAATTTTGAAATTTCGTAGTTATATCTTTATTAGTTTCGGAGATATAATAGTCAGAAGATTCTCCACATACATACACACACACACTGACCAATTGCCAAAAACCACTATTTTTTAACCGAGGAGACCTTAAAAAATGTAAATCAGGGTAAAACGCGAAATCGAATTTTTGGACCGATTACAATACTTCCATTACTTATGGTAGTCGAGTAACGCATGTAAAAAAAGCCACAATATGCGATGATTGAAGATTACACTATTCATAGAAAATCATAAACAAAAATTAACGAATATGAAAAATACGAGTTTAACTTAGTCTTTCGACAAAAAGAATAATGAAAAATGTTTAAAATTTTGTTAATTCCCCCTCCCTCCTCAAAAAAAAAAAAAAAAAGGGGGGGGGATTAAAAAAAAATGTTTTTAGAAGAATTAAATGAGATTACATGTCTACAATTCTCTAAGTTAGGGAAATGATCCGGTAAAGGTAAATCGTGTACTTTATCCGCAGTACCAATGAATATGGTAATGTAAATGTTTATGATTTGTTCATTTGACAAATTTATTCGATATTAAATTTGTAATTTTTTATTCATTGATATATATATATATATATAAACTCGGTTCATGTCGTGAGGTTTCGCCTTCCGACTGAATCCACAAGAAGTCTGCTTCAGAGCTTTCGGTCCATTCCTCCTTCAGACCCCTATCTCTCATCGCTTTTTTGCTATCATCCATCCAGCTCTTTCTGGGTCTTCCAAGAAAGAGCTGAGAAATTTTTAGTCAAATCTCAATTGCAATCCGAATAACTGCATGGCAGAAACAAAATCAAACAAAAGAAGGAAAAGCTGTTTACATTTTGGTAATAAATTAATAATTAATTTTAAATTAAAGTTTTATTATTTGATTTGCAAATATCATTGTAGAATTTTTGCAAAATATTTTTATTAGTGCTTACCTTTATTTTTCTTTCTTCTTTTTACTTTCATCTATATTAAATAAAGAAAGTATTGGATTCATAAAAATTTTTGACTTCCGGTTTTCGGTGAACTTATACGTTTTGAGAAGTCCAGAAAATAATTTGGTAATTTTTAGGAAATGTCTGTCTGTGTGTGTGACAAAAATTTTGCAGCAGTTGTATCTCAGGAACTATTCAACTTCAAAGAATATGTAGTTGAACGTTGACAGAAATTATTGCCTATTAACTTTTGGTGCAAATCGCTCACAGATGGCGTTGGTATAATACGCTTTCTGCCATTTAATGGAAGGTTATATCTCGGGTTCTACAGAATATAATAGAGCATAACTTGATATGAGAGATTACCATCATGAAACACTATGTTGATTCAATTCAGGTGCATAGAGGCCGATAGGTCGTGCTAGTATGCTGTAATATTTTTGTGAATTGGAGAACTATGTCTCAGATTCTATTGTATATAATTGCAAAAAATTTGGTAAATTAGACGGCTATTATTAAACAATATGTTGTTTCAATTTGGGTGCATATCAATCGATAACTGGCGCTTTAGTTAGTCGCCTTCTGTGTTTTTCCACATGGCTATCAGTCAGTATCAGACTATTAAAATTGCACCAAACTCTATATATAAAATCGTTAGAGTGAGAAACCATGATTAAACATTTGTGCATGTTAAACAGTAAGTGGCACTGTTATGTTAATGTAGAAGAAAATTTTGTGATGGTCACAACATACTAGTTTAAAAAGAAATGAGAAGACTTTTATTATTTTTGTATGGAAATATTATTTACATATTTAAACAAAAGAAAAAAAAAGAAAAAATGCATGTTTAATAATAATAATAATAATAACAATAATAATAAACTGCCTATGTATAAATTTTAAAATATAACTATGTACAAAGTAGAAAGAATAAATTAAACTTTAAATTTATTTTATGAAGTATACGTTTGACATCAAAATTACGCTGGAATAAAGCTGCCTCTCCATTGAAGTAAGCTAGTTGCATTTTATAGATAAAATGAAAGATTTAAAATTTATAAATTTTGTTTAGTGAGTTATTTATGTATAAAAATTATGTTTTCGAATAAGAGAGTTATAAACATATTTTCATTATACATATTTCGTCAAAAATAATTATAAATGAGCAAATAAATGAAACAAATACTGACTTCTCGGATGGTTAATTCTTGCTTAGTTTATTCTGATACAGCTTCATTAATTTAATACTGAAAACCCTGCCTTTAAAACTTGTTACATACACATTCCATTTGCTCAACAGCGTTATACGTCGTTAGCCCACATTTCCTCATTAGTATTTTAATCTGCTGCGTAAACGCGTTTCTTCCAGCTTAATTTGTGTAATGATAAGTATTCTATAAAAACCAAAATCGCTTGAGTGACAATGTTTTACACATTGGTTACTTTTGTAACAGACGCGAGAAAAATTAAGTTGTATTGAAACAAACGTTTACAAACTGACATTACTTTTTCAGTATAGAGTTGTGTGTGTGTGTTCTAAAAAAAAGGTTACATGGTAATATACGGACTCAAATTATTTGATGTGCGCAAGCGTTTACTATAATTATAATTTATACTCCCATTCTGTTCATATGATTTAAATAAATCGTCTGCTTCTTACAACGTCTAATTTTTACTTTCTACTATATTCAATAGAAGAAAGTATTGGATTCGTAAAAATTTTCGACTTCCGGTTTTCTATGGATTTACACGTTTTGAGAGGTCCAGAACACGATTTGACCATTTTTCGAAAATGTCTCTCTGTGCGTGTCTCTCTGTATGTGTGACAAAAATTGTGTTTCAATCGTATCTCAGGAACTACTGCTCATAATTGCATATAAGTTTATGTGTAACAGATGCACATTGTCCTAAATTAGAGCCTATCAACTTTTGGTGCCAATCGCTTAACAGGTGGCGCTGCTATACAGTGATTTCTGCAATTTAAGAGAAGGCTACATCTCAGGTTTTATTGCACATAATCAAACAAAACTTAATATTTGAGAAGGCCATTATAAGACATTATGCTGATTCAATTTGGATGCATATCGGATAATAGTTGGCGCTGCTATATTGCAATTTTCCCCGAGAGCGGAAAGGCTATATCTCAACTTCTATGACATATAACTATATGAAACTCGATAGTAAGTGAGATAACCATTATGAAGATTTTTTTTTTTTTTAATGTTATTTCTAGAGAATAGAACTATCTTTCTTGGATATTCAGTATTAGCTTTCTCTAAGACGAAAATCGTTTGCATTGATCATGGTATATAATTCTAATGAATAATCTCTCTATATATAAATGGCTAAGAGAGTTTTTTTCCTGTTTGCGGCTAGACGCAAGTTGGTTAGCTAAGAGAGATTTTATTCTATTTGCCTGTGTGTTGTTGCCACCAGCTTTTCATACTTTAGTTAATTTTAAAAAATCTAATTGTCCGATCGATAAGTTAATTAAACCGATGGATTCACAAAAAAATGTCCCTTTCATTTGGTACTTTTTTTGCAACGAAATTTTGATTAGATTTTTAAAAATTAATTAAAATGTGAAAATAGCAACCTGGCACAAGCTTTAAATGTGGAATTTAAAATTTTAATTTTTGGTAAAAAGAAAAAAAAAAAAACATTTTTTTTTTCTTTTTTTGAAACATAAAATGAATTCGAGCAACAAACATTTTCCGTGTTCTAATCGCTTAAATTTTCCTTTTCTTTTTTCTTTCTTACTTTTTCTTTTTTTTACTGTATTAAAATCTATAAAAAAATAATTTTTCAACGGCTAAGAGTGTAATTATTAAAACAGCATAAAATTAATGCCTTTATTAAAAAATACAGGTAAAAGAAAAATATTGTACATAAAGCAATTTCTTTTTCCAAAATTGTTAGTGTTTTGGATGCATATTTACTTCAAATTTAGTCTATGCAGTTTCTCTTGGATCCAATATAGACTATTAGATTATAGATTATTTTTCTTATAGTAGTACTATATCGGTATAATGATTTTCATTGCTTTTATTGTGAAAGGTATACAAAGAAACAAATATTTATCTGAAAATATTCATTGTAGTTTCTCATGCATCCGTTTATATACATATATATATATATATATATATATATATATATATATATATATATATATATATATATATATAACTGCAATGAAATAAGAAAATAATATTTTTCTATTTATTTACGATCGTTATTCTTACTATTGGAATTTTTTATACATGTATTAAAAGGAAATAAAAATCAGTCAAGAATTCTATATATGAAAAAAACAAATTTTATGCTTCATATTAAACATATTTATATTTCAAAGAGTGACTAACATACTTTACTGAAAAACAAGCCAATATGTTCTTGTATAGTGTAGGAATAAAGAAACGCATATCTGTACAATCTTTAAAATAAAATTTGAATTGACTTAAGAATTCCAAAATTTATTTGACATGAAATTCTTAAAAGATATTACACAAAGATGATTTAAGACGAATAAAAGTAACAAAATAATTTCGTTTAGTTTTCTTCTTTATATTTGTCTTGTGTTGCTATTTTCAGGTAGAAAATAAAATGATTGAATAAGAAAACGTTACGTACAATTCTCATCTTGACAACGTAAATATTGAAAGAATGTAAATAAACAAATAAAAAGCAATGATTTTGTTACATCGCTATTTATATAAAATAAACATTAAAATTTGTTTTTATTTTCTTTTACCCATATAAGGTAATAGTAGTACTCATAGTAGGTAGAGAATATATTTTTCGACTATCTTCGAAAATATTTTAAAAATTTTGAAATTTTGTTTTTTCTACATTTACACGTTTTGTCGTTTTTGAATCAATCTCTATGTCTGTTAACATAATATATAAAAAAATAAATGGCATCAGGAAGTTCAAATTCCCTATTCTAAATCTGTATCATATAGGATGCTACACTTAACCTTTTGTTAAGATCAAGCAAACGATTTGTGTACAGGGACATAACAAAAGTATTCAGTTATCTTACGTCTATGGACGAAATTTCTGGTAGGTATAATTTAGTATATTTAGGTTGCACTGAACAAATTGACTTACATACTTTTTACGCACAAGAACATGTTTCACATAGAATATGGTATGAAAAATATCTATATTTTGTTTATAACCCACACAAAACAATTCCGATACATTAGTACTATATTTGGATATGGATTGAATGCATTTCATTGAATGCATTCTGTGTCTTGCATTTTTCGTTTTGCTGTCTTACGTTTAAATACATTGTTTGGCAGGTACATAGTCTAAAAATAATGTACAGGAGTATCCAAAATTAGTCCGATAAATTTCAGAGAGTAGTTTGGGTGGCGATTCACTAAATAATTTGAAAAAAATTTTTAAATTTAATGGAAAACTTTAAATGTTTTTTTAAATTCAGATGCAATATACACATAAAAGGTTTAAGGGGTGGTAAATTACTTAACGTACAATTTTCGTCAAATACAACTGTTTTGATTTGAACTGTTATTTTAAATGCATTGGAAATGTTCAGATACACATACAGTACCTCATACGTTGTATCATAATCTGTTCAGTATGTCTGTAGTACACTGAGAAAAAATTCTGTAACTGACATCTAGAATCTAAATTGTGGCTCTAGAAAAAATAGTTCCATATCATCCTTATAAATTCCAGTCCCCTTTGAAAGCGAGTTCTAGAAACTCCTATTAGAATTCTAGCGCGTTTGCCTATATTCACGAGGGCAAAGTTATTTAAAAATATCTGCAAATAAAGGAGACTACAAGAGGCAGGTTTCAGCAACTATAATCTTGGTTTATGAGCCAATTCTAGAAAATCAAGCGAGAATTTCTCGCAATACATTAAGAATATCTCGATTCAGAATATTTAGAATATTCAGAATACTGTTTCACCATCTAGAAATGTGTAGACTAGAAATTCTCGATCCTTTCGTCTATTCAGTTTAGTGGCGTGCCTTATGCGCATAGAATTGACGGTGTCTTATGACTAACCACAAAATTAGTTCTTATTCAGTTTCCTTACATGAAATTTAGCATACCTTGGACTTTTCTTCTTGTTTCGAAAGAGAATCAGATCAGTAGACTTTAGACAGAGCTGAAGACTCAGTGTGTAATCTTATGTCATTAAAAATGAAAGTTGTGCTCTGGTAGGCACATCTTTGTTGTTTTCACTTTTCTTCTTAGTCTGCTAGCGCTGGCGATTTTCGTGCTGCAGGTACCGTTCCATCGCTGTCTATGTTTTTTTGCTATGGAGATAACATTCTCATAAAAAAAAGTAGGTGTTGCCTTTTTAAATTTTGTCACTTAAACTGTAACGGTTATAGTTTAACTGGTTTTTTTTTTTTTTTTTTTTTTTAAATATAGTATTCTTGAGCACGTACCTCAAAATACCTTGCTCTAAAGTTTTCTTGAGTTTCTGTTATGATAGCTATATCTCATACATCGGGATAGTTTTTTTTTTTTTTTTTTTTTTTTTTTTGTAATCACCTGTATACAGGTGTAAAAACCAAGAAAATAAAGTTACAGGTCCATAGCACCAGTAATTTTCAGATTTCACTGGTCCGTACATATTTTGAAAGGTTCGTTCTCCCATTCTATTACATTTTTGAAGGTATTTAAAAATTTGTAAATTGTTTGTTTTAATAAGACCTTGTTTATAAATTTACAAGTCAAATATGATAAAGTTTTGTAAATTAATAAAAAAAAATCTGGAGTGACTCCACTCGACTTTCCGAACATTGAGTAATTAACAGTTTTGTAGATAAAGTAAAGAAAGAGGAGTTGTTAAACAAACAAAAGAGAGAAAACCATAATAGAGTGTTTGAGTATTTTTCTCCATCTATTACACGATGTTTTATTTAACGCTACTGAACTTTGAGCCCATAGATCATAATGATAAAGAATTTTTCGTTGTGTCCCTGTAAAAACCTATAAATGCTAGATTCACCAAAATGCTTATAGTTAGTGCAACAGTGATTTATAATACTCATATAAATTTTCAGCGCAATTCAATAAGACGTTTAGATGCTATCCTACTTTTAAAAATTTAGTCCCATAGGCCATAATGATAAAGAATTTTTCTTTGTGTCCCTGTAAAAAAACTGTAAGTGCTAGATTCACCAAAGTCTATACAGTTAGTTCAACTGTGATCTATAACATGTATACAAATTTTTTGCTCAGATTAATAAGGCGTTTAGACGCTATCACACTTTTAAAAATTTGGCCCCATAGGCATAATGATAAAGAATTTTTCTTTGTATCCCTGTAAAAAAACTATAAGTGCTAGATTCTCCAAAATCTATACAGATTAAGTATTTGTGACCTATAATATGAGTATAATTTTTTTGCTCAATTGAATAAGGCGTTTAGATGCTATCGCACTTTTAAGATTTTGCTCCCATAGGCCATAATGATAAAGAATTTTTCTTTGTGTCCCTGTAAAAAAACTATAAGTGCTAGATTCACCAAAATCTATAGGGTTCGTACTATGGTGACTTACAATATGCGTACCAACTTTCAGGTTAATTGAACAAAGCGTTTAGACGCTAGCGTGTTCACTCACAGACATACACACATACACACATACATACACACATACACACACACATACATACATCATCGTAAAAATAGTGAAAACGGACTCAGGGGACCTCAAAACGTATAGAAACATCAAAATCTCGAATTCGGATTTTTGACATGATTACAATACTTTCCTCACTATAGTGTTCGGAAAGTAAAAAACACACACAAATGAAGTCTTATATAAATAAAAAAAAATACTTTAATAAACGAGCTTAATGTCACAGTATTTACTATTAAGAATTAAAAGTAAAAAAATCTGGAGTGACTCCACTCGACTTTCCGAACATTGAGTAACTAACAGTTTTGTAGATAAAATAAAGAAAGAGGAGTTGCTAAACAAACAGAAGAGAGAAAACCATAATAGAGTATTTGAGTATTTTTCTCCATATATCACACGAGGTTTTATTTAACGCTACTGAACTTTGAGCCCTTAGATCATAATGATAAAGAATTTTTCGTTGTGTCCCTGTAAAAATCTATAAATGCTAGATTCACCAAAATGCTTATAGTTAGTGCAACAGTGATTTAAAATATTCATACAAAATTTCAGCTCAATTGAATAAGGCGTTTTGATGCTATCGCACTTTAAAAAATTTGGTCTCATAGGCCATAATGATAAAAAAATTTTCTTTGTCTCCCTGTAAAAAAACTGTAAGTGCTAGATTCACCAAAATCTATATAGTTGGTGCAAATGTTACCTATAACATGTGTACAAATTGTTTGCTCAGATTAATAAGGCGTTTAGACACTATCACACTTTTAAAAATTTGGCCCCATAGGCCATAATGATAAAGAATTTTTCTTTGTGTCCCTGTAAATAAACTATAAATGCTAGATTCTCCAAAATCTATACAGATTGAGTATCTCTGACCTATAATATGTGTATAAAGTTTTTGCTCAATTGAATTAGGCGTTTAGATGCTATCGCACTTTTAAGATTTTGGTCCCATAGGCCATAATGATAAAGAATTTTTCTTTGTGTCCCTGTAAAAAAACTATAAGTGCTAGATTCACCAAAATCTATAGGGTTCGTACTATGGTGACTTACAATATACGTACCAACTTTCATCTTATTCGAACAAAACGTTTAGACGCTAGCGTGTTCACTCACAGACATACACACATACATACACACATACACACATACATACATCATCTCAAAAATAGTGGAAACGGACTCAGGGGACCTCGAAACGTATAGAAATATCAAAATCTCCAATTCGGATTTTTGACATGATTACAATACTTTCCTCACTATAGTGTTCGGAAAGTAAAAATGGTTATAAAAGTGAAATTAAATGGAAAATAACAGATAATAGGTGATGTACAGTTACGAAAAAGTACACTTCCCATTACTGTTATAATATACTATTTTGTGTCAGATTTACGGGCAATTTTAGAGAAAAGTAAAAAATACAAAAAAAAAAAAAAAAAAAAGGAAGAGCTTTACTGGTCCGGTGGACCACCAGAATTTACATTTTGCTGCTCCATTGAATAATTTTGAGGTTCCGGACCAACAGACCATTGTTAATATATATATATATATATATATATATATATATATATATCTGTATATATATATAAATTACGTGTCACGATGTTTGTCCGCGATAAACTCCTAAACTAAGGAACCGATTTTAATACAATTTTGCACACTGTGTGCAGTTTGGTCCAACTTGAGAAATAGGATCGTTTTTATCTCAATTTATTGTCACAATATTGTTTTATTGCAATTATTTGTTAATCATAGACCTTTGTTACAGTTGCTCCAAAATATCTGTGAGTTCCATAAGTTTAATTGTTGTCAAAAAGAAAAAAATACGAGTTCATTTTCTTTCGACATAAAAGTAAATACATTTAATCAAACGTGAACGTTAAAAAATTATAAAAAGTTAAATTATACATCTCACGAAAATTGACGTCATAATCAATTTAAAGATTTTATTCGCATTGATAAAGTATGTAGTTATACACAAGCGAAATGTGGCGTCACTGACCGTCTGTGAAATTAAGAAAAAGATTTCTTATGTTAATCGCCCATTGTATTTTTTGTAAAAAATTATTAAAAAACGAGGAAAATTATTTCCGGATTTTAATCCCCATATTTTTGTATAGATATGTATTATTTATCATATGCATACGTTAGATTGAGTTATTTTGCTGTCAAATTGACAAAATTTTAATTTTAAATTTCATAGCTCTGTCGTCCTTGGAGTTTTTCGTATTTAGCGATCAAAAACGTAACACAAAAATATACAAGCTAGATGTATATTTTCGAAATATGTATTGTGCAAAATATTGTTTCATATTATTCATTACTCTCTTAATATAAGTTGTTAAAATAACCATGATTTTTGAAAGGAATTAAATGTGTGCGCCAGATAATTTGGCGATATTATTTTTTTTTCGCCAAGGAGGATAGATATGAAATTTTTTCCGCTGCAAAATGTTAATATCTTATATCAGATACATTACGTATATGCTACAATTTATTTCACGTGACACGTGTGTTAAAAATTTATTTACGACATAACAAAGCGAGTACGTGCTTTGCGACATAACCTTGCTTTTTCAATTTTTGTTGCATTATTCTAATCTGTATCACTTCGTTTTCTTTAAGAAATTTGTGATCTATACATAACGTTCTAAATAAAAAGTAACCATTTCAATATTTTAAAACTTATTTAAAAGTCTGTTTTATTTAACATTAAATTTTAAAACTTAATTTAAAACTTATTTAAAAGTCTGGAAGAGTTTAAGTCTGTTTATTTGTTTTGTAACGCTAATCTATATGATCTATGTTCGAAACTTTAATTAATTATTTCTCTTATTTTTCTTTACTTTTTCTTTAATAACTTACCAATTTAACGTTCCTGATTAAATTTGTGATTTATATATGTATTTTGCATTAAATTTTGACTCATATTTATTGCTGAAAATGCGATCTTAAAATTCTTGCAATTTTCTTATCTTAATCCTCAATGCTTTCCTTCTTGATTAACTTGAATTTACTATTAAAATTTTAGCATACTCAGAATCTTAATCTTCTCATCACTTCGTTAAAATATATTAATCTTTTCAGTAATATATTAATCAGTATATCCCTATGTCATATCGTAAATATGACATTTTTTTTTAATATACCCCGCCGAAATAATTCAATAATTAAATTGTCCGTTTAGAGTTTAAATTTATTTAAAAATTATACTTTCCCCCTTTTTAAATTAATGGTCATATCCCCTAAATAAATAAAGTATTATTTCATTACGTTTTTAGTTATTCAAACTTTAAATTAAATAGCTCCGATTTTATAATTAACTTATAACAATATTAATATTTATATAAATATACTTTTAATTATCTAAATTTATAATTCTCATTATTTTTCCTTTAAAAAAAAATAAAGATTCCGGCCGACGTCCATGTTTTTGACGATCAAAATAGAACACCTTTTGAAGGGAGCGCTGTGATTGGCCGGAAGCCCGCAGAGCGTCTGATTCCCGCACAAGCTACCGGCGTGAACGGTCGTAGGAAAGCATCGCTCCAGCGATGTGTATATTTTGGCGTTCGCCCCTCGATTCCCTAATATTAATTTAACTAAAACAATTAAATGACTGATTAATTTTATTCAAGCGGCTCCTACAATTTCTTCCCCTTTTATCTTCTTAAAAAGGAATTAAAGTGTTCATTAGATCGATTCCGTAGTATGATTGACTCAATTAGCCAAGAAGGCATTTTTTTTTCCAGAACAAGTGTCATGATTGTGAAGGTATAAAAATTTGCTCCAACTGTACAAGGAAAAACTGTAAGTAAAAAATTTATTAATTATCACCTTCGGCCATTACGTCTACCATTTAGGAGCGAGTACATTTTACCAACGGTCATATAAAAATACAACCATAAGTGTATAGAAGATGAGTGTTTTAATTGTCTAATCTGATTGTTCTCCCATACTTATATCACGAACAATGTGATACCCTACAACGATATTTGGCGATTTTTTTTGTTGGCGATTATGGCTAAATGATGAATCTATAAATCATAAATGATAATCTAAATCATAAATCAAAAGCCTAAAATAATAAATCCAAAATAAACAACATATAGGCTGCCATATTATATCACAAACAGTCCAGAGTGACATCGTTATCGTTGAAAACGGCGCCAAAGAAAAATCTCCAAATTCAGCTGTGGGGATATACTGAAGTTATAATTATCCGAATATAATTACTGAAGTTATATTATAAGTTATAGTTGTGGGTAACAACTATAGTATTTCCCCACAACTGGATTTGGCTATTATGGCTAAATCAAAAATCCAAAAATCATAAATGATAAAATCATAAGCTAAATCATAAATCTAAAATAAAAGCATGCAGGTTACCATATTTTATTGCAAAGAATCCAGAACGACTTCGTTATCGTTCAAAAAGGCGCTAAAAAAAAGAAAAAAAAAAAAAAAAAATTGCCAAATCCAGTTGTGGGGAAATACTATATACCTTATCAAATTATCAACGTATTACTTAGCCGCAGCAACGCGCGGCCGGGTCTGCTAGTATATATATATATATATATATATATATATATACACACATACTAAAATATTAAAGAAATGTATGATAAGGTGACTGAAATATTTCCTATTCAGAATAATTCAATATCAAACTGCTGCTTTTTAATCCAATTTTTGAATTATTATATACACATTTTTATTGAAACAATTTAAAATTATTGTATTTTCTGGATTTTAATATATTGATGGTGTCAGAAGAACGAAGATTTGTTATTAAATTAAAATTCTTAAAGCACAAGAAGTTTTATGTATTTCAGTAATTTTGAAGATAGGCGTCTTAAATCACTGACAAAGTAATTAGCAAAAATGTTATTCAATGTTGCATAGAAAAAGAACTATCTTGAACCATAATATAATACTGGAAGGTAGGCAGAATAACGTCTTAAATCATTGACAAGGTAATTAATAGGGCTGTGCCTATTAATCGATTAATCGGTTCGGTTAATCGATCAATGCTTAGTCCCGATCAATTTTTTTAATCGAGTTAATCGGCTCGATTAATTCGATTAAATATTTTCAAAATCCGATTAAAGTTTTCAAACTACGAATTAAAGTAAAAATTTAAAATACTGTTCTACCTACAAATTATTTTTTCTCACATATTTTGCTAACAAACATTCTAAGAAGCGTCCATCCAATAATGAAAAAAAAAAAAACAAAAAAAAAAAACAAAACCTCTTAACAGAAATTGTTACCCCTTTGTTTATAGAAAAAAGTGGGAAGACGGTTCTTGAACAAAATGCACTTTTAAGTCTGTGCTGGGGGGAATACGTTTCGCAGAAACAAGAAGCTTCCAAAAAAGAGAAATGTTCAATATAAAGAAAAGGACTGTGATTTCCACTATCCCTTTGATAGGGAAAGTGTCAACAGAAGGAAAGCAACAGGAAGGTTTCGCAATACCTTCGAGCGGTTATCATATTTGTCAACATCTTAATTAATATTCCGTAGTATCTTTAGTTCCGCCTTCTTTTTTACACCAGTATTCTTTTAGAATATTTTTCTTCTTATTTAATCGTAATTGCATTTGAAGAATATTGCTCTAAAAATTTACTGGTGTGAGAAAAAGGGCAGGACTAACAGTACTACGGAATATTAATTAAGATGTTGGCAAGTATGGGTTATTTTCCGTTAAGAATTGCTGATAATAACTATTGAAATAGAAACAGAAAATAACATTCTGTTTTCTATTCTGAAATGACGAAGAAAAGTTGAAATATAAACAATGATGAATTTGAGATTTTTTTATAATGATAATATGGAATTTTTAGAATTCATTTAACAATAGTAGCAAGCGAGGTGGAAAAGCAAGCTAGTATAAAATGAAAGTATATGTAAATTCATCTAATTTTTCTTTCAAATTGAAAATGAATTTATTAAAATAAAAATTAAATCAACGAAAATATTTATATAAAATTAACACTTAAATTCATCAACTATCACTCTGAAAATTGATATACATTTTAGTTATAAAACGGATATAATCGATTATTATTATTACTTTTTTTTTTCTTTCAGTCAAACATATGAATAAAATAGTAATATTGAGATTTTATTTTTTTTTTTAATATAAAAGTAATAATGAATGCAAGATGAATATATGTTATTTCTCATCTGTACTCTCGAATAAAAATTTTATTTGGAAATATATTAGGAATGTGTTTTTTCATTATTTATTTGCATGTTTATTATTATTATTATTATTTATTGTTTAAGGAACAAGCTACATTAACATCTATATAATTTTTATGGTTTGTTGTGTACTATCTGGAGGGGAAAAAATCACATAGGAGAATTTTATTCATCATTTAAATTAAATTATATAAAGAAAAATTAAAATCGATGAAAAATTCGATTAATCGGCCGATTAATCGATTAATGAACTACGATTAACTCAGTTAAAACTGTTAATCGATTTCCACCCCCTAGTAATTAACAAAATTGCCATTCAATGTTGCATAGAAAAAGAACCATCCTGAACCATAATATAATACTGGAAGATAGGCAGAATAACGTCTTAAATCACTGACAAGGTAATTAGCAAAACTGTTATTCAATGTTGCATAGAAAAAGAACCATCCCGAACCATAATATAATACTGGAAGATAGGCAGAATAACGTCTTAAATCCCTGACAAGGTAATTAGTAAAATTGTTATTCAATGTTGCATAGAAAAAGAACCATCCTGAACCATAATATAATATTGGAAAATAGGCAGAATAACGTTTTAAATCACTGGCAAGGTAATTAACAAATTGTTATTCAAAGTTGCATAGAAAAAGAACCATCCTGAATCATAATATAATACTGGAACAACAACAACAACAACAACAACAAATAGAAGTCAAAGCTATATTATTAAAATAACATAAATTAGTTTTTTTTTTCTTAATCTTCTATAAATATTAATTAAATACTTTTTTAGGATTATAGTTTCTTTTCCCCTATATCATAAATAAGGCCTTTTGACACGATTCTAATATTTCAGATTAGAAACTGCACTGTATTAAAACGTGATTATAGAAAGCTATAATTTAATATCCTTTCACTAACGAAGCATAAAACTTCTAAAAATGTTTTATTTTTACGTTTTCTTTATTTTATAGAAAAACTTATCAATACATAGAATATTGTAGATCAGAAAAAGAAATAAATAAATACCTAAACCTTTTTCCTTTGAAAGATGAGAAATTGAATTTTGAAGTGAAAAACCTGAAAACAGAAAAACTGTTCGGATTTCAGCGCTTAAATACATATTTTCTCAAAAAGTAATTTAAAAATATCGCAGAGAAAAAAAAAATGTAGCTCCATGATTTCATTTTCTAGTAAATAAAAGCATCCATCTACGATCTATTCTGCTATGTGAAAAATAAATCTGATTGTATCAGTTCCAATGAAAGCAAAAAGTTTCTTTTTTTCCCCTTTCAAAATAAAACTGGGCAATCTTTAAAATGAATGAGTATGGACGCATGAGTTGTATTTCGATTTTGGAATTAAATTAACTTCGCTTAGTACTTATTCCTTTTCATTAAGGCCGTATATATTGATGTTTCTATGAAAAAGTTATATTTCTTCTGATGAAAAATTTTCATTTAATAAATGATTTTATAGTTTATATAAAGCAATATGAATTACACTATATGCACAAAAATATTTGAAAAAAGATGCAAAACTGGTGTACAAACGATAAATAGACAATAAGACTTCTTCACACACCATAAATTTTAAGCCAGCACAACCGGTTTCGAAAGGACTTAGCCTTCCTTCATCAGGTGCAAAAAAAACACGTGCCTTGGAGGCAAAAGCAAGACATGCTTGCTGAGACATGCTTGCAAGACTGTCTTGCTTTTGCCTCCAAGGCAGTAGCATGTGTTTTTTTGTACCTGATGAAGGAAGGCTGAGTCCTTTCGAAACCGGTTGTGCTGGCTTAAAATTTATGGTGTGTGAAGAAGTCTTATTGTCTATTTATATTTGAAACGTTCGATTTTAGTCGTTTTCTCGAATGTCTAAAAAAATACTGGATAAATTTTACGGAACTTCAGAGATGTAAAGAACTTACATTTCAGCGAAAGTTTTGCTCCGAAGGTAAAAGGAGACCATTAAGAGATTATTAAATGTATATATATATATATATATACATATTCGGGATCAACCTGTAAAAAGAAAAATTGCTTACAAATAATTGCATCTTCAGCATATAATTGTGATGATTCTTTTACAGTAAAGCACCGTTTTTACGTCTTTCAAGGGACTAATGTAAAAGGACGTATAAACGAAAAGACGTATAATCGAAATTTAAAGTAAAACTTTGATTAAAAAAAAATAAGGACATTGTAGCAAAATTTATATGAAATACTAATAAATAAAGTTTTTTAAGGTAGTATAATTAGTATATTACTTTATAGGAGAATTTATATTTGAAGATAATAATTAAAATTAAAAAATAGCGAATTTTAATTGTGTATATTACTTATGTTTAATAATGACTATTATACGATTTATGTTCATACTGGTAGTTACTTAATTACATTAAGAAATCTTTAATATTCTCCTGACGTTCTGTGAACATATTAAGAAATGCATTGTGAATTCAATTCAATTTATTAAATGTTTTTCCACTCATGTTTTGATAAACGAAATAAGTTCGAAGTTTTTCTATGCAATTGATTGAGTTTGTAGAGGAAGATGGAATATCTCTTCGCATTTTACGTCATTATAGCTTAAATTATCATCAAATAATTTGTCTCCAATTACTTCCGCGATTGTGAATAATTCTGAAATAAAAATTGGTATCACAGTTTATAGGCCTCATTTAGAACGATAAAAGAATGTCCGGTCAAGAAATTTGAATTTTATAAAAGTGAAAAAGACGCATAACCGATAATGAACGGAGTAAAAACGAAATATTTTTGCATTAAAATGAATAGGAATGAATCGGGACTTCACCAAAAGGACGTATGAATGTAAAAGACGTATAAACGAGAGACGTATAAACGGTGTTTTACTGTAATTATTTATATTTATTTGTATGAGAATAGCTCGTTTATTTATGGAGATATAAAAATTTCTTTTAAAACAATGACGATTTTTTGTATTTGTTTGTTTATAAAATGTAGGATTTTCAAACAAATGCAATACCATTTTTAGAAAACTGGACATACTACAATAGAGGCAAGATACTACAATCAAAATATAAAATATTTGATAATAATTTTTCTGAACAATGTTTAACTGCTCATTTGCATAAGCGCAATGTCGCGCATATGCGAAACTTCTTTTGCATAACATATTAGCCAAATGTATAGAATTTCCTTATAAAAAAATAATAAAATATCGCGAAAATTCCGAAAAATAGTATAGAAAAGGGGATTGAATTCCAGTTACTCTCAAAATGATGTGAACAATAAAAGGTGTTATTCAGATTTTTATTTTGAATCAATTAATGTTAAAGTAATATACGTTGTAGAAATATATTTGTATGTACAGTATATTTTGTTCTTTTTTATTACGAGCCAAGGTTTGTTAAAATGTAAAAAATAATAATTACGTAAAAGTTATAATATCCAATATCAGTTAAAAGTTAAAATTTTTGAATAATTACAATAAAATTTAAAATTTCAGTCAACATTATGAACAGTGTTTAGGTGATATAACAAATAGAAATTTTTTATTTTTTATTTGAATGACTACTGCTTTGAACGGTAAAACTTTTACTAAAACAGCATCAGAATTATGATATATTTAAAAAAAAAATTGGTGTGTAACAACCACATGACTTCTGTTACGCAGTGCATATATTATGAACTCATTTTGGAAACAGATCAGTTTTATGTTTTCTGATCACACTAACAAATTCGACAACTAACAATTTTCCTTTAATAGCAAATTAACACATGCGTCCTTAAGTATATAAAACACAGAGTTATGTAGCGAGTTCAAAAAATCGGCAGAGTCGTTTTTTTTGAAAAACCCAAATTCCGAGATCTAAAATGGACCAACATAATAAGAATTCCTTTTAATGAGCCTGTAGTAAACAAGTAATACATGCGAGAGGACATTTAAAAAGGTGTTTTACAGAGCAAATTTTATGAAACTCGTTAGAGCTGCTTAGATATCGACTTTTGTTTCCACTTCCGATTTTCACCAAAACTTGGCAAACTCGCCTGTTCACCGGAAACCAACAGAAAACGAAAGGACTGTATACGAAAAGATATTTAAAAGGGAGTCAATCGGGGAAATTTGAAAAACAATCTTCGGAGCTGTTTTTTTTTTAAGAAATGCATTTGTGAGATCTAAAATTAACCTACTTATGCAGAATGTCTGTCAATTTTCGTGAAGTAACTAGCTAATACATACGGAATACCTTCTAAAAGAGAATTTACGTAACAACTTTGAATTCGTTAGATACGCTTTTTAGTTACGGACGTATGATCCCGCTTCCAGTTTTTCAATTTCCCCCAAAAGGTGGCAACATCATCTGTACATCGGACATGTCTTAATTATGATGACTCCTCCTCCCTTCCCTACTCACACTGACTAATTTCCAAAAATCACTTTGGGCTAAAGAAACCTTAAAACGTGCAAATTAAGGGAAAACTCGTTAACGAAATTTTTGACCAAAAACAATACTTGATTTAAAATAATAATAATAATAATAATAATAAAATAAAATAAAATAAAATAAAATAAAATAAAATAAATAAAAACCAAAAATTCCAAACTGTTTTAATTTAATTTAATTTAATTTAATTGGTTAATTAATTTATTTTTTTAAACTCAAGAAAGAAGAAAAGAGTCTAACTTTTTAAAATAGAATTCATACTACACTATGAAGTAACTGGAAGCAGAGATCAACTCGCAAACGAGTTTGTGCCAAGTGGGAGTGGGAAGGGAGAATTTTGCAAAACTGCATCTTAGTGAGGGTCAGAGCCCCAAAATCAACCTTCACACCAAAATTTTTGAATCAGTTATCCTTAGAATCGCCGCGATCATCTCGAGTCAATGAATGCATTATTCTATGTATGAAAAATAGATAAGGTAATAAAAAGTGATGCAGCCTAAACACAGAAAAATAACATTCTAAACATCTCGAATTTTTATACTTCTACCCTGGAAACTGGAAGTTCCATTCCCTTAGATTTATTCTCTAACATGAAAATGTCAATCGCTGTGTGAGGAATGAAAGTTCTTATATAAAATTCTTAAAATATTTTGCTATTCCTAATGAATTTAGTTTGAAAGTAAATACATTGATTTCTAAATGCTAAGTGACAATCTGTGTTGTTTTTCTTCTTTTCCGAATACTTCTTAAGGGGACTGAGAAGTGGTAAATTTAGGTTGTTGTTTTTACAGCCATATCTTTTTTTTTTTATGCATGTATCAATATAAATTTTTTTTATAACATATTAATAAGAAGTTCAAGAAATATTTGATGCAAATTATTTAATCTTACGCGTTTTTATAATAGCACTGTAAACATACATATTTTACTCTTAACGATTTTTTCACTTTATTCACTTTATTCACTTTTCTAAAATACTAAGGAAAATTTTACTTTAAAATCATGTATGATGATAAAAAATATTTTTGTTTATGTACTGAACCTATTTTATGTTTTGCTGTTCTTAAAAAAAAAAAAAAAAAAAAAAAAAAATGTAATTTTTACTTATTAGAAATAGGCATTTTTTAACACATATAGTTGCTGTTTTAAAAAATATCGCAAGGTTTATACATAAAAAAGAAAAATAGGTTCACTATATGCAGAGACACTTATTCTATTTATTAATTACAAACTTTGAATAAACACCACAAAATGCAATAAACTCGCAACAATTGTTTCGGGTCGAAAAAACACACGACCCTTCATCAGGCGAATAAAGTAAGCACGAGTGCTGCAGTCAAAGCGGCAACGCAGCACTCGTGCTTACTTTATTCGCTGATGAAGGGTCGTGTGTTTTTTCGACCCGAAACAATTGTTGCGAGTTTATTGCATTTTATGGTGTTTATTCAAAGTTTGTAAGTAATATTTTGTACAACGCCAGTTTTGTGGTGCTTTTTTATTAAACTTATTCTATTTCCCTCTAAATTGCAGAAAATACTTTCAACATATTTTTCACAAAGTGTACCAATATACAGAAAAATGACTTATTGAGAAAAATGCAAAAAGCACTTTAAGCCCTTCAAGTTTAAATGCTTATATATAATTATAAAATTTTTGCCCCATTGTCATTTTGTCCTAACATTTTTTTCCCTATATGCACTGTAAATAGAAGCGTCTTAAATTCAGACAGAAATGTGTCTGAAATGTCAATTCAGACACATAAATGTCTGAAACACTTACGCATGCAAAATTTCAGACGCATGTGCTGTCTTAAATTAAGACACGTAAGTGTCTTTTTTATAAATGAGCTCAGATAAGTGTCTGAATAAGGTCGATATGTCTGAAATTAAGACATATAACATTTTCAGACATTTTACAATTTATGCACTTAAAAATTCAGACATTACAAATTTCAGACACTTAGAAATTCAGACATTTGTATTACTTAACAAATTTTCCATATGGAATCTACTTTAAGCAGCATGCATATCCTGTTTTAACATTTTCTTAAACAAATAAATTTGACATTATTTTATGTAATATAAGTAGTTAACTTATTTAAATCACTTAGACACGGATCTTATTCTGTTAAAAATTAAAAAACAAAGTTAATTTTTATTTAAAATTCTCACATGTAATAAATAAAAAAAAAAAATATTAAGATAAACGAAGCATGTAACTTGTAGCTAAGAAAGCGAATTCGTAGCTAAACAATCTTAAACAATTTGTGCATAATTGATTTTTTTTTTCGCGTTTTAAAAATTATTTTATGTTTCCCTACACTTCAAAATGTAAAAGAGCATGTTTTTTTTTTTTTTTTTTTTTTTTTCATGTTATATAGTTTATTTTCTTGGAAATACCAGTTAAAAAAAAAAAAATCGTTTAAAATCCATAGGCTACTATTTTTTCATATTTATTACGCATTTTACAAAAAAAAAAAAAAAAAAAAAAAAAACTCTAAACCTCTACACAGGAAATTTAAGATAATATGTATTAAGCTTTACTTCTTATGAACAGTTTTTTTGAAAGACATAAAACTTCAATTTGTTTTACGGATACTAGAATATATTTCGTTATACAAGCGGAGTATAGCGTGAGCACCGATGGCTTGATTGGGAAGACACTCAACTTTGAATCCATAGGTTGTCAGTTCGATTCCTGCCGGGGGCAACGGGGACTATTATTGTAAAAGTTATTAATATATATATTCTATGCTCTAGGAGATTCTGAAATCTATTACTCACAGGTAAACAGTATAAAACGCATCTTTTTATTTATGAAAAATATTCACTTCAGACAGGATCAAAGATGGTGGAATTTCAGACGTTTCGAGTGTGAAACGTTGTGCCTTTTAAGACACTTTTTAGCATCTTAAAATTAAACACCCGTTTCAGACACAATTTTGTCTGAATTTCAGACACTTGTATTTACAGTGTGGTTTTTTTCTATTTATTATTATTATTATTATTATTATTCAGATAATAAACTCAAGTTCAGTTTCTCTGCACTTACATCAGAAACTTCTGTGAACTGATAGCCGTGGAACTTTCATCTACCAAACTTTTTCTGACAAAACATGCTTAAAAAAAAAAAAAAAAAAATCGAAGCAATAAATTATATATATTTATAATCTACAGAATCTGTACTATTTTTTAAGCCACTAATTGAGAAATCGAAATTTTGAAGGTATTTAACGTCCCAGTTCCCTTAAACAAATAATAAACTCACGAACATGAAATTTGGATGTCATTCTTTTTATCAAAATATTTAAATTTTATGTCTCTTTAAATTTAGGAATAATTTGTAAATTAATACTTATCTAATTTTTCTGAAAGCGCGTTTTGAAGAAAGGAAACATTCAAAAAATAAAGAAAAAAATAAATAAATAAATGAGATATTATGTTAAAAATACATTACAAACGGATGAAGATAAGTATATTTATGCAAACGAACATGGAATATACATTCTATATGTATAGAGTCAATTACTAACTGAAATTCTTATTATTTTGATGATGAATGTAACATATAAATTAATAATTATATTTTTTTTTTTCAAAAAAGTCCGTTATGGAAGCAAAACAAAAATAAATAAAAGAAGAAAAAGGCAACTGTGATTTAACATTTAAAGGCATGAGCATATTTGACGAACCATATTGCGTTCGAATGTAGTGTCGTCTAGAAATGTTCGTATTGACTCGAATTATACTATAAGATATTCAAGGTATTAATATGAAAAAAAAAAAAAAAAAAAAAAAAAAAAAAAAGAGCAAAATCAATTCAATAAAGATTCTAAACTATACTTAAAGGCATGTTATCAAAAAGGTCGAAAGCATTTTATTAAATAGATTAAAAAGAGAAAAAAAAAAAAAAAAAAAAAAAACAAGCGCTTTGACGCACAAATTTAGTCTTTAGGAAGAGCATAACCATCCCCGACTACGATACAAAATTCATAACGTTTGTTTATATTGATGACATGATGACAAGGTTTCAGAGGAACTGTTGAAGTTTCTCTTGCCGTTTAAATTGAAACCCCTATTGCAGCTGCGAAACCATTATTGGCAGCTAGTCATCTACCAAGTCACATTCCACATAATACGAATATCCCAACAAGTTTTGTTCTCAACTCTAGTAGATAGGAGGTGTCGAATTTGAACTCAGGTCACTCTCGACTTTTAGCCGTTCATAATTTTCCGTGGTTTTCTTAAAAACTCACAACAATGGGAACTAGAAAATCTTAAAAAGACTCCACGGAAGGTTTTTTTGGACACTCCTAGGTCACTAGTGTAAACATTTGGCCGTAATCCAACACAACACACCAGCTCCATATGTTTTATAGGATTTAGTTCGGGAAATCTTGCATGCGAATCCACTCGTAAAATTTCACTGCTATTGTCAATAAGACTACGAAAGTGATACAGCGAACATATTTGGAAATGGACTATCGGATAGATTTCACCAGGGCTATACTTTTCGTTATGCTTTAAAACTTTCTCTCGGGAGCAGCCCAATTAGGGACAATAACATATAAGAAGTTTTGTGATTAGAAACTGTCATTGATGACTGAAAATGATTGCTTCTTTTTACTTGCTCTTACCCATAAGGTAGAGAACGTATTGTTTTCGGGTCAAATTTTAGAAATTGAGTTTTTGTTATATTTACACGTTCTGAGGTTCCCTGAATGCGAAGATCATGTTTTTAGCGGTTGGTCTGAGTGAGTGTGTGTGTGTGTGTGTGTGTGTGTATCTGTTATCAGCATATCTAAGAACAAATAGCACCAGGAAGTCCAAACTTGGTATCCTAAATGTGTATCATATAGGGGCGCTACAATAAGCTTTTCGTTGAGACGAAGCAAATGGTTCGTGTACAGGGACACTCAAGAGTATTCAAATACATTATGTCTATGGGGGAAATTACAGGTAAATAGAGTTTAACATCTATAGGCTGCTCTAAATCAAATTAAATGAATATATATATTTTTATATGCGTAAAAACATCTCTCATGTAGAATATGGAAGGGAAATCATTCACTGTTCATTTACAGGGCCACACAAAAGAACTAGATTATAGTGCGACCATAGCTGAAAATTGGTGGAAGTGCATTTCAGGTTGTACCGTATATTATTACTATGGGATTATATTTAGGTGCACTATGTGGTTTGTACATAATCTTCAATAGATATACAGGGCTGCAAATATTTAAGCGACTACATTCTTTTTTATTGTTAGTAGAAGTGCTTTACTATAATATTTTAGCATGTCCAGGAAAGCTGCTCAGGAATGGAAATGAATTCATAGACATATGATAAATAATGTATGTTTTAAAGCTAAATATTTATCGTTTGTTTTTTATATATTTACACGTTTTGAGGATTCCTGATTACCGAAGTCAAGTTTTTTAAAGTTTGGTCTTTGTCTGTGTCTTTTAGAGTAACTTAATAAAGAATAATTTCAAGAGATCCAAAAGTTGTATTTTCAAATTAATATAAGTTTGTTGCTGGAAAAGTTTGATCAAGACTAATAACTTTCAAGAAATGTCGTGTGTGAAAGTTGTCTAAATAATTTTAAGTGAACTTTTAATTTTAATGACAGATTTAAATTCTATGTAAATATAGGTCCAGGAAAGCTGCTCAGGAATGGAAATGAATTCTTCATAGACATATGATAAATAATGTATGTTTTAAAGATAAATATTTATCGTTTGTTTTTTATATATTTACACGTTTTGAGGATTCCTGATTACCGAAGTCAAGTTTTTTAAAGTTTGGTCTTTGTGTGTGTCTTTTAGAGTAACTTTGTTGTAATGAAACGGGGAGGGTTGAGGAAATGTTTCATTTCTGTTTATAATCAAATAAGCATGAAACGTACTCACTTTATAATCATGCTAGAAAAACTTTCGGCAGAAAAAAAATTTGGTAAACTATTTAATTTAATTATTGGATTCCCTGCATCATGAATACAGACTTTTATTTAATGAAAATTTTCAGATTAAAATTTCAAATTTCTAACTTTTCGGAAAAAAAAGTCTCTTTTTCAAAAATTCCTAAACCTTTTGCAGTCGCAGATTTTTCCTATTTTGAATAGAATAAAGCGTTAGAATAGAATAAAGCTTTTAAAGCGTTACTGTATTTATCAAAATAATTTCAAGTATTCGTGTTTAAATCATTTAAATTTAATTTTCCACAATCGATGCGCTAAATGACACACACACACATATATATGAATTAATTAACTGATAACAAATGAAAAGCAATCCCAAAACACATGGGGGCCTTCTTTAGAGGAGCCCCAGGAATGGAAAATGAGAAGCTTCTGAGGGAACGTGTGCTTTAAGCCAAAAAATATGTTCCCAGCCCCCGACTTCTCAAAGATGAAAGCAAAAATATATAAAGCACGGAGTAATTGAAGGTCCAATGGGAGAAAGCTACGAAACTGTGATCTAAATTTTTGGTAAATATTGAGGGCGCCACTTGTCATTCCTCCCTACCTCGGCGCGGATATACTGTTGTTTTCAATAGAATTTTGCTGGAGTACATTTAAAATTTTTTATTTTAAGCAATTTAATTTCTTTGTAAGTTCTTAAAACTGCATAATTCAGATGTTTCAAATAAATGCTTCGTTTCCTAGTTGTAAAACAGGCTATGATAGTGATAAGAAAAAAAAAAAAAAGCCCTAGGAGAAAAATAAAGTGCGAGTTCGTGTTTTCTGCACCTAAAGTAAGTTTATTTTTTTGCTTTACAAAATTTCATCCATTCTCCTTCCTCCCAATTATCTGTTTTAGCTAGCTTCGGTTCATAAGAATCGTCATTTTTTAAAAGCTTTCTTTCAAAGTAAAATTAGTATAAAATGGCTCTTTAAAAAAACATGTTGGTTAGAATACTCTATTTAATGAAATTTGCTTTCAATCGAAATTTTTTCAGCTTGATATTATTTTTAAAAAAATAATTAAAACGAGACATTTCCCCATTGAATAACATTGCGGAGGCTGGAGAGAAGGAAGGATTGCACGCTGGCGCCATCTGTAAACATTAGAAAACAACATCACAAAATTTCAGCGTTACCTTCTTCTCCTGTCTTTTTACTCCGTAATATAAAGTAATCTAATTCAAGATTAAAAATGAATTAATACAAAACTCTAATATAAAGAATCAAATTTATAAATAAGATACATCTTATACTATTAAGTGAGCAATATTTGTATATTTCACTGTTCTCGAAAACGGTAGCTCGGACAGTTACGAGATTTAACACAAAGGTGCCCCCCGAAGGGTCATTGTGCACATCGAAGTCAGATTTTCGAATTTTTGATTAGTTTTTTCTTAATTAATTAAAATGTGAAAATAATAACCTTCTAATTTCTGATAAAAAAGCCATTTAAATTTTAACATTTTATCCATAATTTAATTGTTGCCATTTTTTTTCGACAAAATAATAATAATTAAAAAAAAAAAAAAAAAACGTACATTTATTTAAAATGAGGAAAATAAATCAGAAAGATTAGAAAATAAATTAGAAATATCAGTCGCATCGTTAAAAATATGATACCAAATGAAAGGGAAAATTTTTGTAAATCCGATGCATTAAACAGCTTATCAATCGGATGATTAGTTTTTTCTTAATTAATTAAAATGTGAAAATAATAACCTTCGAATTTCTGATAAATAAGCCATTTAAATTTTAAAATTTTATCCATAATTTAATTGTTGCCAATTTTTTTTTCGACAAAATAATAATAATAATAAAAAAAAAAAACGTACATCTTATACTATTAAGTGAGCAATATTTGTATGTATATTTCACTGATCTCGAAAACGGTAGCTCGGACTGTCACGAGATTTAACACAAAGGTGCATCCCGAAGGGTCATTGTGCACATCGAAGTCAGATTTTCGATTTTTGATTAGTTTTTTCTTAATTAATTAAAATGTGAAAATCACAACCTTCTAATTTCTGATAAAAAAAAGCCATTTAAATTTTAACATTTTATCCATAATTTAATTGTTGCCAATTTTTTTTTTCGACAAAATAATAATAATAATTAAAAAAAAAAACGTACATTTATTTAAAATGAGGAAAATAAATCAGAAAATTAGAAAATAAATTAGAAATATCACTCGCATCGTTACAAATAAGACACCAAATGAAAGGGAAAATTTTTGTAAATCCGATGCATTAAACAGCGTATCAATCGGATGATTAGATTTTTCTTAATTAATTAAAATGTGAAAATTAAAACCTTCTAATTTCTGATAAATAAGACATTTAAATTTTAAAATTTTATCCATAATTTAATTGTTGCCATTATTTTTCGACAAAATAATAATAATTAAAAAAAAAAAAAAAAAAAAAAAAAAAAACCGTACACTTATTTAAAATGAGGAAAATAAATCAGAAAGTTTAGAAAATAAATTAGAAATATCAGTCGCATCGTTACAAATAAGATAGCAAATGAAAGGGAAAATTTTTTTAAATCCGATGCATTAAACAGCTTATCAATCCGCGTTTGTAATGATCGATAGATGACGCTTTCTCAACTGCAGTTGTTAGTAAATATAGCCACGTGTAAATGTAGCCACGTGTATTTATTATCATTGTTTCAGTGTGAAAGCTATCAGTGGTGTGATAATTTCACCTTAGCCCACCAGAGGGAGAGCATTTCATTACAATCGCGGATCGGACAATTAGATTTTTTAAAATTAACTAAAGTATGAATTTTAGGTGGCAACAGCAGAAGATTGTATGGAAACCGTTAGGAGAAAAAAAAAAAAAAAAAAAAAAAAGAAAAATCTGCTTCACATTAAGTCACATGATTTTTAAAAGGGATTAAAAATTGCAGTTTTCAAATTCTTTTAAATTTTCTCTCACGAACACAAAAATATAATATACAGCCTGTACCCCACAAGACCAACTTGCATTTCAAATTTCATCAATTATTTTGGTTAAAACACAAAAGTTATAATTTTTTTTTTCAAATTAAGTTTTATTCTATTTTCGAAAAGATTTATGTGATCATAGATATAATAATATATATAGATCTATCATCCCCATATTATCGTGCAAAGATTTTTGATGCCGAAAAAAAAGCTTTGGAATCAGCCATTAAGTGGTATTGAAGGAAAAAAAAAAAAAAAAAAAAAAAGAAGAATGAATTTGAAACTATATCTGGGGAATTTACAGAACAAATGCAGTTTTAAAGATAGGAAATTTATTTCAACAAGCACTATTTTAAACCTAAAAAGCATTAAAAATATAAGCAGAATATAAAGGATTCTTATGTATAAACAAAAAAGAGTCTGATAAAATTATTAGCAAAATAGTCTTCCCCTTTTCATACAAAAAAAAAAAAAAAAAAAAAAAAAAATCCATCGCTAATATGGCGACAAAAATTCAAAAGCCGCCAATGGAGCGACATAATAAAGTTGTGTAACACGATAATGTTTACCTATTTATTTATTTTTTTATATAATAATCACTATGCTAATTTATCATACAAACAAATGAACCTCTGTGTGTTACTGCACTCTCACGCTGTCGAACAGAAATATTTGAAAAATTCAAATTAATATTTAAATAAATAAATAAAAATATGTTTAATGGGAAACATATATAACCATAAAAAGATTAGTTGTCTAAAATACGGCAGAAATAGCGCTCATAGCATATTGTTACAAGGGATTAAGTCTTATTGTTACAATGGATTAAGTCTAAAATGGTGACAAAAATTCAAAAGCCGCCAAAGAGAACTATATTAAGGCTGTACTATCAGGTTTACAACCCATGAATTAACAACACAAAAAATTAATTGTCTCATGCGACAGACGTAGCTGGTCACAGCATATTGTAATATTTGGCGTGAAATTGCTGTCATTTAATGGTTGATTGGATAAACAAAAAAAACATATGAAATAACGTAAAAGCAAATATTATGTTGTCTAAACCCAGTTACGTTTGAGTCCAGTCCGAGTTACATGTGAACAACACGTATAGTGTTGTTCACATGTAACTGGGATTCAAATATAAAAGGGAAACTGAAATTTTTTCGATACTATCTATTTCGAAACTGTTATATAATAAGCACCTAAATGGAAGCTCATTGGTAAACTATTGTCGCAGGTAATAGGGACAAGCGCCCGAGTTGCAGTGGATGACCAAATCGCTGCTGAATGCAGCAGGGACCTGGAGCGAGCTTTTGAACAATTTCAGTAATTTATTTTATTTTATTTTTATAAAGCTATATAGAAAAGAGTTTCCTTTAAATTTAGTGGCCAGCGAAGCGGGCAAAGCCTGCTAGTTTATTTAAAATGATGAAAATAAATCAGAAAGATTAAAAAATAAATTAGAAATATCAGTCGCATCGTTACAAATAAGATACCAAATGAAAGGGAAAATTTTTGTAAATCCGATGCATTAAACAGCTTATCAATCGGACAATTAGATTTTTTAAAATTAACTAAAGTATGAATTTTAGGTGGCAACAGCAGAAGATTGTATGGAAACCGTTAGGAGAAAAAAAATGAAAAATCTGCTTCACATTAAGTCACATGATTTTTAAGTGGGATTAAAAATTGCAGTTTTCAAATACTTTTAAATTTTCTCTCACGAACACAAAATATAATATACAGCCTGTACCCCACAAGACCAACTTGCATTTCAAATTTCATCAATTATTTTGGCTAATAAACAAAAGTTATTATTATTTATTTTTCAAATTAAGTTTTATTCTATCTTTGAAAAGGTTTATGTGATCATAGATATAATAATATGTATAGATCTATCATCCCCATATTATCGTGCAAAGATTTTTGATGCCGAATAAAAAGCTTTGGAATCAGCCATTAAGTGGTATTGAAGGAAAAAAGGAAAAAAAGAAGAATGAATTTGAAACACTATATGGAGCTTTTCATTCACCTTTAGTAAATAAATTATTCTTGAATTTTATTTGCTAAAACATTCGTGTGTATTCCCGTGTGTATTCACTCGGAGAAAGACTGCCATATTTTGGTAAAATCGCTGTCTTTTCCCGAGTGAAAAGGAATCACTTTTTTCTCCCCAATGATCAATCTATATATTATTACTATATCCATGTATGTGATACGATACATTAATAATTTGGGTTTAAAAGTTTTTTTAAATAGATTATTTAAACTCTATGAACCATATTTTTATTTTATCAGTTTCATTAACAGATCCTGCTGGGCGATTTTTTAAATTTTGGTGTTGAAGTACACCGAACGTTTTTCGACAAGAAGTTTAATATAGCAACAGCCATTTTAATCTAAGTAGCGCATCAAATATATAAAAAACATAAATGATTTATTCTTACAAAAAAATTACAGAATAAATGCAGTTTTAAAGGTAGGAAATTTATTTCAACAAGCACTATTTTAAACCTAAAAACCATTAAAAATATAAGCAGAATATAAAGAATTCTTATGTATAAACAAAAAAGAGTCTGATAAAATTATTAGCAAAATAGTCTTCCCCTTTTCATACAAAAAAAAAAAAAAAAAATTCCATCGCTAAAATGGCGACAAAAATTCAAAAGCCGCCAATGGAGCGACATAATAAAGTTGTGTAACACGATAATGTTTACCTATTTATTTATTTTTATACATAATAATCACTATGCTAATTTATCATACAAACAAATGAGCCTCTGTGTGTTACTGCACTTGCACGCTGTGGAACAGAAATATTCGAAAAATTCAAATTAATATTTAAATAAATAAATAAAAATATGTTTAATGGGAAATATGTATAACCATAAAAAGATTAGTTGTCTAAAATACGGCAGAAATAGCGTTCATAGCATATTGTTACAAGGGATTAAGTCTTATTGTTACAATGGATTAAGTCTAAAATGGTGACAAAAATTCAAAAGCCGCCAAAGAGAACTATATTAAGGCTGTACTATCAGGTTTACAACCCATGAGTTATATATAAACACAAAAAATTAATTGTCTCATGCGACAGACGTAGCCGGTCACAGCATATTGTAATATTTGGCGTGAAATTGCTGTCATTTAATGGTTGACTGGATAAACAAAATAAACATATGAAATAACGTAAAAGCAAATATTATATTGTCTAAACCCAGTTACGTTTGAGTCCAGTCCGAGTTACATGTGAACAACACGTATAGTGTTGTTCACATGTAACTGGGATTCAAATATAAAAGGGAAACTCCAATTTTTTCGATACTATCTATTTCGAAACTGTTATATAATAAGCACCTAAATGGAAGCTCATTGGTAAACTATTGTCGCAGGTAATAGGGACAAGCGACCGAGTTGCAGTGGATGACCAAATCGCTGCCGAATGCAGCAGGGACCTGGAGTGAGCTTTTGAAAAAATTCAGTAATTTATTTTATTTTATTTTTATAAAGCTATATAGAAAAGCGTTTCCTTTAAATTTAGTGGCCAGCGAAGCGGGCAAAGCCTGCTAGTTAGTAAATAATAACACACCAATATAAAATATAAAAATACATAAATACGTATTTATAGGACAAGCAGAATGAAAAAAGGAAAAATTAACCCCCCACAACACCAAAAGAAAGCAACCCCTCTTCGGCTGGTAGGACCACTTACCAGTTATTAAATGTCTCCCAAGAGGAAGAAAAACCTTGAATAAGATTAAAAATCAGGTAGTTTGAAGTGTTTACTTAGTAAGAAAGCAGGATAGCGGTTAACGGTTAAACTATTTTTAAAGTTTTTAAGAGCTATATTCAGGTCTATATTGTTATTGCAAATCATTTTAATTCTGTTAATTTGTGTAAACATAATATTTTTTAAAGCTTTATGACTAACGCAGGAAAACCAATTCCTCAGATTACAAATCCAATAGCAAAAATCCTGTCTTATCATAAATACCAATCGACCGGTTTTCACCAGTTTTTCTAATTTTTAAATCCGAAAAAAAAGTTTTGTCATCAGTATCAGTTCGGTTAAAAATAAAGTTGAATGGATAGGTTTCACTTGCGTATTTTGGAAAATTTTCACAGTTAAATACTATACGTCATCTCTGTAAAATATAATGTTTTTAAATTTTCTCTCGATAAATATAAAGAAAAGTGTTTGTAAAACGCTCGAGGTTTTCATTATCAATATTCAAAGTTTATTTCATATATATATGTATATATATATTGACACGATTATGCAAAATCCTTTGTTAAAAATAATGTATTGTTTCAGAAAACACCTAATGGCGGGGATTATTATTATTATTTTGCCAGCTATTTGCCGACACGCATCTGCAAAGGAATAATTTTTTTTATGCATTATCATAACATAATAATATACCTTCTACTTTCTCCACAATTTATTTCTAGGTGATCTTTCAGTTTTAGAAAATTTAGACACGATTAAAGAAAATAAAACTTTTTCAAGTATTATATAGCTAAGTTAAAAAATAAAATAAAATAAAAGTCCGAAAGAATGATAATTTTATGTAATAAGAAGCTTTCTTTCACCGTTAAGAATTTTGCACTATCTTTGCTACCTGGGGGCGTTTTTAATGAATTACACTCTTTCTGATTCGTGGCCTTCCCAGTCTCCAAACCTTAATCCATGCGTCTCTTGGCTTTGAGGGAATATGAAAGGTCTGGTAAGTCGAGATAATCCAAGAACTTTACCTGATCTTAAAGACAGCATTTCACAACATATTCATGACACTTTCCCGAATTTACTGCGGCCAGCTGTGGAACATGCTGTCTTTCACGATCTCAGACGGTAGTTGACAATGATGGCCGTCATGTCGAACATGTCTTTTTGTAATAAAGTTTGTAAAGTATCATAATTATATGTTAAATGTGTAATTCATTAAAAAAGCTCCCTTGTGGCGGAAATTTGAATTCCTTTCTTTCTTTCTTTCCTTTTTTTTTTTTTTTTTTTTTTTAAATTCGTTTAAACAAATTTCTATACCTTCATTATGTCCTACACAAAATTTTATAATTTTCTCAACGATAGTTTCGTCTGCAGACAACTTTAAAATAGGATTATTTTATTTCGGATACCCTGCATATCAAATGGATTTATTTTGGTGCTTTGCGGTTATGTTTTGAACACTGAGGTTAATTAGACCGTGATTTACGGCTTAAATTAGATTCCGAGCCACTAAGGAAATATCCAGCCCGAACCAGGATTCGTACCAGAATCCTGGGAACTAAGGCCAAAGTACTAACTATTCGGCCACTAGATAGAAATATATTGAATTATATTGCAAAACGGTGTCACATTTTTAATAAAAAAGCACCACAAAACTGGCGTTGTAAAAAATATTACTTACAAACTTTGAATAAATACCATAAAGTGCAATAAACTCGCAACAATTGTTTCGGGTCGAAAAAACACGATCCTTCATCAGGCGAATAAAGTAAGCACGAGTGCTGCAGTCAAAGCAGCAACGCACGATGTTTATTGGTAAAAATCAAAATTAAAGACAGCACATTTTTTTTCTTCTTTTTTCTTTTCTTCTTCTTCTTCTTTTTTTTTTAAATAAAAATTACCATGCAGGTGTAATTTCATTCTATAACAACTATATAATTATTTCTAACTGAAAAAGTATTTTACAGCAAGTCACTTGTTGACTCATTTACAGCGAGAGCTATTCATTAACAATGCACGGTAAAATCTAATTAAGTATAAAATTATTGCCATTTTAATGTTTATTAGTTCTTTAATCACATTAAAAATAAATTTTTTGTTATGAAGAGATGAACTGATATATATATATATAGGTATTAAAACATATTTAAAACATCCAAAAACGTGCAAATTCATCAAAGTTCTAACGATGGAAAATTTAATAAATTCAATACTTTGATATTATATTAAGACACATTAATGAAATTGAGAAAATTTCCAATTAATTTTGTACCTATAATTGCATTTTCAAAACTATGTCAATCAAATTCCTGTCAAATTAAAACATGACATTTACATATCAAAAATTTATCATAATGCAAAGAAAAAATTATAACATAAAGCAAAAATGTGCTAGCATTTTTTTTTCTTATAGAATTACCTTACAGACAGATCACGTTTTACAAAAAAATTATAAATCGATGAAGGATGACGGAAAAATCTCTATTTCATTTAAGAAGGTTCTATTTAATCCAGTAAATAATTTTGGATATACACAACGTGACTACGATATTAATTATTTTACAGACAGAATTGATACGGAGACTGATAATAGTATAGCGCATATTTTTGAAATTTTTGAATGATTTCAGACAACCAATCATGTTGTCTAAAAAAAGTTAATGTCAATCATTTGAAAGGTAGACTTCTCATCAAACAACTTGAAACACAAAGTATATAACATAATTTCAATGTAGTCACCGCATTTAAAAATTTGGAAAGAAAAATAAAATTATAAATAGAAACTAGTATGATGTGGCCACCACATGACTTCCTTCTATATAATTTTATACAAAATTCATTCAATACGTATTATTTATTAAATTATTTTCCATTATAAATGCAGACGATTTTTATCTGACAGAGTTATACATATCCCTAAATGCCGAAAGAAAGTCAATTTTTTGCAATTATCAGAAAAAATTACGATTTTTTTTCAAAGTTTTTTTTTCATTAAAAGATAAAAAAAAAATCGATAACTTTGTTTTAAATTTTCACAGATATTATAGTTCAACCATTTGTTTTAAAGGTCTTGACGAGATCTTTCGAAAGATACCCATATTGGAAATTCACTCCTCCCGGGGGTGTACTTCTCACCCAGGGGGTGAAGCATTGCTCCCACATGCACAATTTTTTTTCTATTTAACTACTATTATTATCAATAATTCAAATTATTTTATAGTCACACGTTTAAAATAACTCTCATTATGTGCATTTATACTAAATTTTGTCCGATACCGCCATGTTAAAAATTTAGAAAAAAAATGCGATGACAGCGTCCCCTGTTGAGCGATTGATCCCCAAATCTAATCAGCACCAGTTTATGTCAAGGTCCAACTAAGTACCAAGTTTTATTAAGTTTCGTTCATTGGTTCGTGAGATACAGGGCCCACAAAATTTGTGATACACATAGAGACAGACAGACTGACAGAAATTTTCTAAAAACAGTCAAATCCTGTTCAGGATATCCCAAAACGTGTAAATCCATCGAAAACTGTAGTTCGAAAATTTTCACGAATCCAATACTTTCTCTATATATACATACAGAAGAAAGTAGAAATCAATCAATGTATGATGGAAATATATACATATTCTATATTACTTAATAAATCAAAATAAATGAAAGATTTTTAGAAAATTTTCTCAAAAAAAAAAAAAAAAAAAGGTTACAAATTTAATTAAATTAATTACGATTTGTACATTTTCAAAATAAATACACTTAATAAATACACTTAAAGTAATTTATATATTAATTTTTGTGATACTGTACTACACATAAAAAAATTTAGAATTTAAATTTTAGAATTAATGAATTAATTGTGATTTTCAAAAAATTTGTACATGTTAAAAGAAGAATACTTATTTAGAGGATATTCTCATGATATTCTCATTTCTATTCGAAAACTTTTATTTGTTCATTTATTTTTAATCTAGTTTCAGCTAAACGTGACTGTAATGAAAATGTTTTAAGATTGAAGCAGATAGAATTGGCAAAATGAATATATATTATTTTTTTACTTTTTTATTTTGATTTTTTGCTTCACACTAGATAGAACATATTAGTTATGTATTGAGTATCATTTATTCTTTTTATGGCAGGAAATAACTTTCCGGGAATCATAACATTGTTAATTTTTTCAAATAAACTGAGATTATTATTAAATAAGAAAAATATCATTATTTTTGTTGAATGAAATACTTATTTTATGATTTTTTTAAAATTATTTTAATATTTTTGCTGTACGTCTTTTATTCTGCTTAAAAATAAATTTTAACGTATATGCTTCTTTATTTATTCTTAAAGTATCGAATTTGTTTGATGCTTCCGATTCAAAGTAAAATCTGATTAGAACCAAATGTCATCCAGTATATAAAACTGGAGTTATGTGCAGTCGGCACCAAAAATAACCGAGCACTAGCTATAATTCCTGTCTAAAAAAAGTACACTTAACACTGCTTTGCTAAATAAATCATTGTCGAGTCATGTTCTTAGTTAGTCTAAGAACATGGTTCGACAAGGATTTATTTAACAAAGCAGTTTTAAGTGTACTTTTTTGATATCGGAATTATTGGCTAGTGCTCGGATAATTTTGCTGCCGACTGTAGCAAAAACGTAATACCTTTGACAAAATGAAAAAAGTGAATGAAGTGTCTCTTGCGCATTTTGCTGAAACTGTGAAAACCGAACTACTGAAATTTTGAAACGAACAATAAGAGTTAGTGATTTAAAACTAATTAATTGTAGAGGTTATCGACTTAGTACGATTTTACATGTAAAAATCACTTTATTAGAAACTTGTATATGTATCGACGTATATCTGTTTAATTGTCTTCTTAAATAGATCGAAAAGAAATCAGAATGAAAACCTTCTTTAAAGCAATCAAATAAACCACACTGTAAAAAAAAAAAAAAAAAATCTGTTAAGAAATCGAAAACTTCTCAAAAAACTAGTATGTTGTCGCCACCACATGACTTTCTTCTATATTTTCCTGTACAAAATCACCCAGTAAAAATAATTTATTAAAATTATCATTTAAAAAAAAAATCTCACACTGTAAAAAATAGGTTCTCAAAAATGTGTATATATTGTCTCAAAATAGCCCCGAAACAATATATACTTCAATTTGAAAACTCATGTACTCATTTTTGAGTATATTGACATGCTCAAAAATGGGGTTGACCAATAAGAATCCCAATATCCCCATGTTTGACTTATCAATGTACTCAAAAATGAGTACATGGGTTTTCAAATTTATGTATATATTGTTTCGGGGCTATTTTGAGACAAAATATACTTATCTTTAAGAACCTATTTTTTACAGTGCATGACAATGCAGATGATTTTCTAATTAGAGAAGTAGTATAACACTAAATAAATATATATATATATATATATATATATATATGTACATATAAAAACAAATCAATTTTATTCTCAAAAATACATGAAAAAAATTGATAACTTTATTTTAAATTATCGCAGGTCGATGGTTAAACCATTCGTTTTAAACGTATTGGCGAGCTCTTTTGAAAGATACCCATCATGAAAATTTTCTCCCCTCGAGTGGGGACTTCCGTCCCGGGGGGGGGGGGGGGAGACGAGGCTCCTACATACACAATTTTTCTTTTCCCGGTTGACTATCTCTATTACAAATAATTCTTTTAAATTTCATAATAACTATTAAAACCTAATTATCTTTATGCACATTTATACAAAATTTTGTCCTATACCCCCATGTTAAAAATTTAGAAAAAGCGGGATGGCAACGCAAACTGTTGGACAATTTTTACCAAAAGTTGATAGGCACTAATTCGTGTCAAGGTGTAACTACGTATCAATTTGTATGAAATTCTGCGCAGTAGTACCTGAGATACAGTTGCCACAAAATTTTGTCACACGCACACAGACAGACAGACATACATTTTCTAAAAATTGTCAAATCGTGTTCTACAGCTCTCAAAACGTGTAAATCCATCAAAAACCCGAGGTCGAAAATTTTTACGAATCCAATACTTTCTTCTATTAAATATAGAAGAAAGTAAAAAAAAAAAAAAAAAAAAAAAAAAATTCTCTGTAACCTCATAAAATCTTTTTTTTTTTTAATTATTTATTTTTTATTACATCTCGGAATTAGTCGGATAGACCATTTCCCTGCGTGCAGCCCAGTATAAACTAGCCCTTGAATGATAGTTGTCAAGAGGTAAAAGATTAGAACTAATGTTGGCCAAAAAAGCATAAGCTGTCAAATGTCTAAAATCCATAGTCTCTCCATTTAAACACAAGGGACAGTCAGGAGTATCTTTCACACCTATACGGTGGAGGTGTCCTTGTAAATAGTCATGTCCATTTAAAGTTCTAAAATTTGCAGCAAAGGTTTGTCTAGGGAGATCCATTGGAACTGGATTCCTTAAAAGAATTTCCCAATTTTTTCCCTTAGCGTCATTTATTTCGAGTTTCACATACATAATTCCTTGTTGATCTTGTAATTGCGGAAAAAGTCTGACTGCATTTTAAATCGATAGTAGGCTGTAGAAGGCTGCAGCCATGTTTATCCAGGGAGTCTGCCCTTTCAATACCCGGAATATCACAGTGACTGGGTATCCACTGAAATATAATTATCCAACCAGCACGGTTTAGCAAGTTTACTTTTAGTTTTGTCTCCTCTACCCTTCTTGAACCAGTATTATTTAAAGAGCTGAGGGAGTGGATTGCAGACTGTGAATCCACAAGAAAAACTGCATGTCTTGTAAGAAGTGGTCAAGTCCAATAAAAAAGATAACACCTGACTAACTACCTCAATTTCTGCCTCATAGTTTGTAGCACCCAAACCAACTGCACAAGATCCTTCGAAAATGTTCTCACAGTAATATCCGGCTCCAGCTGAAGCATCCTCTTGGGATGAACTGTCAGTATAAGATATGTAACCATTGATACAGACTTCATCTGATGGCTGCATATATTTTACGTATGGGAAATTGGTATCAACGCAGAATGGAAAAGGGCCGAGTAGCTGAACAAATTATTTTTGGTGGCTGAGAGATAATAGTATCGCCTATAGTGCGATAGGCTGTGGTTCTATCCTGGCTGGTAGAACTGTCAAATCTTATTCTTTGCAAAAATTTTTGCGGTGTACAATACGGAAAAAACCTGTTGCGCACAAATATTCTCTGTATTGTTCTGTTACAGAAAATTTTTGTCAAAGTATTTTTCGTATAACTTACGGGTATTTCTCGGAAACTTTGCTGCCAGAAATTTTCTGTAATAAAACAGGATTATTATTATTATTATTATTATTATTATTATTATTTTTAAACAGTGTACATTTGATCAAATTTTTATGAAAAACATACTGATTTACATTTCACGTCCTTACATCATAAAGAAGCACAAATTAATCTTAAAATTTTATTTGTCTAACAGGTTTTGTTTATTGAATTTATGTATGTCCAGGTATTGTTCAAAGAAGGAATATTCCGAAATATTTCTCTAGAGAAGAGAAGCTAAAGAATAGGATGCATTGTATGTCTTTTATTGTTTGAGTTTGGTAACGAGGTTTATTAAAAATAATTGTTAACTAGCTTTGTTAACTAATTGTTAACTAACTTTGATAACTAATTGCTAATTAACTTTGAAAAATAGAAAATTTTAAAAGCGACTTTCGTAAAGTTTATCCATAGATTTTAAAATCTGCACATGCCGATAATAGCTGTCCTGGTAGTGTGTTCCAATCATGAAAGAGTATGAAGGGCAGTAGTGCAGAGTGAAGCTTTGTAGTTAGATCAGATTAATACTTCTTGTCAAAACACATCCTGATACAATAATTCAAGCGATGCTCCCAAGTGAGTTTTAGACACACAACAACAGATGCAATTTTAATTTGAATATCTTATATGGATAAACCGATTTTTTTTTTGTGATACTATGATGACGAATGACGCAAATTTGTCTAAGCTGCCAGAATTTTCATTTTTTTTCCGGAGTATTTTTAGCCCCGCATTTATTTCATTCCACTTATTTTTTGAGTGGTGCGAAATAAAGGCGGGGCTAAAAATACTCCGGAATAAATTAACCCTTTTCCGGCCCAAACGATGGAAATCTTTTGTTCAACTATCAGAAATAATTTTGAAGAGTGATATTTGATATACATAATGGATAAATAATCTTCGGAGTGATTAGGCAATAGTTAAAATTTAGTGGTAGATATTGTATAAAAAAAAAAAAAAATCCATAAATTTGGTATCACTGACCAGAGGAGAAAAATTAAATAGGACCGGTAAAGGGTTAAAATGACGGAAACTATGAATTGTATTATTATGGGGTATTAAACTGACACAATTCTCTCTACTGGGCACTTGATGGACAGTCTTGACAAAAAAAAAAAAAAAAAAAAAAAAAAAAAAAGTCATTTTGAGCAAGGATCTTTGAATGTATTTTATATCCTGCATTTTACTGTTGAATTTCAGAAAAATCAAAATATTTATAGTTTTCCTGATGATTTGATATTAGGTCATTTTCGTTTTGTATGTTTCTCCATAAAAGGGCCCGTTATATGTACTGACATCAGCACAAAACTTCGTATCATATGATGATACGACAGGATAATAGGGTATAGAGGTAAAGAAAGATGTTAAATATGATCCCAAGACTTAATATATTACACTTTACTTAGGGTTTCACGTAAAAAAACTGGTATACAATGTAACATGAAATATTCACAGTAGTTATACAAAAAGGTGTCAATGATAATGTCTTATTTCAGAAAAAAGAATTCCAAGCGTTGAAAAATTAGATAAAAATACAGAGGAGAACAACTCAATCAAAAGTTTGAATTAACATTTTCTTTTTATACACGTCACAAAATTTAATTCGGGCGTCATTTTCACCAGCGAAAGTACACAATCGGAATAGTTCATTAAAACCAACAATTTTCATATCCATGAACAAGCGTTTGTCACTACAGTTTATATATATACAATAAAATAGATTTGAATTTAATTCAACTGCAGAGGAAAGGTTGGTTTATTTCCTATTTAAAACTGTACATATTTGATATTTTATAATTTCACAACGAGTTTTTATCATTTTTACTTTCTCTTATCCTTACGGTAGAGAAAGTATTGTTTTAGGATCAAATTTCCGAAAGTGAGTTTTATTTTTTATTTTTTTTATTTTTTATTTTTATTTACATGTTCTGAGGTCCCTTAAATACGAAAATCACGTTTGTAGCGAATGGTCTGTGTGTCTGTTATCAGCATATCTCAAGAACAAATAGTAGCAGAAATTCCAAACTCGGTATTCAAAATGTGTATCACATAGGGATGCTACACTAAGCTTTTCGTTGAGATGAAGCAAATGGTTCGTGTACAGGGACACTCAATAGTATTCAAATACATTACATCTATAGGAGAAATTGCAGGTAAGTACACTTTAGCATCTATAGACTGCACTAAACCAAATGAAACGAGTATATATTTTTTGTAATAGTCAACTGGGAAAAAAAAAATTGTGTATGTAGGAGCCTCGCCTCCCCCCTGGGGTGGGGAGTCCCCCCTCGAGGGGAGTAAATTTTCATGATGGGTATCTTTCAAAAGAGCTCGTCAATACCTATAAAACGAATGGCTGAACCATCGATCTGCGATAATTTAAAATAAAGTTATCGATTTTTTTCATTTTTAACCAAAGAAAAAAAAAAAAAAAAAAAAAAAAAAAAAATTGTTTTTTGGATATTTAGTGTTATACTATTTCTCTAATATGGAAATCGTCTGCATTATCATGGAAGATAATTTAAAAAAAAAAAATAATTTTAATAAATTATATTTACTGAGTGAATTTGTATAGGAAAATATAGAAGAAACTCGTGCGGTGGCCACAATACACTAGTTATTTGTTGTTAGTGGATGTGCTTTACTAATAATATTTTACTACTTCCAGCAAAACTGTTCGGGAATTGAACTTAATTCCTCATAGAGATATGGTAAATAATGTATGTTTTAAGCTAAATATTCACCGCTTGCTTTTTCTATATTTACACGTTTTGAGGCTTCCTGATTACCGTACTCAAGTTTTTTAACATTTGATCTTTGTCTGTGTCTCTCAGAGTAACTTAAAAATGAATAATTATAGGAGATCCAAATGTTGTATTTTGAAGTTAATATAAGTTTGTTTGTTGCTGGAAAAATTTGATCAAGATTGATAAGTTTCATTGAATGTTGCGTGTGAAAATTGTCTGTATAATTTTAAGTAAATTTTTAATTTTAATAACAGAATTAAATTCTATATGAATGTAGGTGCATTAATGAAACGGGGGGTTGAGGGGGAGGTAGCCCTCCTCACACAAAACTATTTATCATATAAAACTCTTCCGAAGCCTAATTTGAATTATTTAACATAGGTTTACATAACAGTACTCGTTATCTTACCTCTTAATCTTCAACCTGTATTTATAGTATTAAATTTCAGGGTAAGAGAAAGTCGTGTGAGTAACACACCAGATTATTAATATTTGAATTTAGACCGTGATTTAATTAATTTAAGATACATTTTTTATTTTCTTCATTTCTCAAAGGTAATTCGTAAAACAATGTTCTTAACAAAATATCACAGACCAATCCCTTTGAGGGAAATGTTAATCAATGTATGCTACTATTGAATTTATTTTAAAAAATTGTTAAATGTATCTGCATGAAAGTTTAATATTACAAATCAGTAACATTTCTCTTAGAATATATTCATTAACAGTGATTAATCTCAAACTAGATATCTAAAGTATTAAGTTCAATGATTTTGAGATAAAAGATGAAAATATTTAATCAAATCCAAACACTTAAAAACATAGTGAAATTGAAAATGAAAATTAATCATTTAGTTAATTAATCATACAATTTCTAATGAAATCTAGTGATTAAAATGTGAAAATTGTTAAAGTTGAGTAGCAAAACAAAGTACTAACTTGAAAAACACAAAAATATTTTACTACATTGTGAGTATTTTTTTATAGTATAACTGTGTACATAACAAAAGAAAGTGGACTAACAACACACAGCTTAATATAAACATATTTTTAAATTCTGAACAGATTTACGAGGAGTAGAACTTAATGACATTTCGAGAGTGTGTAAAAAAGTACATTAGATTTTTACAACTGAAAAAGGACAATCTAAACTTATCTAAAAAATGGAAAAATCACGTGGTATATATATATATATATATATATATACCACGTGATTTTTCCATTTGTATATATATATATATATATATATATATATATATATATATATATATATTTAAATAAAATGATAATGAAAAAAAATAATAATTCAACTGTAACAAAAATTTTGAGTAATATTAGAAAGGTAGAACAATCATACAGATATTTAGTGGATTTGAGTAGTCATATTTTTTGAAATAGAGCTAAAAATCAGATAAACATTAAAAGTGCTCAAGCTCATAGTAAGCTCTAGATTTTAGCAGAATTTTCATCAAAATTGGGATAAAAATACAGGAATTATGTATCACGGAAATCAAAAACAAATATACATACATAAATGTGTAAATAAAAATTTGAACGGAGGTGGTTCACGATGTTTGGGTAGTAAAGGTAAAAAATATATGGTAAATTTTGGCTGCTTTTGGTCTGTGTTCTTCCAGACAGCTACAATAAATAGTTTGTATTCAAAGAGTTTCTATTATTAATATATATATATATATATATATAAACTTGTTTCAATATAACTGCAATTTGTATAACTCTTAACTTAAATGTATATATTTAAATTGAATTAACTTTCATATTACCTTAACATCCAAAATAAATATAAACTAAATCTTAATAATTATGAACTTAATCAAACGTTCTACAAATTTAGAATTTAGAATTTACACATGCAAGACCGTTTTAAAAAATGTAATGTTTGATACATAAAGATACATGAATTTTATTCTCGGAAAATCTTTTTTTATAACCCACTAAATATGAAAAGAGATTTAGGAAAAATATAACATTATTATAAAAAATTTTTCTCATGACATAAAGTTTTGACAACACGTTTTTCTAAAACTTTAATTACCTTTAAAATATATCATTTGAAAAATAGTGTTTCAAAAATATGACCGAAATTCGTTACACAAAAATTACCCACATTTTATTTTGGATTTTGAATCAAAAATGTATAGAAAAAGTTTCGTATAAAAAATTTAAAATTTCGCAAATTAGTTTTATGCTTGACTGCTAAAAAAAATTGGAACTTCTAATATTTTATTTACGCAATATTCTCCTGAGATTCGATATTCCGTGAAAAGAAAATTAATGTAGTTATATGTGCTTATAAGTTTTAGAGAAAATATGTGGCAATATTGAAGTTATAAAAATGATTGTCAATTAATAAATATATTTTAAAATATATTATTTGAAAACAAGTACATTTTCCACAAAATTTTGGCTTTGTTAAAGAAATGTAACCAAAAAATAAGAAAATTTTCTTTAATTCTAGAAATATTTCAAAGTAGTTAGAGATTTTCTCTACAGTATTTAAATGATTTTTGTAATCAACTGAGACTTTTTTTTTTTTTCATTTCATGAATAAACGGGCAAGAATTTTTTTAAACAGACATTTTTCATTAAAAATGCATCATATTTAAACCTGAAGGAAAAATAAAATACTGAAATTATACAGTAAAATGATATATTGGTTTACAAAAAAAAGTTTGGAAGATGAACTATTTCAAATTCATATTTTGTTCAAAAATATTTTTAAGATGAGACAGCTATTTTCTCAGGCAGTAGAAAAGAGTTGTCACCAGTTTGCTGTAGGCTACTAGGAAAAAAAAAAAAGAGTAAAAAAATGTATTACGAATTTAAATTACATCACAAAAGAAAATAATAATAAAACATAATAATAAAAGTAATATAAATATTTACAGAACGTTGACAACGCTAGTGTAAAAATATATATTTAAAGAAACTGCAATTTTGGTAGTATTAAGCGTACCGTCATCAGTGCAGGATAACAAGATAGATTATTGCTTTTATATATAATTAGGTATAATCCAGTATTTTACTTGGTTATTCTGCAGAGATGACGGCACGTTTAACGCCACCGAAACTGCAGTTTGCTTTTCATATATATTTTACATTGGTATTTTCAACGTTGTGTAAATATTTATCTTTCTGTTCATAGCCAAATCTGGTTATACATTAATAAAAGAAATATGCCGAATTTAAATACATCCCAAAAGTAAAACAAGTCCTTCCGGTTTATTCGGAAGGGTAGGTTGATTTCTTTTTCCTTATCAAGTAGCCGTCATTTTGTTTCAAAATGGCGGCTACAAATTATTAATGCACTTATTAGAAATATTGATGTAGGCTATGCACATATGGAGTTTTAAGCAAATCGGTTCATAAATACATTTTTATGTGAATTTAAAATTTTCAAGTGGCCGGCGCTTGGAAAAGAAATGGTGGGTTAAGTTGACAAATATATGAAATGTTTTTGTGAGATAAGTCTACTGTACACATATAGTTCGAATTAATTCAAAATCTCAAAAGTCATTGTGTTGAAAAATTAAGTGGCTGGCACTTCGATCAAAATGGCAGAGAAAGTTCCTCATCTAAAATATCGTTTCAAATTTGAAAATAATTTTTTTTTTGTAGAAATTCTTTCAAAGAGGCTTAGTAAGTTGATAAAATGTTAGTTTCCTGCATTTCTAGTTTGTTTTAGCATTAAAATAGCCTAATTTTTCCTTAAAAACGCATTAAAAAGATCCAGTAACGCAAGTAATGGATTTGGCGCCAAATTTGGCGACTTTTCCCCTATGGCGACTTTTTTTGGCGACTTTTGGCGAGAAAATACGTAGTATCGTTTATCGATATACCAAAGATGGACGCAATAACGTGATTGGTTTACGAGTTACGTGAATTTTTGTTGTTTGAATGATAAATCCATTTTTCAACTTTGATTTGAATTGATTAAGTATTTCTAAAGTTCCAGCAAACACATCGAAGATATTTGAAGCATAGGTTACTGTCCAACTGTGGTTTAAATCAGTGACGTGTTTCAAAAGTTATTATTATGGCAAATTTTCAAGTGCCAGTCTAAGTGGCTGCGACTTGGAAAACAAAATAGCAAAACAACTTGCCCATCGAAATCATCCAGTATATTTGTACGATAAGTTCATTGTCCAGTTTTTTTAAAAATCAAATCAGTATTTCAAAAATTATCGTTATAAGAAATTTTCAGTTTGTACCACTTGTAAAAAAAAGTGGAGTGAGATGCCCAGCGAACTTATCTAAGATATTTGAATGATAAATCCACTACCCAAATTTGATGCGAATTGATTTTGTATTACTAAAGTTACCATAATGACAAATTTTCAAGTGGCCGCCACTTGAAAATAAAATTGCGGATCAAGTCACCAAGTGAACTTATCCTAGATATTTGAACCAAAAGTTCACTATCCAGCTTTTATTTGAATCAGTTTAGTATTTTAAAAGTTATCGTGATGGCATATTTTCAAGTGGCAGTTTGATTTCAAGTGGCTGGAACTTAGACACAAGATGTCGGGACAAGTTGCCTAGTGAAAACATTCAAGATAATTATATGATAATATTAAAAGCAAAAACTGTTTTATTTAAGAGACAAAAATTTAAGTTAAAATACATTTTAAAAACAAAAATACATATAAAAACAATTAAAAGCTAGACGTTTCGAAACCCGTCCGGGTTTTCTCATCAGTAATTACAACACAATATGCAAACATTACATGAACACTCAAGGAGTTTAAAGAAGTACCGAATATTAAGGAGCCAGTGCGCATACTTATTGATAGTGTGGAGATGCTTGGCAGTGTGCCAGCTCTCAAGGAAAATACGCGATTTATAATTATGAAAATGATTTATAATTATGCATCTCCACACTATCAATGAAGCATGCGCACTGGCTCCTCAATATTCGGTACTCCTTTAAATTCCTTGAGTGTTCATGTAATGTTTGCATATTGTATTGCAATTACTGATGAGGAAACCTGGACGGGTTTCGAAACGTCTAGCTTTTAATTGTTTTTATATATATTTTTGTTTTTAAAATGTATTTTAACTTAAAATTTTTCCTCTTAAATAAAACAGTTTTTGCTTTTAATATATATAATTGAGACGGTGTGATATTTGTGAACGGTATATGATAATATCACTGTCAAAATTTGGTTCGATTTGAAGTATTATTTCAAAAGTTATCGTGATTTTAAATTTTCAAGTGGGAGCCTGATTTCAAGTGACCTCGCTTAACTTAAGATATCTCCCACTTAATTAAAAATGGCGGATATAGTTTATTAATAAACTTAATTGAGATCCTTATGTGGTCTGTATTTACATCAAAATTCAAACAATTTCGGAATACGCTTTTTACAATTTAAATTTGAAATTTTCAAGTAGTCTCCACTTGAAAACAAAATGGCGGAGCAACTTGGTTAACAAACTCATCTAAAATATTTATAAGAGAAGTTAAGACGCTGTTCAAATTTGGTTCCATTTGGAGTATTTTTTCGGAAGTTTCATGGTTTTAAATTTTCAAGTGGTGGCCTGATTTCAAGTGGTCCCGCTTAACTTAAGATATCCGTCACTTTATTAAAAATGGCGGATAAAGTTCATCAATAAAGTTATTTGAGACACTTGTGTAATCTATGTATACATCAAAATTAAAAAAAATTCGGAATACGCTTTTTACAATATGAATTTGAAATTTTTAAGTGCTCTCCACTTGAAAACAAAATAGCGGAGCAATTTGGTTAACAAATTCATCTAAGTTATTTATAAGATAAGTTAAGACACTGTCCAAATTTGGTTCAGTTTGGAGTATTATTTCAGAAGTTATTGTGATTTTAAATTTTCAAGTGGTAGCGTGATTTCAAGTGGCCCCGCTTAACTTAAGATATCTACCATTTTATTAAAAATGACGGATTAATTTCATTAATAAACATCATTGAGACCCTTATGTGGTGTATATTTACGAAAATTTTCAAAAAAATTCGGAATACGCTTTTTACAATTTGAATTTGAAATGTTCAAGTGGTCTCCACTTGAAAACGAAATGGCAGAGCAACTTGGTTAATAAACTCATCTATGATATTTATAAGATAAGTTAAGACACTGTCCAAATTTGGTTCGATTTGGAGTATTTTTTCGGAAGTTATAGGGATTTTAAATTTTCAAGTGGTAGCCTGATTTCAAATGGTCCCGCTTAACTTAAAATATCTGCCACTTTATTAATAATGGCGGATAAACTTCATTAATAAACTTCATTGAGACCCTTATGTGGCCTGTATTTATATCAAAATTCAAGCAAGTCTTGCTTTAAATATGCTTTTTACAATGTCGGTTTGAAATTTTCAAGTGGCTGCCACTTGAAAACAAAAAGTCGGAGCAACTTAGTTAACGAACTCATCCAAGATATTTATAAGATCAGTTCACTGTCCAAATTTGGTTCGATTTCGAGTATTATTTCGGGAGTTATCGTGATGACAAAATTTTCATTATAGATAGATAGATAGATAGATAGATATAGATAAACGAAGTGATTGCAATAGGTCGATTTCTAAAGAAATCAACCTAAAATAACAAAATACATAAATACATGGACTGTCACGCTGTACATTTTGTTACAATTACATTCATTACATACATTTCAAAAATAGAATTCAAGTCTTAAGTAAATTTTCGTATAAGATAGAAATAAAAATAAACAAAAATAATAAAAATCTACAATAAGTTATTAGTTTATATTCTGAGTTCCTTTAAAATTATAATACTTGTTCTTCTGAATTATTTGCTTTTATTTTCATCGATATTTTAATTATCAAACAAAAAAGCAAATCGGATGTCTTTTACAATTGATTTATAATTTATAAAATTATTTCTTATTTGTATGTTCAATGATATTTTATTCTCCATTCTTTGTTTACTTCTTATTCGAGAGTCATTTTTACTTCATCGTATTTTTTTTCTCATTCTTTTTTAAAATCCCTGTCACACTAGCATTTATACCAAATTTCAGTTTTATTATTTAATCGCAATTCTCTCTCTCTATTTTCACGGTTTTGTTCGTTGACACTTTGATGTTGCATCCGCGCCTCCTTTGTTTATCTCATGATAAGTCATACTATTATTTTAAATCGAAACCATTGTAGCTAGTTTTGTGTAATTTATATTTTTTGTTCATTCTTACGATCCATTTTTAAATGCCATTTCCGATGCTTTCTATTAAATTATTTTATTTAGCTTTTAGATTTTTAATTTGAAGTTGTCATAACTGTCCCTTTTAGTTATTTTAAAAAATGATTTTTTAATTTTAAGTGGGAATAAGAAAAGTTGTTTAAGCACACTGAAGTTGTAATCAATAGGTTGTGTTCTTATTAAAAAATAATGCTAAGTAGGATTTGGCAACGTATAAATAGAATTTGTTTTTCAGAATGTTTAGTTGAAAAGGTTTTTTATGTGTGTAAACAGATGTTGAATGCCAAATTAACGTACAACAGACAGTGTCAGTTGAATCGATGATGAAACTTTCACTTTTAATAAAGAAATAAAATATTGATATTTTTTAATAAAACTTTTTGCGCATTTTAATACGATTGCTGCGTAGCGAGGATAAAACCTCGATTTTATTTCAAAAGACCTATACTTAAAGATTAACAATTACAATTATGATAACGTCGCAGGTGAGCCTTAAAAAGGATAATTTTAGGTGTTCGTAGTAGGGCAATATTCAAAAAGTTGGCACTGAATATACATAACTTAACAATAAACTTGAGAATAAACTTAATTCTCATAATGAATTGAGTTTATAGTTTAATTTAAAGAGACCAATCGATATAATTTATTGTATATGCTTTGTATAAATATCTTAACCCTTTAAAATTCCCAACATATTTTCTTCAGAAAATTGCTAAATAAAATTCAGAAATGGCTTAAACACAGAGTGGACCATAAATGTATAAAAATCTGGAATGACCCCACTCAGTTTTACAAACGTTTTGTAATTAACACATGTTTAAACGAATTTAAATAAAAGGCGCAGTAAGGTAAACAGCAGGAATATCCCAGTGGCTTGTTTGAATACTCCTCCGTAAGTTGTATGTCATTTAATGGACCATAATACATCCAAATTCTTTTGTGCTACTCGTAAAGAACTATAAATGGTAAACTCGAAATATCAAATATTTATCTGTTCTTTACGTTTTAATCAATTCAATATTAATAAAGCGAAATTTAAATAGTTTGAAGTATAGACTGCAATGTATAAAAATTCTACTTTGTATACCAGCAAAAAAAGATTTAAATCATGTTTTTTTTTTTTTTTTTTATTTCTAGAAGTTTTTAAAAAGTCTTAAAGAACTCATGCAAATCTGTACGGTTCTTGCGATGATAACCTATGAGTAGTCTGCAGTTTATATCTTAAACAAATGTAGAGTTTAGATGCAAGCGCATTTAAAACAATTCAAGTGCATAGTCCGTAATGATAAATAATTTCTTTTAGTGATATTATAAGTGAGATATGAGACCCACACTCACAAAACTTTATAGAAATCTTGCGATTGTGACCTATAACATATTTACCAATTTTTAACTGAATGGAATAAGACATTTTGACGCTATCACACTTTAAAATATTTAAATCCATAGGCCATAATGATAAAAATATTTCTTTGAGTCCCTGTAAAAAAAAATCTGGAGTGACTCCACTCGACTTTTCGAACATTGAGTAATTAACAGTTTTGTAGATAAAGTAAAGAAAGAGGAGTTGTTAAACAAACAAAAGAGAGAAAACCATAATAGATTGTTTGAGTATTTATCTCCATATATTACACGATGTTTTATTTAACGCTACTGAACTTTGAGCCCATAGATCATAATGATAAAGAATTTTTCGTTGTGTCCCTGTAAAAACCTATAAATGCTAGATTCACCAAAATGCTTATAGTTAGTGCAACAGTGATTTATAATATTAATAAATTTTCAGCTAAATTGAATAAGGCGTTTAGATGCTATCGCACTTTTAAAAATTTGGTCCCATAGGCCATAATGATAAAGAATTTTTCTTTGTGTCCCTGTAAAAAAACTGTAAGTGCTAAATTCACCGAAAGCTATACAGTTGGTGAAACTGTAACCTATAACATGGATAAAATTTTTTTGCTCAGATTAATTAGGCGTTTAGACGCTGTCACACTTTTAAAAATTTGACCCCATAGGCCATCATGATAAAGAATTTTTCTTTGTACCCCTGTAAAAAACTGTAAGTGCTAAATTCACCAAAATCTATACAGTTCGTGCAACTGTGACCTATAACATGTGTACAATTTTTTTGCTCAGATTAATAATGCGTTTAGACGCTATCGTACTTTTAAAAATTTGGCCCCGTAGGCCATAATGATAAAGAATTTTTCCTGGTGTCCCTGTAAAAAAAACTATAAGTGCTAGATTTACCAAAATCCATAGGGTTCGTACTATGGTGACTTACAATATACGTACCAACTTTCAGCTTATTCGAACAAAGCTTTTAGACGCTAGCGCGTTCGCTCACAGACATACACACACACATACATACACACATACATACGCACATACATACATCATCGTAAAAATAGTGAAAACGGACTCAGGGGACCTCGAAACGTATAGAAACATCAAAATCTCAAATTCGGATTTGTGACATGATTACAATACTTTCCTCACTATAGTGTTCGAAAAGTAAAAAGTATAAGTGCTACACTCATCAACATCTATACGTTTTGCGTATGGGTTTGGTTCTTTTAAAACATAATCTAACTATTTTTATTGGAGTTAACGGGTGTTCAACTACTAGGTATCTAAAATATTATCAGTGCTAGTAAGCGACCAAATCATTCGACTACTGAATTTTAGTTTTTTTTTTTTTTTTTTTTTCCCAGTTGCTGATGAGCATCTCGCTTAAGTTTTCACAACGGATTTCTGAACTTGCGAATTTTTCTTGCATTTGAATTTGGTAACTCGTTTGGACGTGATAGTTTAAATAGTTTAGGAAAAAGATGGATTAAATTTTGGACAAAAACTTCGAAGAAGGAGGTTTGTTTCAGGGATGAGGCTGATTAGTAAGTCGATTTGTGTTGTTTAATTGTACAATCGAGTAAAAAAAAAAAAAAAAAAAAAAAAAAAAAACGCAACATTTGATGTAACTTCGTTGCTAATCGATGCATAGAAATTTAATAGGTATCATTCGACTGGGAATTGAGAGGACTTTTAGAAAATAAAGTGAAATTTTGAATTGGGGTCATCTACATATTAAAACGCGCACCAACTTTGATTTTTTCAATAGTAATACCTTATTTTTATTTCATATTTGAATTCCTGGGGTCGCGGCGATGCGAAAAAGTATATTGGTTGTATATTTTACTTATTTTTTTATTTAGTTAAAAGCGTTCAAAATTTTTAGGTGTCAATGTTAAATTCATATTTCAAATTTTTATTAATATCTTCACAAAAAAGTAATTTGATCAATGTATTTTTTATTTTTTATTTATTTATTTTTTTTTTTTTTTACGGGATACAGTGAAGAAACTCAAACATAATCCCTTATCCCTTTTGATTCTGAAGAATAGTTTTAATTCTGAAAAATATTAATAAATTTACATTAAAAAATATATGAATTATGACCTATATTAATTTTTACATAAAATGAATCCCAATGCTAAAAAATATGGGTGTGTAAATTTGCAGCTCATGGCAGTTATTAGTTTTCGAGATATAAATAAATCTTTCTTTTGGAGAGGCTTAGGGTCTCTTATATAGTTTTGCATGAGATAGCGAAGAAAATCTTTAAAAATAACAAAAAAAAAAAAAAAAAAAAAAATTATACAAAATACTTTTAATTTTTATTTACGGGTCAAACTGTATAACAACAACGTCAAACGCAAATAAATGAAATAAAAAAGATGATGTTTAAACATTAATGTTAACAAACAAATTCTTGTTTTCTAAAGAAAACAAGCCCCGCCTTTCGTCGTTCTTCTAAACCAAAAGAATACAGAAAAGAAAAGAGTAATTGATTATGCGTATTCGTATTAAACCCCTTATTTTACTTTGGCAAAAATATACACAAGTGGCATTTGCCTCATCGATTATTGGTGATACATTTTTAATCCTTTAAAAGAACACTAGAAGGAAAATGGTATTGGAATGCAATGCAGACTTGCTAGATCGCTTCTTAACTACCGTCTTAGTCAAAAGGTTAATCATTTAGTTCATATATAGCTTTATTTTTTCTATCTATTTATTTATTTTGTGTGTGTGTGTGGGGGGGGGGGGGGTTCTTATTATTTTAAGGATACTTTAGTCTGTAAAAATTATTTTTATAAATATATTTTAATTAAGAAACTAAATTTTCATAGAAATTATAAAACAAATCGTGCAGTTTCAAAGAGTTAAACTGACCAAAACTGGTAAGTATGATTAATATTGTTTAATGTTTACTTCAAGATACCTTACAATAATTTATCAGAAAATATTTAGTTTATGCATCGCCATCGTTATGTGTACATATAAATTATTTCAATTCGTATATTATGTCACACCTACAAAATAAAGTGAAGAAAAATTTAAGTTTTTTTGGTGATCAGTATAGTCACGATGTCACTTTTGAAATGAAAAATATCACACATTTTTCAAAGAACGCTGCCAGACCAATCTAAAATGTATTCTCTAATAAAGTTTTTAAGTATATACGTATTTAAGAAACCTAAATCAAGGATAGCTAAAATACCGCAAAAATTATCGTATTTTATCCTTATTAATTTTTATAACGTTGTTTTTCTTAAAAATTTTCCTGTGTGAAACAGTAAAATTTTGCCTAATTTTTGTAGGATCTTAATTTTATTTTTCTAGATTTACAGATTAATCTCTAACACATTTTGGATTATAACTCTATAAATACTAAAGATAAAGTATACAAACAGTACACTTTTCCGCACTGACAGACTCTCAGAAATTCGAATATGAAGTCAAAATTGGGTGTTGCTATTGAAAAAAATCAAAGTTTGTGCTCATTTCTATATGTATAATTATGTAATATTAAAGTAAAATATACATTCGGATCCCGGTTCAGGCATGGATGTTTGTGGCGTCCTTTATTTGAGAAATAAAATTAAGAAATTGTGGATTGTTATTATATAACATGGATCAATCGAGACAAAAGTCATTGTAACTATAGGCCTCCAAATTGTGAAATAAATACCCCGAATCCTATAAAACAACGTGCAAAATTTTTTTTGGAATTATAAGTCAAAAATTAATGGGCAAGAAATATTTTGAATTTTTAACAATTAACTAATAATTGTTATTAATATGTTAATTAATTATAATGTAAATGTTAATTTTAATATGGATTTTTTTTAAAACTCTAAATGAGACTATATGAAACTGTAACTTTTTGCAGTAATAGATTTATAATTGAAGTTTCTTTATTTCGAAAGTCCACCATCACCTTAAACATGAAAAGTTTCAAAATTGCATATATAGTTAGTGTTTAATCGTCGTACAATTTGAGAATTGCCCAGTAAAACAATATATTTTAAAATCTAAAACTACTTAGATAGCTGCTCATTATTATAGATTTTAAAGTGTTCTTTTTTTAAAAAAATAGTTATTTAATATATAAACTATATTCACAATATATTTTACGTTTATTCGATGAAAGTAACTGCGCGTTTTATATTAAGCAATAAATATTAGGAAAATTAAACAACAATTCTACATTTGTTTTAACAAAAGAGAAGTCTGTGAGTGTTCTTGATTACATTAATAAAGTTACATAAAATTTTGTTTAAGGAAATTTTAATTAATTTTGAATTCCGGAAAAAATGGTTTCAACCTTTATTTCGACTCTAAATACTCTGAAGTACTCTTTGAGTGTTGCCAAATTTAGAAACTCTTTTATTCAATAATCACCAATAATTTTAAAGAGTGTTATTTGACATTCGTAGTGAACAAATAGCCTTCAAAGCGATTAGCCATCCGTTACAGTTAAAATTTAGTGGTGGCTATTGAATGAAAATGTCCTTAACACTGACCAGCAGGGTTGCCAAATTTGGCCTTTTTTTTTATTCAATAGTCACCAATAATTTTGAGAAGTGGCATTTGATATAAATAATACACTATCAATCTTCGAAGTTATTAGTCAAATGTTACAAATAAAAACTATTGGTGACTATTGAATGAAAAAAAGACCAAATTTGGCAACCCTGCTCACCAGAGGAGTGGAATTAAATAGGACTGGCAAAGGGTTAAGTATCATATGCAGCATGGGATCATGAAAAAATAAATAAATAAAAAGATGCCTTTACCATTTTTCAGATTAATTTTGTGTTTGAATATTAAATCTATTTCAAATTTATATGGATTTTTTTATTCAAGAAATATTTTAAATGATTTCATCTAAGTGGAAAAAGTAAAGTTATTTAATTTTATGGCTTTCACAGAAATGTTTCAATAATAAAAAAAAAAAAAAAAATAAATAAATAAATAAAATAAAAAAAGTAGAAATCAGAAATTATAATTTAAATACTGATACATACATGACTATCCCTTAACTTGAATATACTGCTGAATGTACTTATCTAAAAAATACGAAAGTTTTTTTTTTCCTTGGAATTCCACAAAATTTCTCGTAGAGTAAAAAATATTCCTAATTATGATTAAATTGCCATCAGAAACCATCAGAAATTAAAAAAAAAAAAAATGGATTTATTTATTTATTTATTTATTTATTTATTTATTTTTTTTAAGATTCTGAAGTTTTATCATACTTAAATATATACAGAGATAAAAAAAAAATCAGTACAAAAATAAATTTGAAAAAAATATCTTCAAATCACTGAATCAAAAATAAATGGAATAGTTAAAAGAAATATTTTATTCTTAAAAGTATCGTGCAGAAGTTTTTGTAAATTTTACTATTTTAAATTCATATTTTTTTTCAAGCATATTTCATTTCGTGCTCTTTAAAAGTCCAATACTTTCTTAACTTAAAGTACTTTATTTCTTTTTCATCAGTAGTTTTAGTTATATAATAAAACAAAAAGAAGAAAAATAAGAACTTATGCATTCTTTAATGTTTTTATATAATCTTTCACATTTTTTTTTTTCTTATTTTTATAATATTCAGTAGGTAATTTTTTTTTGTTCCCTTTTTTAATTACAGATACTTTTGTACATTTTAGGAAATGAAACTTAAGTAATCGATAAATAAGAGAGAACAATAAAAAATTAATTATTTGAAATATAGCGCAGTTAAAATCTTGAGGCTTATCACGAATGAAAAGAATCCTCCTGCTCACATACTGCAACCAAAACACATTTTAAACATTACATTTTACAGACATTTTGATTTTTGTTTAATTTTTTACTGGTCCTCTTTTCCTCTTCACGACATAACTTTTGTAGTAATATTTGAGGTATAACATACTCTTTACACCACCAAAGTCTCTTGATGATTTCTAAATAACTTTTTTAGATCTTTGACAAAACATCTAAATTCGAATGTGACCGAATATTTATTGGATAATGTATACTTCATATGAGAATAGTAGGTCGAGGTTACATTTACCTCAAACCGAGGGGCAGTGAAACCGCGAAGCACACAATTTTCATGCATTTTTCTCTTTAAGTAGCACAATGTTAAAAAAAAAAACTCTCTCTCCTTTTTTAACCAATTATTTGTAGTTTATACCTAAATATTTTAAAAATGTAAATATACACTATCTACCAATAAGTATTTAGACACTTTCCAATTTAGACGTTTTGTCAAATAACTTAAAAAGTTCTTTAGAAATCATCTTGAAACTTTGATAGTGTAAAAAACATGTTATACCTCTTATTTTTCAGTAAAAGTTGTGTCCTGAAAAGGAAAAGGGGACCAGTAAAAAATTTAACAAAAATCAAAATGTTTTGGATCATCCTGTAAAAGATAATGCTTTAAATGCGTTTTGGCTGTAGCCTGTGATTATGAGTTTTCTCATTATCTGTATAAAATTTCATGAGGCTACCACATATATTCATGGAGATATAACGGTTTCTTTAAAAATTGCAAAAACAATTTCCACTTTTTAAATTATAACACGTAGGGTATTAAACCCAGCGCAAAGCTATTTTCAGAAAATATGGCATACTACATTAGAAACAGCATACATCAATCAGAAGGAAAAAATGTTAAATATCTTACGAAATACGAGCACTTTTACAAATAATTTTTAACTGCGCATGCGCAAGCTTTATAAAAAAATCATTTGCATAATTTAATAGCCAAAGGTATTGAACAACTTATATGAAAACCGCAAACAAATGTCATGTAAATTTAAAACGTTACGAGATATAGAATGAACAGAATTTCAGTTCTCTCAAAATAAAACCTAAACTATAAGGGGTTTTACTCACATTTTTATTCTGATTCAATCAATGCCCAGTGGTATTACAGTGTTTCCGCTAATTGTAAATAAATATTGATAAAACCCCCTAACATCTTTCGCCTTTTTGAGAAGAACTTAAATTCTGTTTATTCTACCTCTCGTAACGTTTTGAATTTACATGATATTTGTTTGGGGTTTCTATATAAGTTGCTCAATACCTTTGACTACTAAATTGTGCAAATTAAATTTTTATAAAGCTTGCGCATGCGTAGTTAAAAATTATGTTGTTAAAGTGCTCGTATTTCGTAATATATTCACCATTTTTGCATTCTGATTGCTGTATGCTGTGTCTAATATAGTGTGCCATGTTTCCTAAATATGGCTTTGCATTCTAATTTCTGATACCCTACTTGTTATAATTAAAAAAAAGTGGAAATTGTTTTTGAAAGTTTTTAAAGAAACCGTTATATCTCCATAAATATATGTGATTGCCTCATAAAATTTTATACAGATAATGAGAAAAATCTGCATATTCATATGCTACAGCGAAAATGCATTTAAAGCATTACTTTTTACAGGATGATCCAAAACATTTTGATTTTTGTTTAATTTTTACTGCCCCCCTTTTCCTTTTCAGGACGCAACTTTTGTTGAAAAATATGAGGTATAACAAGTTCTTTACACTACCAAAGTATCAAGATGGTTCCTAAACAACTTTTCTAGATATTTGGCAAAATGTCCAAATTCAAAAGTGTCGAAATATCTCTTTGTAGATAGTGTATTAACTACTGAGTAAAATGAGGTCAAAGTGGAACTTTACCAAAACTTTGTTATACTTGCCCCACTGTAAAAAAAAAAAAAAAAAAAAAAAAAAAGGCTTTAAGGTGATGGTGTTCTTTAAAATGGCAAAAATAGACTAAAAGTGAAATGTTTCAATTTTACTAAAATATGTAATTTATATTTGTATTTATATTTATGTATTTATGTATTCATATTTGTAAAGCAATATTGAATCTATCGTAATATGAAACCTTTAAACACCATCTTATCAAAACTAAATTTTGCGTAGTTGCGTCAAGTTTAAAATTTTCCATGCGTCTTATTTCTGGTTGTATCTTTGTAAAACTCCATTTAAAGATTTTTGTACATTTTTGCATAGAACATTGTTAAAATTTTCCAATTTTGTTTTTTAAACTTTAAAATTTTGAAATAGATAAACTTTTTCTTTCTTTTTTTTTTTTTTTTTGATAATTATGATTGTAAATAAAAAATTTCAACTAAGTTTTGTTAAAATCATGTTAGCCAACGAATTGGCACTGTCTACAGGGAGCTGCTCTCTAGAACCTCACGTTTGAGGTTTGAATCCCGGTTCAGATATAGATGTTTGTGGTGTCCTTTATGTATGAAATATCTATTACAAAATGTGGATTGTTGTTAAACTGTATAATATGGATCAATCCTGACATGAAAAAATAAATAAAAAGGTGCGTTTATAATTTTTTCAAATTAATTTCTGCTTGATTTTTTAAATCTATTTCAAATTTCTGAAATTTTTATTTAGGAAATAGTTTAAATTATTTCATTTAAAAGAAAAAAGTAAACTTGCATAATTTTCTGACTTTTACAAAAATGTCTCAATATATATATATATATATAAAATGTAGAAATCGGAAATTATAATTTAAATACTGATAAGTACGAATATCCCTTAACTTAAAAATACTGCTGAATGTAATTATCTAAAAAATATATGATTTTTGTTTCCTTTTTTTTTAATTCCACAAATTTTCTCAAAGAGTAAAAAATATTCCTAATTATGATTAAATTGCCATCAGAAGCTAAGTTATTTTCATTTTTTAAAAATGGATTTTTTTTTTTTTTTTTTAAGATTCAAGTTTTATCATACTTAAATTTATGAAGAGATAAAAAAAAAATCTTCAATTCAAAAATAAGTTTGAAAAAAAAAAAAAAAAAAAAAAAAAAAAATCTTCAAGTCATTGAATCAAAAATAAATGGAATAGTTAAAATAAATATTTTATTATTAAAAGTATCGTGGAAAAGTTTTTGTAAATTTTACTATTTTAAATTCATATCTTTTTGAAGCATATTTTATTTCGTGCTCTTTGAAAATCGAATACCTTATTAACTTAAAGTACTTTACTTCTTTTTTCATAAATAGTGTTAGCTATATAATAAAATAAAAAGAAGAAGAAGAAAAAACAGAACTTATGCATTTTTAAAAGTTTTTTCATATAATCTTAAAAAAAAATTTTTTTTTAGTTTTTTTTTTTCTTATTTCTATAATATTCAGTAGGTACTTCCTTATTTTGTGCCTCTTTTTATTACAGATATTTTTGTACGTTTTTTGTACGTTTTAGGAAATAAATCTTAAGTAATCGAGAAATAAGTAAGATAATTAATAAAAAAAAAAATATATAAATATTTGAAATATAGTGCAGTTAAAAGTCTGAACATATCACGAATCAGCCCGTAAAAATTTTATGCAAAAGATTACAGCAGTTCGTTGGTAAAAGTATTCCCTACTTACTGTTTTGCATTTTTACAGCGTGTTATACAATAAATTTGCTATAATTTTTTATTCACGTGTGCTATAAGTTTTACAGTTTTCTGTTTAAAAAAAAAAAATCTTCTGAAACGTGCAATTTAGAGCAATTCAAAATTTTTTTTTTTCTTTACACATGATTATTTGAGCAAATATCCATGTCTGACGCGAATTTCAAACGAACTATCTTCTGTTCTGAATGTCTGAACGTCACTCTATCCCAAGTGAGCGAATAAGTTACATTCGTTCCTTCTGTTATAAAAACAGATATGGTCAAGATCGATGCTAATTGATTAATAATTTCATAACGCACACCAAATGGCTTCTAGCAAAAATTTTGCCAAGGATTTACAATACAATGTGAAGTAACCATTTTTCAACTGTTTTTACAGAACTAGTTGTAAGAAATTTCAACAAACTGTGCTGTATTTATGCTAAGAAAATGATGTATTTTTACCGAATTCTGTTTGCAACATAGATATTTTATGACAAACGAAGGCGAAAGACCGTATAATATTAGTGCAAACATTACATGAGCTATAGTTATTATGGAACAAAAACTGTGAATGAAATATGTTTACTACTGGTGTAGAATAGGCTGGTTAGAACTTGTTCTACATTGAAAATATTCCGCAATGGAAAAAAATAAAAAATAAAAAAATAAAATAAAACCCCATTGATGATGATCCACGTGTGGAACTTTCTCGCTAAACGTCAAGTATCTGATATAAATCATGCACCATATCCTCCAAACTTTCTACCTGTAGATTTCTTTTTGTTCCCAGACATCAAGATAAAGCTAAAATGCATACCTTTACATATAAATACCAAAGATCCAATAATGTATAACATGCTCTCTCTGAGGTATTCCGCGGAAAAGCATTTTCTGATAGTTACCAACAACTTTACACATGCTGCGAATAGTATGTTACAGCTAATGGTGATAATTCGATTACTTTAAAGGTCAATATACACCCAGCGACAAAAAGATAGGTACAAATGGTTTTTTCTTTGATTTTTCATAAAATAACATTATCTAAATTGTGCTTATCATTTATTATTATCATAAAATAACATTATTCCCGTTTGTTTTAAGACTAATTTAGAAAAGTTTTAAGACTAAAATTTTTCTAATTTAAGACTACACTTCGCGACAAAAAGATAGGAACAAAGGTTTTTCTTTTAATTTTTCATAAAATAACATTATCAAATTGTGCTGATCATTTATTATCATAACAAAAGATTATCATGTCAAAAACATAATAAATATTTGAATCATATTCAAAATAATCATATTCAAAAAAAAAAAAAGGAAACCTTTGTTCCTATCTTTTTGTCGCGGTGTGTAGCCTTAAATTAGAAAAATTTTAGTCTTAAAATTTTTCTAAATTAGTTTTAAAACAAAAATTACTCCGGGAATAGTGTTATTTTATTGTTCTATTAAACAGTTGCACTTGAAATTGTTGCAAGACATTGATTTTTAAACAAAGACATTTAGCAATTAAATATATTTTCATCAATAGTTGAGGTTCAATCCTTTATTCAAGTTTATTTATTTGCATGATTAATAGGAATTAACTAGCATAAATATACGTCTATATTCATTTATAATCGAAATTTAATGATTTATTTAAATTAGTTGATTAATATGATTGAAAGGAATTGCTTAGCACAATTACATTTTTTTTTTTTTTTTTTAAGTAACCTACAATTCTTTCATCTCTCTTTTTATTTATTTATTTATTTATTATTTATTAAAAGCTATGCGTGCTTTCAGATTTTCATGAAATGTTTGCAAAAATGGTATAAATAAATTTTGCTATAGTAACAGAAATAATCTAAAATACTTTCAAGTCATAAAATGCCTTGATTAACACTCATAATTTAAAGTAAATATGTATTTAAACAAAGATTACACCTTTCCTCAACAAATAATATATAAATATAAGTTATAATATAGATCCAGTTTGATACATAAAACTTTACATTGCGCATGGTTTTATGGTGGTAGATTGTATATGGTAAATATAAAAAAACAGAAAAAGAAAATGATTTTGTACTTAAGAGACTAAATTTTTCTTAACTATACCGAAAACATTTTTGCTCATTTCTAGAAAACTTAATGTAATATGCATGTCACTAAACAGATTATTTAAAAAATATTATATAAAAATGTCTAGGAAAATGCACATATTTTAAAATAACGCTGTAATAAAAATTTATACATTTTACAATTTTGCAAATTAGTTTTAGATTTTACTGTTATGTAATTTGAAAAAAATAATGGTTTTAACTTCTGGGAATATGAACTAAGTCAAAAGTTAAAAAACAAAACAAAATGTAAATTATAAATAAAATGTTACAAATATTGAGGCTAAAAAATGAGAGACCGATCAATGTATGTATTTTTAGAAACAAAATATAATAATTTGAATAAATATAAGTATATTATCACATAATTTATCGGTACTGCTGAATACATTTAACCAAAAATGATGAAATTTTATTTAAATTACGGAACTTTCTCGTAGTTAGAATTATTCTCATCTGTATTTATTTAAATTGCTTTGGGAATACATCGACAGAAGTTATTTCCTTCATTGAAAATACAGGAAGAGAATTCTTTTATTTGGTTATTTTTCATGTACATAATGTTCGAAACCTAAATATAAGAACAAAAACAAAATAAAAAATAAATTCAGAAACTACTAAATCAAAAATAAATGGAATAGTTAAAATAAATATTATTAAAAGCAACATGCAAAAGTTTTTTGGAATAGAAATATTTCACATACATAATTTGTTCCATAATATTTTATATCGTGTTCCTTTGATAGTTGGATAGTTTTTTAATCTTAAATTACTTTACTACTATTTTCATTAATATGCTTGATTATCTGAAGAAACCGAATGGGGTATTTTGCACATTTTTACATTTATTAACTTTTTTGGTACTTATTTTTTAACCTCCATATTTTTTGTTGCTCTTCTTTTTCTTGTTATATTTTTATTTCAGAATATTAAAATTTTTAATGTTTAAAAATATATAAATGAATATTTCATATTTGAAACGCATCGCAATAATTACAAGAACTTATATTTGTATAATTTGTGTATCATCCTTTTATAAAGAATCGACTCCGTATAAAGTATCTTTGATAAATATCGCATAATGAAATAGGTAAAAATTATATGCTTTTTGTGAATTTATAAAAGCGTTGTGAAGAATGGTGTCCCACGACCTCTTCATATTTATCCACGTCTAATTTTTAATCCTTTCAGCCGCAGTGTTCCCGCTGATGGAACACCTAATTTTAATTCTCAAGTGCAAAAACTCATCCCGAAAAATTTTTAGCAAAAATTTACATTTATAACATAGCAGAAAAGGCCCCTTTTTTAATGTGAAAATTTAAAATTTCTTCTATTTTGTTTACGTTCGTAAATTCCGGTGGCAGTATAATTTAAATGATCCGAATTACCTTGAGCCGCAAAGGGTTAAAATACTCCGGATTAAATTGAAATGTTGGGATCTATGCAACTTTTACGAGTTTTTGTTGTCGATAATGTTTACTTATAAAGTGATTTATTTATAAAATTAAATATTATTTGAATTTAATAAGGTTTACTTACAGATGTTTCAAACCGAAAATTTCTCGAAAAGGAACAATGCTAATTTTTTATTTTTTAAATATTTATGATCAGCTATGTGTCTAAAAGCCATTTTTAAAATCAGTTTAGTAATTTTTAAAATAAATTAAGTAGTGAACGTTAAAGGGTTAATAAAGTAATGAGAGTCTGAAGTAAACTTAACAAAACAATTTATTTAAAGTTTTTATAGGGGGAAGTGGGGGTAAATAAGATTACTATCTCTCAACGTAGGAAAAATCATTAACTATCATTTTGACATAAGTATAACACAATAAATGGTTTCATATTACAAATAATCTTGCCGTTGATGAGGCTAGCGTAAAACTCATATGGACTCCTTAGAACTGCACTCGAGATAAGCGGAACTCAAAGTGATCTCTCGAACTGAAAAACGATGTACGATTTTAACATATCTTTTATACATTGGAGAATCAGTTTGCATTCATACGCAACCTAGTTTCAAAAAAACCTATTCTAAATTCTAACTAACTGCTAAATTCCCCAAAACGCATGTTTTGCTTCTAAACTCATGACTACAAGTTATATTTCGTAGAGTACCTTTCTAAATCAGAGTTAAGACTTCTAACCGACTTATTTCGGAATACGTCGGTAGTACGTACGGTATCATTCATAATAATTACATACAAATACTGATATATCACACAAATCTAGATAATTCTGTTGAAATGCTGTTAAATATCTTCATTTTCACGTTCTTGTAAATGTTCTTAACTGAAATCCTATTTCATTATGACTTATGCATCCATAACCACACTGAGAAAAAATTCTGTAACTGACATCTAGAATCTAAATTGTGGTTCTAGTAAAAAAAAATCCATGCCATCCTTATAAATTCTAGTCTCATTGGAAAGCGAGTTCTAGAAGTCCCTATTAGAATTCTAGAGTGTTTGCCTATATTATCGAGGGCAAAGTTATTTGAAAATCTCTGCAAATAAATGAGACTACAAGAAACGGGTTTCACCAACTATAATCTTAGTTTATTACTCAATTCTAGAAAATCAAGCGAGAATTTCTCGCAATATAAAAGATTCAGAATATTGTTTCACCGTCTAGAAATGCGTAAACTACAAATTCTCGATCATTTCGTCTATTCAGTTTATTGGCGTGCCTTATGCGCATAGCTCGGACATCTACATTTCTAGTTAAGGGATTTAGAAAATGGCCACTTATTTAATCTAGAGGAAGGCGGTATATTTTTTTCTCAGTGCATACATATGTTAAAATAAGAACAATTTCTATAAGGACTACTGAGATGCAAGTTAGAGAGAAATAGCCGAAGTTTGCTGAGCTGTTAGTGTTATATTCAGCGAATATATGTTATATTTAATGAAAATTCCAATTATAGTACTGCACATTTCTTTAAAAAAAGAATGTCTATAATTGTTTCAATAACCGCCCCCTCCCCCCGAAAAAAAAAAAAAAAAAAAAAAAAAAGAGCGCGTGCCCGCGAGAGAGAGAGAGAATACATTTAGCTAAATGTTTGATATTAAAAAGTTCAAATACATATATTTAATATACGATGATAAGTCAATAAGTGGGTTAAAAACCGATATGGAAGGTCGGAAATTAACAATATATTGTTTCGAAATATCCATAAGGTGGTAGCACACTATTCATCTGTAGCATGTTCATTTCGAATTTACGAGATGAAAGCTTTTCAAAATGGCAAATGTGCTCGAGAAGTTTACTTTAGAAGATCCGCAAAAGGTTATGCGTTTCTTGTGGGCGAGAGTAGAGAACTTACAAGGAGAGAGGCCAGAGGCGTTTAGGGAGTCAGCTTTTGATTGGTTTGAAAACTTTTTTTTGACTATCCTCCACATTTAAAAGTGTTTTTCATGGCTTTAAAGCACTTTGCTCAAAACTTTATCTGAAATAAAGGATTAATACCAAAAAGCAACGATATTTGCCGGTATTCAACTGAGAAGTGTGCGAGTTTTTTTTTTTTTTTTTTTTAACCAAAACTCAGTTGGGTAGAGAAAATGTCTGCTATGATCATGCGCCGTAGCGTAATTTTATCATTTGTCGTCTCTCCATAGAAGCTTTCTTGGCGAGAGGTTTTTCAGTAAAGGATATTCACAAGGAATCGTTTCCTGTCTTCAGTGAAAATTGTTTATCCCGTCAAACGGTTTATAATTTGGTTCAGAAATTTTCTGAAGGGCATCCAGAAGTTATTAACAAGAACGAAGTGGTCTTCCAATTGAGACTGCGACAGAAGAAATACTGGAGAAGGTTGAAGAAATGGTTAGTGCTTTCAGACGAGAAACAACAGACATCGTAGCAACTGCAATAGGTTTTTAATAGCAACTAGCGCATTGTTTAGCCATCATCATCACAGATGATTTGATTATGGTACGCTGAATGAGAGGTATATAGATGGTTGAGACAGCAGTCGAAAGACCTTTATGCAGAAGTTACTGGAAAACACTTAAAAGAAAAGAGACAAATATATCAATGTAAATGGCAATTATATACAGAAAGAAAATACATTTCATGTATGTATCTTGGTTTGCTTTTTTTTTAATTGATTTTTGTGACTTACTTATGGACTTGCCCTCGTATGTAATTCGCACGTGCTTTTGTCTGTTCAACAAATCTCCGATTTTTCATTTATCAGCTTTCGAAAGATAATAATTGACAAAATTACATTACTACTCAGATTCGTACTTATTTCTTGCTCAATTACCATTGTATTTGTTCTTTAATCACTATACACCAAATTTCACAAGATTTGCTATTTAGGTTTCTGTAAAACAACTTTTTAACGTATTCTAACTAATTTCAACAAACTAATATTTTTACTTTCTCTTACCCATAAGGTACAGAAAGTATTGTTTTTGGGTCAAATTTTCGAGCGCGAGTTTTTGTTATATTTACATGTTCTGAGGTCCCTGAATACGAAAATGATGTTTTTAGCAAATGGTCTGTGTGTCTGCGTGTGTGTCTGTCATCAGCATATCTCAAAAACAAATTATGGCAGAAAGTTCAAACTTGGTATTCTATATGTGTAATATATAAGGATGCTACACTAAACTTTTCGTTAAGATCAAGCAAATGGTTCGTATACAGGGATACTCAAAAGTATTCAAATACATTACGTCTATGGGGGAAATTGCAGGTAAGTAGAGTTTAACATCTATAGACTGCACTAAACCAAATGAAACGAATATATATTTTTTGTAATAGAGACAGTTAACAGGGAAAAAAATTGTGTATGTAGGAGCCTCGCCTCCCTCCACGGGGGGGGGGGGAAGTCCCCCTTTGAGGGGAGTAAATTTTCATGATGGGTATCTTTCAAAAGAGCTTGCCAATACCTTTAAAACGAATGGTTGAACCATCGATCTGCGCTAATTTAAAAGAAAGTTATCGATTTTTTTTACTTTTAACGAAAAAAACTTTTTTTTTTTTTTTTTTTTTTTTTAAATATTGAGAATAAATAGGACTTTTTTTGGATATTTAGTGTTATACTACTTCTCTAATAAAGAAATCGTCTACATTATCATAAAAGATAATTTTTTTTAAATAATAATTTTAATAAATTATTTTTTAAAAACAGATTTTTTTTAATAACCGAATTAAATTCTATATAAATGTAAGTACAATAATCAAACGGGGGTTTGAGGGGGGGGGGGGCACAGAACTAATTATCATATAAAACTGTTCCGAAGCCTAATTTGAATTGTTTAAGAGAGATTTACATAACAGTACTCGTTATCTTACCTCTTAATCTGTAACCTGTATTTATAGTATTAAATTTCAGGGTAAGAGAAAGTCGTATGAGTAACACACCAGATTATTTTTCACTATGGTAGTGCGTTGAATTGCAATTAATAGTTCTCAACTTGAAACTATGAATGTTTTGTGAGATTTCGCATGAAATATACATCAATTTATTGTAAGTCTTTCATAAATAAATGATCCTGGGACTAGGCTTTGTCCAGTAATTTTGTTTACTATGCTGGTAAAACTGCTTTCCCTTTTCTCATTTTTCTTTTCATAGCGATTTGGTCACAATATTTTTTTTAATTTACTATAAAATTTTGATTACTGTACCTTTCCGTATTTCGAAAAATTGTTTGCATTTTTTTTCTTTTAATTATTTGCGGCATTTTATGTATTACTCTAAAATAGTTTTTAGCAATATATTTTACATTTCAGAAATTATTATACTAATTCTGCAGTTTGTATTGTTACATTCTGAACATTTCATACAAAGTTAACGTAATCATGGCAGATTATACACATTATTGACTCTTTTCTTCTTCTTTGTCTTGATAATTAGGGTACTGATGCCGAGCTCTTATATCTGTAATGATTTTTATTTGGGTTTTAGGGTATTTATAAAATGGCAATTAAAAGCTGTACATGTCCGAAGCTGTTAGCACTGTTATTTCTACACGATTTATTTTTATTCGACGCAAGTTTAAAAAAACTCGTTTGATTATTTTACAATGTAAAATTTCAGATTCTAAAACATTCCACAAAATCTCCTCAAATAATTTTTTTTTGTTTCACCCGAGGATCTGTCTTTTCTGCATCCATGGTCCTTCTATTTACGCTCCTAGTAAAAATACAGTGTTCGCCTGCTCATAGCTCCTTTTTACACTTTGGAAAAAAAAATAATGTTTATTCTCAATCTCCTTCGTGAGATATCTATATTCACTCATAATTTTTTCCCGTGTCGTCCATATTAAATTCCCACAATTATAAGTGATGTTGACACTATTGAGAGAATTATTTGCCTTTTCTCTTAAAATGATTTGACTCTATTGTCAGAGGTAAGCAGCTTTTCTTTTCAGCAATGAATTTATATATTTTCTTTGAGCTTTTCTTTTCAGCTTGTTTCATAAAAGAATACGCTCTATTTCGAGCAAAATGCTATATATGTGAGATATGTACGGTATGTATATTATGTTATTTATGTATGTTATTTAATAAATATGTATTTAAAACTAGCATAAAATAATGTATTTGTAAATAAATTATGTAATGTTGAATAATCTAATTTATAAATTAAATCAGAACACTAAATACTCTGACAGTCTTCAAAATAAATTATTAAGCCCGTCTTTTTTAATTTCTTGTTTCTAAAACCACATCTACCTTTAAATATTAAAGATATGCCCCAAAAGTTTCGTAAATATCTACATAATAAATTTGTTGGTGCATATTAATGAAAAATAATTTGAATACTTAAAATATGGATGGTACAAACTATTGTTATATAGAACTTTTCTGTATCGAATGAAATTCGGTATACTTTTAAATGAGAGCTTTAGTTTTTATTATCTTACGATATTAATAATAATAATAAAACGACGCAGGTGTAATCCTTTTTTAAAAATTAAATCACACAATAACTTAGTAGAATATTATTACCAAAAGACACATAACAAGGAAGAAAAATAATGATTTTCATGCCATCAATATCAAAGATGAGAAAAAGTACTCCCTGTTACTCAAAATGTTCTGAGCAGACAACATTATTTTGCTTGGAGATGTAAATGCATATGAGAGTTGATTATAACTATATGATGTCGAATGCTCCTGAATTTTCAGGGAAGAAATTCACCGAATTTGATAATTTGGTTTAGTATCTCTGTCTTTTACATATTTGAAGACAGCTGTCTAATTCTAATACCTGATTGCAACTTTAGTACACAAATTACTAAAGAGTATCTTACTCAATTATGTATACACATTGTATTAAACAGATATAGTGCTGTGCATGCAGGGAGTTTCATGTAGAAAGATTAATGTGCTATTACTTGAAAAAAAAAATTCTGCTACATATATATACCTTCGTGAAATTTAAATAATGATTGATACATTAAAATAAATTAGCCTCCAACACATTCTCTGACCTAATTCTAGCTAAATTCGACTTATAATATTTTTCTATTAATTGTATTTAATCAATCTTCAATTGCATATATGGGTTATTCTCAAAAAATGTTACAATTGCTGTTCTTTGTATTCGATGAAATTCAGATTTATTTCTAATTACAATACAATATTTACATTTATTTTGAAATCATACTTTAAAGATATAATTTCAACAGTTGAAAATTAAGAAAATCCTTAAAACAACTTGAAAAATATAAGCTACTTTAAACGGGGGAGCAGCGATAAAATAAATCTTCTATTCATGAACTTAAAGACATTTTTATAAATAATGTTACTATTTGCGAAAACCTTAAATTGAAATTATAATGTTATACATTGAAAGCTAAAATTACAAATTAAGTTTAAACAACAGAGCAAAGACTTCAAAGAATGAAATGCATTATTTCAATAAATAAGTAGTGCAAACATTACAATACTCTATTTATGGAGAAAATATTGGCTGAGCAGAAGGTAGTTAATATTTACGTAATCTAACATACTACTAATAACTATTTTTATTTGTATAGTTGCAACCGTTCAGCAGTTAAAAGAATGAAAACGGACTTTTGTGAGCACCCTGTAATTTATTTAGAACTTAATGGAATCATAATAAGAGCTATTTCAGGCCAAGATCATTACATTAAAATAAAAAGTATTAAAATGACAGCATCTCTTACGAAGTTATAAGCTAACAAACAACAACAACGACAAAAACATATGGTTTGTATTGAGAACCTCCGCTTTTGTGAACTTAGTTAGAAACGTCTATGTGCAATCGATGTAATAGCTTGAAATGACCGTACTTTGAAGTACATAGCATACGTGTCATCCGCTACGAAGTGTGCAACGTTAGTTCATGTGTGCACAGTATAGGAAACTGTAACGTATCCGGTCAGATGAGGTAGCGTCAAAAGGAGTATATCACAGCCTTAAATTTAATTCTTTATTTTTAAATACAATTTATCGTAATCTAGGATAATTTAGGTTCAAACAGTGAAGTCGGTGATAAGCTTTACATGAACTAGTTAGATACCAAGTAAAATATAGTCTTTGAGAGTCTGCCTTCACAAGGCTAAGTGTCTGTTATTAAGTAAAATGTTGTTATCTGCCGTTACCAGGCAAAGTCCTGACTTCCAAAGAAGAGCAAATTCGAGCCTCGGCTCGTACACCGAAACTTAATTCCTTCTCTGTCTTCTCTTCCTTCACAAGAAAACTCGTTTTTTGGAGGGGGTGAAATTTTCCCTTAAATCTCCAATAGTCTTTTAGAAGGAGGAGATCCGTTGATCTCTCATTTGCTATGTTGTAGGCGCCAAGGTGGTGAAGTCCGTCCCATGGAATCCCTCCTTCAACATTTCTCAGGGAAATGCAACGCATGTCAAGGCGTTACAGAGCGGCTATCCTTTTGTTAAATAATGTCAAAATCGTAGACTTTCAGTCTACTCGTTTTATTCGAAACATCACAGCTTGAAACATTACAAAACCTTTTGTACCTTTTTCGAAATATTAATGCTATTTCCACTTTTAATAGCAGGTGGCGTTGTAATAGATTAAATTTTTTATCAGACACAGGTTTTAAGGCAAATTTTATAATATATGAAAGACCTAAATTTACTAATATATGATTTTAGTTATTGATTTAATCTATGAATATTTCATCTAATGGGTTCAAACGCTTGGTTCGACAGGACGTTATATAACAAGTGGAACATTAACGTTAAAAACTCTTGGTAAGATTGCTAGATTATGACAGTTAATATTTTGAAATTTTCAACGGGATTAAGTGTTTTAGATATTTTAACTTCTAAATATTTCTATAAATAACAAAGCTACAGTATCTAGTACAGGGTTATGTTACCTTTAAATATGAAAGTAAAATGCCACTTTTTCACCTTATTAAAAAAAAAAAAAAAAAAAAATACAAAAATTACAAAGAAGTCCAATTCCAGAAAGTTATGCATAGAATTACATATTAATGAATGAGGATTTCATCAAATAAACTTAGTAGCTTTCGAAAAAATATTGTGCATATAGTAGTTCAGTTTTTACAATTGTTCAGTGACAAAAAACAATCTCTTCTGTTCATAACCCGTTTATTAAACGTTTAGAACATAACAACAAAACTAAAATTAACTAAGCATTTTTATTAAAAAAAAATCTTTCACTTATTTTTCATGTACTAAAATTGTACAGTTATACATTTTTATTTTATCTTGTAAACTTCGATTTCTTTTTTTATTAGAAAACAATTTGGCTTTAATATTATTTCATGCGATAAATTTTACTAGACTATTTCGAAAAGTAATTTTAAAAATAAAATTTCCTTTAAAAATGTCGCTGCACTCTTCACACTGAAGAATAACATAAGCAAACATATTTTTTATTTTAAATTTTAGATAATTTTCTATTTAGAGAAATTGTTTAAACATATTTTAACATTTACATACAAGTTACAGATTCATAAAACATCTTAATTATTAACTTTTGGATCTTATAGCTAAAAATTTACGACAACTTAAATAAAAACAGAAAACAAATGTGCTTTTAAAGTAATCCTTTTTAAAAATTCAGTTTACGAAAGACTTCAAAAGCTTAGACATGAGAAAAATAGTTTCTGTACTTTAAAGATAAAATATACTTTTGTAGTGCTAACTTTAATTTGCTTTTAATAAATATTGAAATAATTAATGAATTTTTTGTAGGTTTTTAAGAACTTCAAAAGGAAACACGACTGCTTTTAAAATGAAAAATTTTGAATATAATCTACAGTTCTAAAATAAAATGCGAATTTTAACATTTGTACGAGTAATAATAAATTTTGTGAAATTTGCTTTAAATACTAAACAAAAACGAAAATTCCTTTGTGCATAGAGTATCAGTAGACGAACATATATTTTTAGATTGAAGAGATCGCTTAGTTGATGATACATATTGGTAAACATATATCGTTAAAAAGTTTAAATTTATTACTTTCTTTTACATTCATAAGACGAGATTATTGAATACGTAAAAATATTCGACTTTTGTTTTTAGATAGATATACATTTTTACTTTCTCTTATCCTTACGGTAGAGAAAGTATTGTTTTAGGGTCAAATTTTCGAAAGTGAATTTTTGTTATATTTACATGTTCTGAGGCCCCCTGAATACGAAAATCATGTTTTTCGGTCTCTCTGTGTGTGTGTCTGTTATCAGCATATCTCAAGAACAAATAATAGCAGAAATTCCAAACTCGGTATTCTGAATGTGTATCATATGATGCTAAACTAAGCTTTTCGTTGAGATGAAGAAAATGGTTCGTGTACATTGTACAGGGACACTCAAATTTATTCGAATACATTACGTCTATGTGGGAAATTGCAGGTAAGTAGAGTTTAACATCTATAGACTGCACTAAACCAAATCAAACGAATATATATTTTTTGTTATAGAGATAGTCAACTGGTAAAATTTTTTTGTGTATGTAGGGACCTCCCCCCTAGGGAGGGGGAAGTTCCCCCTCGAGCGGAGTAAATTTTCACGATGGGTATCTTTCAAAAGAGCTCACCAATACCTTTAAAACGAATGGTTGAACCATTGATCTGCGATAATTTAAAATAAAGTTATCGATTTTTTTTCAGTTTTAACAAAAAAAAAAAAAAAAAAAAAAAATGTAATATTGAGAACAAATTCAACTTTTTTTTGGATATTTAGTGTTTATACTACTCTTAGAATAACGTAAAAATGAACAATTTTAGGAGATCCAAATGTTGTATTTTGAAGTTAATATAAGTTTGTTGCTGGAAAAGTTTGATCAAGATTGATAAGTTTCAATGAATGTTGCGTGTGAAAATTGTCTGTATAATTTTAAGTAAACTTTTAATTTTTATAACAGAATTAAATGCTATATAAATGTAGGTGTATTAATGAAACGGGGGTTGGAGGGGGGCGGCAGCCCCTCTCACACAGAACTAATTATCATATAAAACTCTTCCGAAGCCTAATTTGAATTGTTTAAGATAGGTTTACATGACAGTACTCTTTATCTTACCTATTAATCTCCAACCTGTATTTACAGTATTAAATTTCAGGGCAAGAGAAAGTCGTGCGAGTAACATACCAGATTATTTGAGATTTGCTGAACACAAATTAACAATTTTTAGAGAATGTCCGTATGTTAATATGTGTCTGAGAGAAAAATTTTCGTAGCAGGACCAGATAAATAACTAATGTATAGAATTTAATAAAAAAATTATACTTTGTTGCATTTTGACAATAATTGGTGTTTATCAACTGTTGGTGCATATTGCCCAACAGGTGGCATTTATATGCTGCAATTTACCATCTCCATTTAAGGGAAGGCTAAATGCCAGTTTTTAAAGTGTATAATTGCACAAAATGTGATATGTGACAAGGACATTATGAAAAATGTTGATTCAGTTTGAGTGCATATCGGCTGCCAGAATTGTTGCAATGCTGCAAATTTCCCTGTGTACGAGAAAAATTCTGTGGCATATACGTGAACGCTTGAACGTTGAAAAAGAATGTCGGCTTGATCCGAGTGTGCTGTATACTTGGGTAAAAACAGACGCTGCTGTTACTTACCTTCTGCTATTTTCTTTATAGCTACTTTCGCTGCTGTTCTGCAATTTCATAAAATATTGGTAAAAATTTCATTGAACTGCATGGTATGTTGTGGCTATCACAAAACTTTCTTCTATGTTAATCTATATAACTGCGTCACTTACTGCTTAATCTGCACAAAAATTTAACCGTAGCTTCTTATTATAAATATTTTACATATGGAGTTTAATGCAGTTTTAATCAACAGATGCTGAGATGTAGGCATGTGGAAAACCACAATAGCAGTACCATCTGTCGGCCGACATACACCTAAATTAAATGAGCATTCGTCAACAATCCAACTAAATACCATGTTTGGGTAAATTTCGTTCATTGGTTCATGAGATATAGGGCCCAGAAAATTTATGTTACACACAGAGACAGACATTTTCAAAAAATGATCAAATCGCTTTCAGGGCATCTCAGAATGTTTAAATCCCTCGAAAACAGGTGGTTGTAAATTTTGGACGAATCCAATGCTTTCATAGATAAATGTAGAAAGTAAAAATAAAATTTGCATACTGTAGTTTCGATAGTGTTTAGTATACCGTTATCAGTGCAGAATAATAAGATAAATTATTGCTCCTAAATATAACGGAGAAGCAGATCCTAACACTAGAATAACGGTTAACAGAATTGTGGGAACTGTGGAGAAATTAGCCAATAGGGAAAGGGAAATACAATTTTATTAATTATACATTCCATTATCATGGGTCTGTCACACAAATCGAACATCTATGATTGAATAATTTACCCACATTTATAAAACATTTAGGTCTGTAATTAAATAATATTTTAAATTAGTAAGGGAACTTTACGTTTTACCACTTATTGAAATATGCCAATCAATATTAGTAAAAAGATTGAAATGGCATTTGTATTTTATATAAATTTTGACTACTGAATTTTGATTTTTATTGTTATTTCGTTCTGAGTAATGTGAAAAATAATAACAGGAGACTTGGCGTTGGAATATTAAAACCCGAATAAACTACTACGCCAAAAGAAAAATATTTGCGATGCATACAGCTGTTTCGGTAGCCTTAAGCGTACCGTCTTCAGTGCAAAAAGAATTCTGAATCTAGAGAAGTGCACGTAGGCTACCGAAACAGCTGTATGCATCACAAATATTTTTCTTTTGGCGTTTCTGACGTAGTAGTTTATTCGGGTTTTAATATGAAAAATAGTTTAAAAATATTTACTTGAACCCCTCCTTGAAATTTATCGATTATAGTAAAAACACTTCATAAAAATACAAATGTGGATCTTCCACAATCATTATTACTTTCTTCTATATTCAATAGAAGAAAGTATTGCATTCGTAAAAATTTTCAACCTCGGGTTTTTGATGGATTTACACGTTTTGAGAGGTGTAGAACACGATTTGGCCATTTTTAGAAAATGTCTGTCTGTCTGTCTCTGTGTGTGTGTGTGACAAATTTTGTGGCAACTGTATCTCAGGAACTACTGCACAGAAATTCATACAAATTGGTATGTAGTTGCACCTTGACATAAATTAGTGCCTATCAACTTTTGGGAAAAATATGTTACAGGTTGCGTTGCCATTCCGCTTTTTCTAAATTTTTAACATGGTGACATAGGACAAAATTTTGTATAAATGTGCATAAAGAGAATTATTTTTTAGTAATCATTATGAAATTTACAAGAATTATTTTTATCAAGATAGTCAACAGGGAAAATTTTTTTGTATGTGTAGGAGCCTCGCCACTTCCCCTGGGGGGAAGTCCCCCTCGAGAAGAGTAAATTTTCAAGATGGGTATTTTTCGAAAGGTCTCGTCAGTACCTTTAAAACGAATGGTTGAACTATAAATCTGTGACAATTTAAAACAAAGTTATCGATTTTTTTTTTTTAAACGAAAGTTAAACAAACTTGGTATTTAGTTGGCCCCTGACATAAACTGGTGCTGATTAGATTTGGGGATCAATCGCTCAACAGGTGGCGCTGTGATCGTATATTTTTTAAATTTTTAACATGGCAATATAGGACAAAATTTCGTATAAATGTACATTAATGAGAGTTATTCTTAACCTGTGATTGTAAAATTAATATCAGTTATTGATAATAGTTGTAGTTAATTAGGAAAAAAAATTATGCATGTGGGGGCATCGCTTCCCCCTGGGGGGAAGTACTCCTTTTCTTTCGAAAGGTCTCGTCAATACCTTTAAAACGAATGGTTGAACTATAAATATGTGATAATTTAAAACAAAGTTATCGATTTTTTTTTTTTTTTTTAATATTGTTACTGAATGAATTTGTATAGGAAAATATAGACGAAAGCCTTGTGGTGGCCACAACATACTAGTTTTTACTTTCCGAACACTATAGTGAAGGAAGTATTGTAATCATGTCAAAAATCCGAATTTGAGATTTTGATGTTTCAATACGTTTCGAGGTCCCCTGAGTCCGTTCTCACAATTTTTGCGATGATGCATGTATGTATGTGTGTGTGTATGTCTGTGAGTGAACACGCTAGCGTCTAAACGCTTTGTTCGAATAAGCTGAAAGCTGGTACGTATATTGTAAGTCACCATAGTACGAACCCTATAGATTTTGGTGAATCTAGCACTCATAGTTTTTTACAGGCATACCAGGAAAAATTCTTTATCATTATGGCCTATGGGACCAAATTTTTAAAAGTGCGATAGCATCTAAACACCTTATTAATCTGAGCAAAAAATTTGTACACATATTATAGGTCATAGTTGCACCAACTGTATACATTTCGGTGAATTTAGCACTTACAGTTTTTTTACAGGGACACAAAGAAGAATTCTTTATCATTATGGCCTATAGGACCAAATTTTTAAAAGCGCGATAGCATCTAAACGCCTTATTCAATTGAGCTGAAAATTTATATGAATATTATAAATCACTGTTGCACTAACTATAAGCATTTTTCATGAATCTAGCATTTATAGGTTTTTACAGGGACACAACGAAAAATTCTTTATCATTATGATTTATGGACTCAAAGTTCAGTTGCGTATATGTAACATCGTGTAATATATGGAGAAAAATACTTAAACACTCTATTATGGTTTTCTTTCTTTTGTTTGTTTAACAACTCCTCTTCCTTTACTTTATCTACAAAACTGTTAATTACTCAATGTTCGGAAAGTCGAGTGGATTCACTCCATATTTTTTAAGTTATGCTGATAACAGACAGGTACACAGACACACAGTGAAACTGGTATAAACCTGAATTTTGTAGCCAGCAGATACCATAACGTGTAAATATAGCAAAAATCGCTGCTTTAATAATTGAATTTCCAAACGATATTTTGTTTATAATTTAAATAATATAGTGTTTTAACTCACACGACTTTCTATTACCATGAAATTTAATACTATAAAAATAAGTTGGAGATTAAGAGGTAAGATAACGATAGCTGATATGTAAACCTATGTTAAAACAATTCAAATTAGGCTTCGGAAGAGTTTTATATGATAACTAGTTCTGTGTGAGAGAGGCGGTAGCCCCCTCAACTCCCCGTTTCATTACTGCACCTACATTTATATAGAATTTAAATCAGTTATTAAAATTAAAAGTTCGCTTAATTATTCAGGCAACTTTCAGACAACTATCAAGCAACATTCCTTGAAACTTATGAGTCTTGATTAAATTTTTCCAGCAACAAACTTATATTAACTTGAAAATACAACTTTTGGATTTCCTGAAATTATTCTTTTTAAAGTTACTATTAAGACACACACACAAAGATCAAACGTTAAAAAACTTGACTTCAGTAACCAAGAAACCTCAAAACGTGTAAATATACAAAAACAAGCAATGAATATTTAGCTTAAAACATACATTATTTACCATATATCTATGAGGAATTAGTTTCAATTCCTGAGCAGCTTTCCTGAACATGGTAAAATATTTTAGCAAAGCACTTCCACTAACAATAAAAAAGAATGTTATCGCTTAAATATTTGCTGCCCTGTATATCTTTCGATGAGGTGCACCTAAATATAATCCTATTGTAAAAATAAATGGCACAACCTAAAATACACTTCCATCAATTTTCAGCTATTGTTGCACTATAATCTAGTTCTTTTGTGTAGCCCTGTAAATAAACAGTGAATGATTTCCCTATCATATTTTACATAAAACATGTTTTTACGCATATAAAAAATATACATTCATTTCATTTAGTTTAGCGCGGTCTATTTATGTTAAACTCTACTTACCCGCATTTCCCCCCATAGACGTAATGTATTTGAATTCTCTGGAGTGTCCCTGTACACGCACCATTTGCTTCATCTCAACGAAAAGCTTGGTGCAGCATCCCTATATCATACACATTTAGAATACCAAGTTTGGACATTCTGCTACCATTTGTTCTTATGAGATATTCTGATAACAGTCAGACACACAGATCATTTGCTAAAAACATGTTTTTTTGGATTCAGAGGACCTCAAAACATGTAAATATAACAAAAACTCACTTTCGAAAATTTGACCCCAAAACAATACTTTCTCTACCTTATGGGTAAGAGAAAGTAATATGAGAAAAGAATTATTATTCCTAAGCAATTTTTCTGGTCATGATGTAATCATGTAAGAAAAAATTATTTAATTGATTTTGGCATATTGTATGCGAAAGAGACCTATATATCATATTATCCACAAGATGTATGCACGCCCCGAAGTGTACTTAAATATAGTATAATTAAAAAATAAACAATATAACTAGAAATGGATTTCAAGCAATTTCAAAACGTAACCCCTAAGATGGCATAATTATTGTTTGAGTGATCTTATAAAAACGAATAATGAACAAATTCTTGTCATACCGTATGCTATACGTAATATGATTTTCACTGAGAAAATAATATGTGACTGACATCTAGAATCTAAATTGTGGATCTAGTAAAAATAGTTCCATGTCATCCTTATAAATTCTTGCTCTCTTTGCTAGAGAGTCCTAAAAACCTCTATTAGAATTCTAGACCTTATTCCTATGTTATGGTGGTCAATCTCATTTAAAAATCTCTATAAATAAATACGAATAGAAGAGGCGAGTTTTAGTAACTTTAATTTTGTTTTACAATCCTATTCTAGTAAATCAACGAGAATTTATCGCAATGCAAAAGGTGCATAATATTCATAATATTGTTTCACAATCTAGAAAAGTGTAGACTAAAAATTCTCGATCATTTCATTTATCCATGTTATTTGTTTACTTAATACGCATAACTCGGAAATCTATATTTCTAGTTTAAAGATTTAGAAAATGGCTACTGATTCGTTCTAGATGAAAGCAGTATATATATATTTTTTCTCAGTGTTGCTAATATAAAAACATTTATAAATTTCTTTATACTTATTGAATCCTAAATATGCAGAAATAAACCAAGGATAAATTCCTCCAATAGTCCATATAGTATATGAGTGTTTTTGGAAGTTGTTATTCAAGAATGATTTTTCCAATCTCAGTAAAACTATAGAATATACAGGGTGTCTCTGAATTCATGATCCAAACTTTAAGGGGAAATAGGGCACTTTTTAAGGATTCAGAATTGCATAGGAACCCATGTCCGCAAACGTCACTTTAACCCTTTAAGAACTGGTTCGTTTGCGCTACTTTGTACTACTAACTCCGCCTACTGTGTAAATTTATAAGCTTGCATGCATCATTTAGAATGTTTGTATTATTGCACAATGTACATATTATTGCAATCATTGCGAGAAAATATATCGATAAAAACAGAATTTATTTATTTATGTAAATATTAGCATGTAAAAACTCTTTAAAAAATGCAATATTGGAGAGCCACGCCCATATCCCCGCAAAATCACCCGGTTCTTAAAGGGTTAAAATGACGTTTCGGGACATGGGCTCCTATGCAAATCTGAATCCTTATAAAGTGCCTTATTTTCCCTTAAAGTTTGGCCCATGAATTATGAGACACCCTGTAGATTAGGATTCAGAACTTGTGCTTCCTTTTTAACACGCTTTTATTAGTTTCACCTGTATGTATGTTTGTATGTATGTTTGTAACCTCTCTGGGAGCAAACAAAAAATCTATATTGTAAAAAAAGATTTTCCCTACGTGAACGCTGTGGCTGTGAGGTAAAGCTCCGGGCTACGAACCTAAAGGTCTAACGATCGAGCCCAGTCAAGGGAGATTTTTAAAAAATGGTTTTTGTTTAATTCTAAATTATTTTATAATCACCCTGAATATGGTGTGTCACTCACACAATTTTTTCTTACCCTGCATTTTAATACTATAAAGATAGATACTTTGTGCTTTTTAGTTCACATTTCAATAAAAGCGTGTTCTTTATTTTTTGAAAGTATAATTTTATAATATCTGTATTTGGATTGTGCAGATAACTGATGCGCACTCACATTCACGCATATATGCACATAGTTCTAAACACATAGATAAACAATCATACAGACTAACAGCTAATAACATGATTTTTGGATTCAGGAGACCTTACAGTTATACCAATTATCTCTCCAAACAATACATTCTCTACCATATATGGCAAAGATAAAGCAAAACAAATACTTGTTTTGGATCAATCTAAAACTTTAAAAATATGAAGGAGAAAATAACCAAGATAGGACAGCTGACATATCTGTTTCGTACAAATATTTCTACAGAATTACATGTTCAAAGAATAGAAAAATCCGAAAAATAGGTATAACAAAGTTTCGAGACATATTTTGAATAAAAATGGAAATTTTTATAAATTTATTCAGCGAAATTTTCTACCTGACAGCACAATATTTTGGAAAAAAGAGAAATAGAATAAATTTTCTGGAGGGAAAATAATATTAATGTATGGATATATGTTTGTTTATTTCTAAAAGATCAAACTTTATAGCTAGTGAAGAATAAAACAACAACAACAACAACAAAAAAAAAAAAAAAAAAGAGAAAGAAAATTGTCACGCTATATCAATAAATAATTATTTAAAAATAGTTTCAGAAAAATAATTTCTGTATATTCGAGGGAAATAAAAAACAACAACATTTTACTTAACATGTAACTTTATAATTGAACTTGAAAATCTGAATTTAAAGAACCGTATTTTCCTGCCTATAATCCGCAGGTCTTCTAAATCAATTTCCCACCCGAAATTTTAATTAACAGATGAAGTTATTTTTAATCCAGGTTTTGATTTGCACCGATATGCCCTTTTTCGTAAAATAAACTTTTTGGTGTAAAACTGATTTATCTGACCTGCGGATTATAGACAGAAAATTACGGAAATTTGTGAAACCATTTTTACAGAGCTGGAAAAAACATAAAAGCCAACTTAAAAACAGTATTATTTTTATAAATGCACATTTAAACTTTATGCAAATTTATACACAATGCAACAAATGGCAATCTCATTGATTATCTATAAAATATTAGAAAATTTTAAACTATTTTGGAAATGAAACTTTATTTGTTTCTTTCATACATATAGAAAGCTGGAAAAAGTATTAAGAACACATAAGATATTATGTAATAAATTGCTATTATTCCAAAAATTTGCTCTTCTTTTCAGTTAATTTAACCATTATCGAAGCCATACAATTTAAAAAATTTTTCAAAGCATCTTTTGAGATGCTTTTCCAGCTATTTTTAACAGCCATTTTAAGTTTATCTTTGGCGTTATAAGTTCTACTATTTTCATGGGCGTAAGGCACCTGAACGTCATAGAAATTTTCTGTTGGGTTTAGATCAGGGGATTTTGATGACCACTCAAGCTGTCGGTTATGATTAGCTGGATGCAGGATATTATGCAGCTTGAATTGTAAATGGACGCATTGTTTGGCTGAAATATATACTCACTAAATGTTGTCAGAGGTTCCTTTGGCAATAAATTTTCTGCAAGGTTATCTCAATAGGTTTCCGAATTTGTCTTTGTATTTAAATATTGTTGCGTACTCGGTGTGTGTAAATTGTCCGTGAATGAAGGGCAGACGCAGCAGAGGCTTAAAAGTTTATTTACAGAGTATTTCAGATGATTATAATCTATCAACCAAGTATCAGCTTCAGTTTTACCAGAAAACGCAGCTTTAATAATAGCTGACACTATAAGAATCAACAAATAAACTGTATCATAAGCATAACGCACACAGCACGGACTGCATTCATTAGCAGTGGCCTGATCAAGCAGAGCTCTTTATGCCACAATGACTCTGCTTAAAATTAATTCAGCGGCCGGAATGGATGCCCTTTATATAGCCTCGTAGATTTCCAGAATGTTCTTGTGTTTAGCAATATATTCTATTTAGAGCTTTGATAATCGATATGTCGATAATGAGAATTTTCTCGCCAAAGAAGTCATCAAGAGGCGATAAATTCGCCAAATTCGTCGCCAAAGCTTTGCCCACCCTGGTGAAGCTTTTTAACGTTTTTTAAAGGAAAATGAGCTATTTTAATACCAAATACAAGCTAGAAATGCAGAAAATTAACGTTTTATAACCTGACTAAACCTCTTTGGATGAAATTACATAAAAATAACGACTATTATTTACGAAATTCGTAACAATATGCAATTGGTGTTGTTCCATTAGCAACGAAACTGCTCCAAATTTTCACAGAGCCACCACCAAACTGACGTTTTGAGAATAAAGGTAGCTCACTTTGAAGATCGTGCCAGTAGTAGTAGTATCTAAAACCGTCCGGCTCATCAAGATGAAACATTTTTCGTCCAATAAAACAACATTTTGCCATTTATTCCACAAAACAACATATTACTTTGCAAACTCTTGATGTGCCATTTCAGGTCACTTAATTAGAGGTGGTTGATGTATTATTTTTACAATATTTTACCTTTCGGTTTTTGATAGCACATTGCGTACAGTTCGTATGGTACGAGATAGCTTCAAATCTATTTCAGTTTGAGAACAAAAAACTTTTCTTGTGTGCGTTTCTCGCCTAACAACAGCTCACACTTGTCGAGGAGTCAATACAGGACGTCTTATTTCTGAGTATAAATAACTCTTAAAAATTATTACTTAAAAAATGTAATTACCACATATTTTTAAAAGTTATTAACTACAGATTTAAATTTAATTATTTTTTTTAGCTATTTCCCTATAATTTGAACCACATTGTTTAAAATTCAGTATTTTTACCTTGATCAATTGGGATTAATTTCCTACCTCTTCTCATTTTCACAAATATTGAAATTTTTATCTGCCGCCATTTCTGTGATTTGTTAGAGATACTGCGCTGACAACAGTAAAATACCGTAGATAATAAATAAAATGAGAAAAGCTATAAAAGTAAGCTTGGTCTTAATATTTTTTCCATGTTGTAGTATGTTATAAAAACAAAAATTAATTTTTAATTAAAAAGTAAGTACATTTGTCATAATATATATATATATATATATATATATATATATAATTAAAACTGTTAAGTTCTGCATTATGTTTAAATTTGCATAAAATTTAAATAAGAAGTGGCGAAAATAATGAAACTTTTCACTTGACCTTACAATTTTTTCCATCTCTGTAGATGATTATTAAAGTATGCAATAACGGAAAAAACTGTATTAATTTTTGAAAATTTCCAAGAAAAGAAAAAGATTAAAACTGCTTTCTGAAGTATAAAATTATCTATCGATTGTTATAAATTATTTCTACAGACAGACGAAATTTTTTTAATGTAAAGAATATCAATATAACTATGACGATTATTAGAAAATTGTTTGGAAACTGCAGAAAAATATTGAACGTAATAATATATGAAACTAGTTGGCATATGTTGACTCTTCTTAGTTCCCCATCATATATTTATTTTCATAAATTTGTAGTACAGAGCATAGTATATTCATATTTCAAGTAATGAATTTCCCAAATCGCTTGACAGGAGGAAAGACTGAAAGGCCCCATATTATAGGCTACACACCGTTCAATTAAATACATTTACCTTATCCTAATACGTTAATTTATTTTATTGAGCTAATTTCTTAGTTTAGTTTTCATATAATTACATATTATTACCAATGCAACGATCCCCATAATGCAAATTTATATGAAAAATTGCTCTATTCAGCTATGTTAAAAAAATCTTAAATTTTGAATAACTTACTAAATTTTAAAAATAGAATATTTATAGCAAATGCTATTTAAGTCAGTATCATAAATTATACTTTAAAAGTGATGTGGCATCCTTACGATGAAAGTATACCTGAAAATGAATGTTTATGCAAAATTTTTCCCTATTCTGCCATGTTAAGAAAATCGTAAATTTCAAATACCTTACGAAATTTTTAAATTAGAATATTCTTATACAATGATACTTAAGCTAGTATCCTAAATTATACTTTAAAATTGGTTTGACATTTTCAAGATGAATTTATCTCCCAAAATGGACGTTTATGCGAAATTATGCTATATTCTACCATGTTAAGAAATTTACAAATTTTAAATAACTTACGAAGTTTTGAAAGTTGAATTTTCGTAGGTAATTATATTCATGCCAGCATCATAAATGATATTTTAAAGACGGTATGAGAGCTGAATTTACCAGCGGCGTGCAGAAATGAACGTATTTACACTCCAACCTTGGTTGCGTCCCCAATACCTTGGGCTGAATATTTTCGACCAGAACTAAATAAAGTCCTGGTCTCTAGTATGTTTTGTAGCGCCCTTACCCACATGCATTGCTTGCGCTTTTTTATACCTACCTTAAATTTTACTGACAAGAAAGTAACTGCAATAAACTCTCAGACCCGAAAACCGACCAACAAACCCAAAATCGCTTTTTTGAGGTAATTTGGAACGGAGTTGCGCTTGAAATTGTGTCATTTGTCCCTCTTTTCTGAAAGGGGGGGGGGGGGAAAGAATTTCTCTAAATCCCGTTTGATTGCATATTAAGCAAATATAACCAATCCACATACCAACAAATCGTTATACTGAAATGATTTAAAGCAGAGTTTTGATTCATAAATCGATCTTTTATCTTCCCTACCCCGCCCGAAAAAGCGGGAATTAGGGGATTTTTCCAAAATCCCGTCACAGTTAGCGCGCATAACCAACCCACAAACCAAAAGTCGCCTTTCTAAAATAATTTTAATCAGAGTTACACTTGGAAACATGTTTTCACCCTTTCCGCTTCCAAAGCGTGAAGGAGGAAATTTCGCAAAATCCTATTATAGCGGGTGTTGGATGCATATAATCAACCCACATACTAAAATTCGTGATCGCATCTTCCATAGATTGCCCAGAACAAACTTAATGCGATTAGAGAGCTCTCGAATCTGTCCCGTCAATACCCTTCAAAATCAAAAATCTCAAAAAAAGAAAAAAAAAAAAGATTTTTGAAATATTCTTAAGAATACACACAGCCGTTTACAATCTCTTTGTTCCGCCAGTTTTAGTAGAGTTCTACTTGAAAACCCGGATCTTGCGTAATTCTCCCCTGCACTAAAAAAACAACTTTTCCCTTCCCTTGAATGAAAATAAATAATTTCGAAATCGCCGATTTCCACCCCCCCCCCTTTGCACTCATATGTAGTCCCATGTGAAATTTCTTCACCTTGAAGTAATTTAGAGCCGAGTTATGCTCGCAGTTGAGTTTTTGCAACCTACCTCACAGAGCGGAATGAGAAAGAATTTTGTAAAATCCCGTCTTAGTTCGGGGAGGGAGTGGATCAGGGACCCAAAACCAACGTTCACGCCAAAATTTATGGCCAAATTGAGAAAAGCAGCGCAACGTAATACTATAAAAATGTCTGTTTACAGTAGCACCAATTGCTATTAATGGAATAGCGAAAAAATGCAACCAGCGGCAGCGGGATAGGTTAAAATAAACCAAAGCATGTAAAAAGTAAGCAACACAACATCAGTGGAGAATGTATCCGCTCGACTGTTGACCATTTGGAGCGGCAAGCGTCATTTACAAATCTTTATTTCATATCAGCAGCATTTTAGAAAACAAATTACACTATTAGCAGTTTCCAAACAAAGTGGTTATATCCAATTTTGCATTATTAGTTCCCCTAACCTATCTCTCAATGTAAACGTCGAGTTTGACTTTTATATATACATTAAAGGACAAAAAAAAAAAAAAAAAAAAAAACTAGTATGTTGTGGCTACCACAAGACTTTCTTCTATATTTTGCAAATAATATAGAAATAAGTATTAAAACTATTATTTATTAAAATTATCTATCATGATGAATGGAAATGATTTTCATCTTAGAGAAAACTAACACTAAATATCCAAAGAAAGACAGTTTTATTGTCTATAAATAACATTTTAAAAAAGCGTTTTTATAATGGTTATATTACGTATGATGTTTCGTACAGTTACATGCCATAGAAGTTGAGATATAGCTTTCCCGTTATCGCGGAAATTTGCAGTATAACAGCGCCATGATTTAGCCTTCCCTTAAATTGTCTGAAATCGCAATGTAGCAGCGCCACCTGTTGAACATTTGACGCAAAAAGTTGACCAGCACTAATTTATATCAAGGTGCATCTACATATAAATTTATATGTAATTCTGCCCAGTAGTTCCTGAGATATAGCCTTTCCTTAAATTACGGCACCACCTGTTTCAAATTGAATCAACATACTGTCTCATAATGAACTTCTCAAATATCAAGTTTTGTTTGATTATACGCAGTAGAACCTGAGATATAGCCTCCCTTTAAACTGCAGAAATTGCTGTATTATAGCGCCACCTGTTGAGCAGTTGACACCAAAAATTGATAGGCACTAATTTAGGTCAAGGTGTATCTACATATAAATTTATATACAATGCTGAGCAGTAGTTCCGGAGATACAGTTGCCACAAAATATTTGTCACACGCATATGCACACACACGCAGACAGACGTTTTCTGAAAATGGTCAAATCGTGTTCTAGACTTCTCAAACGTGTAAATCCGTCGAAAACTGAAAGTTGAAAATTTTTACGAATCCAATACTTTCTTCTATTGAATATAGAAAAAAGTAAAAAAAAAAAGCCGCACTGCCACACCTTTTTTATTTGTAATACCATCTTTGTTTAATTGTTCCCGCGCTGTTTTTGAAGAAAGTATTTTGCTATGCACTTTTTAAAAATCTTTTCTAAGTTCTAAAAATGATACAAATCGATTTTTTAAACATTTACTTTTTAACTTGCGGTCATCTTGCTTGGATGAGGAACGTGGCCGCTTAAAGCCAAATTTACAGTTTAAACAGCCAAAAAATTTCATGTTTTGCTAAAAACCATCTCATAAATATTTTGTTAACATTTAATTATTTTCCCACCTCACGTATTAAAATATGTTTTGATTTTCATTCTAAAATTAATACTTTTTGTGATATCGTTAATTTCTTTATCCTTGCCATTTTTATAATACTTTCTAAAATTGCAATTTTCCTAACGATTACATTTTGTTTTTAACACTGGGCTCAATCCTAAAGTGTACGTGTAGGACGGTGTGAAGATTTTTCTCCCCCCCCCCCCTTAGTGTTTATAGATTTTTGTCAACTCATAATCTTCTGCTGATGGTTGCTTTTCTGTCTCTGGATTATTGCAAGCAATTGGAGCTGCTAAGCGGATATGTTTCAGTAGCATTAATTGTGCCACTTGTACTTTCTATTCGCTTTGGAGAAAAATTATATGTAATGGCTTAATCAGACAAGGTAATGTTAGTGTACTATTTTTTCTAAAACATTTGTGGTATGAAATAAGTATTATATATGGCACTTGCTGCCTGAAAGGACAAAAGTCGAGCAGACATATTTCCTACATGCGTTGTGCTGCTTACTTTGTACGTAGCTTGTTCGTGAGTCTATCTCCCATAAAAATCACGTCGACCGTGTTAAGTTAGTCAGCGAATTGATGTACTCTTTTATATATATCTAGATTTAATTTATAAATAGTTTGGTACTAAAGTATTAACAGCGACCCTTTCGTTTTCAAAAATTTTCATCTATAAATCAATAAATCTTATATTTAGTCAAGAATATATCTCAAAAGTAAAAAAAATAAAAATAATTTTAAAAAATAGGAGTAATAGCAGAGTACAGATTAATATAGTTAACAAAGCAACTAAGGGATGTTTAATCGTATTTGATATAACCACTGATGTAATTTAAAATAATAACTTTTGAATAAATAAAAATACCAACATTTTGAAAGCATTAAATGTTAGAATTAGTTTTAATATGAATAATAAAAATTTAAAAAAATTTATTTTACATTTACTTCCCCAGGAGTGCACATCCACCACTACATGCACCCACTTTTTACCTAGATTACAACTACTATTATCAATAATGTACATTAATTTTACAATCATACGTTAAACATAACTCTCATTATGTACATTTATACGAAATTTTGTACTATACTGTCATGTTAAAAATCTAGAAAACAAAAGAAGGGATGACAGCGCCACCTGCTGAACGATTGAAGCACGAATTCAAGTCACGGTTCCAACTGAAAACCAAGTTTGTTTAAATTTCGTTATTGGTTCGTGAGGTACAAGCACACAAATACACAGGTTTTTCCTAAAAATGGTCAAATCGTATTCAGACAATCATAAAACATGCAAATCCGTCGAAAAATGTTCACGAATTGAATATTTTCTTCTTGTATCTATTGAAGATTGTTTGATATCTCGTCGTCAAACTCAAAGCGAGAAATTCATTTATTTTGAAACAAAATGACAGTGGTCGTTTTGGTGTAAAAATATAACAGTGAATGTAAAAAAAAAAAAAAAAAAAAAAAAAAAAATGCTCTACTAAAGATATCTTTAATAATGCGCTTTTTTTCCCCATTAAAACCGAAAAAATAGCACTTTAAATTATCACAGATGAATGGTTCAACTATTCATTTTAAAGATATGGATGAGTTCTTTTGAGTGATACACATTACTGAAAATTTGACCCGCTACTTTTCCCCTCTCCTCCAGCAAAGAGAGCTTTGCGTTGCTCCCACTTCTCCAAAAAATGTTCCTTAGTTCAGCAATACTATTATTATAAATATTTATTTTCGATTTCATAATGATTCCTTCAAAATAGTGCTCATTGTGTATACTTATAGGAAATTTCATTCTCTACCGCCCTGTTAAAATTTAGAAAAAGCGAGATGATAACGCCACCTGTTGTGGGATTTTCATCAAAATTTAATAGGCATATTTATGCCAATGTGTGGAACTACATACTAATTTATATGAAGTTCTGTGCAGTAGTTCCTGAGATACAGTTGTCTCAAAACTTTAGTCATTCACATACACACAAACAAACATTTTCAAAAAATGGTCAAATCATATTCTACTACTCTCAAAACATGCAAATTCATCGAAAACCCGAAGTAGAAATGGTTTTCAAAATCAATTTTTTGTCTTCTATCGAATATAGAAGAAAGTAATAAACGATTTTTACTTTTCAAAGATACTCTGTAAGGAAAGCATTGTAACCATAATTTGCGAAATGGATTTTGTGTCTGTCATAACTCAAAAACAAACAGCCGTAGAATGTTCTAAATTTATATCAGCGACTGTCATGACGTGCAGTGATAAACGTAGAACATCGGTTTTGATACGAGCTCTTCTTTTAGAGAGATCTATGGTTTTACGGGATTTTTCGTGACGTATGTATGCAGTGCGAAGCACCCATGGAAGCGATGGAAGCAGCGCTTCTCACACTTAAGATTAAAAAAAAAAATAATAATTTAATTATTCTAAATGTAGAAAATAAAATAGTATTTTCGGTTTCTCGTCTACGAGATCCAACCTCGCATCAGTGAAATGCTTAATTGATTCTCCCTCTGTTCTTGGAAGCGTATTTCTTCAGCGCTTCCACGAGTTCACGCTTCGCCCCTGTGTGTATGTATGTGTGTGAGTGAAAACGGTAGTGTTAAAAAGCTTTGTCCGAATGTGCTGAAAGTTGGTACGTTTGTTATAGGTCACCATCGCAAGCATTATATCGATTTTGGTAAATATAGCACCTACAGTTTTTTTCCCAGGAATACAACAAAAATTCTTTATCATTATGGCCTATGGTCTAAAATTAAATAAAATGCCGTATCTGATTGAGCTGAAAATTTATATACATGTTATATATAGGTCACCATCGCATGAACTGTATAGATTTTGTTGAATCAAGTACGTATAGAATTTTATAGGACACAATGTATAATTCTGTATCATTATGAACTATGGGTTCAAATTATTTGAAGTACAATAGCGTTATACGCCTTATTGGATTGAGGTGATTAATTTCGCTTACTTTAATTTATTTAAACAACCGTTAATTACTTAATGTTCGGAAAGTCGAGAGGAGTCACTCCAGATTTTTTTATTCATCAAGTTGATAAGTTTTCTATATGGATAGGAATGAAATGTTATTATTTTTACTAATTTAACATGAATCTTCTTATGTTGAATTTTAATATTGAAAAAGACATTTCTTGTTCTACATTAAATATTAAATCTTGAATAAAAAAAAATATATACTATATATATATAAAATAAAATAATAATAATAAAGAAGAAGAAAAGGAAAAATAACATTAATCATCAAAATATATTTGAATGCTTATTTTTTATAAAATAACAATAATAATAATAATTAACACTGTAAAAAGTAATTTATAATGCTTATTTGTGCAAAAACGTGCATTTAATTCTCAGTATTAGTCTAATTCTTTGTCTTTCAAGTAGAGCTGTCTTTTTAAGACAGTTAAAGGGGGAAAAAAATAGAAAATTTACATTACTATAGTAATCTCCCTACTATTATGATATTTATAGATTTTTTTTTCAACTACAAAATAAGCACATTCTTGTAATACTTTCAGTCAGAATGACTAGAAAGGTACTAGAACTTTTTTCTTTATCTCTCTCTCTCTCTCTTTTAAATTTTAATAGATTTAATGATTGTTCTAAATTATTTCTAATTTATTATCTGAATTATTCTAATTTATTATCTGAAATTCATTAAATGAGTGTATAGATCTTATAATTTGTATTCCTTTCCATATCCCTTTATCTTATTAAAATCATTATAATGTCATAATGGGAGATGCTTCCAAGTAAATTTTCAAATAAAATTATACCTTAAATATATTATCTTTTCCAAAATATGCACTTACAGCAAATATATTTCGGATGCGTCTCGTATCCATCTTCGGTGCAACCTGATCCTCCTGATTGTTGACTCTCTTCATTTTATGAAACTTTTTCATCACCAGATGTTGCCATACGGTTGGTATTATGCTATGTTAGCGATCATTAATAGATAGATTGTTAGTAATTATTTCGATTGCTTCACTTTTGAGAGCATAATGATGGTTAAAAAAAAATAGCCCCTATAATAACCATCATTATGCTTTCAAAAGTGAAGCAATCGAAATAATTATTAACAATCTATCTATTAATGATCGTGAGCATAGCATAATACCAACCGTACGGCAACATCTGATGATGAAAAAGTTTCATGAAGTAAAGAGAGTCAACGATCAGGAGGATGTAAACAATCCAGAGCGGAAGACGGTGTCACGTTGATGAACCGAAGATGGATGCGAGCCGCATCCGAAATATACAGTGGTGGACATAATTGTAAGACACCTATCTAATTTGACAAATAGGGAAAGAAAAGATTCAGAGTTTAAAAATGTTTTATCAAATATGTCAACAACATAAATTTATTCTGTTATCATATATAATTATTTTATAATAATGATATTTTCATACAATTTAATGAAAAAACTTAAAAACATAATGGACAAAATTATAAGACACCAACCTTTTTTTCCAAATACAGTGGTCAGCATAATTAGCAGACACTAATGGTCTACAAGAAAAACGTCTAACATGGTTATTCACTATTTGGTGGAGCCGCCATTGTTTTTTATAACATGAAAGATGCGATTCGGAATCAAATGTATCAATTCTAACGAAATATCGCAACACAGTTCTTCCCAAGCACATTCTTTAGGTCTTCGACACATATAAACTGCCTCCTATTTCGGTAAACCGCACGAGCTAAGATCCCCCACAAGTTTTCGATGGGATATAAGTCTGGGGAGGGAGAAGGCCACGGGAGAAAATTGACACTTTGTTCTGAAAGCCACTTTTTTGTTTCGTGTGATGCATGAATCGGCACGTTATCGTGCTGGAAAGTGTAGTTTTCGTCAGAAAGAAGTTCACCATATATGGCTAGTTGATCTTTAAAAAGGTTTTTATACTTTTCGGAATTCATTCTTGAATGCACAAAAATAATATCCGTTTTCTTTTGAGCCGAAAAACCAGCCCAAACCATTATTGAGCCTCCACCCATTTGGCGGCTCATTAGTACATGAGAAGACTTCCGTAAATCATGCCAATAATCTTGAAACTTGTTAGGACCATCCAGGTTAAACTTTTTTCATCAGAAAATAACACAGAGTAAGTACCATTTGGAGGTCCAGGCCATAGTTTGTTTAGCGAAGTTTAGACGCTCCATTTTGTGCCGGCTTGGAAGCGGTTGTTTTTTCTTCAATTTTTTATATTTCACATAGGAAGCATTATGCAACACCCTGCAAATGGTTCTCCTTGAACAATTCAGTTTCAAAGCATTTTTAATGCCTGTAGTGAACATCTTATTCTGTGTAGCGCGCGAAAGCACATGGCGTCTGTCTCTCGAAGACAAGCAAGGAGTACGTCCAGATCTTTTAATCACCGATCCATTAATTCTTTTTTTCAAAACATTTCTAATTGCACATCTAGAGCGTTTAATAACTTTTGAAATATTATTAATTGAAGCACCAGTTCCATTTAATCTCCAAATTTCGCGAATTTCACTTTCTTTTAATTCTGTACCTCGTGGCATGTTTGCAAATGCGTGAAGTCGGTTATCGTCTGCTTTAGTTAACTGCTGACGTCATAACAGCGTGCAGAAAATTTGCATATTGCACATTATTTTCGGAAAAAAAAAAAAAAACAGGTCTTCAATTAAAATATTAGGATGTCTTATAATTTTGTCCATGGTATTTTTAACTTTTTCTATTAAACTCTATAAAAATATCATTTCTGTAAAACAATTAAGTGTGATAACAGAATAAATTTATGTTTTTGACGTATTTGATAAAACATTTTTAAGCTCTAAATCTTTTCTTTCACTATTTGTCAAATTAGATAGGTCAGGGATGGAACACGGGCGCAGAATTCATACCGGAATGTGTTTAAGAAATTTCACTACCTATAATATCGTCGATTTAAGAGGTAGAGAATTTTCTTATATTGATAGTGGTATGAATTCTGCGCCCGTGTTCCATCCCTGTGTCTTATAATTATGTCCACCACTGTATTTGCTGTAAGTGCATATTTTTCAAAAGAATAATATATTTAAGGTATAATTTTATAAGTAACATAAATTTAATCATTTTGAATAATTTAATATAAATTTTCAAAATCATGAATAAATTTCAATTAACATGTTTGATTTTGAAAATTTATTGGGAAACATCCCCCACTATGACATTACCATTATTTGTAATAAGTTAAATGACAAATTTAGTTCAGTTATGGACTGTGAAAGGATTACTGGATTAACTTCATTAAATTTTGTATTTTTGAAAATATTTTACATAATGGTAGAGAATAGTTTTTACAAATTAAAAGATTTCCTATGAGAAATTGTTATTTTAATGCCTTTGTAAATATATTTCCATATTTTTATGAGAAAATATTAGTTAGTTCTGATGTAAAATTCTTTTGGCTTATTAATGATCTGTAAAATAAGTATAAATAGTTTTGAAATAAGTATAATAAGTTTATAAGTATATAATAAGTTTTATTACTTAAGTTATAAGTAATTATAACTTATTATAAATATATAATAAGTTTTGAAATAAGTATAAAAGTTTAGAAAAATATTTTTTTTTCACAAATTGCTAGAATTAAAAGAATTTGTAACAATTGTTTAATTGTACAAATTTCTCATCAGATGTTTCTGCTAATATTAATAATTCTGGTAATCTTCCTAAGTAATTAATTTTAAAACATACTAGTATGAAGGTATAATTTATTTTTTAGATTTAAGAAACCCTTTGCGCTCGGCATATTTTCCGTAAGACACGCCTTTTGGCGTTCCTTTAAAACGTCACACGTATAGTTTCCAACTTACTACCTTTTGGTTACCGAAAAATTGTAATAATTTGTTTTATTTTACTTCATCATTAAATAAAATAAATATTTCTGTTAAAATTTTCCGGTAGCCGAAAGGTAGCCTATAGTTACACGTTTTAGAAAAATAATATTTCATTTGCAGAGGAACACCTTAAGGCGTGGCTTGATTTTTTAATGTTCCCTCAGAAGGGACATACGGGCGATAAGGGTTAAGTTAGTTAAGTTAGAAGTTTTGGATTATTAGTCTTTATGATAAAAGGTTAGATTTCGATTTTAAAGTATAACTTTTAACTAATTGTTTTTCATGTATTTGTATAAAAGTTTTAAAATATTTTGTTTTCGCAAATTGCTAGAAATAAAGAATTTGCAACAATGGACAATATTCCTGTGACGTCACCGTAGGTAAAATCGCCGAACACGTGGCCGATATTTTGTAAACAAATTAGATTCAAGATGCCGTTTTATTGTTACGCATACATTTTTCTAAATATTTCTGCAGTGAAACTTAATAATAATGTTCAAACAAGAACAAAAGAGAAATGCAAACAACTGAATCGAATGATAAAGTTAAGACTATTCCATATCGTAAAATTGCAGAACATTTTATGTATACACACACACACATATATATATAATGAATTAAAGATTAATAAGAACATTTTATACACACACACATATCTATAGATATCAAATCTTAAATAATTAGAATTTCAATCACTTTAATAAAGGAATTTATTAAATGGAACATCCATTTAAATTTGTTAACATCGCCACAGTTCACATGGCAACTTTTAATATTACATAGGTTGATTAATATTAAAGTATATAACTAAAACTGGATTAAAAATAAAACAAAGGTATCACTATATCACTCTTACTTCAATTTCATATAATCTGTAACTCTTATAAATAATATTGCAAGATAAAAATTTGAAAGCCACAATGCTTCGTTATGGTAGAGTTGAGGATTGTTTCCCTACCCAGCTGATATTCTTGTAGCCTCAAACCCAAAGCTGGAATATGGTCCATTGTGTTTGTCTCGAGTTTGAATTACATGATTTACCTCAAACTGCAAGATCGAATGGTTATCCTTCTTATATTTTCACTACTATCCGTAGGTAAAAATTGAAATTACGTAAATGTTTTTCATATTAGATGTATTGGTGTTAATTAATCGTTTAAATTTTTCGGTTTTTGATAGACGTTTTTTACAAACTTTTAAAAGATTTTACATTTGCATTTGCATATATTAATGTATAACTTTGTTTATTTTTCCTTTGTGTTTAATTGATTTTTCATTCGTAATTTCGAGCTACAGCGGATAAGGATTTTTTTGTTTTACTTGTTCAGATGTAGGAGACCAAGATCATACTTGCCAACCATCTCATTAATAACCGTACAATTGTTACGCCCCATGAAAAAACGCCCCTTTTCTCACACCACTATATTTTTAGAGAAATTCTCTCCAAATGTTGTTACGATTACATAAGACTAAAATTACTCTAAAAAATTATTGGTGAATAAAAAAAGGCGGGTACTAAAAATCGTACGGTTCATAATGAGATGGTTGGCAAGTATGCAAGATACTTTTAGCTTTTGCTGCTATATCTTGACACATCTCACTGCTCTTTTTCCACCCTGCAATTGAGAGGTCTCCTCTAAGCTTTTCGCGTTAGGTATCCTTTTGGTTTCACAGTTATTTTTCTGGTAATAGTTATTTACTTTCTCTTTCTCTATCTATTTATCTATATATCTATATCTATATCTATCTATCTATATATATATATATATATATATATATATACATGCACACACACACACACACACACATATATATATATATTTTAAAAAAAAGCGAAAGTAACATAAGTAATATTATATAGTTCTTTTCCAATATAAGGTATTAGTTTTCTTACACTAAACCAATTATTCCAACGTTTAAATTTTAATAATATGGCTATTTGTAATATTCTATTTATCATAGCTATAGAATATATATATATATATACAAACTAAGCTATACACTATTTCGTTTTGCGCCTTGAAAGAATTACTATAATGTACTTCGACGTGAATATTTATATTTAATAAACCATGAATCGCAGACTCGTACATTAAGATTAACGTAGTCTTAACATGCTGCTTAATGCAATAAAGCTTGTTGAGAGTTAATCTAGGTAAAATACATATGCTATTTTAGCAGGAGAGATCCAAATGAGGCATAATGAAATTTTACGGTATGGTTTTGACAGATAATTGCAACGTACGAAGATAGTTAGGTTACAGAATCTACAGAATAAACTACAATTACAGTTTCTATGGAGATGCATGCAAAGAAAGTGAGCAGTTACAGGATAGCATGAATAAAGTTTTGTTTAACGTTTTACTAAAAAATACTCATTAATAAAGTATCGTAGTAAAATAGAGGGTTTTTTTTTCTGTCCGATTGTTTTTATGATGTTGTAATTCTTTTATGTACACAAGAGTTAATTAATTTTTCCAATAATAATCGATTCATAATTTCTACGAACATCCAACCCAGAAGCAATGTTTCTAATCCGGAACCCATTAATAATTGGCTAACACATTAGGCCAGTGATTTTCAAATTTCTTGAAGTCGGCTCGCACTTATAAAATTCTACAAATATGTATGGGCGCAATAGTTGCTTAAAAGATGCTATATAAACACTCTATTAGATGTATTTTTGAATGATATATTTGATTAGTTCAGAAAAATTGATAGGCGTCCTGTATAAGTAGCTCAGTTTCAGGTCTCGCAAGTACGTGGCTTTGAAAACGGCTGTACGGATTCTTTTCAAACTCGCTATATTAATTCCCTTTTAAATATCCTTTTGTATATAACTATTGTTTTCCAGTCAGTATTTGAGTATGCCAAGTTTTGGTAAAAGTTGGTACCTCAAAAACGGCTCTAGTGATTTTCTTGACAATTGTTACATAAATCCATTTTAGATATCATTTCTCGTATATGAAGTGGCTATTACAGGAAAATTAACAGTCATCCTGCTTAGGTACACTGTGAAAAATAAGTCCTATTTGCTGCCAGAAATTCTATGTAATTTCAGAAAATACGCGTAATTTACGAAAAAAAAAAAAAAAAAATACGTTGTCAGAACGTATTTTTTCAAATTATAGAGAATTTCCGGCAGCAAATAGGACACGTTTTTTACAGTGTAGGTCAGTTTTAGATCTCGGAAATTTGTGTTTCAAAAAATAACTCTACCATTTTTTATTTTTTAACTCGCTATGTAAACTCTATTTTATATATCTTTAGATGTGTATTAAGTTTCCCTTACCGGAAAAATTTTAAGTTTCTACTTTGTTTGGTCCATTTTATCTCTTCCGATCACATTATCCCTCAAAAATGCATATAATACGTATGATAGTAGGTAATGGAAGTCGTGTGGTTGTTTCACACCAGATTTTTTTTTTTTTTTCATTTTGACACCAGATTAAATTTTATAACATATTATCGTACTATATTCGGAGTGGAATTCCTATATATATACATATATATATACATTTTTTTAATGTTTGTTTTGTTCAAACGGGTAAATCAAATAAAATATAAGAAATTACTTGACAGTAAATAATATGTATAGACTGTTTAATCTGTTTAATGCACTCAGATTAAAATATGAAAAGATACTTCGACATTTTTTTTAAAAATATTATACGTTTTGAAATAGTATTTTAATAAACACCCAAATTGAACTTTTAGGGTAAGGCATTGGTCTTCTTAGGCAATAGTAATGAGGACTCGAAATACAGGGTAAGTCAAAATGAATATAGCGATTACAAGCGGCTATAACTATTTAATGGAAAAGAATTTATCGAATTTACATTCTGAATTTACATTCTGAAGCATGTGTGCAGTCACCGACGCAAGCGCATTACAAATGCGTACTTTGAGACCCTGCGGTTTTTATCTGTGGGTTTATGTGTGTGGGTATGTGCTTCCCATGCCCAAAACAATTTAAGAACTCAAAGTAAGCATTTGTAATGCGCTTGCGTCGGTGACTGAACAAATGCTTCAGAATGTACACTGTTAAAAAAATGCAGAAAAAATACAGAAATTCTCTGTAATTTCAGAAAAAAGTCGTAAAATACGTTTTGTCTACGTAATTTTTCCGTAATTTACGACTTTTTTCTGAAATTACAGAGAATTTCTGTATTTTTTCTGCATTTTTTTAACAGTGTATGGCGTGAAATGGACTACCGCCTAGATGTTGTCCGTGTCACCAAGGGAAGTCACATAGAACATCTATGACATACGTATACAAAATTGTGAAGTTCTGTCTAGATTATGTGTGAATCTTATCGATAAATTCTTTTTCATTAAATAGTTATAGCTGTTTGTAATCGCTATATTCCTTTTGACTTATCCTGTATTGCGTGTGAAAAGACGCTGCCGAAAGTAGCAGGAACCCGAAGCAAGTTTTTAAGCGATTTCAATGGATTTTTTTAAAAGATATCTTTTAAAAAGTAAAAATAGTGATTCTCTTTTTTATTTACTTAAATATAGTGACCAGCGACACAGGCAAAGCCTTCTAGTAATGCACTAAAATGATTATAGCACCTAGTGATTTAAAAGAATAACTATATATACGCAGGTAAACTTCATAACTAATACAAAATCACCTTCATACATTAATACAAGCAAAAAGTTTTTAATTAAGTAATTTAAATTAAATGTGTGTTGTGTTAGAAACAGTAGCTCACTGAAAATCACCTTTTGCGGCTCCCCTGCCCATTGCCCTCTTCTTAAATTGTTTTCTTTCTCTGTTTTCTCAGCTAGGTCTGCCCCTATTTCAAAATATTCCATCACTCTGGCGCGTGCTCTGTGCGTTGCTGTAGCGCATTCTTGCAAATGCCGTTGTGCTGGTCCAGCACCGTGTCCAAGAAAAACTCCGAGAAGTTAAATCGCCATGACTAAGTCCTATCTATGATAGCAGTCTACAGTTAGAAGTCTTATTCTAGTTCTTCCGGACACAGCTCATTTCTATGGGATGTTCAAGTAGCTCACATACAGTAGTTGGTCACCATGCGGTGATTTGGCGTTATTCGCTCCCTTTGGACGGTATCAAACCCGTTAAACTTGGCCTAGAGCGGGTATAGGTAGGAGCCGTTCAGAGGTTTTCAAGATTCCAAAGCCAGTCACGGTGTTCAGGAGGTTAAGATATTTAAAATCCCGATTTCAAAAGGAAAAGGTGCGTAAAGAACAAATAACTAGTTTACAAGGTTACGAAAAAATAATTCCAAACAAAAGGCAGAGAAAGAAATAACAAAACACATGTAATTATTGGATGCCCGATCTTATGGTTTACCGTGGCTAAAATCTGGTAAATATGCAATAAGATCAGTACGGTATGTTCTATTAATGCATGATCATCGCAGAAGCTGTTTTCTGCAGTACAAGGAACACAAGAATTGGACACAAAAAGAGTGTACTTGAGTTCTTTTGACAGATGAGAGCCGATTTAGTGAAACGATTTTAGACTATCTGGAAAGACACAATCACTCCCCTCCAACATCATAGAAAATGTTTTTGAGTTATCAGAATTGTTGTGAAGAATGGCATCATTTTGATAATTACACTGCGTGTACTTTCACCTACCTACAATGCACCTTTGATACTTTTTCTCATTTAGTTTTCTTCGCTAAAATTGTTTAAATTCTTCATTTCATCCAATGCTTAATTTTGAGATAAATTTAAGTTATATCAATTTAGAAATTATGACCTATCTGAAAGTTATATAAAGATTTCATTAATGATTTAATAACAAATATGCCATTCAAATTTTCTATTCATATGTTCATTTATTATTATTCACAAAAGAATAAAATGGAAAAACAGGTTATACCTTAACTTTTGGAGGCCTATGTATTCAAATAACAGTGTTTTTATCAGTATTACGAATATTAACAAATGATTCTGTGAATGTAACTTTGATCCTCTTTAACCATAAGAAACCACCGTATTGCTCTACTTAAAAAAGAAAAAAACGTGTAAAAATTCATGCTTTTAAAACAAATAAAATGCTTTATTTAAAGAAGAAATAAATAAAATAAAGTAATACTTACATATATTATGAAGTCATTTTGTTGTAAAAAATATATAAGGAAAAAAAAAAAAAAAAAAAAAAAAAAAAAAAACTCGATGTATGCTAGCTTCGCGAGCATTAAAATTATGAATGAAATTCTGTGTATGACAGAATTTAATTTAGTACGACAGGACAACTTATATTTGTATTTTAACACCCTTAAAAAAAAAAAAAAATCTGATAACACTAGTCTAAATAATCAGGAAATATTCAGCTGAGACTCGTTGGCTCTGTGGTCAGAGTATGCAACTAAGAGCTCGAAGGTTGTGAGTTCGGTCTCACCGATGGGAAGTGAAACAAACAAATATATATATATATATATATATATATATGTAAAAGTTTTTACGGATTTCACAAAATATTTTAAGATAGAGTAAGAAATTAAATGGTAAAACTGGATATTGGCAGGTATTTTCGAAGTGGAATGCTATAAGTTGGTAACGATGCAAAATATCAGATTGAAAGAAACTGTCCTGTTGTACTTAAAAAAAAAAAATAAAATAAAATAAAGCTAAGCAGTATTCTTTGTTGAGGATTGAGAAATGAGTTAAATACCTGATCATAAGAATGTTACATATTAAGCTTAATCTAATTTGAAGTATTGAATATCAAGATGTAGTCTATAACATTAAAGGTGTAAAGTTATAGCCTAGTATCTCTTAAACTTGCATGAAAAAACAAACAAACAAATTTAATTTAAATAAGATTAAATGAAGTTCTTTGAATTAAGAAAATTAAGTCTTCAATAACTGTGTCCACAAAATTTATGTGACATAGCGTCGTACATGGATTTAAAAATAGAGTTAAATTGCCAAGCCGAACATCTTTAAAATCTAAATTTATTAAAAAAAAAAAAAAAAAAAAAAAAAAAATAGAAAATCAGTACTTTTTTTATTCGAAATACAGAAAAAAAGTAGGAAAAAAGTCGATGTCAATTTTTTTTTTCTTTTCTTTTTTCTTTTTGTTCATAATTTGTAATTTTTGGGGCATCTTGCATTTATAACATTAGATAAAGCGACTGTTTTCGATTTTCTTCCATTAAAAAGAAGAATAACCGACACAAGATTTACTTTTACTGTTTATTATATTCTATTTTTAGCCTTATATGTAAAGCAATGAACTATTAATACTTATAAATATATTCAGAAAATTTACTCAACAAATAGAAAAGGAAGTTAATGGAAGTTTTGAAAAAAATATTTATGTATATAGATATTTCCCAGAGAAGTTAAATTAAACTTTTTTGTATGTATGCTATTAAATCTAAAGTATTTTGTAAAGAAATATTAAAATTTCATTCAAGCGTAAAATTTCCAGAAAATCGAAAGAAAAATATTTTTTTTATGGCACTTATAATACACTTAAAATATTTTCCAAAAATAGAAGCTTTCTCTGAAAGTTATTGCAATATTTATACCTCATTAATAGTTTGATATTATCACAATATTAACTTTTTGAAGTATATCTCTTTTAAATGAAAATAGATTACCAAAAAGAAATTGCTTGAATAAAACATTCTGCGTTTTATTAGTAATATTGTTTATTTAATTTTTTTTTTTTTTTTTTTTTTTTTAAATATGACCTTTTTTTTTCTGTTTTTCTTTCTTTTGTGTATTAATAACATTTTTCAATACCTTTAAAAATAAAACCCATACTGATTAAAATTGGACTTTTTTAATACGTCAACAAAAAGTGTTATAAAAGTGTCCAATAAGTCTACAGACATTTTAAAAATTCATAACTATTGAATGAATTGATAGAATCGAACGCGGTTTACGAAAAGATCATTTTCATGAAGGACTTTTTTTTTTTTTTTTTTTTTTTTATTAAAGAAAAGAAATTAGTTAAATTTTTTGTCGACGACAGTTAGACAAATTGTTAAATTTTTCGGTCGGATGTGAAAGAAAAATATGCAAATGTAAGTTCTATAAATTGCACAATTTTGTGATTAGAACAGTTTATTTCTTATTCTGCCTCCTACAAGTTTTTATTGCGATGCTGACTTGGTCGATAAAGCGTTATTGGTGAAGATGTTTTCCCTCAGGTAAGAACCATCTACTGAAGCTGCAGTAGCAGTGTTATAACTTGTGTGTAAACTGTAATATGTGGTGACAACGGACACATGGAATAGGATTTATATGCCTCTAAACATCTGCATGTGAATAAGTACAGTTTTTCATGAAAATGTGTGAATCGACAAATAGCTTAATAATTATTTTTACTTTACACACACACACATACACACACAATGATTTTTTTGCAAACCGCGTTCAATTCTATCAATTCATTCAATAGTTATGAAGTTTTAAAATGTCTACGGACTTATGGGACACCCAGTATATAAGGCATCCTCATGTTATGATACAACTCTTAGAGAGAATTTTAATAAGAATTTAGCTTTAATGCAATTTAGTTTAAATTATTTACCCATAACAAAAAAATAATTGTATAAAAGTTTACTAATTCAAAAGGGAAATTCATTTCAATATAAAGATAAAATATGTTGTCTCCAAAAATGCCCAATACATTTTTTTTTAAACAATAGATCGACTTTTAAAATCTAAAAGCGATGGAAAAAAAAAATAACTCGATGCTAAAAATTATGTGGAATTGTGATTTAAATAATGTGAGATTAGATAAATCCGAATTATTGGGGGAAAAAAATCTGATATGTCACTCACACGAATTTCTCTTACCATAAAATTTAATACTATAAGTACAGATTGGAGATTAAGGGGTAAGATAACGAGTACTGTTATGTAAACCTATGTTAAAACAATCAAATTAGGCTTCAGAACAGCTTTATTTGACAAATAATTCTGTGTGAGGGGGCTCCCGTTTCATTATTCTATTTACATTTATATAGAATTCAAATCTGTTATTAAATTCAAAAGTTCCTATATAATTTTTCAGACAACTTTCACATGCATGATTCCTTGAAACTTATCAATCTTGATCAAACTTTTCAGGTAACAAACTTATTAACTTCAAAATACAACATTTGGATCGCCTGCAATTATTTGTTTTTAATTTACTCTGACAGACACAAGCAAAGATCAAACTATGAAACTTGACTTCGGAATTCAGGAAGCTTTAAAACGTGTAAATAAATAAATAAATAAATAATAATAATAATAATAATAATAATAATAAAAACAGTCGTTGAATATTTAGCTTAAAAAAGTACATTATTTACCATATGGCTATAAAGAATTAATTTCAATTCCTGAGCAGCTTTCTGGACATCGTAAAATATTATAGTAAAGCACTTCCCCTAACAAATAAAAAAGAATGTTATGGCTTAAATATTGGCAGCCTTGTATAACTTCTGAAAGTTATGTACACATCACATGGTATACATAAATATAATCCTATATTAATAACACACAGCACAACCTAAAGTACACTTCCATCAATTTTCAAGTATTGTCGCATTATAATTTCGTTCTTTTGTGTAGCCCTGTAAACGAGCAGTGAATGATTTCTATATCATATTCTACATGAAACATATTTTTACACATATAAATAATCTGGTGTGCCACTCACACAACTTACTTTTACTCTGAAATTTAATACTATAAATACAGATTGGAGATAAAGGGGTAAGATACCGAGTACTATTATGTAATCCTACGTTAAAAAATTAAAATTAGGCTTCAGAACAGCTTTATTTGACAAATAATTCTATATGAGAAGGGCTGCCGCCACCCACAACCCCCCGTATGATTACTGTACCTAAATTCATTGTAGATTTCAAATATGTTATTAAATTCAAAAGTTCATATAAAAATTTTCAGACAACTTTCACACTCAACATTCCTTGAAACATACCTATCTTGATCAAACTTTTCTAGTAACAAACGTATTAACTTCACAATACAACATTTGGATCGCCTGAAATTATTTGTTTTTAATTTACTTTAACAGACATAGACAAAGATCAAATGCTAAAACTTGACTTCGGTATTCAGAAAGACTCAAAACTGGTAAATATACAAAGAATCAAGTGAGGAATATTTAGCTTAAAAAATACATTTTTTACCATATGGTTTAGAGGAATTAACTTCAGTTCCTGAGCAGCTTTCCTGAACACTATAAAATATTATAGTTAAACACTTCAACTAACAATAAAAAAGAATTTTGTGGCTTAAATTTTGGCAGCCCTGTATGTCTTCTCAAAAATATGTACACACCACATGGTGCACATAAATATAATCCTATAATAATAACACACGGCACAACCTGAAGAAAACTGCCATCAATTTTCAAGTATTGTCGCACAATAATCTGGTTCTTTTGTATAACCCTGTACAAGAACAGTGAATGATTTCTATACCACATTCTACATTAAACCTGTTTTAACGCATATAAAAAATATATATATACGTTTCTTTTGGTTTAGTGCAGTCTATAGATGTTAAATTCTACTTACCTGCAATTTCTCCCATAGACGTAATGTATTTGAATTCTCTTGGATGCCTCTGTACACGAACCATTTGTTTGATCTCAACGAAAAGTTTAGTGTAGCATCCCTATATGGTACACATTTAGAATACCAAGTTTGAATTTTCTGTTATAATTTGTTTTTGAAATATGCTGATAACAGAAACACACACAGACGGACACACACAGACAGACACACATACAGACCAACCGCTAAAAACCTGTTTTTCGCATTCAGGGAACCTCAAGACGTGTAAATGTAACAAAAACTCAATTTCGAAAGTTTGACTCAAAAACAATACGTTCTCTTCCTTATAGGTAAGAGAAAGTAAAAATATATATTCATTTCGTTTGGCTTAGTGCAGTCTATAGGTGTTAAACTCTACTTACCTGCAATTTCCCCTATACACGTAATGTATTTGAATTCTCTTGTGTGTCCCTGTACACGAACCATTTGTTTCATCTCAACGAAAATTTAGTATAGCATCCCTATATGATGCTCACTTAGAATACCAAATTTGAACTTTCTGCTACTAATTTTTTTGAGATATGCTGATAACAGACAGACACACAGGCAGACACACACACTGACCAAACTAAAAGTAGGATTTTTGGATTCAGAGGACCTGAAAACTTGTAAATATAAGAAATACTGAATTTCGGAAATTTAACCCCAAAACAATATTTTCTCTACCTTATAGGTAAGAGAAAGTAAAAATGGAGTGCTTTCACTTGACATTGCGAATAGTTATTAGTTATCAGTGTTTAAAAAAATTGAATTGTTGGATAATATAGTAAATAATCAAAAACAAAAATTATAATTGATTGTTTTAACATTTCTTTTGAAGTTCAAATAATTTTATAAAAGACGCCAATGTATCCACATTCTTTTGAGCGTTCTTGTAAAAAAAAAAAAAAAAAAAAAAAAAAAAAATGAAGCAAACAATTTCGAGTTCCAAGGAAAAATCCATCAGGTATTTTTTTTTAAAGATATTCTACAAAATGTTTAAATTCGGAAGTGTCCAAATACTTTTTCCGTGCAGTGTATAATTAAAATTAAAAAACTTCTTATAAATTTGTAAGTTTGTGCAATATATTTTTTAAACGAAGAAGACATTTTTTATAGAGTAATTTATACTCTAACGACCGTAAAAAATTATAAAATATTCTTTTCTTGTTTACATATTAATGTAGAAACTGTAAAAAAAGCTGTACAAGTTTTGGGATATTAAAACTTTTGATACTGATAATTATATATAGCTGTATTGCATAACTGCTATCATTTTAATTTATTCCGGAGTATTTTTAGCCCCGCCTCTATTTTGCACCACTTTATTTTTCTCCAATATATAACTACGATACAATAAGAAAAATTTACTTAAAAAAAAAAAAAAAAAAAGTGGTATGAGATAAAACCGGAGCTAAAAATGCTCCGGAATAAATTAAAATGTTGGCAGCTCTGGTTGGTATATTGCAAACAAATTTAATTTCGGTTCGCTGGAAAATATCTGCATTTTTAAAATCCTTTTAACCTTTTGATATTTATTTATTCAGTATTTTTTTAAAAATATATTTATACCTATTAATAGCTTTGGGAAGAGTTTTATTTGACTTACAATTACGTGTGAAATGAAATTGATTCTTCCTATTTGGATATTTTAGCTTAATATATACACTAAGCGACAAAAAAAAAAAAAAAAAAAGCCGCACTGCAGAAAAAATGACTTATACCTTTTTTATTTGTAATAACTTTAAAATTAATGTTTGAAACAAATAAAACTGTCTTGTTTGCATAATACCAAAGGTATGAAATGATACTTATGTATATTTTCGATTTAATAATTCGCTTTATTGCACTTTACGAAGTACTTTTTAAAAATCTGCATAAAACTTTCTTTTTGAACATAATGCAATAACTGTACACTTTGCATTCTATTATGATTTATTATATGAAATAAACAAGTTATATTTTAATATATGAAATAAAACTATTTATTTGTTAGATCTAAGCAATTTTTTGTTAAAAATATGTATTCTGCATTGGGTTAATTCCACCTTTATATGGAATGACTGCATTAATGCGCAATGGCATAGTTTTGTACAGTGTTTTAATATAAATCTCAGAAATTTCAATGTGTCAAATATCGCAAATAATTTTTTCTAGTTCTGGTAGAGTTATAGGCTGCAAATTTCGAATCCTCTCCCCTCTCCCCCGCCTTTTTATAGACGAAACATTTTCGAGCGGATCGCGATTTTGACCATTTCCATGTCTGGTAAAGAAGAAATTCTACTATATCCTTTGTGGTATTTAACTTAAAGTGAAAAAAAGTATGATGACTTACAGAATTATAGGTTCTCATGGGAATGTATAAGAAATTTTGACAATTTGAAGTGAGTAAACTTACCACAGACGCCGTGTAGTAAGGTGCCTTATTATCTTCAAATGCTGTTTACGGAACTGTCTAAGATACCTCCAAAATTGTCGGTCAGGCACCACTTTTATGCAGATTGTGTTTTATTTCGAGTTAATTGATCCCTTGAGCATAAAAATTTCCCCTAGTGTTTGAAAAGTTATGCACCTCCGTAGCATAATGTACGGAGAATGTGTCACTGTTTTAAAAGTGCGACTTTCATTAAGTCGGTCACATTTTCGTCTTCATTCTAGCTTTTTTCAACTGCACGAAATAAAGAAAACTTGATTCATCAGAGAAAACCAGTTCAGCCTAATAATTGACTGATAATGTTTTTAAATTTTAGTCAACTAAAGTATTGTTTTTTTTCTAATTCTTTTCTTTAATAATGGCTTTTTTCGCAGATCTTCTGTTCTTTAACTCGCTTTGTTTAATTGTTCCCGCATTGTTTTTGAAGAAAGTAATTTACTATACACTTTTTAAAAATCTTTTTTAAGTTCTGAACATGATACAAATCGATTTTTTAAACATTCGCATTTTAACTTGCGGTTATCTTGCTTGGATGAGCAACATGACCGCCTAAAGCCAAATTCCCAGTTTAAACGGCCAAAAAAATTTATATTTTGCTAAAATTCCTTTTACCAATATTTCGTTAGCATTTAATTATTTTGCCATCTCACGTATTAAAATATTTTTCAATTTTCATTTAAAAACTAATACTTTTTGCGGCATCGTTAACTGCCTTATTCTTACCATTGTCGAAATAAATTCTAAAATTACCATTTTCCTGACAATTGCATTTTGTTTTTAACACTAGACGCAGAGCTAAAGTGTATGTGAAGGACAACATAGTAAAATCTGTTCCAAAATTTGCTTTTTAAACGATAAAATTGGCGGTTGTAGAAGGCGAAAAGGAAAACATCCAAGTGCGGCTTTTTTTTTGTCGCTTAGTGTATATATATATACAGGGCGCTCGCCAGCTCGCCATTGGCGAGTGGAAATTTTACTATGGCGAGTAAATTTCTGTCTAAATGTAGATAGAATTCTTACAGTATGCGGTGTTACAAAAAAAAAAAAAAAAAAAAAATATATATATATCAATTTAAAAACGCAAAATCAGGCTAATCTTAGGTAAGGTGACCAGACATCCTCTTTTTAAGAGGACAGTCTTCTTTTTCAACGCTCTGCCTTCTTAAACGAAAAAAATTACAGGACTTAAAAGTCCTTTTTATGTTTTTCGTCCTCTGACCTCTTTTTTCAAATGAAAAGGATTTAGTCCTTAATTTAAAAATTTTCGCAAAAATTGGAAGCTCAATCGGCTGTATCGAATAATGAACACTAATATTTTTCTGCGTTAGGTTCGCAAAAGAACAACTTTCTAATAAACTTGCCAAAGCATATTATGGTTTATGTCTATTCAGATTCTTTGAATCACAAAGAAATAAAATATTCCCTATATATTTACGGTTCTTTGACCCAGAACACGGAATCACTATTGAAATTTTCATGAAATCATTAAGAAGTTGATGCTCCGGTTGGTACACGGTGGGTTGACGCGTGTTCTCACTTTTGCATGAATAACATTCCTCATAAAAATAGGCCCAAAAGTGACCGAGAAGTTCTATCCTCGGAGCGCGCGTTGGCTTTGCCGTTACGAGTTTTCTGTGGTTTCCTTCGAAACTAGCGTAAATTTGGGCTAGGACCTCTTAGAAAGACCCCACGGAGGACTCTCCTACTCAGGCCTAGAGCCCTAGTGCAGATAATTGGTCTTAGTGATAATACTACCACCACCTCATAAAAATATGCAAAAGTTAGTTGAATTCATTTTATGTCCTCCTGGCAAAAACTTTGTGAAAAAGTGACTGTTTTTTTCAGTGAACAAAATGTAGACATGTGAAAAAAATTCCCTTTATATACCTAATTTAAAAACTTATTAACTACTAAGACTAATTTAGGTTATACTTGTGAGAACTTTTATAAAATGTTGATGAAGAATTCTTCGTTAAAACAAATCGTTTCATCTGCCGAATATTAATTTTATTTTTTCTTTTATGATTATGATTTTAATAGAAAAGATGTCTACCAACTTTTTTTTATGTAATTGCATGAAAATACCACAGAAAGGAAAAAAAAAAATTTTGTTTATAGAAAAAAAATAATAATTAAATATATATATATATAATGTCCAGTGACACCTATATAAATTAGGGATTTTTCCTCTCGTATCCGTATATTATTAATTTAAATGAAGGTATACTGATCCAAATTCACTATTTGAGATAAAAATGTTTCCACCGCTTGTGTAAAATAGCTTTGAGTCGTTTTTTTAATCATTTTCACTCAATTTTGTAACCTCTAAAATGACATTTTCTTCAAAATTGAATGTCTTCTATTTTCTTATAAAATAAGATATTGCGTTATGCCTCCTCTTTTTCCAATAAAAAATTCTGGTCACCTTATACATAAAAAGTAGTGTAAGTTATTAATATTTTATGGCGAGTGACTTTTTTTTTCAGCGAGTGTAATCTAAGTTGAAATTTCGGGCCCTGTATATATATATATATATATATATATATATATAAATATTGTATATTCCGAGAATTTTCAAATTCATTCTTTTCTTTCAAATTTATTCGACAAATTTGGAGTAGCCTTGTATGTTGTCTATAAATTGAATATGCGTCAAATAGATCATTTAAATTAACAGAAAAAAAAAACCACATACCAGAACTCGAATTGCACTTAGAGAATTTTTTGACTATCGTCCCTAATGTATCCGAATTCTTTTATATAGTCCAGGAAGCAAAGAATGATTGCTTTTCATAACATACTCTCTGTAGAATATACTTTCATGTATATTCAAAATATATGTTAATTTCATTATATTTAACATAACCTGAAAATGCTGAAATGTGCCAATAAAAAATTCCGTATATAGACAATAATATATTTGGATTATTCCGTATGCTTCTTTGCACGAACCATTAAATTGTGTGATCTTAGTAAAATGTTTCAATCACTTTTGCTTCATAAAATAAATTTTAAATGCTGAATTTCAACTTCCTGGAAGTATCTAATTTTGCATCATATTGACATCAGTTACATAGATACAACCGCTAGATACAACCGTGATTTTTGTATTCACAGGACTCGTGTATTTATAGAAAACCTTATTTTCGAAAATTCGACGTAAAACAAACTGTTTCTCTAACATACATGGATAAAAGAAAAAAAAAAATGACTAAATTATACTTGAAAATGTACAATGAAATTAAATTGTTATACAACCAGATGTTTAACTTCCATTTATATTTTCCAGTTCAGTATGTAACCTCATCAATTTCAAGTTTCATTTAAGTTTCTATGGACGCTGCTGCATCCTTCTCCAACGATAGTTTCCGCCTCTCCAAGTTTCATGTTCCCCTCCACAGTTTGTCTGCAAAGTTTGATTCCTTCCTACTACAAGTTTTCGTACAAGTTTCTTCTATCAGATGTTCACGCCAGTCCAGTGTTTCAGACTCCTCCAACAGAATGACTCTACTACTGCTCGACAAGTTTTCTTCACCTTGATGTGACCACCACGCCAGCCTTTCCAATAGCCATCCAAAACTTTTTTCAACGCAAGTCGCAATAATCAAGTGTTGCCCTGGGGTGACGGGAATACCGAACATCCCCAAACTAAAGGCTGCCCACAGGGTTCGTGCCTAGGTCCTATCCTGTGGAATCTGATAGCAGACATAATACTCAAAAGCATGAACTCTGCGGGCTTCACAACATTTGCTTATGCGGATGATTTCTCCCTGATTGTCTCGGGTCGAACTAGAAAAAACCTGGAGGACCAGGCCCAGGAAGCCCTTTCCCACTTCAGTAAACTTTTGAAAGAATTCGACTTAAAATTATCCCCATCTAAAACCAAAGCATTAACTCTCTCCTTCCCTAAAGCCCTTAAAAGAACTAGGAATCCCAAGATGCGGATAGACGGCATCAGTGTCAATCATGTCGAAAACATGAAACTCCTTGGCATCACCTTTGACAGGCACCTCAACTGGCTGGCTCACGTAAAAGAAATTAAACTAAAGACTCAAAGTATATACCACAGCTCAGCAAAAATGGTGGGAAAGAGGTGGGGTATCTCCACCTCTCTCCTAAAAACCTGGTATAAAACAATCATCGAGAAAATAATAACCTACGGAGCCGCCATTTGGGGCGGTCACCTGAGAACTGATGCCATTACCTCTCTTAACTCAGCCCAAAGACCCTTCCTCTTGCAAATTGCAAGAGGATATAAAACAATATCCACTGATGCCCTCACCGTAATCACTGGGATTCCTCATGCCCACCTGCAGGTCTCGCAAACATATATAAAAACTCAAATCCTACAGCTTAAAGACCCCGAATTAACAAACATCATCTTCCCACAAACCCCTATACAAACTTTGACCTGCAGCTGGGATATTCACCCAGGCAAGGATGTTGCCCCACTCATCACCAATTGCACTAAAAATAGTTTCTCTCCCTCTGCTCCAGTGGCGATCTACACTGATGGTTCCAAAACGGACGCCGGGGTTGCAGCAGCGTTTTGCGTGCTGGACCGTGGCACCGTGGCCCATCGGTGGGCCTGCAGGCTCGAGGACTATAATACAGTCTTCCAAGCGGAAATCTATGCCATAGAAAAAGCAATACGCTGGATTGGCGACTCGAACACGAATGATATCTTTAACATCTTCAGCGATAGTCTCTCGGGCCTTCAGGCAATAGCTCGGCATCGGTGAGACACCCAAAAATTCAACAGATAAAAAAACTCTTAACGAATCCTAACTTAACTTGCTCCCTGGCACACGTTTCTGCCCACAGGGGCGTGATCGGCAATGAACTCGCTGACTTTCTTGCAAAAGAAGCAACTGATTTCCCCACCAAGTGTTCCACAATCCCTGCCCCACCCTCCTATGTCAAAAATAGAATCAAAGAAATTATTAATCTCAAATGGCAAAACCTGTGGGATAGTTCAGAGAAGGGTAGGCACACCTTTTCGCTGATCCCACAGGCTCGTATTAATTCCTGGACCCTAACTCCACCTATCACGGCATTTTTAACAGGTCATGGCCCCTTCCCATCTTACCTTTACAAATTTCATTGCCGACGCTCTCCCCTGTGTTCCTGCGGCGAGGAGGGAACTCCGCAACACTATTATTTCCACTGCCCCTTAACAGCACTATATCATATTAGAAATCCCTCTCCCAGACCAATCAATTGGCTGGACAACATTTTAACAAGGAAACCCTTAATTAATAAATTAAATAAAATTTTCTCATTCCTAATGGATTTATGTAATCTAACAAACTAAACAAACTAACCTAAAATCACAACTAAAGAAAAATTCTTTCTCCTAAACACATTATTCTTCTATCTCCCTGTTATCTTCCCGTGTGCCCGTAATGCTGCAGTAGCCCTCATAAATGCAAGGGTCTAAACTGGTAGCGTGCCGCTTGTCGTGGAAGGCCACACAGTCTCGCACCCTCTCTCCTATAATCAAGCGGCGCCCCGTGTCGCAGGTAGACTTGTGTCTGGCGCCGCTCTTGTAAATACCCATGCCCATTTGCATCGTCCCTTGTCGCGGGCTGGCTAAGCCAGGCGATGCATGATGTAATTTTTTTTTTTTTTTTTTTTTTTTTTTTTTTTTCAATAAATGTCGGAGCAGCTCACGTGGATTTTCCTGGAAGCGCTCAACACCGCTCTTCGAGCGGTGAGCGGGGGCTGCTCCCTTTTCCATCAAGTGTTGCCTCAGTGTTTATGTAGAATGACTCCAACCTATGAAATATAAATTGTTTTGTATCAAAGTAGCGATGCAATTATATCTTTAACCTGATTTATGATGTATATATATTTGTAACACAGCTGCACACTGTACAAACAAACATGTAGTTTTCCTGATGATGCCCTGCTTTTCAGGGCGAAAAGCTTAGAAATATGTGATTTTTTAATTAAATATATGTTTTTTAAAACTTTTATACGTGTCTCAAAGTGTTTTATTTATTAAATTGAAAACGGTACACGTGTCTTTTTTAAAGGTGTCTCTAAATGGGATGTATTTTTTATGCTATACTAAAACTGTATCAAAGAAACCTTAACAAATGAATACAATAACCATTACTAAGGATCGCAACACAAATACCGCATAACTTTATATGGAAGAACAGAAAACAAAAATGCTGTCTTACTAAATTAAATTCTGTGTTATATAGAATTTAAACTCTTAAAGAATTTACTCTTAAAAACGTGTTTTGGGCCCTTTCTTGTTCTTAAAGGGAGGGGGATATTTCGTAAAATCTCTTTAAAGTGCGTGTTGGGAACGTATAACCAACCCGTACATGAAAATTAATCTTACTGAGATAGCTTGAAGCTAAATTATGTTTCGAAACGTGTTTATTGCTCCCCTTCACGCACCCAACGGGGGTAAGGCAAATTTTGAAAAATCACGTTACAATGACTATTGATTACACGTAAATAAGTCACACACTAAAATTTTTAATCTCAGATTTTTTCGGCGAATTTGCCCCATCGTAACCCTCTTCCACCTCCCCCCTCAAAATCGAAAATCACAAAAAAAAAATAATAATAATGAGTTTTTGGAAATATCCTCACGAAGGCGCTTGGCGGTTTTTTATATGTTTATACTATTATTGGCGGAGTTTTAATCGAAAATTCGTATTTTGCGAAATTTGCCTTTGAAAATCGTTTTCCTCCCTCCCCCCTTAAAAATCCAAAATCGTAGAAAATGATTTTTTTGTACTTAAATATAGTTTTCCCATCTGCAATTTCTTCACCATGAAGTAATTTGGAGCCGAGTTATGCTTATAAATGTGCTTATGTCTTCTGCTCCCCAGTGGGGAACCGGTGGTATTTCGCAAAATCCCGTCTTAGTAGGGGTCAGGGTTCTAAAACCAACCTGGTCACCAAAATTTGTGACTCTATCTTCCATAGAATCGCCATGGCAGTGTTGAGTCAGTGAACCAGTGAGTTTACTCTTTTATATATACAGATTTGTTATTTTTTATGGATTACTTGACTTAAGGTGGCTGTCACGAAAATAGCGTCCTTGGCGAAAAATGTAAAATGTAAAATAAATAATTTTAAACTTTATTATAGAAGAAATAACTATACTATATAGAAGATATAACATAGATAACGCTTTTCTTCCTCCCCCACCCCTTGGGGACTGCATTTCTAAAATTCCAAAAATTAGTTTTTAGGTATTTGTGTTAGCTGTATTTTAAAGCAAAAATTTTACAGATATCTGTTTTTTTTTTTTCTGTTTTGTGAAATCACGTTTTGCCCCCTGTCCTCCTTTAGGGGCCAAATAAGCAATACCATAATAGGGTTCTGACTCACTTTTTAGTCTTCTACTTTATCAATATAGTAGAAGACTATACGAAGTAAATTACGTTTATGGTAATTTACTTCTACTGAAATTCGAGAAGTAATTGCTTCTACTTCTCGAATTTCAGTTGCACCAAAACTTTTAGAAGTGTTTCGGTGTACATGTAATTGTAATTCCTTTTTATTTAGGGAATAGCGCCACTAGCGCGCTGAAAATCACTGGCTGTAAGCTGGGAAGTAAAAATAAAATATGTGAAGTGAGAACGCGCGTGATTATGTCATTCAAAACCAACATTCATTACAAGGAAAAAAAGAGTTCTTTATTTAATTGATCACTAACCAGATGTTACTATAAGATAGTTTATAGAAGTATATCCTTTTAAGAAGAGAGAAATATCTATTATACAGTCCAGGAAGTATGAATCAGTAAATTCTTTTTGAAACCAAACCAAGCTTAAATCAAAGTGCGTGGTAGAAAACATAAGGTAAAGTGCAAATTTTGTGCAACAACGCATCCATGGGTCAAGATAAGACTCTAGACAATTTATTCCCTTTTATGTAAATCAACCAAACCGAAATACTGGGCAAGCAAGCGTAGCACAGTGCCAGAGTGTTAGACTTGAGGCACGAAGATCTTCAGTTCGATTTCCGCTTCTGTCGAATTTTTAATTTTTAATTTTTTTTTTTAATAAATAAGCGAATATTTGGTACAACATAAAATTATCAAATCATGGCAAAAGGTTCAACCATCAGGTGGTTCCAGCTACTTCAGTACGAAGTTCTGGTTCAAATTACAACTAAATTTTAAACAGTGTAGGATGATTTGAGAAAAAGAGGAATGAATCTCTATGGAATAATAATTTTTTATAAATAATTTGCACTGTGCGAATTTGTATGGGAAAATATACAAGAAAATTTTGAAATGGTCTCTCCACACAAGTTTTTATTTGACTTTAAATTTAAAATTATTTTGAGAAATTTTAAAATACAGGGAAAAAAATTGGATAGTTAAATTGAAGGAAAAACAAAACATTATTGCATTTTAATGCATTACTTCAGTGCCTAGAATATATAGTGTGGCAAGCGCTTATGATCAAATGCTTAAAATACTGTAAAAAAAAAAAAAAAACTTTCCAGATGGCGCTGCGATCGAACATTTTGCTCAAATGGAAAAGCTGATTGGCTTTTCTCAGTTTCGTCTGGTCAATCACGTGATCTAACACATAATTACCCAATAGGAAGTTTTTCAAGCGATAAACTCGATCCCACTGACCTCTGGTGAGAGGCTTGATTTTTAAGACACTGATTTGCTGGTCGCGCTATGTATTCTAGGCGCTGTAGCATTACGCTACCATGCATAGTCATTTATTCATATTATTACTTATTTACTGGTGCTACATATACAGTCTATTTAGCTCTAAATTTAAAATGGCAGTTTTAAAATGCATTTTAAATTAAATGGAAATGAAAAACTAACATTTATTGGATTTTAAGCTATTATGCTTCGTGAAAAAACTTCCTAAGGTCAAAATTAAAAATAGCTATTTACTTATAATTTATTTGTCTATCAGTCACGTGTTATTTGTTTTTTACTTGCCTGTTATTCAAAATACAACTTCAAAAAATTCAATTTATTGTAAAAAAAAAAAAAAAAAAAAAAAAAACTTTACCTAAAGAAACCTTTTTTTTTCTCGAGTAAATAAATTGTTACAGGATAAATTGAGAAAAAGAGGAATTAAATGAAACCACTTTCCTTTAAGATTAATCAAATAAAGTTATTCGCAAATCGAATTAATTGCACTTAGAGAGAAAAGACAAACTGATTTTCATACTTAATCTCCAGGGTGTTTTGTAAACGAGACTTAGCCATTGATTATTCTTTAATCGCTAGTAATTGCTTCAGATCTGCGTTTTTCTGAAAAGAAATTATAATCCTGACTAAAACGGATTAACTTCTCTTGGCTGAGTCATTGATTAATCTAAAGATGAAATAAACATTTTTGGCATAAGCTTATTTATTCAAGAAAAATTAAAGATTTTTCCAGTTTTAAAGTTTAATCTTCAATATAACTAACGCATATAACAAAGCGTTTCAGATATATTCATTACATGTTTAGAAATTAAAGGTAGCTATTTAAAGAAATATAACGAATAAATACATATTATCATTTTTTTGTAAGGTTATCTGCATTGTAAAAAATAAAATTCTGCATTTCAACTGAAAAATGGTTCCCTGCAACAAATATTTTAAGAAATTTATTACACTATGTTTCTATAGCAACATTTTAGTAATAAGCACCGCTAAAATTATGAAACTAAACACCAAAATACTGGTTACATCTAAATTGTAATCGTTAGTAATTGCTTCAGAGCTGTGTTTTTCCGAAAATATATTATAATCCTCAAAATAAATACCGTAATCTCGGCGTATAATCCGCAGGTAAAATATATCATTCCTCCACCAGAAATTTTATTTTACAGGTAAATCTATATGTTTTCGATGAAGCTTCTCGTACAAGTATAGCTTAATTTGTCAACTAGCAGGGTACGTCCGCTTCGCTGTTCACTAAATTTAAATGAATTTTTAAAAGAACTGAATCATTATTTATTTTTTATATCACATTTTGGGATTTTTAACATAATTAAAAATTCTTTTTAAGGTCAAAAAGTCAAAATAACATATTAAAAATTAAACTAAATAAAATATTTCTTCTGTTTTGCACTCGTTTTGCAGCAATCGTCTATGGTCTTATGCGAATGATTCTCAAGAACGAATCAACAATTGTTTGCAAATTTAATGGATTATGTATGGGAAATAAGTACGCTGTAATTTAAAAATTGTAGCTGTTAGAACTTCAAATCTGATAATATTTAAAACCGTTTTTTGTTTAATATTAGATTCTTATTTTAAGATAAAAGCAATCGAATGATATCGCGTTTGGAAATTTTGCAGCGTAATATGTTTAAATATAATAATTTGATGTACATAGTGTCCTCACAAGAAATGAACAGTTTTAAGGTCCCTTTTAAAAAATATAACATCTATGCCGAATCTTTTAAAAAATTCATCAGTTTTTACTAAAAAAATGGCCGATCTTCATCAAAATCAACTGAATGATTATTGCGTTGTAAAACTTTGCAATGTAATATCTTTATATATAATAACTTGATGTATGTAGTGTCCACAAAGAAAAAAAAAAGTTTTTAGAGCTCTTTTAAAAAAGTATAACATCTATGCAGTATCTTTTATAAAAATTCATCAGTTTTTCCTAAACAAATTGGCCGACTTTCATCACCAAAGTAGTTAAATCTAGACCAATCAAAAATAGGAGTGGTCCGCCCGGATGTGTTCCGCCGAAAAACTCTTTATTTACATAGATTAAAATTTCTGGTGCAAAACTGACTTATCTGACCTACGGATTATACGCTTAAAATTACGGTACAACGTACTGCTAGAATTGTTCGCCTACTGCAGCGCCAATCGCTTGAAGCTGTCGGACGGCAGAAAAGTAACAAACAGTCCGAAATGTTAGACCATTACAAAAAGACAAAAGAAAGTATATAGTTAGCTCAACATTTGCTTTGCAAGATACTCGTAGATTAAACAAATCTTAAAATACATAAAATCTTTTTGTAAAAAAATAGAACCGACTTCAAAAAGGAACTACTATTCAAACAACTAAAAATGAAAGAAAATTGGCAGAAAATGGAACTGTAAATTGCGCCTAAAAGTATAAAATAATTTCCTTCGCCAAACAACCTATAAAACTGCAATTAATCATAAATTTTGAAGTCGGCGCAAAATTAAATAAAATTGAATTAGTTTTTAAAGGTTTGCCTTTAGATCGGTAGCAACAAATGCTGTTGTCTCGAATGATCCATTTTCATGTTTCCTTTATTATTTTATCACTGTATACAATTGTTCCATTAGTAGCATCTACATAGAACAGTGAACATTCTTCACAATGCGGTATTTATGTTTCTACGAAGTTAGAGTTTCCTTTGCAAATTTGGTATAACTTTGATAACTATCATCCTTGAGGGCTTTTCGATTGGGGGTTCAAAACGTAAGGCAAAAATATACACGCAAGATGTATATTTTCATAATATATATTGCACGATAAGTTGTTTCATATTTTTGATTACGCTCTTGATATACCTTATCAAAATGATCATGATATCCAAAGAAATTACATATGTTTGCCTGATAATTTTGCGATTTTTCTTGCACCAAGGACGTCAGATACCAACATCTTCGCCAACTTTTGCTGCTTACGAAATCTTATTTGTTTTCTTGAATCAAAGTAGTTCTCGGCTGCATTTTGCAGGTAACAATGTGAGATGTGTATTTTGAATAGGATTTGATTTTTGTATTGAATAAAGGTATCAATTTTTATTTAATTTTGCGCCGACTTCAAAAGTTATGATTAATTGCAGTTTTATAGGTTGTTTGGCTAAAGGAAATTATTTTATACTTTTAGGCGCAATTTACAGTTCCATTTTCTGCCAATTTTCTTTTAATTTTAGTTGTTTGAATAGTAGTTCCTTTTTAAAGTCGGTTCTATTTTTTTACAAAAAGATTTTATTTTTCTCTTTTCAGTGAAAACTTATTTATATAGCAGAGCATCAGAAGACGTTCGACGGAAGTTTCACAAATCACAAATTCCAAGAATAGTGACATTACTCAAAAAATGGTTTATGTCACTGAAAAATACATGAAATGCACCCAATGTGAACAAAAAAGTTACATCTCCATCTAGAAAGTTATCCACTCGAGGGACAGTTGTGCCAGTTTTATTCTAGTCAAGTTATTTTTAAGTTGATTTTTCTCAAATGCTGCATTTTTAAGTTGTGTTACTTTTCTTGCCTTTATCGGATATGAGCAAAAAACTATCTATTGAACGAACATACGTTAAATTAAAAAGTCTTTAGAAATGTAAAAAACGGATATGCTGTATTCGTAACCGAAAATTCTGTTAGGCATATATATTGAACTTTACAGTGAATACGTGTCACCCGCTGCGCTGGAAATTGCGCAGCGTAAAGCTCAAACAAAGAGCAAAATATGCATTGCAGCTGACGGACAGAAGTTTAAACATCGATACTTACATACTGCTTTTACCAGTGTAGCTGCATGCGTTCTGCAGTTAGAGTGAGAACAGACTTTTGTGAGTATCCTGTAATTTGTTTATATCTTAATGAAATCATAATGAAACATATTTCAGGCCAAGATTATTACGACAACAAAAAAAGTATTAAAATTAAATCATCTCTAACGAAGTTATAAGCTAACAAATTTCAACAACAACAACGAGAAACATGGTTTGCATTGAGAACCTCTTAATTTATGAAGTCGGTTTAAAACGTCTATGCGTTAATCGAAGTGACCGTTTACAATAACCGTACTTTAAATTTTACATAGAATAAATGTCACCTGCTACGCTACAACATATGCAATTTCGTTCAAGTGCGCACAAAATAGGAAATTGTGAACAAACAAATGAACGTTTTAAGCGTTCTGTTTTTAGTATAAAATGTCTAAATTATCTCTGCGTACTACACCGATGATGCTCTGCAATTTTATAATTCATTTTTTCCCCTGTCTTGAAACCTTTCCGAGATAGGATCGCTAACTCCACTCTTTTCCACCAGGTGGCGCTTTAGGCGGTTGAATCGCGTAGCACATGCCCACTTTACTATACCTACATACCACTTTTATTATTTATAGCTGCAGCTGTTCAGCAGTTAAAAGAGTCGGGACTGACTTTTTGGGGCACCCTGTATTTTCTTTTGATCGTAAAGATTTTACAATGGAACCTATGTCAGACCAAAACCTTTACAATAAAACAAAAAGTATCAAAATCGGATAATCCTTTCAGAAGTTATGAGCTAACAAACAAAAACAAAAACAAAAAAACATACGCTTTGAATTGAGAACCTCCTCCTTTTTGAAGTCCGTTAATCAGAGCATCTCTTACGAAGTTATAAGCTTACAAACACCAACAACAACACTTAGCTCGAATTAAGATAACCCTCCTTTCTGAAGCTGGTTGAAAACGACTTTGCGCTAATCGATGTGACCGCTTACAGTAACAGTACTTTGAACCACAGAGTATACGTGTCATCCGCTACAGTGTAAATTGTGCAACGTAGTTCAAGTGTGCACAGTGTAGGAAATTGCGAACAATTAACTGCACGTTTTAAGCGTTCTATTTTCAGCAATAATGTCTAAAAACTGCCTTTTCGTAGTAAATCGATGATGCACTACAACTTCGTAATTAACTTTTCTCCCATCTTGAACCGTTTTTGAGATAGGAGCGCTAATTCCACTGTTTTTCACCAGATGGCGCTTTATTTTTTTTAGATTGTATAGATGTTATAATGGGACCTACTTCAAACCAAGATCTCTACAACAAGAAAAAAGTATCAAGTAACCGTATTTTGAACTATAAAGCGTATGTCTCACCAGCTACGCTACAAGGTGAGCAATGTAGCTAAAGTGTGTATAGTGTAAGAAATTGCGAACAAAACAATGCACGTTTTTAGCCTTGTATTTTTAGCATCAATGTCAAAACCATCTTTTTTGTACTAAATCGACGATGCTCTGCAGATTTATAATTCACTTTTCCCCCTGTTTTGAACAGTTTCCGAGATAGGACGCTAGCATGAATGTCTAAACTACCTTTTTGTACTAAATAGGTGATACTCTTCAACTTTGTAATTCACTTTTTCTTTAGAACCGTTTTCGAGATAGGAACACCAACTCCGCTATTTTCCACCAGGTGGCGCTGCAAGCGGTTTAACCTTGTATTGCATGGCCACTTTGCTATACTTACATACCATTTTTATCACTATAGCTGCAGCCGTTTAGCAGTTAAAAGAGTTGGGACTGATTTTTTTGGGCACCCTGTATTTTCTTTAGATCGTAAAGATATTACAATGGGACCTATTGTAGACCAAGACCTTTTCAACAAAACAAAAGTATTAAAATCGGAGCATCCGTTCAGAAGTTATGAGCTAACAAACATAAAAAAAACATACGGTTTGAATTGAGAACCTTCATTCTTTTTTTGAAGTCGGTTAAAAATTGCATGTAATCGTTTTATCAAACTACTATAATTCTGTACTGAATTTTTTCTAAAATATTTCCGGTGTGAAATAAAGATTTGTATATGACGCTTGAAGTCCTGAATCGGCTACAGTCGGTCGGAAACATTTTTCCGATAGAAGTTGCGCTGCGTATTTTGTACATATTTTCTAATCCTGACGAAAGCAGATTAACTTTCATAACTCAATTTTTCATTAATATAAAGATGAAGTAAGTATGCTTGGCGCAAGATTACTTATTAGAGAGAGAGAGAGAGAAAAAAAAAATGCTCCCAGTTTAAAATCCTGTCGTTTTCTGAAATTCGCATTATAAATAACATATAACATTTAGTATATGTTTTCTGTTTTTTTTACATTAGCCTTCAAATCATCGTTTGATTTCACTATTCGTTTCTAGACTCTTAACTTAACCGCATGATATGTTTTTGAAGCTAAAAACATTGCTTTTCTCTTCGGTATCAAAGTTTTAGGACTTTTTGCTTCATCTTTTTCCAATGAAGTCCTTTCCTCATACGTATTTTGGCAGCCTATGAGGTTAAAAAAAATAAATTTTTTATATGTTTCGGAATTTTATAACAAATCTCTGTGTACACATTTCTTGAATCAAGTATATTAATTTTTACAATTACTACTGCACAATCCATTCTGCACAGATGTGCTTGTACGGTAGAGGTGATTGTCTATTGATAGATATGTTAAACAAAAACCTTGTAAGAAAATTCGAAAAATAAGTAACAATTGTTCCAAGTCGAAATAATTAATTGCATTCCTTCGTCGGGCGAAAAAATGTCGTCTCGAATGCAACCTACTTCTATGCTGCACTCTAATGAAAAAATTTTTCATAGCTTGTAGTCTCATCAAATCGAGAGAAAAAAAAAAAAAAAATTATACAGACACGACATTATTTCATTATTTAAAACATAAAAATCTGACATTGACAGATTTTAATTTAGTGCCAGAGGCCTACTGCTAAACTTTTTAATATCGACAAATTCTTCTTTAGTTAATTCGTGACGATCTAAATTCCATGATAAAGTTTTCATTAAATCAAACCAATGTGTTTCAGCTGCAGATATTGTTACAAATAACGTTGGAAGTCCAAACTGTCTTATAGCCGCAAAACAACGTTTTTTCTCTTTTTCCCAATGAGGGGGAGGTGTGCCTTAGGGGGGACTCATGTCAAAGGTGTGCCTTGGGGGGGACTCATGTCAAAGTTGTACCTTGGGGGGGACTCATGTCAAAGTTGGGCCTTGGGGGGACTCGTGTCAAAGTTGGGCCTGGGGGGGGGGGACTCATGTCAAAGTTGTGCCTTGGGGGGACTCATTTCAAAGTTGTACCTTGGGGGGGACTCATGTCAAAGTTGGGCCTTGGGGGGGACTTCATTCAAAAAAACCCCATTCAATAAACCGACTGAAATAGGCCCTTAGCACTATTAAGAGTGCATTATAAAAATTCGACAACGCTGTACCGACTGAAATAGGGGCACCTTGGGGGGGGACTCATGCCAAAGTTGTGCCTGGGGGGGGACTCATGTCAAAGTTGTGCCTTGGGGGGACTTCATTCAATAAATCCCCATTCAATAAACCGACTGAAATAGGCCCTTAGCACTATTAAGAGTGTATTATAAAAATTCGACAACGCTGTACCGACTGAAATAGGGGCACCTTGGGGGGAACTTATGTCAAAGTTGGGCCTGGGGGGGACTCATGTCCAAGTTGGGCCTTGGGGGGACTTCATTCAATAAATCCCCATTCAATAAACCGACTGAAATAGGCCCTTAGCACTATTAAGAGTGTATTATAAAAATTCGACAACGCTGTACCGACTGAAATAGGGGCACCTTGGGGGGGACTCATGTCAAAGTTGGACCTTGGGGGGACTTCATTCAATAAATCCCCATTCAATAAACCGACTGAAAAAGGCCTCTAGCACTAATTAAGAGTGACCTATAAAAATTCGACAACTGTACCGACTAAAATAGGCCTCTAGCACTAAAAAAAAAAAAAAAAAGTCAAAATATTGAAAAATGCAAAAGTAAAGCTAGCTTTATAAAAACTCTCAACGCATGAAGTGATTACCAAATATAGCAAAGATCCTTCGTGATTATACCGTTCAAAGCCGACTTTAATTAAATAATACTTTTATAAATTCTCTAATTTTCTCCCAATATAAGAGAGGCTTGGAATGTGAACTCATAATCAGTATTTATAGCTAATTTTAAATTTTTATTTAATTCCATTGAAAACGCATTAAAAAAAAAAAAAAAAAAATAAAATAAATAAAATAAATAAATGAAAAAGGTATTTTATACTCTAAACCAGAAACCACATGACTCATTATCTGGGATCAATGAGAAAATCGACAGCACTCAAATTTTGAAGCTTCGTACTAAAGAAATAACATCTTAATTAATTTTAAAAAATCTATCAAATATATCTAAGAACCATCCATATCTAACCAACGTTTTAAAAATAATAATAGTAAGTAAATAAATAGACAAATCTCATTAAAATTGATCCATATGTTTGGCAACTAAACAATGCAACGGACAGATATATACACAAGCATACAGATAGACAAAGGCATCAGACGTATAACAACCTTCCTTTTGCAGAGATTGATAATGTTTTTCAAGGGTTTGGCTTGATTTTAAGACAGAAAAAAAATGTACAGTTGATATACTAAATGTACAATTTTATATTCTATCACAAATACTATTGTTACTTTTGCCATAAAAATATATATGTTAAACTAGCAGACCCGGCCACGCGTTGCTGTGACTAAGTTATACGTTGAATTATACGGCTGTAAACTATTTAGTACAGTTAAATTATTATTTACGAACAAAGACGAAAACGTTGTAGCCGATGTAAAAACCCACAGGGTTGAGATTTGAAACTTAGGTCAAAATTTGGAAGCGATTGATAAAAATTTTCGTAGTGTTGATATTAAGCACAAATTAATTTTATTGTAGGGTCCTATAAATTTTAATGGAGAAGTGATATATATTATTTCTAATGCTACTTTGGTTAAAATTGCTAAAATGACTAATATATAAATTAAATTCTATTAAAATTCTATTAAAATAAAAGTATAAAAGAAACAGGCGATTTTAAAATCAATTTTTATGGAGGAGTGAAATATAATATATGCTATAATGGATAATTTTACTATTAAATGACCTCATCATTTTAAATATTTTAAAGAGGGCAACAGCTGTAGTTATAAAAGGGAAAACAATAAGGCTAAACCAGAAAAATAAGTAAATTTGATAAATATTTTAAAACTTTAAAATTGGAAATCTTATGAAATATTGGACATTTAAAGTAAATACATGTATCATTTTAAATACAAAAAGATTTTGGAAAAGTTTAGTGTATTTTAACGAAGTGATGAGAAGTTTTTGAGTATGTTAAAATTTTAATAGTAAATTCAAGTCAATAAAGATGGGAAACATTGAGGATTAAGATAAGAATAATTATAAGATTAAAAAAAAAAAAAAAAAAAAAAAAAAACTTTTTATATACCATGCTTTTAAATTTTAATATACTAATAATATACAAATTAAAAGGAAAATGATAAATATTCTATCATAGTTTGAAGTCAAATTTGTTTTCAAATGTCTAAATAAAATATCTGATGTAAGATACTAATATTTTGCAGCGGAATAGACTTCATTTCTGTCATCCTTGGCGAAAAAAAAAGAATATCGCCAAATTATCTGGCGAAAATATTTAATTCCTTTCAAAAATCATGGTTATTTTAACAACTTATATTAAAAGAGTAATGAATAATATGAAACAATATTTCGTACAATACATATTACATGTCATACATACGTACAATGAATAATACATATAACATTTCGTACAATGCATACATCTGGCATGTATATTTTCGTGTTACGCTTTTGATCGTCAAATAATAATAATAATAATAAAAAAAGCCAAGGGCGACAGAGTTTAAAAATTTAAAATTAAAATTTTGTCAATTTGACAGCAAAATAATTCAATCTAACACCCGCGATAACTAATACATATCTATACCCAAATATAAGGATTAAAATCGGGAAATAAATTTCCTCGATTTTTAATAATTTCTTACAAAAAATCCAGTGGGCAATTAACATAGGAAATCTTTTTCTTGGCTGCACAGACGGTCAGTGAGTCACACTTCGCTTGCGTATAGAACTCATAGATATAGTATAGCATATATAGAACAGAGTGATCATTGGGGAGAAAAAAGTTATTCCTTTTCATTTGGGAAAAGACGACGTTTTTACCAAAATATGGCCGTCTTTCCCCGAGTGAATACACACGGGAATACATACTAATATTTTAGCAAATAAAATTTATGAATAATTTATTTGCTAAAGGGGAATGGAAGACTCCAGATACAGTTTCAAATTCATATTTCTTTCTTTCTTTTCTTTCTCTTTTTTTTTTTTTTTTTTTTTTTTTTCAATACCACTTAATGGCTGTTTCCAAAGCTTTTATTTTTTATCTTTTTTCGGCATTAAAAATCTTTGTACGATAACATGGGGATGAGAGATCTATATATATTACTATATCTATGATAGAACTACATTAGCACTTTATCAATGTGTATAAAATCTTTAAATTGATTATGACGTCAATTTTCGTGAGATGCATAATTTAACTTTTTATAATTTTTTAACGTTTACGTTTGATTAAATGTATTTATTTTTATGTCGAAAGAAAATGAACTCGTATTTTTTTTTTTTTTTTTTTTTTTTTTTTGGCAACAATTAAATTAATGGAACTCACAGATATTTTGGAGCAACTTTAATAAAGGTCTATAATTAACAAATAATTGCAATAAAACAATATTGTGACAATAAATTGAGATAAAAACTATCCTATCTCTCAAGTTGGATCAAACTGCACACAGTGTGCAAAATTTCATCAAAATCAGTTCCTTAGTTTAGGAGTTTACCCCGGACAAACATCGTGACACGTAATTTATATATATATACAGATTAAATTATAAAGTTTTGATCAATGAAGCACAAATAAGTAAAAAACAGGATTAATTTCACTGTATTATCTTCATTATAATATGAATTCAATTTACACTTCAGTCTAAGTAACACGTGGCCGGCTATGCTAACACCAAAAGTTTAAAAAGTGGAAATAATTGAATTATACGAAATTTATTAATAGGTTAAAAAGTTGAAGATTCTTTGTGTAGATGGCAGCACCAAATATATTTCAGCTTTCATTTCAACCCAGTCGAAAGGTATCGACATCTGTTAGAATCATTTGGAGTTAACAGATAATTGTGACTGTCAAATAATAACAGACAAATAATTAGCAATAAATTAAAATTGCGACTATAATTTGAGATTTAAACTATCCTATCTCTCAAGTTGGATCGAACTGCACATGGTGTGCGAATTTTATTATAATCGGTTAAGTGGTTTAGGAGTCCATTGAGGACAAACATTGTGACACGAGATTTATATATATTAAGATAAGTATAAAATATTAGACCATATACTATTTATACGCATTTTTGTTGTTTATTTACTTTTCATAGTCCATTGCAATAGATATTTTCTGATTCTTAAGCGTATGAAATACCATACACTGTAAAAAACTAAAGCACTGCTTTCAACCTTTAGTCGTAAATTTTACGGTTAATCGCGAAGATTACAGCAAATAAATGGTAAATTACAGCGAATACGGCAATTAAAGCATAAAAAGTATGACACAGAGGTAAAAATTAACGGTTGAAGGTTGCCAGTGAGGTTTCATTTTCATTGCTGCCGACTTTCACATTTTGTTTCTTTTCTACCGGAAATTTTAATAAGTTTTTTAGCAGTTTTCTGTGATTAAACATGAAGAAACTTTTCGCAAAGAAAGTGGTGTTAAAAAACCGTACAAGTTGGTACCTATGCATTTTGTTAGAGTGTATGAAAGTAATATATTTTAGTAACTGTAATATTTTATATATAAAAAAATAATAATAATTTTGTTCAATGCAATATATTCTGTATTTATTATTAAACAGATAATCACAAAAATTTATTCTTAATAAAGTTCTTCAATAAAAGAAAAAGTTTCACTTAATTAAATAAAAGTAGTTTTGTGAGGCGAGCTATCACACAATTTTCAATAAATTCGTTTCTCAAAAAAAAAAAAAAAAAAAAAAAAAAAAAAATATATATATATATATATGTATATATATTGCGTCTTTTTTTTAACCAGTTTATTTATTTATTTTTATTTATTTATTTTCGTTGTTGTTAATAACGTTTTAAAGGAATGTTCACCTCTTATCACATTTATTTAATAACATATAAAAACAAAAATATAAATTACTGAACATATTGTCGACTGAATGATCACAAATTAGATATAAAGAAAATTTCCTCATAAACTACAAAAATAACTAGAAAAATAGATGAAAGTGAAGTTAATTTCCCCCAGAAAAAGTAAATAGGAGATACAGCTAAATTGTTTCTCCCTAGTCAGTTTGTGTGCATTGTAGCATTGTTTTCTTTTGCAGAAATTTATACAGTAGGCTTTTCTGAAAAGACCATTTTAGTTGCATCGAATGCTACATAATCTCAATTAAATTAGAAGTTTTTGGAATAAAGTTAGGCAAATTAGATATTTTCCTAAATTTTTATGAATAGTAAGTATTATATATTTAATTAAATAAGTATTTACTTCATGAATAAATATATAACGCGCTGTTTGAATTCAATGTGTAAGAAAACTTTTCTAACAAATCTATTTAAAGAATTTATAATCGTATGTATGTCGATTATTTTTTATCGATACACCTTTCGTATAACACTTTTCCTTTTTTTTTTAATATATCAATGAAATATTTTACATATATTACATATTTAATTGGCACGATTGCTCAAAAGCAATTTTTAGTTTCATTGCCTTTTTGGGGATATCTGCAACTAGAAATTGATTGTATTGTTGTTGTCCTTCAATATCAAATTATATTATTTTATCAAATTGAACTTCAGTGTTTTAAATATAATTTTCCATTCCAAATCATTCTGATCACGCATTAAAAAAAAAAATATTTTTGGGATTTATCATTTACGTGTCGGAATTTTAGTGTTTTCAATATAATTTTCTATTCCAAATTATTATGATCGCATTTAAAAAAAATATTTTTGGGATTTATCATTTACGTGAGAGTATAACCGGCGTTAAACGTTATCAACATTATTTTACTCTTCCACTGTACTCATTATTTTATTCAACTGTTAAAAATACTTATTTTTTTAGCGTAAGAGTTAATTGGATAATTTTTTGGAAAAACCTATATTTTCTTTTAAAAAATCATAACTATTGTAGGAATTAGTAGAACTCGGTTGCGGAAAAGTTATCCTCATGAAGGTTTTTTTCTTTTTCTTTTTTTTTTTTTTGGGGGGGGGGGGGAGGGGGGCGTAAAGGGAAAAAAAAATATAATTAGTTAAAAGTTTCGTCGAAAGAGGGCGCTGTACGCGAGCAAATCACAAATTTCCATGAAAAAGTATATATATTTCCATGCAAATGTTTACAAACGTATAAATTCTATTCTGTGTGTTCACCATCATCACAAATTACATTTGGCCAACGAGGTTACATCGCCGCTAGTTAAAGCTCCAGTCAGCGGCGCTTAGCTAACGGAAAATATCTTCACCAATAACGCGTTTTCCACCAAGTCAGCATCGCAATTAAAACTTCATGTATGCACAAGTAGGAAGCAAAATAGGAAGTAAAATATGTTAATCCTAAAACCGTGCAATTTATAGGACTCTGATTTGCATACTTCTCGTTACTCGTCTATTCAGCGCCCTCTATCGACAAAAATTATTTTTTTCTTTACACCCCCTTTTCAAAAAAATAAATAAATAAATAAATAAAATAAATAAATAAATAAATAAAATAAATAAATAAATAAATAAATAAAATAATAATAATAAATAAAATAATAATAATAATAAATAAAATAATAATAATAAATAAAATCCTACTTTACGAAAATAACTTTATCACAAACCACGTTCCATTCTACCAATTCCTTCAATTTTTATGAATTTTTAAAATGTCTACACACTTACGGGGACACCCAGTATTTAATTATTTTTGTGATAATTTAATACTTCCACAGCTATTTCTCTGCTTAAACGAAAAAAATTACAGGACTTAAAAGTCCTTTTTATGTTTTTCGTCCTCTGACCTCTTTTTTCAAATGAAAAGGATTTAGTCCTTAATTTAAAAATTTTCGCAAAAATTGGAAGCTCAATCGGCTGTATCGAATAATGAACACTAACATTTTTCTGCGTTAGGTTCGCAAAAGAACAACTTTCTAATAAACTTGCCAAAGCATATTATGGTTTATGTCTATTCAGATTCTTTGAATCACAAAGAAATAAAATATTCCCTATATATTTACGGTTCTTTGACCCAGAACACGGAATCACTATTGAAATTTTCATGAAATCATTAAGAAGTTTATGCTCCGGTTGGTACACGGTGGGTTGACGCGTGTTCTCACTTTTGTATGAATAACATTCCTCATAAAAATAGGCCCAAAAGTGACCGAGAAGTTCTATCCTCGGAGCGCGCGTTGGCTTTGCCGTTACGAGTTTTCTGTGGTTTCCTTCGAAACTAGCGTAAATTTGGGCTAGGACCTCTTAGAAAGACCCCACGGAGGACTCTCCTACTCAGGCCTAGAGCCCTAGTGCAGATAATTGGTCTTAGTGATAATACTACCACCACCTCATAAAAATATGCAAAAGTTAGTTGAATTCATTTTATGTCCTCCTGGCAAAAACTTTGTGAAAAAGTGACTGTTTTTTTCAGTGAACAAAATGTAGACATGTGAAAAAAATTCCCTTTATATACCTAATTTAAAAACTTATTAACTACTAAGACTAATTTAGGTTATACTTGTGAGAACTTTTATAAAATGTTGATGAAGAATTCTTCGTTAAAACAAATCGTTTCATCTGCCGAATATTAATTTTATTTTTTCTTTTATGATTATGATTTTAATAGAAAAGATGTCTACCAACTTTTTTTTATGTAATTGCATGAAAATACCACAGAAAGGAAAAAAAAAATTTTTGTTTATAGAAAAAAAATAATAATTAAATATATATATATATAATGTCCAGTGACACCTATATAAATTAGGGATTTTTCCTCTCGTATCCGTATATTATTAATTTAAATGAAGGTATACTGATCCAAATTCACTATTTGAGATAAAAATGTTTCCACCGCTTGTGTAAAATAGCTTTGAGTCGTTTTTTTAATCATTTTCACTCAATTTTGTAACCTCTAAAATGACATTTTCTTCAAAATTGAATGTCTTCTATTTTCTTATAAAATAAGATATTGCGTTATGCCTCCTCTTTTTCCAATAAAAAATTCTGGTCACCTTATACATAAAAAGTAGTGTAAGTTATTAATATTTTATGGCGAGTGACTTTTTTTTTCAGCGAGTGTAATCTAAGTTGAAATTTCGGGCCCTGTATATATATATATATATATATATATATATATATTGTATATTCCGAGAATTTTCAAATTCATTCTTTTCTTTCAAATTTATTCGACAAATTTGGAGTAGCCTTGTATGTTGTCTATAAATTGAATATGCGTCAAATAGATCATTTAAATTAACAGAAAAAAAAAACCACATACCAGAACTCGAATTGCACTTAGAGAATTTTTTGACTATAGTCCCTAATGTATCCGAATTCTTTTATATAGTCCAGGAAGCAAACAATGATTGCTTTTCATAACATACTCTCTGTAGAATATACTTTCATGTATATTCAAAATATATGTTAATTTCATTATATTTAACATAACCTGAAAATGCTGAAATGTGCCAATAAAAAATTCCGTATATAGACAATAATATATTTGGATTATTCCGTATGCTTCTTTGCACGAACCATTAAATTGTGTGATCTTAGTAAAATGTTTCAATCACTTTTGCTTCGTAAAATAAATTTTAAATGCTGAATTTCAACTTCCTGGAAGTATCTAATTTTGCATTATATTGACATCAGTTACGTAGATACAACCGCTAGATACAACCGAGATTTTTGTATTCACAGGACTCGTGTATTTATAGAAAACCTTATTTTCGAAAATTTGACTTAAAACAAACTGTTTCTCTAACATACATGGATAAAAGAAAAAAAAAATGACTAAATTATACTTGAAAATGTACAATGAAATTAAATTGTTATACAACCAGATGTTTAACTTGCATTTATATTTTCCAGTTCAGTATGTAACCTCATCAATTTCAAGTTTCATTTAAGTTTCTATGGACGCTGCTGCATCCTTCTCCAACGATAGTTTCCGCCTCTCCAAGTTTCATGTTCCCCTCCACAGTTTGTCTGCAAAGTTTGATTCCTTCCTACTACAAGTTTTCGTACAAGTTTCTTCTATCAAATGTTCACGCCAGTCCAGTGTTTCAGACTCCTCCAACAGAATGACTCTACTACTGCTCGACAAGTTTTCTTCACCTTGATGTGACCACCACGCCAGCCTTTCCAATAGCCATCCAAAACTTTTTTCAACGCAAGTCGCAATAATCAAGTGTTGCCTCAGTGTTTATGTAGAATGACTCCAACCTATGAAATATAAATTGTTTTGTATCAAAGTAGCGATGCAATTATATCTTTAACCTGATTTATGATGTATATATATTTGTAACACAGCTGCACACTGTACAAACAATCATGTAGTTTTCCTGATGATGCCCTGCTTTTCAGGGCGAAAAGCTTAGAAATATGTGATTTTTTAATTAAATATATGTTTTTTAAAACTTTTATACGTGTCTCAAAGTGTTTTATTTATTAAATTGAAAACGGTACACGTGTCTTTTTTAAAGGTGTCTCTAAATGGGATGTATTTTTTATGCTATACTAAAACTGTATCAAAGAAACCTTAACAAATGAATACAATAACCATTACTAAGGATCGCAACACAAATACCGCATAACTTTATATGGAAGAACAGAAAACAAAAATGCTGTCTTACTAAATTAAATTCTGTGTTATATAGAATTTAAACTCTTAAAGAATTTACTCTTAAAAACGTGTTTTGGGCCCTTTCTTGTTCTTTAAGGGAGGGGGATATTTCGTAAAATCTCTTTAAAGTGCGTGTTGGGAACGTATAACCAACCCGTACATGAAAATTAATCTTACTGAGATAGCTTGAAGCTAAATTATGTTTCGAAACGTGTTTATTGCTCCCCTTCACGCACCCAACGGGGGTAAGGCAAATTTTGAAAAATCACGTTACAATGACTATTGATTACACGTAAATAAGTCACACACTAAAATTTTTAATCTCAGATTTTTTCGGCGAATTTGCCCCATCGTAACCCTCTTCCACCTCCCCCCTCAAAATCGAAAATCACAAAAAAAAAATAATAATAATGAGTTTTTGGAAATATCCTCACGAAGACGCTTGGCGGTTTTTTATATGTTTATACTATTATTGGCGGAGTTTTAATCGAAAATTCGTATTTTGCGAAATTTGCCTTTGAAAATCGTTTTCCTCCCTCCCTCCTTAAAAATCCAAAATCGTAGAAAATGATTTTTTTGTACTTAAATATAGTTTTCCCATCTGCAATTTCTTCACCATGAAGTAATTTGGAGCCGAGTTATGCTTATAAATGTGCTTATGTCTTCTGCTCCCCAGTGGGGAACCGGTGGTATTTCGCAAAATCCCGTCTTAGTAGGGGTCAGGGTTCTAAAACCAACCTGGTCACCAAAATTTGTGACTCTATCTTCCATAGAATCGCCATGGCAGTGTTGAGTCAGTGAACCAGTGAGTTTACTCTTTTATATATACAGATTTGTTATTTTTTATGGATTACTTGACTTAAGGTGGCTGTCACGAAAATAGCGTCCTTGGCGAAAAATGTAAAATGTAAAATAAATAATTTTAAACTTTATTATAGAAGAAATAACTATACTATATAGAAGATATAACATAGATAACGTTTTTCTTCCTCCCCCACCCCTTGGGGACTGCATTTCTAAAATTCCAAAAATTAGTTTTTAGGTATTTGTGTTAGCTGTATTTTAAAGCAAAAATTTTACAGATATCTGTTTTTTTTTTCTGTTTTGTGAAATCACGTTTTGCCCCCTGTCCTCCTTTAGGGGCCAAATAAGCAATACCATAATAGGGTTCTAACTCACTTTTTAGTCTTCTACTTTATCAATATAGTAGAAGACTATACGAAGTAAATTACGTTTATGGTAATTTACTTCTACTGAAATTCGAGAAGTAATTGCTTCTACTTCTCGAATTTCAGTTGCACCAAAACTTTTAGAAGTGTTTCGGTGTACATGTAATTGTAATTCCTTTTTATTTAGGGAATAGCGCCACTAGCGCGCTGAAAATCACTGGCTGTAAGCTGGGAAGTAAAAATAAAATATGTGAAGTGAGAACGCGCGTGATTATGTCATTCAAAACCAACATTCATTACAAGGAAAAAAAGAGTTCTTTATTTAATTGATCACTAACCAGATGTTACTATAAGATAGTTTATAGAAGTATATCCTTTTAAGAAGAGAGAAATATCTATTATACAGTCCAGGAAGTATGAATCAGTAAATTCTTTTTGAAACCAAACCAAGCTTAAATCAAAGTGCGTGGTAGAAAACATAAGGTAAAGTGCAAATTTTGTGCAACAACGCATCCATGGGTCAAGATAAGACTCTAGACAATTTATTCCCTTTTATGTAAATCAACCAAACCGAAATACTGGGCAAGCAAGCGTAGCACAGTGCCAGAGTGTTAGACTTGAGGCACGAAGATCTTCAGTTCGATTTCCGCTTCTGTCGAATTTTTAATTTTTAATTTTTTTTTTTAATAAATACGCGAATATTTGGTACAACATAAAATTACCAAATCATGGCAAAAGGTTCAACCATCAGGTGGTTCCAGCTACTTCAGTACGAAGTTCTGGTTCAAATTACAACTAAATTTTAAACAGTGTAGGATGATTTGAGAAAAAGAGGAATGAATCTCTATGGAATAATAATTTTTTATAAATAATTTGCACTGTGCGAATTTGTATGGGAAAATATACAAGAAAATTTTGAAATGGTCTCTCCACACAAGTTTTTATTTGACTTTAAATTTAAAATTATTTTGAGAAATTTTAAAATACAGGGAAAAAAATTGGATAGTTAAATTGAAGGAAAAACAAAACATTATTGCATTTTAATGCATTACTTCAGTGCCTAGAATATATAGTGTGGCAAGCGCTTATGATCAAATGCTTAAAATACTGTAAAAAAAAAAAAAAAACTTTCCAGATGGCGCTGCGATCGAACATTTTGCTCAAATGGAAAAGCTGATTGGCTTTTCTCAGTTTCGTCTGGTCAATCACGTGATCTAACACATAATTACCCAATAGGAAGTTTTTCAAGCGATAAACTCGATCCCACTGACCTCTGGTGAGAGGCTTGATTTTTAAGACACTGATTTGCTGGTCGCGCTATGTATTCTAGGCGCTGTAGCATTACGCTACCATGCATAGTCATTTATTCATATTATTACTTATTTACTGGTGCTACATATACAGTCTCTTTAGCTCTAAATTTAAAATGGCAGTTTTAAAATGCATTTTAAATTAAATGGAAATGAAAAACTAACATTTATTGGATTTTAAGCTATTATGCTTCGTGAAAAAACTTCCTAAGGTCAAAATTAAAAATAGCTATTTACTTATAATTTATTTGTCTATCAGTCACGTGTTATTTGTTTTTTACTTGCCTGTTATTCAAAATACAACTTCAAAAAATTCAATTTATTGTAAAAAAAAAAAAAAAAAAAAAAAAACTTTACCTAAAGAAACCTTTTTTTTTCTCGAGTAAATAAATTGTTACAGGATAAATTGAGAAAAAGAGGAATTAAATGAAACCACTTTCCTTTAAGATTAATCAAATAAAGTTAATCGCAAATCGAATTAATTGCACTTAGAGAGAAAAGACAAACTGATTTTCATACTTAATCTCCAGGGTGTTTTGTAAACGAGACTTAGCCATTGATTATTCTTTAATCGCTAGTAATTGCTTCAGATCTGCGTTTTTCTGAAAAGAAATTATAATCCTGACTAAAACGGATTAACTTCTCTTGGCTGAGTCATTGATTAATCTAAAGATGAAATAAACATTTTTGGCATAAGCTTATTTATTCAAGAAAAATTAAAGATTTTTCCAGTTTTAAAGTTTAATCTTCAATATAACTAACGCATATAACAAAGCGTTTCAGATATATTCATTACATGTTTAGAAATTAAAGGTAGCTATTTAAAGAAATATAACGAATAAATACATATTATCATTTTTTTGTAAGGTTATCTGCATTGTAAAAAATAAAATTCTGCATTTCAACTGAAAAATGGTTCCCTGCAACAAATATTTTAAGAAATTTATTACACTATGTTTCTATAGCAACATTTTAGTAATAAGCACCGCTAAAATTATGAAACTAAACACCAAAATACTGGTTACATCTAAATTGTAATCGTTAGTAATTGCTTCAGAGCTGTGTTTTTCCGAAAATATATTATAATCCTCAAAATAAATACCGTAATCTCGGCGTATAATCCGCAGGTAAAATATATCATCCCTCCACCAGAAATTTTATTTTACAGGTAAATCTATATGTTTTCGATGAAGATTCTCGTACAAGTATAGCTTAATTTGTCAACTAGCAGGGTACGTCCGCTTCGCTGTTCACTAAATTTAAATGAATTTTTAAAAGAACTGAATCATTATTTATTTTTTATATCACATTTTGGGATTTTTAACATAATTAAAAATTCTTTTTAAGGTCAAAAAGTCAAAATAACATATTAAAAATTAAACTAAATAAAATATTTCTTCTGTTTTGCACTCGTTTTGCAGCAATCGTCTATGGTCTTATGCGAATGATTCTCAAGAACGAATCAACAATTGTTTGCAAATTTAATGGATTATGTATGGGAAATAAGTACGCTATAATTTAAAAATTGTAGCTGTTAGAACTTCAAATCTGATAATATTTAAAACCGTTTTTTGTTTAATATTAGATTCTTATTTTAAGATAAAAGCAATCGAATGATATCGCGTTGGGAAATTTTGCAGCGTAATATGTTTAAATATAATAATTTGATGTACATAGTGTCCTCACAAGAAATGAACAGTTTTAAGGTCCCTTTTAAAAAATATAACATCTATGCCGAATCTTTTAAAAAATTCATCAGTTTTTACTAAAAAAATGGCCGATCTTCATCAAAATCAACTGAATGATTATTGCGTTGTAAAACTTTGCAATGTAATATCTTTATATATAATAACTTGATGTATGTAGTGTCCACAAAGAAAAAAAAAGTTTTTAGAGCTCTTTTAAAAAAGTATAACATCTATGCAGTATCTTTTATAAAAATTCATCAGTTTTTCCTAAACAAATTGGCCGACTTTCATCACCAAAGTAGTTAAATCTAGACCAATCAAAAATAGGAGTGGTCCGCCCGGATGTGTTCCGCCGAAAAACTCTTTATTTACATAGATTAAAATTTCTGGTGCAAAACTGACTTATCTGACCTACGGATTATACGCTTAAAATTACGGTACAACGTACTGCTAGAATTGTTCGCCTACTGCAGCGCCAATCGCTTGAAGCTGTCGGACGGCAGAAAAGTAACAAAGAGTCCGAAATGTTAGACCATTACAAAAAGACAAAAGAAAGTATATAGTTAGCTCAACATTTGCTTTGCAAGATACTCGTAGATTAAACAAATCTTAAAATACATAAAATCTTTTTGTAAAAAAATAGAACCGACTTCAAAAAGGAACTACTATTCAAACAACTAAAAATGAAAGAAAATTGGCAGAAAATGGAACTGTAAATTGCGCCTAAAAGTATAAAATAATTTCCTTCGCCAAACAACCTATAAAACTGCAATTAATCATAAATTTTGAAGTCGGCGCAAAATTAAATAAAATTGAATTAGTTTTTAAAGGTTTGCCTTTAGATCGGTAGCAACAAATGCTGTTGTCTCGAATGATCCATTTTCATGTTTCCTTTATTATTTTATCACTGTATACAATTGTTCCATTAGTAGCATCTACATAGAACAGTGAACATTCTTCACAATGCGGTATTTATGTTTCTACGAAGTTAGAGTTTCCTTTGCAAATTTGGTATAACTTTGATAACTATCATCCTTGAGGGCTTTTCGATTGGGGGTTCAAAACGTAAGGCAAAAATATACACGCAAGATGTATATTTTCATAATATATATTGCACGATAAGTTGTTTCATATTTTTGATTACGCTCTTGATATACCTTATCAAAATGATCATGATATCCCAAAGAAATTACATATGTTTGCCTGATAATTTTGCGATTTTTCTTGCACCAAGGACGTCAGATACCAACATCTTCGCCAACTTTTGCTGCTTACGAAATCTTATTTGTTTTCTTGAATCAAAGTAGTTCTCGGCTGCATTTTGCAGGTAACAATGTGAGATGTGTATTTTGAATAGGATTTGATTTTTGTATTGAATAAAGGTATCAATTTTTATTTAATTTTGCGCCGACTTCAAAAGTTATGATTAATTGCAGTGTTATAGGTTGTTTGGCTAAAGGAAATTATTTTATACTTTTAGGCGCAATTTACAGTTCCATTTTCTGCCAATTTTCTTTCAATTTTAGTTGTTTGAATAGTAGTTCTTTTTTAAAGTCGGTTCTATTTTTTTACAAAAAGATTTTATTTTTCTCTTTTCAGTGAAAACTTATTTATATAGCAGAGCATCAGAAGACGTTCGACGGAAGTTTCACAAATCACAAATTCCAAGAATAGTGACATTACTCAAAAAATGGTTTATGTCACTGAAAAATACATGAAATGCACCCAATGTGAACAAAAAAGTTACATCTCCATCTAGAAAGTTATCCACTCGAGGGACAGCTGTGCCAGTTTTATTCTAGTCAAGTTATTTTTAAGTTGATTTTTCTCAAATGCTGCATTTTTAAGTTGTGTTACTTTTCTTGCCTTTATCGGATATGAGCAAAAAACTATCTATTGAACGAACATACGTTAAATTAAAAAGTCTTTAGAAATGTAAAAAACGGATACGCTGTATTCGTAACCGAAAATTCTGCTAGGCATATATATTGAACTTTACAGTGAATACGTGTCACCCGCTGCGCTGGAAATTGCGCAGCGTAAAGCTCAAACAAAGAGCAAAATATGCATTGCAGCTGACGGACAGAAGTTTAAACATCGATACTTACATACTGCTTTTACCAGTGTAGCTGCATGCGTTCTGCAGTTAGAGTGAGAACAGACTTTTGTGAGTATCCGGTAATTTGTTTATATCTTAATGAAATCATAATGAAACCTATTTCAGGCCAAGATTATTACGACAACAAAAAAAGTATTAAAATTAAATCATCTCTAACGAAGTTATAAGCTAACAAATTTCAACAACAACAACGAGAAACAAGGTTTGCATTGAGAACCTCTTCCTTTATGAAGTCGGTTTAAAACGTCTATGCGTTAATCGAAGTGACCGTTTACAATAACCGTACTTTAAATTTTACATAGCATAAATGTCACCTGCTACGCTACAACATATGCAATTTCGTTCAAGTGCGCACAAAATAGGAAATTGTGAACAAACAAATGAACGTTTTAAGCGTTCTGTTTTTAGTATAAAATGTCTAAATTATCTCTGCGTACTACACCGATGATGCTCTGCAATTTTATAATTCATTTTTTCCCCTGTCTTGAAACCTTTCCGAGATAGGATCGCTAACTCCACTCTTTTCCACCAGGTGGCGCTTTAGGCGGTTGAATCGCGTAGCACATGCCCACTTTACTATACCTACATACCACTTTTATTATTTATAGCTGCAGCTGTTCAGCAGTTAAAAGAGTCGGGACTGACTTTTTGGGGCACCCTGTATTTTCTTTTGATCGTAAAGATTTTACAATGGAACCTATGTCAGACCAAAACCTTTACAATAAAACAAAAAGTATCAAAATCGGATAATCCTTTCAGATGTTATGAGCTAACAAACAAAAACAAAAACAAAAAAACATACGCTTTGAATTGAGAACCTCCTCCTTTTTGAAGTCCGTTAATCAGAGCATCTCTTACGAAGTTATAAGCTTACAAACACCAACAACAACACTTAGCTCGAATTAAGATAACCCTCCTTTCTGAAGCTGGTTGAAAACGACTTTGCGCTAATCGATGTGACCGCTTACAGTAACAGTACTTTGAACCACAGAGTATACGTGTCATCCGCTACACTGTAAAGTGTGCAACGTAGTTCAAGTGTGCACAGTGTAGGAAATTGCGAACAATTAACTGCACGTTTTAAGCGTTCTATTTTCAGCAATAATGTCTAAAAACTGCCTTTTCGTAGTAAATCGATGATGCACTACAACTTCGTAATTAACTTTTCTCCCATCTTGAACCGTTTTTGAGATAGGAGCGCTAATTCCACTGTTTTTCACCAGATGGCGCTTTATTTTTTTTAGATTGTATAGATGTTATAATGGGACCTACTTCAAACCAAGATCTCTACAACAAGAAAAAAGTATCAAGTAACCGTATTTTGAACTATAAAGCGTATGTCTCACCAGCTACGCTACAAGGTGAGCAATGTAGCTAAAGTGTGTATAGTGTAAGAAATTGCGAACAAAACAATGCACGTTTTTAGCCTTGTATTTTTAGCCTCAATGTCAAAACCATCTTTTTTGTACTAAATCGACGATGCTCTGCAGATTTTTAATTCACTTTCCCCCCTGTTTTGAACAGTTTCCGAGATAGGACGCTAGCATGAATGTCTAAACTACCTTTTTGTACTAAATAGGTGATACTCTTCAACTTTGTAATTCACTTTTTCTTTAGAACCGTTTTCGAGATAGGAACACCAACTCCGCTATTTTCCACCAGGTGGCGCTGCAAGCGGTTTAACCTTGTATTGCATGGCCACTTTGCTATACTTACATACCATTTTTATCACTATAGCTGCAGCCGTTTAGCAGTTAAAAGAGTTGGGACTGATTTTTTTGGGCACCCTGTATTTTCTTTAGATCGTAAAGATATTACAATGGGACCTATTGTAGACCAAGACCTTTTCAACAAAACAAAAGTATCAAAATCGGAGCATCCGTTCAGAAGTTATGAGCTAACAAACATAAAAAAAAACATACGGTTTGAATTGAGAACCTTCATTCTTTTTTTGAAGTCGGTTAAAAATTGCATGTAATCGTTTTATCAAACTACTATAATTCTGTACTGAATTTTTTCTAAAATATTTCCGGTGTGAAATAACGATTTGTATATGACGCTTGAAGTCCTGAATCGGCAACAGTCGGTCGGAAACATTTTTCCGATAGAAGTTGCGCTGCGTATTTTGTACATATTTTCTAATCCTGACGAAAGCAGATTAACTTTCATAACTCAATTTTTCATTAATATAAAGATGAAGTAAGTATGCTTGGCGCAAGATTACTTATTAGAGAGAGAGAGAAAAAAAAAATGCTCCCAGTTTAAAATCCTGTCGTTTTCTGAAATTCGCATTATAAATAACATATAACATTTAGTATATGTTTTCTTTTTTTTTTACATTAGCCTTCAAATCATCGTTTGATTTCACTATTCGTTTCTAGACTCTTAACTTAACCGCATGATATGTTTTTGAAGCTAAAAACATTGCTTTTCTCTTCGGTATCAAAGTTTTAGGACTTTTTGCTTCATCTTTTTCCAATGAAGTCCTTTCCTCATACGTATTCTGGCAGCCTATGAGGTTAAAAAAAATAAATTTTTTATATGTTTCGGAATTTTATAACAAATCTCTGTGTACACATTTCTCGAATCAAGTATATTAATTTTTACAATTACTACTGCACAATCCATTCTGCACAGATGTGCTTGTACGGTAGAGGTGATTGTCTATTGATAGATATGTTAAACAAAAACTTTGTAAGAAAATTCGAAAAATAAGTAACAATTGTTCCAAGTCGAAATAATTAATTGCATTCCTTCGTCGGGCGAAAAAATGTCGTCTCGAATGCAACCTACTTCTATGCTGCACTCTAATGAAAAATTTTTCATAGCTTGTAGTCTCATCAAATCGAGAGAAAAAAAAAAAAAATTATAGAGACACGACATTATTTCATTATTTAAAACATGAAAATCTGACAATGACAGATTTTAATTTAGTGCCAGAGGCCTACTGCTAAACTTTTTAATATCGACAAATTCTTCTTTAGTTAATTCGTGACGATCTAAATTCCATGATAAAGTTTTCATTAAATCAAACCAATGTGTTTCAGCTGCAGATATTGTTACAAATAACGTTGGAAGTCCAAACTGTCTTATAGCCGCAAAACAACGTTTTTTCTCTTTTTCCCAATGAGGGGGAGGTGTGCCTTGGGGGGGACTCATGTCAAAGGTGTGCCTTGGGGGGAACTCATGTCAAAGTTGGGCCTTGGGGGGACTCGTGTCAAAGTTGGGCCTGGTGGGTGGACTCATGTCAAAGTTGTGCCTTGGGGGGACTCATGTCAAAGTTGTACCTTGGGGGGGACTCATGTCAAAGTTGGGCCTTGGGGGGGACTTCATTCAAAAAAACCCCATTCAATAAACCGACTGAAATAGGCCCTTAGCACTATTAAGAGTGCATTATAAAAATTCGACAACGCTGTACCGACTGAAATAGGGGCACCTTGGGGGGGGGACTCATGTCAAAGTTGTGCCTTGGGGGGACTTCATTCAATAAATCCCCATTCAATAAACCGACTGAAATAGGCCCTTAGCACTATTAAGAGTGTATTATAAAAATTCGACAACGCTGTACCGACTGAAATAGGGGCACCTTGGGGGGAACTTATGTCAAAGTTGGGCCTGGGGGGGACTCATGTCCAAGTTGGGCCTTGGGGGGACTTCATTCAATAAATCCCCATTCAATAAACCGACTGAAATAGGCCCTTAGCACTATTAAGAGTGTATTATAAAAATTCGACAACGCTGTACCGACTGAAATAGGGGCACCTTGGGGGGGGACTCATGTCAAAGTTGGACCTTGGGGGGACTTCATTCAATAAATCCCCATTCAATAAACCGACTGAAATAGGCCTCTAGCACTAATTAAGAGTGACCTATAAAAATTCGACAACTGTACCGACTAAAATAGGCCTCTAGCACTAAAAAAAAAAAAAAAAGTCAAAATATTGAAAAATGCAAAAGTAAAGCTAGCTTTATAAAAACTCTCAACGCATGAAGTGATTACCAAATATAGCAAAGATCCTTCGTGATTATACCGTTCAAAGCCGACTTTAATTAAATAATACTTTTATAAATTCTCTAATTTTCTCCCAATATAAGAGAGGCTTGGAATGTGAACTCATAATCAGTATTTATAGCTAATTTTAAATTTTTATTTAATTCCATTGAAAACGCATTAAAAAAAAAAAAAAAAAAAAAAAAAATGAAAAAGGTATTTTATACTCTAAACCAGAAACCACATGACTCATTATCTGGGATCAATGAGAAAATCGACAGCACTCAAATTTTGAAGCTTCGTACTAAAGAAATAACATCTTAATTAATTTTAAAAAATCTATCAAATATATCTAAGAACCATCCATATCTAACCAACGTTTTAAAAATAATAATAGTAAGTAAATAAATAGACAAATCTCATTAAAATTGATCCATATGTTTGGCAACTAAACAATGCAACGGACAGATATATACACAAGCATACAGATAGACAAAGGCATCAGACGTATAACAACCTTCCTTTTGCAGAGATTGATAATGTTTTTCAAGGGTTTGGCTTGATTTTAAGACAGAAAAAAAAATGTACAGTTGATATACTAAATGTACAATTTTATATTCTATCATAAATACTATTGTTACTTTTGCCATAAAAATATATATGTTAAATAAGTATAAAATATTAGACCATATACTATTTATACGCATTTTTGTTGTTTATTTACTTTTCATAGTCCATTGCAATAGATATTTTCTGATTCTTAAGCGTATGAAATACCATACACTGTAAAAAACTAAAGCACGGCTTTCAACCTTTAGTCGTAAATTTTACGGTTAATCGCGAAGATTACAGCAAATAAATGGTAAATTACAGCGAATACGGCAATTAAAGCATAAAAAGTATGACACAGAGGTAAAAATTAACGGTTGAAGGTTGCCAGTGAGGTTTCATTTTCATTGCTGCCGACTTTCACATTTTGTTTCTTTTCTACCGGAAATTTTAATAAGTTTTTTAGCAGTTTTCTGTGATTAAACATGAAGAAACTTTTCGCAAAGAAAGTGGTGTTAAAAAACCGTACAAGTTGGTACCTATGCATTTTGTTAGAGTGTATGAAAGTAATATATTTTAGTAACTGTAATATTTTATATATAAAAAAATAATAATAATTTTGTTCAATGCAATATATTCTGTATTTATTATTAAACAGATAATCACAAAAATTTATTCTTAATAAAGTTCTTCAATAAAAGAAAAAGTTTCACTTAATTAAATAAAAGTAGTTTTGTGAGGCGAGCTATCACACAATTTTCAATAAATTCGTTTCTCAAAAAAAAAAAAAAAAAAATATATATATATATATATATATATATATATGTATATATATTGCGTCTTTTTTTTAACCAGTTTATTTATTTATTTTTATTTATTTATTTTCGTTGTTGTTAATAACGTTTTAAAGGAATGTTCACCTCTTATCACATTTATTTAATAACATATAAAAACAAAAATATAAATTACTGAACATATTGTCGACTGAATGATCACAAATTAGATATAAAGAAAATTTCCTCATAAACTACAAAAATAACTAGAAAAATAGATGAAAGTGAAGTTAATTTCCCCCAGAAAAAGTAAATAGGAGATACAGCTAAATTGTTTCTCCCTAGTCAGTTTGTGTGCATTGTAGCATTGTTTTCTTTTGCAGAAATTTATACAGTAGGCTTTTCTGAAAAGACCATTTTAGTTGCATCGAATGCTACATAATCTCAATTAAATTAGAAGTTTTTGGAATAAAGTTAGGCAAATTAGATATTTTCCTAAATTTTTATGAATAGTAAGTATTATATATTTAATTAAATAAGTATTTACTTCATGAATAAATATATAACGCGCTGTTTGAATTCAATGTGTAAGAAAACTTTTCTAACAAATCTATTTAAAGAATTTATAATCGTATGTATGTCGATTATTTTTTATCGATACACCTTTCGTATAACACTTTTTCTTTTTTTTTTAATATATCAATGAAATATTTTACATATATTACATATTTAATTGGCACGATTGCTCAAAAGCAATTTTTAGTTTCATTGCCTTTTTGGGGATATCTGCAACTAGAAATTGATTGTATTGTTGTTGTCCTTCAATATCAAATTATATTATTTTATCAAATTGAACTTCAGTGTTTTAAATATAATTTTCCATTCCAAATCATTCTGATCACGCATTAAAAAAATATATTTTTGGGGTTTATCATTTACGTGTCGGAATTTTAGTATTTTCAATATAATTTTCTATTCCAAATTATTATGATCGCATTAAAAAAAATATTTTTGGGATTTACGTGAGAGTATAACCGGCGTTAAACGTTATCAACATTATTTTACTCTTCCACTGTACTCATTATTTTATTCAACTGTTAAAAATACTTATTTTTTTAGCGTAAGAGTTAATTGGATAATTTTTTGGAAAAACCTATATTTTCTTTTAAAAAATCATAACTATTGTAGGAATTAGTAGAACTCGGTTGCGGAAAAGTTATCCTCATGAAGGTTTTTTTCTTTTTTCTTTTTTTTTTTTTTGGGGGGGGGGGGAGGGGGGCGTAAAGGAAAAAAAAATTATAATTAGTTAAAAGTTTCGTCGAAAGAGGGCGCTGTACGCGAGCAAATCACAAATTTCCATTAAAAAGTATATATATTTCCATGCAAATGTTTACAAACGTATAAATTCTATTCTGTGTGTTCACCATCATCACAAATTACATTTGGCCAACGAGGTTACATCGCCGCTAGTTAAAGCTCCAGTCAGCGGCGCTTAGCTAACGGAAAATATCTTCACCAATAACGCGTTATCCACCAAGTCAGCATCGCAATTAAAACTTCATGTATGCACAAGTAGGAAGCAAAATAGGAAGTAAAATATGTTAATCCTAAAACCGTGCAATTTATAGGACTCTGATTTGCATATTTCTCGTTACTCGTCTATTCAGCGCCCTCTATCGACGAAAAATTATTTTTTTCTTTACACCCCCTTTTCAAAAAAAAAAAAATAAATAAATAAATAAATAAATAAATAAATAAAATAAATAAATAAATAAAATAAATAAATAAATAAATAAAATAATAATAATAAATAAAATAATAATAATAAATAAAATCCTACTTTACGAAAATAACTTTATCACAAACCACGTTCCATTCTACCAATTCCTTCAATTTTTATGAATTTTTAAAATGTCTACACACTTACGGGGACACCCAGTATTTAATTATTTTTGTGATAATTTAATACTTCCACAGCTATTTCTCTGCTTAAATCCAATTAATGTTAAAAAAAAAAAATGCAAAAAGAGTATAATTCAGTGCATTTGTAACATTACATCAAACAAAATGCTTCAGTTTATTTGTTAAATCTGAAATCATGTCAAATGAGAGTTCGTTATAAGCGTGTCTTACTGTATTTATAATTTTGACAAAACGCCTTATAAATCAGATGAACTTCTTTTTTCGACTCCTTTCTCTCATTTGCTGTAGAAATTTACTGTCCTAGAAATATATTGCTTACCATAATCGAGAAAATTTCATTAATAAATTAATTATTAATAACATCTAGTACTATTTCTTTAAAAGCAGGTATTGTAGATCGTTAGATAGAATTCCATGTATTATCTATACATCTTGTAGAAATTATTAGCTTCTTCCCAAGCTAATAACAAGATGTCAACTTCAAATATATCAATGTTAAAAATAAAGAACCTCTTTTTTGTGTTTTTCTGATACTGTGTAAGTAATTAAATAAATATATTTTTAAAATAATCACTAAATTTAACTTAATATGCAATCTCACATTGCTAGTATAAGTAATTTTTAATAAATATATCAATATGACGATAAATACTATAATATAATAATACATACTCTCCACATTTTTTTAAATTAAGTAGTTGATAAGATTTGGCTGTATTATTTTTTAATTTCAGTTAAATGCTTAATAAACGAAGGCTTGTATGATTTAATAGATGTTTAGCAATATATATATATATATATATATATATATATATATATATATAGGTGAGAATTGATTGATAAAATGAAGTATTACTGTCAATATAAAAGAAGCTTGCACTTAAAAACAATAACATATATATATAAAAAAAAAAAAAAAAAAAAAAAAAAAAAGCAAACTCCATATGTCTTTGCATATAAGTAGTTTAATCCAATCAAAAATCGAAGAAAAACATTCCTTTAAAAATACATAAATAAAGGTAATTTTTTAAAATGGAATTTATAAATCTTTTTGTATTAAATTTGAATAAGCTAGTAGTTTGAATTAAATAACGCTATTTACTATGCATAGTAGCTTACGCAAAAAATACTTTCATCTAAATTAAAGTACAGACAGATAAACAGACAAACAAATCAAAATCACATACACTTTTCAACTTTATAAGAAAGTGTTTAAAGGAATGTGCAGTGTACTCAATTTAAAATTTTCGAAAGGGATACAAATTTGGTATGAACGATTCAATTGCAGTGCTAGAGGTTAGAGATGTTTGAGTATAGAGGCAGAATCTTCATGTTATTAATGTAAAACCGAAGGTCATATTAAACAACTGCTTTTTACTTTTACTGTTTTTTTTTTTTTTTTTTTTTTTTACTTTTACTGTATTTATCAATGCTCTCTTTTATATCAGTGATTTCGCATTAAAATGTCATTACAATAATTTCGGCAATTTATATTTTTGAAAATATATAATAAGACTTCATTATATTGAAAGACTTTCTTCCATTGATTTTAATGAAATGCTTCTTCAGATAATAATTGCTTCTAAATAAAGTTGTCAGTAAAATTCAAATGCAACCGATCCTTGACTTAATTGAACCAAAATAACAATTCTTTCGTTTAAAAAGAGTTTAGCATTTGTAGAAAGTCTTTTAAAATACGAATGGGTAGCGAATATTAGTCACACTAAAGTAAATATAAGAAACTTTTTTTTTTTAGTAGCAGCTATCATCTAAATCCTGAATATCATCATGAATATAATCTAAAAATATTAAAGAAAAATATTTTCATAGAAGAAGTGATTATATATATATATATATATATATATATATATAAAGTCTTGTGTTACGTACTGTATAGTACAGATATAAAATCTTTAAATTGCGTTTTATCAGTTTGCATTTTTTCATAAATTCCTGATCCTCAAAATGCTAAATCTAAATGCTAAATTTTATGGCGGGGTGTGTAAATAATATTTTATTCTTTACTAAGTAATTTTTTACTAATTAAAACTTCTACATAGGGGACGCACTCCACCGTAAAAATTCTTTAAATTATAACTTTATAATGCAGCCAAAAAACTAACACAGCTAACAAGGAATGTTGAAAGCGATTAGGATTTATTAGAAAGATACATGCAGATTTATTGGCAGATCTTCATTAATCAAGGCATTGAGTTCTTGCGAATTAATAGAGCGGAGAATTTTGATATCAGTCTTTTTTTATTTATGGCTGCCTAAGAAAGGCAAACGTTTTTGCTGGGCTGGGTGACTTTTACAATAGTATTGTTTTTTTATGCGATATCACTTCTTTTTGTAGGTTATGTGTATGTGCTTTTATAAATATAATTCGTATGCATAATAAGTATGCATTTGTGTAATACATCGATCAAATTCTTGAGTATTATGTGTATATGTAAATATATTGTTATGAATTTGTAAATAATATTAGTTATTTTTATGTAATTTCATTCTAAGTGGCCTAGTCAGATTGTAAAATGTTAATTTTCGGCATTTCTAGCTTGTTTCCGCGTTAAAAGCTGTTTTTTCTTTAAAAATCCTCTTCTTCAGGGTAGGTAGTGGCTTTGGCGACGAATTTAGCGACTTTAATACTCCTAGACGTCTTTTTTGGCAACTTTGGCGAGAAAATCTTTATTATCGATATATCGATTGTCTAAGTTCTAACTCGATTATTACGGAAGTTACTGGAAAATTCTGGATTAATAGGAGGCTATAAAAGGGGTTCCGCTCCGACCATTTAGGTCAGTTTCTCGCCACGACATAAAGGAATAGAAAGCTTCTCTTGACTAATAAGTCTCTGCCATTGAATTGCAGCCTATTGCTGTGTGTTAATGCTATGGTACAGTTTATGCTGTAATTTTTAAGATACCAGCTGTTAGTTAAGCTGTGTTTTCTGATGAAACTGAAATTGATACTTCTTTTACAGAACTGTAATCTTCCGGAATATTCTGTAAATAAATTTTAAGCCTCTGCAAGATTCGTCTTTCATTCACAAACAATTAACGAACCTCGAATACACAACAATATATTTGTAGAATGCGTAAACGTATACGTTTATATATGATGCGTGTGTTTCATATTCACGATCGAATGAATTCTATTGTATTTATTCCTTTCAACTCTACTTAAACTCACTTATCTCAGTTTCAGTTCTTGTATTTTCATAATTAAAAATCTGAATTGACTTCACTCGACTTTCTGAACATTTAGTAGTTAGTGACGTTTAAAAAAGTTTAATCGCAAAATAATTTATTAAATAACCGAATGTGAGAACTTTTTCATTAAAAAACTGTCATGCCATTTGGCGTATTTGGCGATTCGTGCACACAACGAGACCCAACGATAGTTCAATCTGAGGAACAAAGTATTTGAGAAGCTTTTCGCTCGTGTAATTCCTAAACAATTTTAAAAGTTTTGCTTTTAGTACAGCCAAGGGTAACCAGATAAAATCTTGAGAGAAGGTTCAATATAATATTGAGTGTTTAAAATGAAATATAATAAATTTTTTTTGAAATATCTGTAAAATTTCGGGGGTTGTTTGAATCCGCAAACACCCTCCCGTTACCTACGGCCTTCAATAGAGCTAAATGTTTCTAACTTCATTTGGCAGTTCATTGCATGGGCCGTGAAGAGAGTCAAGTGAAAATCGTCTTACATAAAAGCACCAAAAATGGAAAGGTAAAATTTGAGTATCTCTAATAAAGTTCGTGTGTGAATATAATGGAACGCAATTCATTCGAATTTTTTGTGTGTCCCTATAAAAGGACCATGACTAGTAAACACGCAATCTTTAGTAACGGCAAAAAAAAAAAAAAAAAAAAAATCAGTTTCAAAATCCGGTTCCTTTTTTTTAAGTAATTTAAAGAACTTTAGTTTTTAGCTCATATAGGACACGATACGTTAAAATTCATTCATGCTTCTCTGTAAAAAAGGCTAATACACATTTTTTCTAATGATGATTATTTAGTCAATTATTGTATCCTTTTAAAGCAGTTTTTCTGTTTTAAACTGTTTAACATAAAAAAAAAAAATTTCAAATAATATGCGTTCATAGTAAAGCAAAGGAATTCTGATTTGTATCTCTTAAAATAGGACCATAAGCTCCAAATTTATAAAATTGTATAAATGGTTCTTACAACGATGGTCTTAAACATACCTACCGAGTTTAAGCTCAATAGAAAATTCAGTATTTGTACGCTATCGTGTATACTCACTTACATACATATCCACATTAATCCTAGAATCATTAAACTCTACATATTTCACATGATGATGACCTGTAAATATACATATTAAATTTGTGTTCAATAGAATGCAGTATTTAAACGCTATTGTGTTTATTCACTCAATTACATATACACATTAGTTCTATTCATTCAACTTCATGTATTCCATGTTATAGGGACCTGAAATATACGCACTGAATCTGAGTTCAATGGAATGCATCATTTGCTCATTCACTCCCAGATTATACACATTAGTCCTATACTCATGAAGCTATTTCATGCGATGGTGACCTATAATATACATATGACATTCGAATTCAATCGAATTTAGTGTTTAGAAGTTATCGCGTTCACTCACATACATACAGACACATATAAATGCAGACATCACGGTAAAAAAAAAAAAAAAAAGCAAAATTGAATTCAGAAGACCCTCCCCACTCCCCTAAACTTATTTAACGAACTTCAAATAATTTCAGACTATAAATCGTTCTGTATAAGAATTCTACTTTGTATCCGTGTAAAGCAAAAAAAAAAAAAAGTTCTACATCATTAAAATCTATGTAGCTGTGTGTCACCTATAGCATACCTATAGAATTTGAGCTGAATCAAATGCATCATTTATACGCTGTCGTATTCACTTATACACGTGCATGTATACCTTCATCACTATGCAAAATGAATTCAGGAGACCTCAAAACTCACAGAAACACTAAAATGCCATATTTGGATTTTTCCATGATAACAATATTTTTCTTACATAATAGTACATGATCAGAATTTAATTATATGTTTTCTTTACTTTTGTTAAAATCCTATTTTACGCCTCTTTTAAGCATTTATTTAATACGAAATTTGGCGATAAAATCACTCTGCGAATTTTAATACAATTTTTTTTTTTTTTTTTTTTTTTTTTTATCAATTATTTTCTTATTTTTCTTACACGTTTTTTTTAAACATTTAAACAATTTTAAGACAGAATTGTCTTTAATTGTTTTTTTTCTATTGATTTTTGTAAAAAAAAAAAAAAAAAAAAAAGTATTTATAACTATTTAATATCTCATTACATGTCAAAATTAAATTCATTGGAAATGAGTGCCATGTCTTGAAGATTTCACAAAATTTTTTCGCTAAATATTACAAAATTCAAAGTAACTACCCTATATATTAACCAAACATTTTTTTGATTGCAGAAGGCACTAATACAGGTCAGAAGGAATGTCCATGCAAACGTTTAACTCAATAGCTGCAGAACTCTAGGCTCTATGCTTGTCAAATTTAACAAGGAGAAGAAGAAGAAGAAGAAGAAAGTAACCGGCAAATTTCGGGTTTTCAAAGTTATATTACTCAGGAGCCTTAATTCGGATCAACATGCAAATTTGTATGTTCTGTCTTAAGGTTATTATGCTCAAGGCCTGTGCAAAAAATCATAGGTCATGGGGACGAGGGAGTTGAGATAGAGGCAGTCGAAAAGTCCGAGATGCCATTTCGACATAATATACATTTGTAGCGTTTTGCCATTTACTATTTACTTTGTAAATTTCATTTGTTTTTCTTAATGTTTGTTTTAACTTGACAGGGCGGAACGTTACCGCGTTCCTAGATATCTCATGAAATATGAGCATTTTTATGAAAAACGTTTTCACTGCGCATGCGCGAAAGATAGAAATTTTTTTATTACATAGGTTAAAAGCTAGATGTATTCGGTAATTTTTGTTAACAGTTCATTTTAATGGATTAAAATTTAAGCAAATTGTCGGCAAAAGAACGAGCTAGATTTTAGGTTATTTTCCAGAGCTGAAATTTTATAAGGTTTTTTTTTCACATGCTGCATAATTAATTTAAAGATCCAGTTATTTCAACCACGCTCCAAAAGTACTTTCTTGTGAAAAACCCCTTATAAGCTTGTAACTGTAACATATTTTTGTTTATTTACTAAGATTTGTGAAATCATAAGAGTTTTCCACAAAAAAGAACTGTTTCAAAGTGGTTGAAATAATTCGATCTGAGAAAAACCCCTTATAAAATTTCAACTCTGAAAAGTAACCTAAAATCTAGCTCGTTCTTTTGCTGATACTTTGCTTAAGTTTTACTCCATTCAAATGAACTTTTGACAAAAGTTGCCCAATATATCCAGCTTTCAACCTATGTAATATATATATATATACTAGCTGACCCGACAAACGTTGTTTTGTCATATAAATTATTTCTAGAGAACATTTTGCTAGAAAAAAATAACTAACTTATTGTAAGTGTGTAAGGATGTGGTATATAAGTGGAAGATGTATGGAGCGCTGTGAACGGTGAAAGAATATAAAAAAAAGAAAACACCAATTATTTATTTTTTTAATTTATTAAAATTGATTCTTTAAAATTATATACATATCGCTACTTATAACAATATTACTAAAAAACAATATCAATCCCTTAATGCAACAGAGTGTACAATATTTTTTGTTATCCCATCTTTCGCCAATACAAACAAACTGGATGGTTTGCCCACTCGAGAGCCACGTATAAATGTCCGTGTGAAAAACATGATGTGCTCAAATCTAAGCCACAGACAGACATCGTTTGGCCCTGAGACTTATTGATAGTCATTGCAAATGCCAATCTAATTGGAAATTGAGGGCGTTTAAATTGAATTGGCACATCTGTGGGTATAATAGGGATTCGCAGTAGTAATATATTTTCACCTCGGAATTTGTCATTTAAAATGATGGCTTCGATAACATTTTTCATTAATTTTATGACTAATCGCGTGCCGTTGCACAACTGTGGTGGGTTCAAATTACGAAGCAAAATAACCGGAGATCCAACCTTCAGTTGTAAAATATGCGGTGGCATGCCTGGTAAATCCAATGAGTTTAAAAACTTTGTTGGATAATTTACAGCTTCGGTGGCATCGCAAACTGTATCATTAGATTTGTATGACACCAAATCTCCTGGTAACAAATGTTGTATCTTGAGATTCAATTCGTTGACGTCCACATTTTTTGCTGCTAAAATTGCTCTTTCTGCCAGCCACTCATGATTTGTGTATCGTCTGTGTACATCGGAAAACATCTGGTCAATAAGAGCATCTTGAGAATCAATGATTGTGCAGAAATCGGTCGGTAATTTTATGCATCCAGTTTCATCTGTAGTAACATTTCCATCGCCGATATCTAACAATTGTTTTGAGAATGTTTCAGCGGATGGATCTTGAAGCTTTTGAACGCACAAATTTACTTTCAGTTGTACTTTTTCAACATTAAGCCACAATGACGATGATTTAAAGCACGCGTTGATCTCATCAGCGTATGTTGAACGCGGAATAACGGGAAGTGCTTGTCTGAAATCACCTGAAAAGAGTAACAGAGTGCCGCTAAATAGTTTGTCGTTGTTTTTTATATCTTTCAATATCCTGTTCGACGCCTCAATCGAATGTTTGTGTTCCATAGTGCATTCATCCCAGATAAGATTTTTACACTATTTCAGCACTGTGGCCATGGACGATTGTTTTTTTATGTTGCACACTGCGTCTGGGTTATTTTGAATATTTTGTGGCAGTTTAAATAATGAATGAGCTGTTCTGCCTTCTTCCTATAAAGTTGCCGCAATGCCAGATGATGCAACAGCCAATGCGATGCCATTATGTGATCGTATTTCGGCGAGAATTAGCGAAATAAGGAATGTTTTGCCAGTTCCACCTGGTGCACCCCCAAAAAAAAAGAATCCACCTTGTCCTGCCAAAACTGCGAGCATGATGCGGTCGTAAAGGGTTCTTTGTTCTTCATTCATTAGTGGGACATTGCGAGCAACAATCGCTGCCATTTCTACAGTATTGTATTGTAGTTCACGATACAATTCAGTGCTTATTAAATCAGATGCATTTCGATTTGTTGAATGCATACCGAAATGACTGAGTGGTAAGTTGGCAATGATAATGCAAAGATCTTCAATAGCAATCAATGCTTCATTGTACATAGCGTCACTGAATACTACCGTTAGATCGTTGCACCGTGAACGATATTGATGCAATATATCATCAGTCATTGAATCTTTGTGATTATCCCATAATGTCTCTGCTCGGGCCGAGAAACATGTAGTTAACACTATAGCGAATAGTAGACGAATTTGTTTTGCTGTACAGTTCAGTCCTACTTCAGCAAGCATACACTCCCACTGGTTGTCGTCTTCCAGCAAGCCGAGTGCAAGGCATGCATCTTTATACGTTGGATACTGTTGTCCATTCACTTTACGTAAATCTTGAAATGACAAAGGGCCGATGACATTAACAAATAACAGTCGAAGATAAAAGCACTCAGTCTGCCTTGGATTGACCGTAAATACTCGTCCCAAGGTGTTTGATTTGAATAAACCGGGACATGCATCAATCGGCATGCCTTGCTTGCGGGGCATCCATTTTTTTGTTGGAGCACATGCGAAATAGCGTGGTACTTCTGAATAGAGTAATGTCCGTGCAAAAGCACCAAAAGCATCCGCACGATTACACAATTCAAAAAATTCGGTGAGTGTAGTTTTTGGTGGATTTATAGCACGATCAATCGCTGTCTCGCGCGTGAAATATACGCGCTGGCCATTTTCAAGATGGACGGCTAAATGAAGAACTGCTGGATCCCGTTCATGAATTGGGAAACCAAAGATACGCCAAACAGCTTCATTGGAGCTGACGTACCGGCCAATTTGTTAAAGTGTTATTTCATCGTAGTTATTCACCAGAGGAGCATTCACATTGATATTTTCAACTCGAAATACAGCCATATCACTGCCTTTATTCACATACTTGCAAATGTATTTGATGCTCTTCACTAATGGCCTAAAAATTCATTTTTCATTTTAACATAAAATAACTCCGTCGGATATTGACGAATTTTTTAAAAGAATATACCATTTTAACTAATTTTAACATTTTAACAATATTAACGTTGAAAAAATATTTTAAACACTTACGGTTAAAAATTCATTTTTCATTTCAACATTAAATAAATTCTGACATCGTGTTTACGATTCTAAAATATTAACTTTGAAAAAATATTTTAAACACTTCGTAAGATACGGTTACGATTCTAAAAATATTAATTTTGAAAAAATATTTTAAACACTTCGTAAGATATGGTTAAAAATTCATTTTTCATTTTAACATTAAATAAATTATGACATCGTGTTTACGACAACTCAGGCCATCTAGGTGGAAAAGTTGTTGAAAGAGTTGGTTAAAACTTAATTAAGAAAGAACTAATTAAGTTACAACTTTCATTTGTAAATCTAAACCATTCTCGAATCCACCTGAAGACACACAAAAAATTTCATTAAACTCAGTCCAGCCGTTTAGGAGGAGTTCAGTGACATACACACGCACAAAAGAAATATATATATAAACTAGCTGACCCGACAAACGTTGTTTTGTCATATAAATTATTTCTAGAGAATATTTTGCTAGAAAAAAATAACTAACTTATTGTACGTGTGTAAAGATGTGGTATATAAGTGAAACAGGTATGGAGCGCTGTGAACGGTGACTGTGAATTCCTATTATAACGTAAAAGACATAATTACCGACACTTTCGCTACTTGCTTCTTGCTACTTGCTACTTTCTACTTGCTACTTGTTATTTAAAACCTCCGTTGAATGTCGAACAGCACAAAATTTTATTTCATACGGCAAATATTTCAATTTAAGAGAGAATCTCTGATAGCAACGAATTTCACATGAAAATTCCGTCTCTTTTGAATAAGCTGTAACAATCTGGACCGATTTGATGAAAATTTTTATCAAAAAGTTATTACAATATCTAACATCATTACATGTACATTTATCACAATTCAATCAATCGATGCATGTGAGTATGTGTATAGTATGAGCGAAGTGAAAAGTAGAGTTCGCATTAAATAAAAACTTAAATTCGTTTTAATTAAAGGTGAAAAAGTTGAAACTCAATTTATTTTATAACAGGTATATTTTTTTAATCTACAAAAACTTAATTTATCGTAATGCCATTGGATGTACAATATTTTTGGCTAATCCTTGAGGAATATACACAAACAAATTCGAAGGTTTTCCAACAATGGAACACGCAACATATAATTGGCCGTGAGAAAAGCACGGATTTTCTAAATCTAAGCCACAAATTGGGACCCCTTTGGTGACTTCAAATATTTTAAGCCATTTTTGCGATGAATTGAAATGGCTATCGCAATTGTGGAACTAAAGTTCTTGGCGAGAAGCGTCCGAGCTACGTCGGTGCCAAATTTCAAATTTTGCCAAAGGGATCCGATACTAAAGGTGTTCCATACAATAAATAAATAAATAAAATATCAGTGACATACACACGCACAAAAGTATGGGAGCCCATTGGTGACTTTAAATATTTTAAGCCATTTTTGCGATGAATTGAAATGGCTATCTCAATTGTGGAACTAAAGATCTTGGCGAGAAGCATCCGAGCTACCTCGGTGCCAAATTTTCCATACAAAAAATAAATAAATAAAATATCAGTGACATGCACACGCACAAAAGTATGGGACCCCTTTGGTGACTTTAAATATTTTATACCATTTTTGCGATGAATTGAAATGGCTATCTCAATTGTCGAAATAAAGATCTTGGCGAGAAGCGTCCGAGCTACTTCGGTGCCAAATTTCAAATTTTGCCAAAGGGTTCCGATATTAAAGGTGTTCCATTCAAAAAATAAAAAAATATAATATAATAAATTAGCTACACAAATAAATTTGTAGGTTAGGGTGGTTGTTAATCAACGCGCGTGTAAATTTGATAGAAAATTATATAAAATAATAGTCCAATTCCGCACTAAATTTGCAAAATGTATAGTTTTTTATGCACACTTCAAAACTCTTCAAACACTAATTACATCTTGATGTAATATTTCAATTAGGACTCGCTCGTGAAATATACGCGCTGGCCATTTTCAAGATGGACGGCTAAATGAAGAACTTCTGGATCCCGTTCATGAATTGGGAAACCAAAGATACGCTAAACAGCTTCATTGGAGCTGACGTACCGGCCAATTTGGTAAAGTGTTATTTCATCGTTGTTATTCACCGGAGGAGCATTCACATTGGTATTTTCAACTCGAAATACAGCCATATCACTGCCTTTATTCACATACTTGCAAATGTATTTGATACTCTTCACTGAACTGCAGAACTCAACATTAATATGAGCATTGAATGTTTTGCTCAGCAGAGCGAATATGGGACCACCCAACGGTTATCAATGTCAATGTCTATGTTGTTGACATAGATGACCGCCATAGATGATAAGATTGTCCGCCATTATCGGGATTTCTTCGACGACATATTGGATATTCGTCAACATTTGTGATCGTATCGTTAGTGAAATTTTTCGGAAAACTTTTAGTACATTTTCCATCTGCACAAATAATAATGGCCTAAAAATTCATTTTTCATTTTAACATAAAATAAATTCTGACATCGTGTTTACGATTCTAAAAACTTTAACTTTGAAAAAATATTTGAAACACTTCGTAGGATACGGTTACGATTCTAAAAATATTAACTTTGAAAATATATTTTAAACACTTCGTAAGATGCGGTTAAAAATTCAGTTTTCATTTCAACATTAAATAAATTCTGACATCGTGTTTATGGACAACTCACGCCATCTAGATGGAAAAGTTGTTGAAACTGTTGGTTAAAAATTAATTAAGAAAGAACTAATTAAGTTACAACTTTCATTTGTAAATCTAAACCATTCTCGAATCCATCTGAAGACACACAAAAAATTTCATTAAACTCGGTCCAGCCGTTTAGGAGGAGTTCAGTGACATACACACGCACAAAAGAAATATATATATAAAGATATATATATATATTTAATCTTTTGCACATGCGCAGTGAAAACGTTTTTAATAAAAATACTCATAATTCATGAGATAATTTGAGATAGTTGTATTCCGATTGCATAATGTTGTTTCAAAAGTGATTTTTTCAATTTATTTGAAAGAGGGAATAATTTTCTTTTAAAACACAGTAATTATAAATAAACAAGAATGAAAAATCACGCGGTACGCATTAAAAATTAACACATTCTAACTGTACGTACTTGTTGCAAAACTCTCAATGTTCTTTGCCTACGTTATCACACAATGGACAGACAGAAGGCATACAAATAGACTAATTGTATTCATAATCACTTTTAGACATTGCTGGAAAGTGTAAAATTGCTTAACGCAAAAGAAAATACAGTCCTGAGATACTAATTCAAGCCCTTAATGTATCTGAATATTTTAGGGTAGCCCTGTAAATATGAAGGTTAACCATATTATATTCTGTACAAAATATTGTTTTAGCATATTCATAATAAATGCCAATTTCTTTATGATTTTTACTGTAGAAAGTTATTTAAATGTGATCTATAAAAATGCCTCTCTAAAACGCAAAGCATTGTAATTTTTTTGGGTGTCCCTGTACACAAACCAGTTGTATAAAATCTGTTAAAGCCATTTTAAATAGGAAGCAATCCATAGTCTACTTGAATAACATATATCAATTTTTCCTAATTCTGAAAATATTTGAGGACAATAGGGACGGGCTGGCAGACAGATAGAAAGATGGACAGCCGGACAGACAGTTAGACAAACTGAAATCATATTCACAGTTGAAAAACATTTAGAAAGTGATAAAAACGTTTAATATAAAGTAAAATGCAATTCCAGCAAATTTCCAATAATAACCCTTAAAGTAACTGAATATTTTTCTGTGGCCCTGTAAATCTAATGCTAATCATACTGTGTTTTATGGAAATCATTCTTTTGTGCATATGAATAACATATTTAAATTTCAGTAAAGTTTTTAAAATTTGGTTTATAGAAATACCTCTCATAGAACGCAATGCTTTGGAATGCTTTCGGGTTTAACTATATACAAACCAGTGATGGTATTTTCTTCATTTTCAATGAAGAAAACTCGATAGTGACCTTGAATAACATATTTCAATTTCATTAAAATTTGTATAATGTATTAAAATATGGTTTATAGAAATACCTCTCATAGAACACCATGCTTTGGAATACTTTCAGGTGTCCCTGTACACAAATCAGTAGAGGTAGTCACTCCCTTTTCAATAGGGAACATTCGATAGTGAACTTGAATGATATACAGTTCCTGCCGCTTATTAAAATCACATTCGTTCTGAATCAAAGTGATTTTATTAAGCGGCTGAGTTTTATATCCGGCGAACGTTCTTGCCCTTAAGGAAAAGGTATTACTTCCCTGAATTTCGAAAGAAACTTCAAAAGGTAACGAATAATGGAATTAGCGAACAATATTAATTAATTTTTGGTAAATAATTAACTAATTGTTTCTTCGATATAAGTAAACGCATTCTAAGTTCCCGTGCACTTTCGTTAGAGGAATATCATCAATACTATACAAAAAGTTCACGCTTTTCCTATAAATTTAAAATCTTTCCGTTCAAACCTCATGAATGATAGTAATTTCAAAATAAGAACTAATAATTGCCTTCTAATAATTAGAAAAAAAAAATCATTTCAAATAAAATTTCTAATTTATTACTGCACATTGAAGAATACCTTCCTTGAAATTGTTACGGAGATAAGTTATGGGGCGTGTTTAATTTGTAACTGTGCTGTAAGTGTAAAATCTTCATTAATGAGCGATAACGGAGGGTTTGTTGTGCTTTAATTTCTTCTTTTTTTTTTTTTTTTTTTTTTTTTTTTTTTTTGTATGCATAAATATTTTTGGCTGCTGAGGAGATATTTTTGAGTTTATTAACCGGCGATGCTGATTTTATTAAGCGGCGGCTTTAAAAAATGTTTGTATTTATTTGATTCCGGTCCTGACGATTTGATCAGTTTAAGCGGCTGATTTTATTAACCAGTGATTTTATTAAGCGGCGGTTACTGTATATCAGTTTCAAGAAATTCTTTGACTATGTATGGGAGTTAGAGTGCGGACAGACAGACAGATACACGGACAGACAAACCGAAGTCATTAACACTTATCAATCTTGTTGGAAAGTGTTAAAGATATGTTGATTCTTTTTAAGCTTTAAAATAAATGCTTATATCTCCGTTATTTAATTTGCTATCGTCACACAAATTATGCTGGGTCGATATTAACATATCCTAAAGTTACAGATCATTTTGTTCACTTAACGATACAGGGTGATCACAAACATTATTGATTTTGCTCATTTTGTTACCGGCCCCCTAAATGTTGTCTTAAACCAATCTTCACTGAAGTACATGAGGAAGACCCAGTTCTTTAAATACCCAATGTCTGAAAACATCTGTCGGTTTTATGTAGAAAAAGTAAAGAAGTCGTTAAATAAACAAAAGAGAAAATTATAATACAGTGTTTGAGTATTTTTCTCTATGTTTATTTATTTATTTATCAAATGTCAGGCCATTGACCATCAGGTCATTAGGCAACGAGCTCTCCAATATTTCTTGACAATACAGTCCAAACTCTTAAGTGCAGAACACATGTCTAGATTAGCAGCGTCCATGACTTGTCCAGAAGCACACAAAACACAAAAAGGTGAGTCAGGCAGATTAAAACGAAACAAATGAGCACGGAGGCGGTCATGTCCAGTCAATAGTCTAAACTCAGCTACAGCAGCAGTCCGAGGAGAATCCGAGACACAGTTAGGTTTTAATAGCACCCTCCAGGATTTATTTTTAGTAGCACTGGCAGCAGCAATTCGAAAACATTTTTTATAGATCCTATTAATTTCAAGTTTAGCAGAGTGATACGGCAGGTTTCTAGAAGATCTTTGGAGAATATCCGTGCCTTGTTTTGCTAAGAGGTCCGCCATTTCATTTCCCCAAAGCCACAATGGGAAGGCACCCACTGGAAGGCAACCTTTGTCTGGATTCTGCTCAGTACCTCTCTGAAACTTAGGACTCGGGAACTTTGAATTATCTTAGTTACTTGCCAAGGCCTGAAGGGCAGAACTTGAGTCTGATAAAATTGCAGGGGAGAGATGAGCAGAAAGCTGATATAGGGCCAAATGAATGGCCTCGACTTCACCATCATAATGAGCCGTATGAGAGCTAACATGTAAGTAAAAGGAAAAAAGATCACAGAAAACACTAGCTCCAGCGCCCTGGGTGAAATCCAAAAGGGAGCCATCAGTGTAAATATGAAGCCATTCATCTGGATGATAGCGGGTATTAATGGTTTCCAAACCGATGGCACAAAGAGCAGCTGGGCAAAGGTCATTTTTCCTCACATTCAAAATCAAATCCAATCTGATATCGAGAACCATATATTCTATACATATTTCACTATATAGTATGTTGTTTAATTTAACGCTATTGCCCTTCAAGTAATTCGAGCCCATAGATAATAAGGATAAAGAAATTTTCGTTTTCTAAAAGAACTATTTGCGCTATTTTAACTAAAATCTATACAGTTTGTGTGGTTGTGACCTGTAACATGCATATGAATTTTCAGCTCAATCGGATGTAGCATTTAGACACTATCACACTTTTAATAATTTAAGTCCATAAACCACATGGATAAAGAAATTGTTTTATGCGTCCCTATAAAAAAAATTAAATGGTAGATTATTTAAAATTCACACAGTTCGTATATGACGGTAATCTACAACATGTACATAAATTTTCACATCAATCGGATAAGGCGTTTAGATGCGATCGCACTTTAAAAAATTTGAGTTCGTAGGGCATAATGATAAAGAATTTTTCGTTGTGTCCATGTAAAAAAAAAAAAAAAACTATACGTGTTAGATTCAGCAAAATCTACACAGTTCGTGCAACGGTGACTTGCAACAAGTGTATAAATTTCAGTTCAATCAATCGAATAAGGCGTTTAGACGCTATCGTCCTTAAAAAAATATTAGCCCACAGGCCATAATGATAAGGGATTTTTCTTTGTGTTCCTGTATAAAAACTATAAGTGTTAGATTCATTAAAATCTATACGGTTCGTGAAACGGTGACTTATAACATGTTTATGAATTTTTCACCTCAATCGAATAAATCATTTAGACGCTATCTCCCTTTTTGTGTTCCTGTAAAAAAAAAAAAAAAAAAACCTTAAGCTAGATTCAGCAAAATCAATAAGGTACGTGCTACGGTGTCCTATAACATACGTAACAACTTTCAGCTCATTCGAAAAAAGCATTTAAACGCTATCGTGTTCACTCAAATACATACACAATCCCTACATCAACGTAAAAATAGCAAAAATGAACTCAGGGAACCTCAAAATGTGTTAAAACACCAAAATCTCAAAATCAGATTTTTGATATAAGTTACATTAATTTCCTTACATATGTATGTTCAAAACGTAAAAAAAATAAAAAAATAAATAAAAACTAAACAAATAAATGAAATAAATAAATAAAATAAAAACCTTGAAATAATTAATGTATAATTCGCGAAAGAAAATTATTTTCTAGATTTATTTCTGTTTTATAAAAAGTACTTTTTAGGCAAGTTTATATTAAGTTTAAAACAAGATTACTCAACTTGTTTTCTTCGCTGCACCTATCCGGAGTGGCAAGTAAGATATCACGTCTCCACTTTGCCAATTCTTTAATTTTCGTTCGCAGAAAAATTTGCAGACTTCGAGAAATTTGATGTGTTTCTTCACATTTTACATATTTTTTTGACAAAATTCCGCGGGATGCGATAATCGAATTCGATATTTTTGTTAATTTCACAGAAATGAGGAGGGAAACCAAATCGATCCCTCACACTTTTGTGTTTGTATGTTTTCTTAAATTGAGTAGTTGGTTCGTCTGATGACAGGTGATTTTTCCGAATTGGTTCAAAGGTTTTTGCGCAGGCTGACATGTCCCACTTTGATCTTATAAAACACCCTTATATTTTGATATATAACATTGCAAAAAGTTTTAGCAGATAACAAATAATGTAAAAATCCTTAATCCATGATTACCCCATTATTTTTATTCAATATTTTTATAAAAATGTTGTTTTCAATTAAGATATTTCATGAATTTTTTTAGAAAGAATTTTTTTTTTTTTCAAAATCATACACTCAGAGAAAAGTCCTGTTGAATCATCAACAAAAAATTAGTGGGCACAACTAAGAGTTTCATTTTAAATGTGCTCCAATAGAAATTTTGTTTAGATTAACAATTTTTTTTTTTTTTTTTACAAAAAATTGTTTTTTTCTTCTTTAAAAATCTGCATGAATGTTAAACAAAATATTTTGTTAATCTAAGACAAAACAAGTTTTGTTGAAATATATATATATATATATATATATATATATAAATGAGGAGCAAACATTCAAACCGTGTTTTCTCCAAAAATAAAAAAAAAATGTGTTAGTGATTTTTCTTTTAACTTAACATAAAAATAGTATGTCTACATATCTTCTTTGGTATGTCTACATATTTTTATAGTATCTAGTAGTACATCTAAAGAAACGATAATTAGTTTTTAAGTTTATTTATTTTTAAATTTATTAGTTTTTGTGTTGTCTGAAATATTTTATCCGAAGGAGAAAACACGGTTTGAATGTTTGCTCCTCAAATATGTTTTTATTATCGTAACGAAACTGATTTTTTACTTCTAATGAAAATTTAGTTAAAAACAACAAAATAACCTGGGGGGGGGGGGAAATCTGGTGTGTCACTCACACGACTTTCTCTTACCCTGAAATTTAATACTATAAATACAGTTTTGGAGATTAAGAGGTAAGATAACGAGTACTGTCATGTAAACCTATGTTAAACAATTCAAATTAGTCTTCGGAAGTGTTTTATATGATAATTAGTTCTGTGTCAGGGGGCTACCGCCCCCCTCAAATCCTCGTTTCATTAATGCACCTACCATTATATAGAACTTAATTCAATAATTAAAATTAAAATTTTACTTAAAATTATACAGGCAATTTTCCCACGCAACATTCATTGAAACTTACCAATATTGATCAAACTTTTCCAGCAGCAAACTTATATTAACTTCAAAGTACAACATTTGGATCTCCTAAAATTATTTGCTTTTAAGTTACTCTAAGAGACACAGGCAAAGATCAAACGTTAAAAAGCTTCACTACGGTAATCAGGAAGCCTCAAAACGTGTAAATATACAAAAAACAAGCGATGAATATTTAGCTTAAAACATACATTATTTACCATATCTCTATGAGGAACTCTTTTCAATTCCTGAACAGCTTTTCAGGAAATGGTAAAATATTATTAGTAAAGCACATCCACTAACAACAAATAACTAGTGTGTTGTGGCCACCACAAGACTTTCTTCTATATTTTCCTATACAAATTCACAGTAAAAATAATTTATTAAAATTATTATTTAAAAAATTATCTTCCATGATAATGCACACGATTTCCATATTAGAGAAGTAGTATAACACTAAATATCCAAAAAAAAGTTGAATTTATTCTCAATATTACATAAAAAAATATTTTTTTTGGTTAAAAATGAAAAAAATTGATAACTTTATTTTAAATTATCGCAGATCGATAGTTCAACTATTCGTTTTAAAGGTATTGGCGAGCGCTTTTGAAAGATACCCATCATGAAAATTTATTCCCCTCAAGAGGGGACTTCTCCCCCAGGGGGGAGTCGAGGCTCCTATACATACACAAACTTTCTTTACCAGTTGACTATCTCTAATCTATATCTATCTACAAAAAATATATATTCGTTTCATTTGGTTTAGTGCAGTCTATAGATGTTGAACTCTACTTACCTGCAATTTCCCCCATAGACGTGATTATTTGAATACTTTTGAGTGTCCCTGTACACGAACCATTTGCTTCATCTCAATTAAAAGCTTAGTGTAGCATCCCTATATGATACACATTTAGAATACCTAGTTTGGAATTTCTGCTATTATTTGTTCTTGAGATATGCTGATAACAGACACACAGACCATTCGCTAAAAACATGACTTTCGTATTCAGGGGACCTCAGAACATGTAAATATAACAAAAGCTCACTTTCGAAAAATTGACCCTAAAACAATACTTTCTCTACCTGATGGGTAAGAGAAAGTAAAAATTACAATTATAATAAAATCCTTTCTCTGGGTGAGGGAAAAATATGTAAAAATGAAACAGCTTATGCACTACTTTGTAGTAATGTATTATTTAAAGTTCGTTTACAATAAAACAATTTAAGAGACTTTTTAGCATTTTATTTCCCCATCATGCTATATGTATGGAAAACTTTAGTGAAATTTTTCAGCCTTTATGTTTTGATTTTCTTTATGCGTTTTGAGGTGTGAGGAATCCAAAAATAATAGAATTGAAAGGGTGTTCGTCTGTACGGTGCCTGTTAGTTTGTTTGTGTACACGATATCTCAGTCAGGAAAAAAACATTGTAGAAAGGTTGGACCAGTTAAAATATTCATGGCGTTGGAAAGAAACCTATTGATTTGAAACATTTTAATAGAAAGCTTTGTAAAATATCTAAAATTTACGATTTCCTTAACATGGGAGAATAGGACAAATTTTCACTAAAACGGGCATCAAAGAGAGTATTTTTATTGTAAATATGTCAGATCCTCTTTAAAATATCGGTTATTATGCTGGAATGAAAGTAATTAATTATAAAAATTCAACTTTGAAAACTTTGTAAGTAATTTGAAATTTACGAATTTCAAATCATGGCAGAATAGTTAAAAATTTCGTATAAATGTCCATTTTGAGGGACATTTTAATGTTAAAATTGTCAGCACTTTTAAAATATCGTTTAGGATACTGGCATGTGCATAATTGACTGTGATTTTTGTATTATTTATTTATTTTTTTTAATTTCGGAAGTTATTTTCTTAACATAGCATAATAGAGCATTCATATAAATTTGCATTGGAAGTAATATATTTGACTAAAAACTAAACTACGAAACTGACACCGATAAAATATATTAAGAAATTAGGATAAAGTAAATGTATCGAACTGAATATTGGTTAGCCTATTAGGTGGGGGCATTTTAACCTGTCACTATGTATAACAATCGAGCAGATTCCCAGACAACGCAATGACATCCTAAAAATATCTAGATAATGTCATTTTCAGGATAGTCTGATATCCTCTGGACAACAGAAATTGTCTTTTTTTCATTTGGAGGATGTCTTCTAGATAATAAATTGTCACACCTGTACGCATCCTAGGGATGTATTTTTATTATTCTTACCAGACAGCTATAGATAGATTGTAGACACCCTTTGTATACCAACTGACATCCTTAAACTATCTAGAGGTTACCACATTCCTGATAACCTGACATTCTGTGGATGACAAAAATTGATCCACAGACTGTGAAAAAATATTCACTGATTAGGCGTCGTTTCCATACTGAAACTGCATCAAACTTTAAAACTTTCAATACGAAAGCCTAAATTTTACATTGCTAAAATTTTACGACTAACATGAGCCCAAATTTTATTAATCCGCAATGGTGTAAATTTACATGAACTGTACAAAACAAAATAAAATTGAAAACACTTACGTTATCTATTGACATTTTTGATTTTCGAAAAACAACTTCTATCTTCTATTTTGTAATTTTTAATCACGTAATCCTTTTAAATATAACATCTATCTGATTTTCTGGCGGAAGATTGCACGTGCATCGATTGTGCATGCTCATTCGATCAGAAAATCCACTGGATTTTCGGAGGATAACTTTATCGGAAGGTCTGAACAGAAAATCTATCGGCTTTACGGTGGAGAAGAATGGTTGGATAATCCGCTTACTGTATCCTTCGCGAATTAAGTGGTTAGCTTTTACGCAATATGACAAATATGGGAACTGTATGATAATTTTAGGATGTCCACAGGACAACTGTAATTGTATGGGTTTTCTCTTAACATAAATCTAGTATGCCATGTGGTAAAATTTCTGAGAACATACATATGATAGGGAACTGAGTAGATTTCATCTATGCCAGCTAGTTTTTATTTTTATTCATTAACGAAATAAAAATTATCGGGTTTTCTATATTACTTCAGAATTACATAATATAAATGTTTTCTTATAGTAAAATATTCACTTTTTCTAATTTTTTCTCATTTTCTTGCTTTTTGTCAACTTAAATAACAAAATATAGAATAATAAACATCATTAAGAAAATTATAGCTTGTTGTTTAGAACATTTTAATATATTATTTTACGAACTATATTTAAACTTCATCTAAATGTTTGTGCAGTTTCAATGCATTCAGTGTTAGTTAAATTTTATGCATTCACTATGAAAGGTAAATTTATCTTACCACTTTCCCATTGTTTGCTCATTCATTTAACTGTGAATCCTGGCATGTAAGGATGTCTTTTGGGAAATTTTGAATTTAAATGTTTCCTGCATCTGTGTTTAAGTGATTCTTAAATTTCAAAGGATACTATATTTGCTTACATTTCATTGAGAAGTCTGAGTTTAAAAGGTTTGAATTCTAACTTTGTAAATATATAGAGTAATAAAAATTAAAAAAGGAGCAAATTAAATAAAAAAGTTTAATGCATGTAAATATAATTTAGGCGCAAATTCTTTATTATTCACTTATTATTAAATAATATAAATATTTCTTTATATAAATTTTAAAAGCAACAATATTACAGATTCGTAATTATAGAAGGCCGAATTAATTTTAATGTAAACAAAAATCTACCCGGTTAGAACTCGAACCTAGATTCTTTGGTCTGACGTGAAAACGATATTCGATCAGTTTAGCTCTCAATTGGTACTGGGTTAGAAGGTTAAGCCAAAAGTTCAATGTTTCAATGTTCGAATGTTGCCTTTGCTCTTGTTTAAATTAGTAAGTTCAGCCTTCCTTAATTTAAAGTCTGTATTATGACAACTTTGGAACAGTAAAAAAAAAAAAAAAAAAAAAAAAAAAACTACAATTATAAATTTATTACTGCAAAAAGTTACAGTTTCATATAGTCTTATTTCTAAAGAAGAAATAACATATTAAAATTAAATTTCTCTTTTTAATTAAGATACTAATTTAAATAATGAAATAATCGTGAAATTTCAATATGCATCTAGCTAATTAATTTTTGAATTTGTTAGACTTTTAATATTTTTTTCAGGATAGTTTCAGATAATATTAACAAAAAGTAGTTGAAAAAATTTTTTTACGATCATAATTCGACGAAATTAAAATATTTTTTGTCAGTTTTTCTCGAAAAAATTTCATTATTATTATTACTTTCTTCTATATTCAATTGAAGAAAGTATTGGATTCGTAAAAATTTTCGACCTCAGGTTTTTGATGGATTTACATGTTTTGAGAGCTGTAGAACACGATTTGACCATTTTTAGAAAATGTCTGTCTGTCTCGCTGTGTGTGTGTGTGTGCGACAAAATTTTGTGGCGACTGTATCTCAGGTACTACTGCACAGAGTTTATACAAATTTGTATGTAGTTACACATTGACATAAATTAGTGCCTATAAAATTTTGGTAAATATTGTCCAACAGCTTGTGTTGCCATCCTACTTTTGCTAAATTTTTAACATGGTGGTATGGGGAAAAATTTTGTATAAATTTGCATAAAGAGAATTATTTTTTAATAATCAATATGAAATTTAAAAGAATTATTTGTTATAGAGATAGTCAACTGGGAAAAAAATTGTGTATATAGGAGCCTCGCCTCCCCCCCTGGGGGGGGGGCGAGTACCCTCTCGAAGGGAGTAAATTTTCATGATGGGTATCTTTCAAAAGAGCTCGCCAATACCTTTAAAACGAATGGCTGAACAATCGATCTGCGATAATTTAAAATAAAGTTATCGATATTTTTTTTCTTAAATGCAATATTGAGAATAAAATTGACTTTTTTTTTTTGGGGGGGGGGGATATTTAGTGTTATACTACTTCTCTAATATGGAAATCGTTTGTATGCATTATCATGGAAGATAATTTTTTTAAATAATAATTTTAATAAATTATTTTTACTGAGTGAATTTGTATTGGAAAATATAGAAGAAACTCATATCGCCAAAACATACTGTGAAGGAGATATTTAGTAAATACCAGGTTCTGTTCACACAACGGCCATGTCGTAAAATTGTGGTGAATAATACGTCTTTACCTCCAAATAAACAGCATATAAATCATTCTTAACTGTGTTTTATTATAGTAGCGATTCAATACATATGTTCTTAGTCACAGATAATTTTTATATCATCACTTCATTGGTAAAGCTGGAAAAATGTTCTATCCCAGTTATCTAGACAGAGAGGGAGGAGGAGACCAAAAAGGATCGTCTTAATCGAACGAACTCAAAATCCCAAAAGCTACACTAAATCTGCCAGCCACAGAGAGCTTAAAATTGCAACCCCAAAAATTGGCATCCTTAATATTCAGCCAAAAGAATGCCAAGCAGTTTCTTTGTCCTTCTAACATATTAATACAAAATTTTTGAATAAAAAATGTCGTTATAAAGTTAGATCGGTTTGACATTGAGAAGCAACGCCAAATGACCTTCAACTCTCAACGTACATAAAAAGGCGACGCTTAGCCGCAAAAATCCATTATAAATCTATTTTTAGAATTATAATGACCCACTTGAAATAATAATAGGTTTTTAACGTAAACATACAAGGGTAATAAACATGAAATGAAATGATTATTTTATTTTATTAATAGCTGTATATGCTCGAAACAGGTTGATAACGACTTTTTAAATTACCCTCTGAAAATAAATAATTATAGCTAAACTGATTTAATCCATTCGGGGAAATGTATAAACAAAACTACTTTTCAAAAACCCCGATATAAAAATTGCTTTATTTTATTATGAGAGTAATGCGTTTGTAACAAAAAGGACAAAGAACACAAATTTTGATTTCTAAATAAAACGGGAAATTCTATATAATTAATTAATTGAATTAGATAAATTTAAAAAGATTATTTTATTATTTTATTAATCCCTCCTTCTTGTTATATATTAAATTTGAGTAAATAAATAAACTTTTAAAGGACATATGTGTGAGAACACTCACACATATATCTCCCCTTCGACTAGCAAAAAAAAAAAAAAAAAAAAAAAAAAAAATATATATAAGTCCTCCTCGCCTCCTGTATAGAAATGCATATACAAACAATGATATTCAAAAGCACTTACCAAAGACGTACAATTAAAAATGATATTACATTATAAGTAAAAATTATATGAATGCTTAAAAATGAACAAACAAAATATATGTGAAATATAATTACCAATTCAAAAACAAAAGAAAAATTTTACACATATTTAAAAAAAAAAAACAGTGGAACCAAAAAATATACATGTCATGACATACGCAAAAAAGTGGTCTCTATAAAATAGTCCAAACTGCAGTTCCATATTGTTCATATTGTCTTTTTTTTTTATATGCCACAAAAATTTCAGCTGAAATGTTTTTCTATGAAAGAGTCTCTTTTTGATATACTCAGCAAACAATGCCACAGTAACAGTCACTAACGTTAGATTTTTACATTCAAAATATTAAATTTTCACACTAATATGTATAGTGAAATAGAGAAAAAAAATAATATAAATTACACATATGCATATATATTGTTGTAATGACTAAAGGTTCCAGCATATTATTGTAATATTTATTTGTCTAACACCTTGGTTACACACATTGGTCAACGTTAAACAAAATTATGTAAAAAAAAAAATAAAATAAATAAATAAAAATAAAAATAAAGAAACAGAAAAGTTTTCGTGTATACACACAGGAAAGATTTTAAAAAGGACGCCATTGGCAGTCAAAAAAAAAAAAAAACAATCTTCCCTTAATCCTTACAAAAATGTAAGTGTAATGATGTTAACTTAAGGCTAACATCCTAGCGGGACAGGGCGTGTTGAAAGACCTGCACTGTTAGGCACAGGCCTCCGTCCCCCAGCAGAGTCCACAGACCCCTGTAGGGACACCTCACGAAACCGATTAATTAAGTGTCATAAATGTTGAAAAATTAATGTCAACAAAAATATAGATTCTCATCACATATCCAATGTTGCTCTCCCGGGAGAAAATTTTGAACGAGACAACATATATCTAGGATGGGGTAATAAATAAGTAAAAGAAAACAAATTGATAAAATTTTGAGTGATGAGAGGGAATGCCAAAATAATAAAAAATTTAGACTGGATATTGAACAAACCAAACACATGTTGTACACCAAAAATCAATTGGAAACTTATAAAATTTAGCTGTAAGTATATTGTTAACACTATTATCATTAATAATTAATTTCCTATGAACTTAATCTGTATTCCAATGAAATATCTCTATTAAATATATTTCAAATATCTTACTTTTGTTTAACCTTTACCCAATAAAAAGATATAGTAAACATTAAATAAAAATATATAACACCTTGATTACTAATTTAAAAATTCAAAATATGATCTACAAGCATTTATGCTATCATTAGATTTTTTTTTTTTTTTTTTTAATTTAGGTGTATCTTATTTATAAATATTATATATATTCAACAACACTGCAATGCAAGAAATAGTCTTTACATCAAAAGAAAAAATAAAAAAAACAGTGGACCAGCCATCTAAAAATAAAAATAATAAAATAAATAAAGACGAGTTCCTGCACAGCAAACAAATACATTCCATTGGCCATTGGGAAAATGCATTTGTGATGCAAAATACATTCATCAAACTTTTTTTGCGAGAAAAAAAAAATTAATTGCGATTTCTTAAATTATAAGAATGGGTAGAATTATTGCCAATATTATGTGTTACATTGGAGTTTGGCTCAGTAAACAAATAATTACGTCGAGGAGGAGCAATAAGGAGTCTATCAATATGGACTCTGAAAGCTTTATTATCAGGTGCATGTAATCTCTTAATAGAAGAGGAAACTGGCGAGTGTTTTTGTACAACAATAAATGGCCCAGAATACTTGGGTTTAAATTTATCTATTGATTTCAAGTATACAACATCATGAACAGCAACAGGCCTCAGTTTTGCACGTTTTTGAAAATTTTGATATCTTTTGTCTTGATTTTCTTTAATGTTAGAATATGCTTTGCTATAGATGTTATCTAAGTCGTGTAATAATTTATATATGTGTACATTTTTATCTAAAAATGGTTGATTTATAAATTGGTCAAATGTATCAAATATTAAAGACAGTTCCCTACCAAAATGAAGTAGGTTAGGTGAAAACAATGTGGATGAATGTGTTGAACCATTATAAAATGATTTATGTATAGCTAGTGAATTTTCAAAAGAATACCCCTCAGAAATTAAAGTGTTAATTGAGTACTTTATAGATTTATTTAGCCTCTCGGAAATAGAGTTGCTTTGAGGGTGAGCAACAGATGAATGTAAAATTTTTATGCCAAGTTTATCATTGAAGATATTATAAATAGTTGATGTAAATTGTTTGCCTAGATCTGATAATATTACTGACGGTCTACCAAATGTTGCAATGTAATTAAATAAACATTTAACTATTTTTGATGAAGAAGTGTCTTTTAGTTGAAATAATTCAATGTGTCGCGAAAAATGGTCAATCACAGTCAAAACTGAATGTCCATCTATAAAAGGACCAACCAAATCGACACTAATAGTATGCCCGGGATGTGTTGGAGTATAGGTGGGTTGTAGAGGAGCTGGTGGTGTGTTATGATGTTTATTTTGTAAACATAAAGTACACGAAGCAACAAAATTTAAAGTGTCTGTGTACATACCTTTCCAATAATATCTATTTGATAAAAATTCGTATGTTTTTGTCAACCCAAAGTGAGAAAGGTGTGAAATGGTTAAAACTTTAGATTTTAAAGAATGTGGTACAACAATGAGATATGAAAAAGTATTATTATGCAAATTTTGTTTCTTGTACATTAAAACTTTAGAATCTGGATGAATAAAAAAATTATCATTATTTTTTGAAAAACCTTTTCCCAAAATTTGCCTGTAAATAATTGACAATTTTGGATCATTCCTCTGCTCAGATATAAATGTATTATTTGAAATTTCCAAAAGGGGATCTTTATTTTGAGTATTACCAGAAACTAGAAAATTACTGAACTGATTTTGTTGCATCGACTGAGTAGAAGTGGAAATTTGATTAATTGAATGTGTGTCATCTTGTACAATAGGAAGAGGTTGAGAACTGAATATTAATTCTGGATTTGTTTTTAAATTTTGTTGATTATTTGAGAAGTCTGATCTTGATAAATAATCCGCTAAAACATTTGTAGGGCCAGGAATATGTTCAAATTCAAATGAGTATTCTGACAACTCTAACAGCCATTTAGTAGTTAAATCAGCAGGACTATTTGTTTTTCTATATGTTTTTAAAGGAGCACTGTCAGACAAAATGATAAACTTTCTATTGTATAAGTAATATTTGAAAGCAATTACAGATTTATAAATGGCCATTAATTCAAGTTTGATAGCCGGATATCTTTTTTCAGACGGTTTAAGTGATTTAGAGAAAAAGGCGACAGGTAATAATTGATTGTCATATTTCTGCATCAAAACTCCTGCAATAGAAATATTTGATGCATCAGTGTTGAGAAAGAAAGTCTTGTTCCAATCCGGTACTCTTACCATAGGTGAGTTTAAAAATATATCTTGAAATTTTTTAAAAATATCCTGATGATGTTTATTCCAAACAAATTTTGTTTTCGGTTTAGTCAATTCAATAAGTGGTTGAATTAATTTAGAAAAATTATGAATAAGAGATTTATGAAAGGTTACAACTCCTATAAAGCGTTTTAATTGTCTTTTTGTTGTACGTGTAGGGAAAGAGTTTATTTTAATGATGTTTGACTCAATTGGAGAAATTGAATTATTCTCTATGTGAAATCCCAAATAATTTACAGCACTCTTATGAAATGTACATTTACTAGGAGCTAAGGTTAAATTATATTTAATTAAAATCTTAAGAATTCTTTCAAGTTTAAGACATGTCTCTTCAAAACTATTTGCACCAAATATTAAATCATCCTGATACGCGTAAATTCCATCTATATTAATTTCATCAATTAAAGAATCCATAAGTGCTTGGTACTGAGAAGCCGCGTTTTTAAGACCAAAACATAGTCTTTTAAATTTGAAACTGCCAAACATTGATGTGAAAGTAATTTTATCCTGTAAATGTTCGGGTAAATCAATTTGATGATATGCTTGTTGGAAATCAAGACAAGTGAAAAATTTATACGCAGATAGATCAGCTATTATATTTTGAATTTTAGGTAATGGATAAGAAGAACCCTGAATTATGGAATTTAACATTCTTAAATCTAACGCGAGGCGAAATTTCTGTTTACCAGATCCATCTTGTTTTTTCTTTACCAATAAAATTGGGCAAGCCCATTCAGAGCAGTTTCGATCAATAATCCCAGCCTCTACCAATTGGTTAATTTGATCTCTAGCTTCCTGCTGTAAAGCTTGAGGAATGGGAAAGGGCAAAGTCTTAATTGGATAGTCACTTAAAAATTTTAAATCTGGTACTACCTTGTCAGTATGCCCAAGGGTTTTCATATTTTTAGAAAATGCCGCGAAATTACTTAATAAAATTTGTTTTAACTTTGTTGCATGAGCCCCATTGAGATGTTTAACATCAAAGTCCATGGGTGTTAACTCTTGTTTTCTCATTTTTAATACATCACTAGAAGGTTGAATATAATTAATAAATTGCGAATCCTCTGAAATTTCAACATTATCATTTTGTTTTGAACCATAGTCAATAATTTGCTCAATTTCTTTTATTGTACCAATATTTGAATGTTTGTTTACATGCATACTTCTATTAGTGTTATTCTTAACATATAACTGAAATTTTACTCTATCATATTTACTATTGCAATTTTGTTTCTGGGAATGATCAATATTAACTATTGAATCCAAAAAAATTAATTTGGAAGAACTCTTTTTACTCTGAAATAAATAATCACCCGAAGAAACTTTGGGACAATAAACAGTAATAGAAGACTCCTCTTTGGGTTGTAAAATAAGTTTTTGCCCCGTTTTTACTGATAGTTTCTTACATTGAGTATGCACATTAAGATTTTCTTCATGGTCGCTATATGTGTTTGTTATGGGAATACACAGGTCTTTTATTTTTAACAGAGACTTCTGCATATCTAATATTACATGATATTGTTGAATAAAATCATAACCCAAAATAACCCTAAATGCAGAACCTTCAGGAATATCTACAATGAAAAATTTTTGTGAAAAAAATTGATTTTGAATTTTAAAAGTAGTTTGTATACAAGATGAAAACTGCACATTCGAATTTACAGTCTTAATTGTGACATGGGACGATAAATGTTTATATTTCAAACTATGTTTTAATTTATTAAATGTACTTTCAGCTAACAGACTAACAGAACTACCAAGAAGTGTGTTTACCTTTTGTTTATCTAGCAAAATTTTAATAAGAGGTAACTTTGGAGAATTTACATGGACATTAAAAATGTTCTCCCTTTTATCGCTATTTGTTTGAGTAGATTTAGAATCAGAAATTTTCAAGATTTGTTGTGTCTGAGAAGCAGTAGAATTAACCAATCTATCACTAGATAATTTGGGTAGATTAAAGTCATAAGCAATATCCAGAGAAAAATTTTGTGCTGATGCTCTATTCAATTCCTGAGATGTACTTGCATCAGCTAAACTACATCTCTGCGCTCGTTTAAATTACTTCCCCTTTTACTATAGTTATTTCTGTCATAATTTTTACCCCTAGTCTGATTTCTCTGCCATCTAAAGCACCTAGTAGCAACATGTCCTTTTTTATTGCACAGTTGGCAAATAGGAGAAGAATGATATCTGTTTTTATTTTGATTACCCCTGAAATTTTGATTATCCCTGAAATTTTGATTACGGCTTTTATAATTTTGTCTTAGTTCACTTTGCCTATTGTTTTTTTGTCTATCTTGTACTGGGGATTCGTGTGTATGGTTAACCTCATCAGATTTACTAGCAAAGGACAGATTGTTTAACCTATCTGTCAATTCAACTAACTTTTCAGAAAGTGTGTTTACAGCGGGGTTATTTAAACTCATTTGCAATAATGACTCATTGGCATTAATATCCTGAAATTTTTGTGCTCTGTTAACTGCCTCTTGATACTCAGAGATTCCCTCTTCTTGAATCTTAACTCTAATATTTGAGGGAATGGTTGAAATAAATTTAGTAAATTTAATGGAATTTAAAGCATTAGTATCTTTAATTTGAGAATATACTACTTCTGCCAAAATGTTTAATCTGTGGGAAAAATTTCTAATAGATTCTTGTGGTAAGAGTATTAAATTGTTAAATTCCACAAGAGCCTGAGTACTGCTCATTGGAGCAAAAAAATTCTTGAATTCATCCTTGATAAATTTTAAATCTGTAGATTTATATAATAAAGGAGATTGAGTGATGAATTTTAATGCAGGGCCGGTTAATTTTCCTTTTAAAATTGCCACTGCCTCTTCTGAATTTAGTCTATTTAATTTAGCATAAGACTCAATTTGATAAAAAAAAAAAACTCAAGTAAGGATGGGTCACCATCAAAATTTAAAATATTAATATTAATGTTCTTTTTAATGGCCATCTTAATTGTTTATGTTGGGTCAAATTAAATACTAATATATCTCAGAAATGCTTGAGTAAAAAATATATTGCATTAAAATCAATGAGCACAAAAATTACGCATTTTTCCTTTTGAAGCCTACGGAAAATGCATATGATAAAATACCTCATTAAAATAACAATTATGTAAAAATATTACCAAAATATATATATATATATTTTAAAATATTCCAAAAATATAAAAATAAATCATAAGGAATTGTAAAAATTTGCAATAGTAATTGTAATAAATCACATAAAAAATAAATCACAATATGCAAATAAAAGTATTAATCATCATGAAAGACAAAAAAATATATACATATGAAATATCCCAACGAAATACTATGTGAAATTTACCAAAAAGTATATTAAAAAAAAAAAAAAATCTCAAAATAATAAAGAAATAAATCCCATTAAGCTTTATAAGCAAAGAAAAATACCAATTATCATGAAAAACAAAAACATATATATACTCATATCAAATGAAATACTTGTATAAATCTATATATCATAGTTAAAAAACTCTCTTCCCTTGTTTTTTTTATAATCATTATCATTATTTCTTACTGTTGAGAACGGAACAAAATTAATAAAACCACAAGTTCCATTGGGATAGCTAAAATATAAGATAAACTTAACTTACCAATTCTTTACAATTACTTACCAATTCGTTAAAAAATATTCTGTAAAAAAAAAAAAAAATTATCATTTAATTTTATTTATTTTTCGTCAAATTATTTTATAATTCTGCTCAAAAAATGGTTTATTTTTCTTCTATTTTCCTTCTTCTATCTTCCGTTCCTTATGCATTCCTGCAATATTAGAAAGAAAAACAAATTTAAATTCGAGCACGCGAAGTTGCCGATTACACACAGACGGATGTGTCCCACGTTAAAAAGAACTTTCTTGATTAACCTGTTCAGATCATTCTCATGCTTCCTTGGCAACATAAACGAACCAAAAACACTTTGACTAGTTCTATCTTCAGGCACCACTCTCGGCCGCTTAGTTGAGCACAGATGACCGGCAATATCTTCAGGCCTCACTCTCGGCCACTTAGTTGAGCACAGATGACCGGCGATATCTTCAGGCCTCACTCTCGGCCACTTAGTTGCATCAAAAGAAATCTATCAACACAATGATACTCCAAGAAAGCCTTTTTTTTTTGAAGCCACAAACACGAAAAAAAATTTCCTGAGTAGTGATATTTTCGGGCTTCGCTCACAGCTGTTATTTAAGCGTACAAAAAGAAAGTTATTTTAACTCTCTAGCTTACTAGATATAATCGCGGACGCCAAATAAATTTAAAGCATACAGAAGAAGTTATTTTAAACTTCTAAGCTTTCTAAAAAACTAAATAAATTCTAACAACAAAATCTATTTGCTACTTTTATTCCATTGAAAAATTTGAATACTCAGAAAAAAAAAAAAACTAGATGCACGCTCACGAGTATCATCTCAATAATCTTTTTTTTTTTTTTTTACAATAACAAAAATACATTACGTGAGTTAAAAATATAAAAATGAGAGAATAAAATAAAACATGGACAATATCTAACAGAGAATAAAATAAAACATGGACAATATCTAACATCCTCCCACCTTTTGATTATATCTTATAATCAAAACTCTACATTTTGACATCTCTAGAAGATTTCATAAACTTCATAAAATCAGTCTATCTGGCATTTTAATTAGTCTTCCAGATCTAGTCTTTCTAAGTTCCCTGCAGGACTTATCCTCCAAAGGCTTTTCAATTTGTGCTTCCTTCACAGCTGGATTAGGAAACGTATTTTCAGCACCGTCACTAGATGATACTTCTAGAGGATAGATTCTTTGTATTGGTCGAAGTATCTCTGAATGAGATGTTTGTAACTTTACGAGGCGCACTTTTCCATCTTTGCCATGAATAAGCTCTATGATGTGTCCTAATGGCCAGTGCATCCTTTTTTTATTGTCCGCTCCCACCAATACAATGTCTCCTGTCTGTTGGCTTCTTCTCACATTCGGTCGCTGAATAAGTAAACCCAAATACTCTGATCTAAATCGATTTCTTAAACTTTTCTGCAGTGCTTGTCTATATCTAAGCCTTCGTTTGAAAGAGTTTCCCTCGACTGCATCAATGTCTGGCACAATATATTCATGAATATCTTTCAAAAACATGGCAGGAGAAATTGGCTTAATAGATTCTTGCTCTGACATGTAAGTCAAAGGTCGAGAATTGATAATGCTTTCGCAATCAGCCAATACAGTAATCATTTCTTCATAATTCAAGCACGCTCGCCCAAGGACTCTTTTTAATAGATCTTTCATCAGTCTGATGGGCCTCTCCCACCATCCGCCCCACCACGCCGCAGTTGGCGGATTGAATTTCCATTCAATTGAATTGGTTGCTGCATCCTTTTGTATATGATTCCAGTTCAGTCGTTTCAAATAGTTGGCTGCACCAACAAAATTAGAGCCATTATCGCAATATATAATGGAACATCTTCCTCTACGAGATATAAATCTTCTTAAAGCCATCAAAAAAACCTCGGTAGATGCTGATGTAACAAGTTCAAAATGTACTGCCCGATAGATAGCACATGTGAACAAGATAACCCAACTCTTTTGATTGTCTTTCAGAAACAAAGGACCAGCCATATCAATACCAATGACCTGAAACACAGCTGCATCTTTCACTCGATTTTCTGGTAGAGAAATAGGCGAAGATTCCACGTTCTTAGAGTTGAATCTTTTACAAGTAGTACATTTAGATAAAACAGATGTCACAGTTCTTCTTCCATTCAAAATCCAATATTTTTATCTAATCAAATTTAAAAGAATCTGAGGACCTGCGTGACAATTTTTCAGATGAAAATATGAAATTAGTCGTTTAACAACTTCATGATTAGATGGTAGAACGATAGGTGTGAGAAAATCCTTCTTGTCTTGTCTATACAAAATTTTAGTTTTCACGCGTATTATATCTTCCTCATCTTTGAAAGTCTCAAGAGTTTTCAATTTCTCATAATCTTTAGAGGAAAAAGCTTCTTTCTGAATAATCCAAGCTATTTTCATTTCTGCTTTGTGAAATTCCTGACTTGTCAATTCCCCTTTCACTTTATCCTTTGGATTACAAGTATTGTGTTTAAAACGGAGAATCCATCCCACAAGGCGAACGATTTTCTCATAACATGAAAAATAGTGATAGTACCAAGTATTCTGTGAATTTTCATCTACATTTATCAGTAATTTTGTAGATTTTAACTTTTCTCTTTCAACGTCTTCTTCATTTATATTCTGGCAGATGAAATCCATATGTTTATTATACTCATATGGATTCTTAAGCCACGATGGACCCTCCCACCATTTGAGAGAGACAAGTTGTTTGGCTTTACAACCTCTAGAGGGTAGATCCGATGGGTTCATTTCACTGGGTATATATTTCCATAAAGAAGGATCAGTCAAACTCCTGATTTCTTGAACTCGGTTCCTGACGAAAACTGACCAGTTCTCTTCTCTGATTATCCATGCAAGAACTGTCGTGGAATCACTCCAAAAATATCTTTCCATATTTTCCCAACTGAATGCATCTGTTACTGATTTCGATAATCTAGTACCAATCAAAGCCGCTAAAAGCTCCATTCGAGGTATAGTTGGGCACTTTAAAGGACTGATGCGGGATTTGGCAGCCAGAAGGAATAATTTCACTTGATCAGCTTTTCCTATTCTCAAAAATACAACAGCAGCATAAGCCTGATTACTAGCATCACAAAATGTATGAAGAGTACATTTTTTTAAATTATCTGGAGTGACTTGAATGTATCGCGGAATCTCAATTTCTTCCAATATATTTAATTCACGAAACCATCCGATCAACTCGTTTTTTAGATCCCCGGTAATTTCTTCATCCCAGGTTAAACCAATTTTCCAGGTTTTCTGTAACATCATCTTGGGGCAAATCATGACTGGTGAAGTAAAACCAATTGGATCAAAAACTTTATGTGCCACTGATAACATGGTACGTTTTGTTATTTTCTCCAGATTTACATCTTTCGTCCAGGATACATTGACCTTTAAAATGTCCGAAAATCTGTTCCAGTGTAATCCAAGTACAACATCTTCTTTACCGTGTTCAGTGTCCTTTCTCTCTTCTGTATGTTCCCATCCTCTTAGGTCGAATCCGCCTTTAGACATTAGGTTTTTAGAGCAAGTAATAAATCTCTTTAACTCTTCCTCTGTACGGACACTCGTAACAACGTTGTCAACATAGAAGCTTCTCAACAATCTTTGCTTAAGTTCTGGGTCGTATTCTTCATCATTTATAATATGGTATTCTATTACTGAAGCTAGCAAAAAAGGTGAACTCTTGACTCCAAAAACGACTCTAGCATGACGAAATATTCTAAGCTCACTTTGTTCTGGATTGCTCCACCAGAGGAAACGTAAAAAATCCCGATCTTCTTTTCGGATGCTTATTTGCAAAAACGCTTTCTTGATATCAGCTAAGACACCAAATTTATTTTCTCTAAATCGCAAAAGTATGTCAGGAATTAATTCAATGAGATTTGGACCGCAGTGTAGACATTGATTCAAAGATGGATGGTTTTGGATTCTTGCTGATGCGTCAAATACTGGACGAATTGGAGTAGTGCTATTCTCCTTTATAACTGGTCGATGAGGTAAGTAGTGTCCATAAAAGGACCTTTCACATTCAGGGACCTCTTCAATAATTTTGTCGCCAAGCCATCCTAAAAGTACTTCCTCATATTTTTCATAAATATTACTCGCAAGTAGTTTTTGTGTGACATTGGTTAACCTTTTCTTGGCTAAACACAAATTATCAGGTAAAGGTGGTTTATCTTCAGCCCATGGCAAGGATATTTCATAAAGACCGTCTTTATTCCGTGTTACTGTATGTAGAAAGTGCTCTTTTACTTGACGATCTACTTCCATCTTACATAGCTTTTCGATTGGATCACTTATTCCAAGTAAATCTAATCTCCATAAGTCAGAAATTTCTGCTTCTTTTACAAACATGGAAGTAACTGATAGCGCTAAATTTTCTTTAGATGAACTTTCTTGAGGAACTTTTCCCATTAATGTCCAGCCAAAAAATGTTTCCATTGCAACTAGCCCAGAAGACAACACTTCTCTTCGACCGGTCAGTAGTTTACCGATTATATCAGCTCCAATCAGTACTTGAATAGATTCATCTGCATCGCCAACATCTGTCAAAACAATGTCTTTCTCGGCCAATTCTTTCAGCCAAGAACCTTTTCCCACAGGTTTAACATTTTCACATATAATATTTTGATCTAAAACCTCAAAATTGCATCTGAATTTCCCTGTCAAATCTCTTAATCTTATTTTATAAAAGTTATGTTCATATTCTTTGGTTGAGACTCCGCCAAAAAGTGAATGTACAACCTTTTCTTTTTTAATGGCTGCATATTTCATTTCTTCTGCTAATTTCTTCAAAATATACGATCTTTGTGAACCAGTATCTAAAATTAGACGAATATCCTTTTCTTTATTATCAGAGACGACTTTTGCTTTGAGAGTTTGAAGAAATACCCTTGGATTTTTATTGAAATTTGCCATATTTACTTCACTTTCATTTGACTTTTCTTTCTCTTCTCTTTCATTTGTTTTGCCTTTATCAAGACTTTGGCACATCACGGTGGAATGTTTTCTATCACAGATAAAACACTTCAGGACAGCTTTACACTGTTTGGTAGTGTGACCTGACCCCAAACAGAGGAAACAGCACTTCTTATCCTTTAGAACATTCTGTTTCTCATTAAAACTCATCTTTCGTGCCGTAAAACAGTCTGAACTCATATGCTTTCCATCACAAAATACACAATTTTTCTTTAGATCCTGTTTAAAAGAAGTCGTTAATAAAGTAGAGGCAGAGGGTATAGGCTTAACAACATCAGTATAAGTCCTTCTTTTTCTATAATTTCGGTCATCATTTTTCCTTGCCAGACCAAAACCGGCGACCGCCAAATTTATTCTTTCATCTCCTTCAACTTCACATTTGAGAAATTGCATCAAATTGTCCAACCGTTCTTTCGCATCAGAACTAGTAGAAACAATGTTACTTCTAGTCCACGCTTTCAAAAATTCAGCTGGAAAACAGGATTCTACCATAGGATATAATATAGAAGCGCATTTATCAGTAGTGACACCCAACGTTTCAAGAGCCCTAAAATATGATTCAAGTTTATCGTACAATGAAGTAAGAGAAAAGTTTTCTTTTGTATGAGCAACTATAATTAATTTTAATAATTCTCTAACGTACACTTCAACTAGAAGATCATCTCTTCCATAACGAGCTTTTAGACTCTCTATAACTTTGGCATAGTTGGCGCCAGTTGGCGGAAAACTGTCTACGACTTCTCGTGCTCTGGAACCAGCGACCGTTGCTTGAATGAGGTACTGGAATTTGTTTTCTGGAGGAATATCGTTATCTTTATCTATCTGCTCAAACTGACTCCAGAATGGTAGCCATTCTTTTAAATCCCCATCAAATTGTCGGAATTGTAACTTGGGTAAGGAAATTTTTCTTCTAGATGAATTATTTTCATTAACAGTTAAAATTGACTCCCCTTGAATGTAGGCCTGTGACTGTATTCTAGCCAATTCCAACTGTTGGTCTAATTCCATCTTCTTTATCTCTAATTCTTGATTAAGCTTTTCTAATTCAATTTTTTCTTCTTGTTCAAGTTTAAGTTTTTGTTGCTGAAGATCTTTTTCTTGCTCGACTTTCAATTTTTCTTTTTCTTGCCTCTCAACAACAGCCGTTGATAGAATTTCTTGCACAAAATTGGGATCATTTTTATATTCGTTGCTATTCAAAATAATTTCCTTCAAGGTAGCAATAGTACATTCAGGAGGAATTATTTCGCCAAGCTCTTCCGCTACAAACTTCAGATCGGCTTTTCTAAAACCTTTAATTGCTTGAAACATTGTTTTACTTCGTCCTGTCGCGGACGTCACAAAATGCTATTTAAGCGTACAAAAAGAAAGTTATTTTAACTCTCTAGCTTACTAGATATAATCGCGGACGCCAAATAAATTTAAAGCATACAGAAGAAGTTATTTTAAACTTCTAAGCTTTCTAAAAAACTAAATAAATTCTAACAACAAAATCTATTTGCTACTTTTATTCCATTGAAAAATTTGAATACTCAGAAAAAAAAAACTAGATGCACGCTCACGAGCATCATCTCAATAATCTTTTTTTTTTTTTTTTTACAATAACAAAAATACATTACGTGAGTTAAAAATATAAAAATGAGAGAATAAAATAAAACATGGACAATATCTAACAGAGAATAAAATAAAACATGGACAATATCCAACAACAGCCATCCATTCAAGCAAGTATCTAATCGTAATAACAAGTAAGTTCAATGCTCGGAAAAAGAGAAGATTCATCCATAAAAAATGACTTAGATAGCAGTTCCATGATGAGCTCTCCCCAAAGAAAAAAAGAATTTCAGTTATCAAAATATCATTCCGATTCCGTCGGGTTCCTCCTCCCCCTCCATTCTAGAAGGTCGGGGAACTGGAAGGGCACCAGAGTTCTCTGAAGGAGATATTTAGTAAATACCAGATTCTGTTCACACAACGGCCATGTCGTAAAATTGTGGTGAATAATACAGAAGTCTTTACCTCCAAATAAACAGCATATAAATCATTCTTAACTGTGTTTTATTATAGTAGCGATTCAATACATATGTTCTTAGTCACAGATAATTTTTATATCATCACTTCATTGGTAAAGCTGGAAAAATGTTCTATCCCAGTTATCTAGACAGAGAGGGAGGAGGAGACCAAAAAGGATCGTCTTAATCGAACGAACTCAAAATCCCAAAAGCTACACTAAATCTGCCAGCCACAGAGAGCTTAAAATTGCAACCCCAAAAATTGGCATCCTTAATATTCAGCCAAAAGAATGCCAAGCAGTTTCTTTGTCCTTCTAACATATTAATACAAAATTTTTGAATATAAAATGTCGTTATAAAGTTAGATCGATTTGACATTGAGAAGCAACGCCAAATGACTTTCAACTCTCAACGTACATAAAAAGGCGACGCTTAGCCGCAAAAATCCATTATAAATCTATTTTTAGAATTATAATGACCCACTTGAAATAATTATAGGTTTTTAACGTAAACATACAAGGGTAATAAACATGAAATGAAATGATTATTTTATTTTATTAATAGCTGTATATGCTCGAAACAGGTTGATAACGACTTTTTAAATTACCCTCTGAAAATAAATAATTATAGCTAAATTGATTTAATCCATTCGGGGAAATGTATAAACAAAAGTACTTTTCAAAAACCCCGATATAAAAATTGCTTTATTTTATTATGAGAGTAATGCGTTTGTAACAAAAAGGACAAAGAACACAAATTTTGATTTCTAATTAAAACGGGAAATTCTATATAATTAATTAATTGAATTAGATAAATTTAAAAAGATTTTTTTATTATTTTATTAATCCCTCCTTCTTGTTATATATTAAATTTGAATAAATAAATAAACTTTTAAAGGACATATGTGTGAGAACACTCACACACATACTAGTTTTTTTTTTTTTTTTTTCAAAGTTTGAAAGTTAAAAAAAAAAAAAAAAAAAAAAAAAAACTATCGAATTTTTACTTCAGTTTTGACATATCAAAAGTCCACTATCGCCGTCAAATTTAAATTCTAATTAGCTACATTATTACTTGAAAATTATGGAATGTATCTCAAAATACACCATGGCCATATTAACGATTTTAATAGAATGGATCCAAGGTTGAAATTTTGGGCCTTCGGAGATCTCTGTGAATTCCTCCAAAACATGTATAAATATACGTGAGGATTTCTTAGAAAGACCTCCACAATCCGTACAGGCCTGAATTTGTTTAAAAGAAAGTCAATTTTAGTCCACACATCAATACCAACAGTAAGTTATCTGAATCATTATATACACAGTTATATATGCGCTGAAAATGAGAAATACCTGCTTATTTATTTATTTATTTTAAATAATTTTTACTTAAAAGTAATTATGAACTATTTAGAATTTTTAGTGCCGAAAAATTACATAGTTACAGAAATGGAAAAAATTATTTTAAATACAATAAATTAAAGATTTGTAGATTAATCTTATGTGTCATTTTTAATGTAGAGTTTTTAAGTTATTATTATTTTTTATTTTTTAGAATATAGTACTTCTTTCAAAATTAATGAGCTATAGTATATCAATAATAACGCTTAGTTACATTCAACTTTTTCATAATAATAATAATAATAAAAATAATTTATTCGTAAAAATACTTTAATGTTTTATTATAATAAGTGAATGATATATATATATATATATATATATATATTATTTAAATTATTTAAATTAATTATTTATTGAAAGCTAGTCATCTAGATTCGTCTGATATGAAATTTATTTCTGTAAGCACTTCTATTTCATATGTCTGATTTTTCTTTTGTTAAGTAAAAGTAAAAAAAAAAAGCTATATTTGATTCTTAATACCTAATAATTTTACGTTCATTAGAAATTTACTAATTATTTTTTTTTAGAATATAGTACTTTTATGAAAATGAAGGAGTTATTTATCACACACAGCATCGAAATTTGATCAGTCTGTAGCAGTGTTATCTACACGTAACAGTACAATGTGTAATTACAATATAATTGCTTTCAAACTTTTACTGTATCATATGCAGTTTTGATGCATTTAGAATTAGTTTAATTGCAGGAATTTCCTTGAATATTAAAGATAAATATATCTCAGGGCTCTCACACTGTTTGATTATTCATTTGACTGTGGGTTCTGGCATACAAGGTTGTCACTTGGGAACTTTTAATATAAATTTGTACATTATTCTTGTTTAAGTGATTCCTAAATTTGAAATTACAAAATGAAGTTTACAATTCAATAAATGTTTCAGTTCAAAATCTTTATTTTATATCATTTTAAATATTAAAGTAATAAAAAAATTTAAGGACACTAGATAAATAAAAAGGTTTTATGCGATGAAATATAGCGAAATTCTTATATAATATAAAGATTTCTCTATATGAATATTATTATTGGGGACGCTACTTGAAAAATAGGATAAGGAAGCCTCGATAGCGCAGTGACTAAAATGTAATTGAATTGTGAATGCGATATGAACGAAATGCGATTTCTGTAATAACTTTTGAAATTCAAATAAATCGAATAAATGCAAAGTTTCCAAGAACTACGATTTTTGGATGTAGTTTTTATTTCTATTATCTGGCTACCGTACGTAGTGGAAATATTGTATTCATTCAAAAAAAGTTGATATTGAACTTTAACATCATTTACATCTTTTAATCATTACAGAGGGGCTATGACAGCAGTTGTCACGCTTCACAATGTGATTTTGAAAGAGCCCTCTCTAATGGTAAAGGATTTTAGAGTCCCAAAAAGTGTTTTTTGGCAATTTTTCAGTGTGTGTGTACACTAAGCGACAAAAAAAAAAAAAAAAAAAAAAAAAAAAAAAAGCTGCATTTGGATATTTTCCATTTTTTTTTTTCTTTCTTTAATCGCTAATTTTATTGTTTCAAAAGTAAATTTTTGAACAGATTTTATTACGTTGTGTTCCGCGTGCAATTTAGGATTGAGCCAAGTGTTAAAAACAAGATGCAATTGTTCGGAAAATTGTAATTTTAGAATGTATTTCAAAAATGGCAAGAATAAGGCAATTAACGATAACACAAAAAATATTAATTTTACAGCGAATTAAAAAAAAAAAAAAAATATTTTAATAAGTGGGATGCCAAAATGATTAAATGTTCACAAAATAGTAGTGATTTGTTTTTTTAGCAAGATATAATATTTTTTGGCTGCTTAAACTGTGCATTTGTCCTTAGGCGGCTACGTTACTCATCCAGTCGAGTCCAAGCTAAAAAGCCAGCGCTTAAAAAATTAGTTTGTATTGCATTTAGAACATAGCAGGAATTCGGCAAAAGTGTTTAGTAACATAATTTATCTAAATACAGTGAAATAACAATTAAACAAAGCAGGTTTAATTCCCCAAAAAATCTAAAAAAAATTCATTCTTAACGAAAAGAATTAGAAAAACAAGACATTAGAGGGTTAAAAAAAATTTAAAAAATGATCAATTAATTATTGAGCTGAAGTTGTTCTGTCTGATGAGTCAATTTTAACTTATTTCGAACTGACGGAAACAAGCAGATCTGATCAAGAAAATGTGACTGACTTAATGAAAATCGCACTTTTGAAACAATGGCATATTCCCCGTACATTACGATACGAAAATGCATAATTTTTCGGTGAGTCTGCCAAATGTTTATGCTCAAGGGATCAATTAACCCGAAATAAAACTTGACCATTAAAAAGTTGATATATACCTGACCGACTACTTCGGGGTTAATTCAGACTCTTCCACAATCAGCATTTCAAGATGATAATGCACCTTGTTATATGACACTTGTGATACATTTATTTGATTCAAATTGTTAAAATTACTTATCCATTCTCATGAGCAGCTATAATTTTATAAGTTATCATAACTTTTTTTACTTAAAATTAAATCCCACAAAGAATATCGCACGATTTCTTCTTTATTAGATCTGAAAATTGTCCTAATCTCAATCCGCTCGAAAATGTTTAGTCTATAAAAGAGGGTGGGGATCAGAAATTTGTAGTCTACAACTTTGAAAGAACTAGAAAAAATATTTATGATATTTAGCACAGTGAAATTTCTGAGCTTCATGTTAAAAAAACTGTAAAATACTATGCCATTGCGCATTAAAGCAGCAATTCCATATACAGGCGGAATTATCCAATCCAGAATACATATTTTTTTAAAATAATTGTTTAGATCTAATAAATAAATAGTTTTATTCCATACATTAAAAATCTTTTTGTAAAAAAATAGAACCGACTCCAAAAAGCAACTACTATTCAAACAACTAAAAAAAAAGAGGATATGAAATGAAAATATAAATTGCGCCTAAAAGTATAAAATAATTTCCTTCGCCAAACAACCTATAACACTACAATTAATCATAACTTTTGAAGTCGGCGCAAAATTAAATAAAATTTAATTACTTTTTAAAGGTTTGTCTTTAGATCGGTAGCAACAAATGCTGTTTTCTAGAATGATCAATTTTCATGTTTCCTTTATTATTTTATCACTGTATACAATTGGTCCATTAGTAGCATCTACATAGAACAGTGAACATTCTTCACAATGCGGTATTTATGTTTCTACGAAGTTAGAGTTTCCTTTGCAAATTTGTAAACTTTTATAACTACCATCCTTGATGGCTTTTGGATTTGGCGATCAAAACGTAAGGCAAAAATTTACACGCATGAATATTTTCATAATATATACTGTACAATGTGTTGTTTCATATTCTTAATTACTCTCTTGATATACCTTATCAAAATAATCATGATATCCCAAAGAAATTAAATATTTTTTCCCGATAATTTTGCGATTTTTCTTTTACCAAGGACGTCAGATACCAGCATCTTCGCCAACTTTTGCTGCTTACGAAATCTTATTTGTTTTCTTTAATCAAAGTAGTTTTTGGCTGCATTTTGCAGGCAACAATGTGAGATGTGTATTTTGAATAGGATTTGGTTTTTGTATTGAATAAAGGTATCAATTTTTATTTAATTTTGCGCCGACTTCAAAAGTTATGATTAATTGTAGTGTTATAGGTTGTTTGGCGAAGGAAATTATTTTATACTTTTAGGCGCAATTTATATTTTCATTTCATATCCTCTTTTTTTTTAGTTGTTTGAATAGTAGTTGCTTTTTGGAGTCGGTTCTATTTTTTTACAAAAAGATTTTATTTTTCTCGTTTCAGTGAAAACTCATTTATATGGCAGAGCATCAGAAGACGTTTGACGGAAGTTTCACAAATCACAACTTCCAAGAAAAGTGACATTACTCAAAAAATGGTTTATGTCACTGAAAAATACATGAAATGCACCCAATGTGAGCAAAAAAGTTACATTTCCATCTAGAAAGTTATCCACTCGAGAGACAGTTGTGCCAGTTTTATTCTAGTCAAGCTTTAAGTTGATTTTTCTCAAATGATGCATTTTTAATTCGTGTCACTTTTCGTGCCTTTATAGGATATGAGCAAAAAACTATCTATTGAACAAACATACGTTAAATTAAAAAGTCTTTAGAAATGTAAAGAACGGATACGCTGTATTCGTAACCGAAAATTCTGTTAGGCATATATATTGAACTTTACAGTGAATACGTGTCACCCGATGCGCTGGAAATCGTGCAGCGTAAAGTTCAAACAAAGAGCAAAATATGCATTGCAGCTGACGGACAGAAGTTTCAACATCGATACTTACATACTGCTTTTACCAGTGTAGCTTCATGCGTTCAGCAGTTAGAGTGGGAACAGACTTTTGCGAGTATCCTATAATTTGTTTATATCTTAATTAAATCATAATACAACCTATTTCAGGCCAAGATCATTACGACAACAAAAAAAAGTATTAAAATTAAATCATCTCTTACGAAGTTATAAGCTAACAAATTTAAACAACAACAACAACGAGAAACATGGTTTGTATTGAGAACCTCTTCCTTAATGAAGTCGGTTTAAAACGTCTATGCGTTAATCGATGTGACAGCTTACAATAACCATACTTTGAATTTTACATAGCATAAATGTCACCCGATACGCTACAACATATGCAATGTCGCTCAAGTGTGCACAAAATAGGAAATTCTGAACAAACAAATGCACATTTTAAGCATTCTGTTTTTAGCATTAATGTCTAAACTATCATTGCGTACTACATCGATGATGCTCTGCAATTTTATAATTCACCTTTTTCCTCTGTATTGAAACGTTTCCGAGGTAGGATCGCGAACTCCACTCTTTTCCACCAGGTGGCGCTTTAGGCGATTGAATCGCGTAGCACATGTCCATTTTAATATACCAGCATACCACTTTTATGACTATAGCTGCAGCTGTTCAGCAGTTAAAAGAGTCGGGACTGAATTTTTTGGGCACCCTGTATTTTCTTTTTATCGTAAAGATCTTACAATGGGACCTATTTCAGACTAAGACCTTTACAATAAAGCAAAAAGTATCAAAATCGGATCATCCGTTCAGAAGTTATGAGCTAACAAACAAAAACAAAAACAAAAAAACATACGCTTTGAATTGAGAACCTTCTCCTTTTTGAAGTCGGTTAATTAGAGCATCTCTTACGAAGTTATAAGCTTACGAACACCAACAACAACACATAGCTTGAATTAAGAACACCCTCCTTTCTGAAATTGGTTGAAACCGACTTTGCGCTAATCGATGTGACCGCTTACCGTAACAGTACTTTGAACCACAGAGTATACGTGTCATCCGCTAAGCTGCAAAGTGTAGGAAATTGCGAACAAACAACTGCACGTTTTAAGCGTTCTATTTTTAGCAATGTCTAAAAACTGTCTTTTCGTAGTAAATCGATGATGGTCTACAACAACGTAATTAACTTTTCTCCCATCTTGAACCGCTTTTGAGATAGGAGCGCTAATTTCGCGGTTTTTCACCAGATGGAGATTTATTTTCTTTAGATTGTAAAGATGTTATAATGGGACCTACTTCAGACCAAGATCTCTACAACAAAACAAAAAGTATCAAGTAACCGTATTTTGAACTATATAGCGTTTGTCTCACCAAGTACGCTACAGCGGGAGCAATGTAGCTGAAGTGTGTATAGTGTAAGAAATTGTGAACAAAAAAATGCACGTTTTTAGCCTTTTATTTTTAGCATCAATGTCAAAACTATCTCTTTGTACTAAATCGATGATGCTCTGCAATTTTATCATTCACTTTTTCCTCCTGTCTTGAACCGTTTCCGAGATAGGAACGTTAGCATGAATGTCTAAACTATCTTTTTGTACTAAATCGGTGATACTCTTCAGATTTGTAATTCACTTTTTCTTTAGAACCGTTTTCGAGATAGGAACACTTACTCCGCTGTTTTCCTCCAGGTGGCGATGCAAGCGGTTAAACCTTGTACTGCATGGCCACTTTGCTATACTTACATACCATTTTTATCACTATAGCTGCAGCCGTTTAGCAGTTAAAAGAGTTGGGACTGATTTTTTTGGGCACCCTGTATTTTCTTTAGATCGTAAAGATATTACAATGGGACCTATTTCAGACCAAGACCTTTTCAACAAAACAAAAAGTATCAAAATCGGAGCATCCGTTCAGAAGTTATGAGCTAACAAACATAAAAAAAAACATACGGTTTGAATTGAGAACCTTCCTTCTTTTTTTGAGTCGGTTAAAAATAGCACTTGTTTATTTCATATAATAAATCATGATAGAATACAAAGTATATGTTTATTATATTACGTTTAAAAAGAATATTTTATGTAGATTTTTTTTAAATACGTCGTAGAGTGTAATAAAATGAATTATCAAATCGAAAATGTACAGTCAGCCAAAAAAAAACTCCCCCCCCCCACCTAATTTCGCCGTAAATTATCGTAGAAACATGCGACTGGTACCGATCAGTTTGTAATAACGTCTAGTTTATAATGTTATAGTTAGATTTTACTTAGGGGTCGTCTACATATTAAAACTGACATCAACTTCATTTTTTTCAATAGTAACCCCCCTTTTTTATAATTTATTTGAATTCTTTGGATCAAATCATCACGGAAAATGATATAGTTTATACATTTCGCTCAATTTTGCATAGAGTTATAAGCTGTCAAAGTTTGGGGATGCTAATGTTAAATGAATGTGACATACATTAAATCATATCTTCCGAAATAATTATGATATTTAAATTTTTTTTTTTTTTTATTCGTTAGAATGAAGTGACCCAAACATATTCCATGCAAATTTTTGCTAAAAAAACATTTTTTGAATTATGAAAATTATTAATAAATTCATATTTGAAAAAATTATGAATTATGACCTATGTTAATTTTTTCACGAATAGAACGGGCATCATCAAAAACATGGGTTTCCAAATTTACAGCTCGTTCCTAACATTATTTTTTGAGTTACAGTGATGTTTCATTTTTTACTGCTGTTAGGGGGGCGTCACTTGTTATAATTTGTACCCTCTGTGAGTCAATATTTCTATACATTTTGACGAAAAACTATTTTAATTTACCTTTATGTTATTATAATTGTTTTCTAAGGAACATTTCGATGTTTATCATACAAATTGGCTTATTTTTTATAAAATTATCGCAATGCAGGCAAGAGATTGGGAAAGAATTACAAAAGAAATGTAGCCCCGCCTCTATATTGCGGAAACAGTGTTAAAAAAACTAGTTTGCATACTCGTATATGACTCTATATGTGACGCTGGTATGCATAAATGTCAATGGCATTTACTACATTGAATGCTGAAGACAAAATTTAAATGATTTAATTGGAAGTATGAAAAATAATTTTGTTTTATAATGTAAAGTTTTAGAAAAATTCTGTAAAGGCGTGGCTTTCGTTGTAAAAGGAGTTTACTCGATTCTGAAATGTTAAGTCTTTGTTCTTAAATATTACATAACTTTTTCTAGTTTCTCAATGCTAAAATTCTATTGTATCCCTTTTGTCTTTTGTTTTTAACTTGAATATTTTACGATTCGTGCATCTCAAGTTATATATTATGATTTAGAAAATGCGGTAGGACGAGGATTATAATTTGAAAGAGCAATATGCAGTGAAAAATAATTCTTTTTTTTTTTTTTTTTTTTTTTTTTTAAATCTATTTTTGAAATAAAGCGCAATATTATTTATTTTCGATTATTCTAATCATGGCGTAAAACTGGCGACACATTTATCACTGAAAAAGAATTTAAAACTAAGTAATATGTCTTATAACTTTTAAAGATATAGATTTTCCGCATTTAAAATTAAGAATTCAAGTACAGTAGACGACTGTAGAACGGGGAATATTCGTTCTAGGCAATAGGAAACCGTTTTTTCTATATCCATATTTATTTTCATATGAATATACAAAATAATTATACTCTTTCTAGTAAAAGTATTTGTTTCATACTATTTTGTTTATATAAATATGAATATAAGGAATATTCTTAAGAAATATCGTAACACACAAATTGTGAAAGAAACGCCCACTGGAGGAGTTACAGATTTCCAAATGACGTGAAACTACACCAGCAGTCGCGAAAATATTAAATATCCTTTCTGAGATTTTAGTTTAAATCTTTTTATCTATATTTTTGTATATTATCTATTGTTGGTTTGTACGCCTAAAATTAAATGTAAAACTTTATAGTAACACTTTCATGCGGGGCTTACTGTATAAAATAAAAATATACCCAACAAGAAGTAGATAATTCTTTTTCTTAAATATTAAACACTTTTTTTCCCTTTTAACCGCTATTAATATTATTATCATTATTACCATTATTCTTTTACCTTGGTACCTAGATTTTTGTAATTCAACATTGTATTGTAGGGTTCATATGATTCAAGCTATTTAATTTTCTTCGTATGAAGTGATGTATTTTACTATTTAATGTTTAATAAATAGAAACCAATAAAAATCTTTTAATTCATAAACTAACACAGAAAGTTTTGCGAAATAGAATCGTTTTTTTATTTTCTAATAAACATTTCTAAACTTTATTTCCGGTGTGAAATTTAACAAATAATGTATATTGCGTGGTAGATCAAATTTATTTTTTCTAAATGTATAGACGTTCCCCTAACACGTTTCCACGTGTAACTTGTTTAGAATTGATTTAAAGTATATAAATAGGTAGGTTTTCCGAACTGTCTTGATCTCAAAAATCGGAATCTGAGGTTAAAAATAGGGGTTGTCATTGAAAAAAAATGGAGTTTATACCTGTTTTAATATGTAGATGGCCCCTTAAGTAAAATCGAACTACATCATTAAAAACTAGACGTTGATGCAGATCGATAGGTACCAGCCGCATGCTTCTACGATAATTTACGGCGAAATTAGGTGGGGGGGTGGCGTTTTTTTTTGGCTGACTGTACATAGGTATGTAGTACATAGGTATTATACAAACATAACAATTTTATTTGTTCCAATCATTAGTTTTTTTAATTATTAGAAATCCAAAAGGTATAAGTCAATTTTTCTGCAGTGCGGCTTTTTTTTTTTTTTTTTTTTGTCGCTTAGTGTATGTATGTGTATGAGGAATCGTCTGATTATTATATCCCCGAAACGAAAAACAGTAGAACGACGAAACTTCATAGTTGAGACATATGCGGTATGCAGAGGAATTTACCAACTTTTGCTGAAAGTTTAAAAATAGGAAGTGGGGGGAACCGTAAGTTCGTATTTAAGAGACATCGCTAACGATTTTTTTTTCAAAGTTGCTGCATTAACCAACTTTAGATGTCTTTTTGTACGTATTGGTTGATTTCTTCGGAAAAATTAATAGGCGACGTGTATAAATATCAAGTAAATTCCAGATTCCACAGTTGGATTTCTTAAAAAGGGGTCTACGGATTTTCTTTAAACTCGTCGTATTAACTCTTATAGATTCGTATAGTCTTTCGTATGTAATTGTTAGGTTACGAGGAACAGATGTGTTTGTAAAGCTTTGGGAGAAATCCCAAAGGAGGCCAAATGATGGTAACTCAAAATCGGCTCTAAGGATTCTCTTCAAATTTGTTTTAAAAACGCTTTTTTACATATCATTTGGCATGTATTACTTAGTTATGAAAAAAAATAAAGACAGTTGCTCTGATTAGGTGGGTCAGTTTTAGATCTTGGAAATCAAGTGTTCAATAAAAAGGCACTGTGGATATGCAGAAGATAAGAAATTACTTAAAAATAATACTATATCTTCTTTTTGTTCTATATGTAGCTAGTTTTTTATTTATTTATTTATTTGTTTACCATGCATTACTTAATGCATTTACAAAAGATTAACTTGGTGTAAAACAAAATTAATTTTCCTTTCGTTAAATTACACTGCTGTCACAAGTTCATGCTTATTTGCTCGGTAGTTCTCCATACATTTAAATAATTGACGCACCTTTTAAAAATAATTAGGTAAGTAAATTAAATAAAATTATAACTGATATTATTCTTAATAATATATTGTTAACTCAACACAGTATTTTCACTTTCTTCTGTATTCAGTAGAATAACGTATTGGATAGATAAACAGTTTGGACGTCCTGTTTGTGATAGATATGCATGTTTTGAGTGTCCAGAACACGATTTGACCATTTTTAGAAAATATAAGTCTGTCTGTCTGTATGTGTGTCACAATTTTGTTACAACTCTATCTCGAGGATTAATGCACATAACTTCATATAAGTTTATATGCAGTAGCACTTTCAATTTTATCAGTGCCTATGAAATTTTAGCGAAAATATCCCAATAGGTGGCTTTGCTATCTTATTATTACATAACTTTTCATATGGTAATATGCGTCAGAATTTCATATTATTTTGATTGTAAAATTAAAATGAATTAATAATAATAATAATTGACAACTAGGAAAATAATTGTACATCTAGAAGCATAGCTTCCACCCCCCAGAGGGGGGGAGGGGGGGAAAGGGGGGGGTAAATTTTCAATATGTGTCGCTTTGAAAAAACTCACCAATATATTTAAAACGAATGATTGAACCATAGATTTCTGATTATTTAAAACAATGTCATCGATTTTATTTTAACTAACTAACTAACTAATTAAATAAAAAAAGCATTTTTTGCGATGTTGAATGTTGAACACAAAATCACGGAAAATAATTTTAATAAATAACATACATTACGTGAATTCATACAGGAAAATATAGCAGAAACTTTTGTGATGGTTATAATATACTTGCTTAAATTGTATAGCTGTTAAATTATTCTTTCTTTCAAACCTATTTAAAGCACTTTTATCTGTATCCATGTAATTAAATATAATAGATTGAAAATTAAGAAAAGCTATCGCGAAAAATTTGAATGGAAATATTAAAAAAACAAACAACAACAACCAAAAAAAAAAAAAAAAAAAAAAAAACAGAGAGAGAGAGAGAGAGAGAGAGAGAGCTCTTTAAAAAGTATCTGAAAACTAATCAAAGTGTTCATTAAATCAATCAATTTTTCATAAAAAATAATTTTTAAATAAATAAATGATAAATAAAAAAAAAGTTATTAAAGTAAGTGTAAAAAGAAAATATAAGCAAAGAGAGGTAGCATTGAAAATTAATTATATAATGGCAAATTGTTATGTAATCCGATTTAATTAATTCGACATAATCATCTTACTATTTATTTTGAGCGCTAATTAATACGGATTATGACTCTCAAACAAAATAATTTCATGAAATTTAAAACTCAACAAAAAAATTATTCTTATTATAACCTTAATTACTTTTGGGGAAGAAAATTAAAATACAAAAATGATATACATGTATATACATAAAATGTATATATGAAAAAAAAAGATATTTTTGTTTAGTCATTTCAAATGATATCACATTTTAATAATTTTATTAAACTGTAATTTTAGAATGCTGAATGATTAAAAGATTAATATCGGCAGCTCTTTTAACTGTATGATTTTTTAAACTTTATTTTTCCAAACAAGAAATTGTTAAATGAATCTTAAAATTAATGATATTAAAATATTTATGTACATTTAAATAAATATGACAAAGTTTGTAGTTTTTTCAGGGCAATTTGTATAAATTGGTAAATAAGTATTATTTAACATGAGATAGATACATACATGGATAATAAATAGCACAAATAACGATTTGTATTTGATAATTTGCTAAATTAAAACAATATAAAATTAAGGAAATAATCTGGTGCGACAATCGTAAAACTTTCAATTTCCTTACACTATTATACACATATTTTTACAGTTCCAGGTTCAAAATACAAGATCTGCATTGAAATATTACTAAGCACTTAAAAAAAAAAAAAAAAAAAAAAAAAAAAATCAAGATTTGTTTTAGAAACAATTTTATTTTAAATACATTTCAAAACGGAATGACCTCCCCCTTGACTATCTCTTTGAACATTGTAGCTGTATTCATATTATATTTATGTTTTATTATATTCAAAAATGTATTTCAAATTATCCAGGTAATGGCCGCCCACGCCACTCTTTCGAGCTCATAATTTTTATTTTGGGAAACCCTGTATATTATATGAAAATTATGTACACAACCAAGCAGTGTACTTCAGTTTAGTACAGCGCACAAACAAGGGACAAACATTGAAATGCACTTCCAGCTATTTCTAAACATAGCACTAATTCACTAGACCAACTTTTGTGTGGTCTTATAAATGAAGGATAAATACTTTTCATCTATAATGCTTTACGTAAAACGTGCTTTTCGGAATATAAAAATATATGTCAATTTCGTCTTATTTAGTTCAGTCTAAAGATCTTAAACTGTATCTATCAGCAATTTAACCAATAAATTTAATATATTTAAATACTCTTATTTGTTCCTGTACACAACCATTTGTTTAATATCAACAACATGTTTCTAGTAGCATCCGTATAAGAGATTTAGTTTGAAATTGTACTTATATTTGTTCTTGAGATATACTGATAACAGCCTCTCACACAGACAGATATATAGACAGGCCGATAAAGAACGGTCTTAAAAAAAAAAAGAACTTTAAAACGTGTAAATATAAGCAAAAACACAATTTCAATATTTCACAAAAAAAAAAAAAAAAAAAAAAAAAAAATTCTCTATTATTTATGGACCATAGAAAGTGAAACTAAAAAATGGTCCACAAAGAAAAGTTTCAGTAGTCAAACATAATAATTAAATATTAAATATAATAATTAAATATTAGATATAATTATAAGCAAGAGGCCTCCCGAACGGTGCCATGTACAACCACTCAAACAAACAAACAACAACAACAATAACAATAACAAAAAAAAAAAAAAAAAAAAAAAAAAAAAAATTCTGGAACGCGATTTTATTTTGATAAAATGGATGTCGTGTCTATATCAAGTTTTAATTCATTATACAAAAAGTGGATTTATTACTAGTTTCTGCATGTATAAGAAGCAAATAAAAGATATGGAAAAAATTTCGATTTCCAGTTTTCGAAGAATTTACACGTTTTGAGATTGCCTTGCATTTCAATTAACTGAAATTGACTACGTATTGTTATAAAAGTAGCTTTATTATTCCATCCTCTGCATATATAAGTATAAGGTTTGGAAAAACTTTTTATTTTCGGTTTTCGATGAGTTTACATGTTTTGAGATTTCCTTGAATTTCAATTAACTGAAATTGGCTACTTATTTTTAAAATAGTGGATTTATTATTAGCTTCTGCATGTACAGGATAGTTATAATTAAACTTTCCCTATAAACAGCATCCTACAGCGCAAACGGGTGAACGGAATGCAACGAAATTTGGTATATAGACTATACGCAAAATGCGCTCACGGAATTTCGAAAGAAAAAATTTAGTTCCAAAATGTCCTCCAGAGGGCGCCTTTTCCGGAAAAACATTAAATTTAACACAATAAACGACCAAAACGGTATACAGAAACAATATTAACAAACCAGAAAAAGAATTATGAGTAAAGAAATTTAAAACCGGGAAAAGCTGTCAGTTCTACGGAAAAAATATCGAGATTTGCATACTTGCGAAAAAGAGGAATCTTTATGCAAAACAGGTTAGGGTATAAAACGCTTGCAGACATTGTCATGTTTTATGTCGATGTTTCTGGCTATAATGTTGACGGTATCTTTGGTTGAACGTGCGTTATTGGCGAAGCTGTTTTACGAAAACAAGGGGAATGCTTCTGCTGCAGTTCGTGAATTTCGTCGTATAAAGAACCTACCGCGTGGACCAATGTTTACTAAAGGTATTCGGGCCGGCCATGATTAAGAGATTTGAAGAGACGGGGAAATTAGGAGATCAGCCTGAAAGAGGCCGTAAACCTGTCGGTACTTGTTGATGCCGTCAAGACAGCTGTGACCGCACAGTCATAGACATCAGAGTTTGGGGGGCAGTAGCGCACGTGCAGTTTTTGATAGAGAGGCTATTCTTACAGCACCGTTCGAAAAGTACTCAGAAACATAATACCCTACTTCTCATACAAGATCCATCATACCCAAAAGCTGCTTGATAGGGACAAGCCACAACGCCTCTCCTCCGCAGTCAGTTTTCTTAACAGAATGACTGTTGATCTGTCATAGCCTCAGAATATTCTGTGGAGCGACGAGGTTCATTTCTACCTCAAAGGGACAGTCAACACACAGAATTCCCGCATTTGGGCTAAAGGAAATCCGCGGATTCACACTGAAATTACTCTACATTCTCCAAAGGTGACTGTCTGGTGTGGATTCACGGCGACATTCACACTTGGGCCATTCTTCTTTGAGGAAATAACTGCACGTGGTCCTGTCACATGTTCCGTTACGGTCCGTCGGTACACTGTTAAAAATTTTAACAGAAAACTCTGTGTAATCTGTTATCTTAAGTCTTACGTAAAATTACAGAGAAAAAAACGGAGATGTTTAAAAACTTATTTTATACATTCATTTTAATAACTAATATTAAATTAATTAATTATTGTTGAGACTACATTTCGGACATAGAATGCTTTTTCTAAAGTAGAAACAGTCATTTTTAATTTTAATTAAAAAATTAAATAATAAAATTATGTAAAAATACAGAATAAAGATTGAGAATCTCGATTATTCTCTTTTAACTAAGAATTACTGTAAATTTACAGAGACTCTGGATAAATATTTACATTAAATTACAGAAATTTTTAACAGTATACCATGACATTCTGCAGGCGTTTGTTGTGCGGCAACTACAGCAAAGGTGGGCCCTTATATCGACCATTTTCATGCAGGATGGTGCGCCCCCACATATCCATGAGTCCGTGAAGGCTCTATTGATCCAACACTTCACAGACGAATGTGCTATTAGTTGCTTTTTTCCTAATCCATGGCTACCACGTTCACCGGATCTAAATCTGTGTGATTTCTGGTTATGGGGCCACTTAAAAAGTGTGGTGCATCGTGGAGTTGTTGCGACGTTGAATGACTTAAAGAACTCCATAACGCTTCATGTGCGAAGCATCACAACTGATCAGTTACGATTTCCTGTTGAACACACTGTCCATCGACTTGAAATTATGCAGGTGAATGAGAGTGGTCACATAGAGCACCTATCCTTACATTGTCCTGGACACGATTAACAACTGCTCTTTTTGTGCAATTTTGTACTAATGTGTTCTTGTTTCTGTAGATCGAACTTCCCCCCCCCCCTTCAAACAGCGTGCTGTTATTTTTTCCTTAACCCTTAACTGCTGTCATCGGTCTGACAGACCGCTCGCCATTTTCTAGCCCTCATTAACACCCCTAAAAATAGGTAATGATCCATGCCCTCTTTTCTACCTTCCTAAAACGATCGGCCAAGGTCACATTCCACTTGTTGTTCAGCGAACGGGGTTTAGTTATTTTTTTTTTCTACTTTTCTTTTTTCTAGCGGTATGTGAGACCGCTGGCAGCAGATACGAGTCTGTTTTTGTCCAATGAGTAGTATTGTTTCTCTAGATATATTTATGATATTTTTTGTAATTTTATGAAAAAAAATGGCTTTGACTAGTTCAAGAAAACGTCCGGTGTATCTCACACAGAATGAAATTCTGGAATTTACATAAAAAAAAAATAAAAAAAAATATGTATGCAAGTTTCATTTTATTTACTGTTTTATTTAAATACCGATGCCAACTACTCCGGATGTTGACTACCACTATTTTTTTTTCAAGATATATACATTATATTTGTGTATTTTGAAAAAGTTTCAGCTGAGAAGTTGTGTTAGCTATAATCCGGAGTAGTATGCAACTATGTATTTTTAATGGAACTAATAATATTTTTTTTATAGTGCAATATTTTCCACAATTAATAATACTTTTTTACAATATCTATAATTTTTTGTTACACTAGTGAGAACTACACGAGATTAAAATTATATAATTCATGCTCATCGATGCAATGTTGCCCTATCGGCAACATTACCTGTTTAAGTTCTGATACCTGTTTAAGTTCTCCAAAATTGCCTTTAAAAATAATAATAATAAAAAAAAAGATAAATTAAACAATTTAGTAGATAAATAATAGCATACAATCAATAGCTTACCATTTATTCGACGTTTTAAATAAGTTTTAATCAAGCGGTCTGAGAGACCGCTCACAGTAGTTGTGAGAGAAGTTTAGTCACAGTAGTTAAGGGTTAATGTGGCTCGATGACAAGGTGATCAGAAACTAGTCATTAAATGCTAATACTGTTTCTGCATTCCGTTTTGGTCGTTTATTGTGTTAAATTTAATGTTTCTCCGGAAAAGGCGCCCTCTAGGGGACATTTTAGAACTATTTTTTTTTTTTCAAAATTTCGTGAGTGCATCTCTATATACCAAATTTCGTTTCATTCCGCTCAACCGTTTGCGCTGTAGGATGCTGTTTATAGGGGAAGTTTAATTATAATCACTCTGTATATTTAAATGCATATATATTTATTTTAATACAGATGTAGATTTCCGAGTTATGCGTATAAGGCAAACAAATTACCTGGATAGACAAAATGATCGAGAATTTCTAGTCTGCACTTTTCTGGATAGTGAAACAATATTAGGAATGTTATGAATATTTTGTACTACGGGAAATTATCGTTTTATTTGCAATTGGGTCGAAAACCTGTATTAAAATTACTAAAAGTCTTTTGTTCACATTTATTTTCAAACATTTTTTAATAAGTTTGACCATGATAATATAGGAAAACACTTTAAAATTATAACAATGGCTTTTAGAACTCATTAGAAACGGACACTAGAATTTATAAGGATGACACGAAACTATTTTTTCTAGAGCTACAATTCTGTTTCTAAATGCCAATCACAGAATTTTTTCTCAGTGTAAATTTCGTTCTTGTCTATTTAAGCACAGACATTTTTTAGCATCATTTTTCTGAATAAAACATTTTAGCCTTTTTAATCATAGACATTGTTATAAAAAAATACAAGAAATTTCTTTTAAAATTTGTTGATGACCAAAAATTGCAGTAGATAGCAGCTATGAATCTACAAAACTATTGCGATGTCTACAGTTTACGTACCAGATTTTAAAATAAACGTCAACGAAATATTATACAGAATAGCGAAAAAAAAAAAAAAAAAAAAAAAAAAAAAAGGATATTTAAAACCAATACAGGGAATTTTACAATTTTGGAATAAAATGAATAATACGAAAACATGTTATGTTTTACTGAAATCGTAATTTTATTGTTTTATTTGCAATTTTATATTGAAATGTAACTGTTTATATTGAAATGAGCCACAACTTGGATTCTGCATGTCAGTTGCAGAATTTTTTCTCAGTGTAGCTGTCAAAACTTCATTTTTGAATGAGATATTTTTATAAAACGAAAAAACAAAAATCCCTTAGAATATAGTGGGAAGGTATAAAGGAGATGCACAGTCAACCTACACTTACACCGTAACTTTTATCAATTTTCAACCTTTTATAACATAAAGCTCACATTTTTTTTAAAAGCCCCATTAAGTCTTACATAATTTAAACTCTGAATTAACTTATAAATTCTTGTGCACACAATACAGAGTTTATAACTATAATAACATATCTTAAGAAAAATTAAATAAAAAATAGTTACGTCATTAATTTACTCAAAATCTTACATATAAGTTACTTTGCTATTGAAGAAAAATACTTTTAATGAATTTTATTCTCATTGTGATCGTTTTTTGAATCCCAACTATCCGGTTCCGCAGACCGTAAAAAAAGTTCTTCTAAAAGATGAAAAACGATTTTCTTACTCCTCAGTAATAAAGAATGTGCCTTTGAGTTAGGAAGGTAGAATCATTAAAATTTTACAAGAAAAGTTTTATTACTATATTCAAAAACGGGATATTATAAGTAAATTTTAGAGATATAAATAGATTTTTCAAAACTAACTTTTTAATTACCAGTGAATTTTTTTCGTACTATTATGTTTGAAGCGTTGGAAGAGGATGCATAAGTTTCTATTGATAAACTGGAATGCACATAATAAAACTTTATGATGAACTTTTAGCATACAAGTTTATCGTAAGAATTATATACCAAATTAAAATATAATGAAAATTGAATAATTTTTTTAATCAGTTTTTATAGAACGCAAAAAATAATTTTTTTGATTATCGAAATTTGAATTTAATATTATTAAAGGTTACTAAATAAAAGAACCTGTGTACAATCAAAATTCAAATTTAAAATCTGCTTCACACACCATAAAGCTAATGAAAGCACTACCGGTTTCGAAAGGACAACGCGTTTTTTCTTCAGGTGCAAAAACGTATTAAGATTGAAAGCAGGGCAAAAACCAAAGTGGGAAGAGCATCACAGCCAGAGGTAAAAGCAAGACTGAAAGCAGGGCAAAACTCAAAGCAGGAGGAGCAACACACCCAATCTTGTTGCTCCAATTAGAATCAACACAGCAAATTGGCTGCGTTGCTCCTCCTGCTTTGGGTTTTGCCCTGCTTTCAGTCTTGCTTTTACCTCCAAGGCTGTAGCACATCTTCGCACCTGAAGAAGAAAGTTCACCTCCCTTTGAAACCGGTAGTGCTTTTATTAGTTTTATGGTGTGTTAAGAAGTTTTTAAGCTTGAATATTAAAGCTTACTATTCGAGCTTTAGACACATTGCCAGTTGAATCCTGTCATGTTCTTAAAAATATGGCGATCATGAACTGTTTTTGCTACATTGTAGTCTAGAATTAGAAGAATTATATTTTAATGATATTACATAATAATAATAATTGTAATTATTAGACATGTGTTTAAATTAAATACATTTTCTTAACACAAACACATAACTATACACACACACATTTCCAAAAAAACTTCCAATATTTTTCATTTTTTTGAAAAGTGTATATTCCTAAATTCAGTTTAAATATTTCAAGCAGTAAGCATTTAAACTATTCCTGAGTGTTTTGTGCTCTGTATAGAGTTAAGACTATATTGATTGTAATTACAATCTATGCGTTAATAAGGTGATAAATTAGTGCATTAAATCGTTAATAAAGTAATAATTACAACAGAGTTCAATGACTTCAAATATGTAATATGACAGAAATTTAAACGTATCTTTATTATAGTATAACTATGATTATAATTATTTTTTTTATACAGCTTTGTAGGAATCATTTACTATAAAGGGGCTCTGTTAAATAAATAAATAAAAAAAAAAAAAAAAAAATTAAAAGTAATCTAAAAAAAAAAAAGTACTAAATACAACATTTAGTTTTGCATCTATTTTTATGAAAAATAGAAGGAGGAATTAATATTTAGATAATATATAATTACAAAGAATTATTATTATTTTTTTAATATATCTTAGCTCATAAATTCAACTCCCCCCCCCTTTTTCTAAACTTTAAAATTTTAAAAATAATAATAATAAAGAAAGTTTTTCTGGATTATTTTTTTTTTACAATAATTCGTAAACAAAATTTTAACTAATTTTTGTTAAAATCATCTAAAACTATCTGTAAAAAATTTGAAAATCTAATTAAAAAATCATGCAAGGATTTAAAATTTAACAATTAATTTATAACTTTAAAGAATATCTTAATTAATTACAATATGAATGCTAATTTTAATATGGTATTTTTGATCTATAATAAAACTTTATAAAACTATAACTTTTTGCAGTAATAGACTTACAATTGTAGCTTATTTATTAATTAATTGTTTTGCACGACATGTCGTACGTTTTTTCTTTAAGACAGAGATTTTGCCGTCGTTACTAATTTTTATCTATCACCTTGAATGAAAGTGCAAACATTTTATCTAAATACATAATGCTAAAAGTTTCTCACTGTATCTGTCCGGATGTTTAGTCTGGATTATTAGATTTTATCGAAAATTGGTACACTTATTAATTAGGACAAAATCTAGCTAACGCTGTATGTTTTTGTTCAATCAGGGTACAAAAGGTATTAAATAAAAACCTCATTTTAAATAAATAAGTAAAGATGTTTCTTTTTATGTCCCCTCAAAAAAAATAAAAATAAATAAATATATATATATATATATATATATATATATATATATATATATATATTATACAAAAAGTGCTGACTATAGTTCTATGCGGTTTTCATTAAAATGTACAGAAAAAAAAATGGGATTATAATATATATAAGAAAAAATATTAGTTACATCTTTTCATTATCATATTGCGCTCTATTCATAGTATCCTCTCACATTTTAAACAGATACCTATGATCAAATGACGCCATAATGCGAATACTGATGCTTTTTAAGCAGAATTTCCAATGGCACAAAATATGGCGGTCATTCTGATGAATGACGGCTACAGTTTGAACATTTATAGTCCTAGCTACGTTGTCGAGGGTTGCACCATAGTAAAAAAATAATTTTGCAATTAAAGCGCCAGTAAATGAAGGCTATTCAAATCAACTTTTAAATAAATCTTTCGCTACCTAAAAAAAATCTCGTGTTTTTCTATGCATTTCAGTGAAAACCGTGTAGTGCTAATATAAGGGCAATATTTTTTTAATAATGTTCTTTTTATTTTTTTCTGTGACTTTTGGATAACCCGGTATTTACAAAAGTTTTCGTTGTATATTCATCCCTTTTACAATTCAGTATACATCTAGGCCTCATCTAAGCTTCTCGGATATCAGCAATTTATAATTAAAATTCTTTATAAATTTCTATAATGGGTTTCAACGATTAAATATATAAATTTCTACTCAATCAACTTGCAATTAAAAGAGCGTAAAACTAGGCAGTCATGCGTCTTAATGATCATCATTTGAATTGTATAAGTGAAATATCATTGAAGAACATCCCCTTTTCAACTTATTAACATTCACTACGCATTTGGAAAATTGCTAAACCAATTTAAAAAATGACTAATAGATACATACTGATCAAAAATAGCTACGCAGAGAAAAAATTCTGTGACTGATACCTAGAAACTAATTTGTGACTTTAGTAAAAATAGTTCCATGTAATATTTATAAATTCTAGTCTCCTTTGAAAGTGAGTTCTAGAAACCCCATATTAGAATTCTAGAGCGTTTCCTTATATTATCGAGATCAAACTTACTTAAAAATCTTTGCAAATAAATTCGAAAACAAGAGACGAGTTTTAGCAACTATAATTCGAGTTTATCACTCAATTCTAAGAAATCAAGCAATAATTTCTCGCAATACAAAGCATTTATAATAGCCATAATTTTCATAATATTGTTTCATTATCTAAAAATGTATAGACTAGAAAATCTCAATCATTTTATCTATTCAGTGTATTCGTTTACTTTATACGTATACCTCTGAAATCTATATTCGTAGTTAAGGGATTCAGAAAATTACTACTTATTCGTTTTAGATGAAGGCAGTATATTTTGTTTTCTTAGTTTAAAAAGAAAATGAAATAACATTTATAATTTTCGAAGTATTTATGGTTTGAAATATCTGCATGTTAATTTGACTACATTCAAATATAATTAATGTAATTAATAAATAACGTTGTAATTGCAAAAATCGCAACATTTGTTTCAGATCAAAATAATATCATGGCTCTTCATCAGTTAAAAATACTAGGCACGGATACAACATCAAAACAACAAGCTTCACGCGCGACAACTAAGAAATTTGAAGGAACTTCCGCACAGGGCTTCCTCTGAAACATAATTCTAAACTTTTTCAGAGCAGTGTTTCCCTCTGTTAAATAAAGAAGGGACAAAAGTATAAAACTCTTTTAAATATCGGAGAAAAAATCGAAAAATTGCTGCATTAAATAATGGTAAATTTTTGGTTTCATTGCAAAGAACGTTAGTGAGCTAAACAGTTTGAAGTCAGAGTTCTTCAATTAGATTTCAAATATATATTTCTTTAAGCAATTTGATGAATTTTCTATAGAAAAATTAGTAAAATAACTGAAGTATTTTCCCAGTCTCAGATTTATATATAATCTATAGGTAATGAAAAATTGCAATTCTAAATAATTTTTTCAATGCAAAATTTTAATATGGAAAACCTATTGTTGTTTTATTTTCTAAACTCTATTAAATTATATAATTTGTTACTTAAAATATATTTATTTGTCATTCAGAATTTTTCAGTAGTCTTTTACGTCTAACAAAAGCAAATTTTTATCACTGTGGCTCACTAAAGACAGAAAATAAACTGTTACTTTACAGAAAAACAAAATAAAATTTGAAAATTTTCATGCAGACAAGTAATACTTGCCGAAACGAGAAATCCAAGGGACAATAAAGGAAAACAATAAATGTAGTTCCTTTAGAATATCTAGTGAAAGTTGCCCGAGGATATCAAACCATGATAAAAGTATCTTAAGTAGTGCATTACCGGGAGAGTACTGCTCCATAACAATAAAGAATTATAAACTTGAATATTATCCTACTATCTAGCAGTAAGTGGTACTGATCTTCGTAAACTTCTCTATTATTTTTATAAGTAGTTTTTCTGAAGATTTAAAGAAGTTATATGCATACGATACTAAATTTTTACGTTAAAACATTGCCAAAAACAACAAAAGCATCATTGTATTGTGCTAAATAATTTCGTAATTACAAAATTAAACCAAAAAGTTGTATTAAAAGAGATGTAACAACGCTGTTAGCTAAATTTAATCGTTAAGTTCTGAAAATAAAAAAATTTGCGCGCACACATACACACATATATGTACAGTGGTATTATAATCATAGATAGTGATATATATGTAGATCTGTCATCCCCATGTTATCGAGCAAAAAATTTTTAAACAGAAAAACATTTTGGCATCAGCTATTAGAAGGTATATATATATATATATATATAAATGAGTTTGAAACTATATCTAGAGTTTTTCATTCACCTTTAGTATATAAATTGTCACAAATTTTATTTGCTAAATTATTTGTGTGTATTCCCGAGGGTATTCATTCGGGAAAAGACGGCCATAAATCCTTGTCGAATCATGTTCTTAGTCAGTCTAAGAACATCATTCGACAAGGATTTATTTAACAAAACAGTATTAACTCTACTTTTTTTGCATAGAAATTTTTGTTAGTGTTCGGACACTTTTGTTACCGACTGTATACATTGTCATTTCAATGCTTGTCGAGTTGAATATTATAACAAATTATAATAACCTTATAACGCATATGCGAATCAGTTTGTAAAAGTAAATACTGTACTAGCAACAGAAATATTCTCATTGAATAGAGTTTTTTTATTATAAATACTTTAAGTTTTCAATGAAATTGGGTCTTTTTACACTGTTGACGGTCTCGGCAGATGGTTATCTAGTTAAACAATAAAAAATCAAAATTCAATAAGCCCTTTAAAATTTATTAAAACAAGTCGTCAAGTTACGTGGTTTCAGGATTTCACAATAATTATTGAATTTGTTATTGACAACAAATGCTTGTCGAGTTAAATATCATAACAAATTATAATAATCTTATAACATATATGCGAATCAGTTTGTAAAAGAAAATACTCTACTTGTAGCAGAAATATTCTCATTGTTTAGCGCCTTTTTATTTTAACACTTTAAATTTTCAATGAAATCGGGTATTTTTACACTGTTAATGGTCTCGGCAGATGGTTATCTAGTTAAGCGATAAAAAATCAAAATTCAATAAGCCCTTTAAATTTATTAAAACAAGTCGTCATGTTATGTGATTTCAGGATTTCACATTAATAATTATTGAATTTGTTATTGATTACTTCTGCTTTTATCACTGAATTCTTCTGAATAATATTTCAATATTATTTTTCTGAATTTTTAAAAGAATAAATTTGAAAATATTTTAAGCGATTTAACATAATAAAATCCATTTTCATGTAGTTATTAAAATGTACATTTTTTACTTCCTTTCTTTTAAATTCTTTGATTTTAGTAAGTTTGAATGGAATTTTCGTATATCTGATTAAACTGGCATTACGTCACTTGTATGCAGTAATCATATGAGGTATTCATGAAATGTTTGAGAAAACACAGACCTCCATATACACAATCACAATCATATAAACTTGGGAGTAAACTATTATCTTAATAAGTTTATTAGTTTATAATGCTCTATACGAGATATGAGAAAATAGTTAATCATCTGAATGCTTAGATCGATTTCAAACTAAACTAATGGAAATTGGTAGCAAAGTTTACAATAAATGATACAATTGTATGGAAAAATTGAAAATTAAGACTTTGATATAATATCATTAATAACGTACTTAAAGTACATGATGTGCCTCTATACTAACTGAAGAAATGATAAATTACACCAATAAAAATATTCTTTATTAGGGAGTGGATGGTGTTAGAACAGAGAGTAATTTTATGTTATAATGAAAGGTATGCTTATTTTATAATAATTTGAAAACGGTAATTAATTTTTAATTACTAAAACGTTTAAGAAAAAAAAAAAACGTAATGAATCAAAAATTATTTTTAAAGTATTGATTTTAAAATAAATGGAATAGATTTTATATTATCTATTTCAATGTCCAAAAAAATAAAAAAATAAATAAAGTAAAATAAAATAAAGAGTATTACAACAATAAATGTCAGAAGAAAACAGTTGAATTTTACTGTTAACTTTTCTTAATGGTAGAAATTTATATCTTTTAAAAAATAGCATATTAAATAAGTAGTACAGCAATATTCTAATTTGCATCGACAAATATTAATCTAAAATTCATTATTGTCTAGAGGATTTAGAATTTTTATCTATATGAAAAACAATATCAATAGATATCTTCTCCAGACAATCTAAGAGTGAGTATTCTGAAAGCTGAAATCTGCTTAAAAATTTGAGACATTTGTACAGTCGGTAACAAAAGTGTCCGAACACTAGCAAAAATTCTTATGTAAAAAAAAAAAAAAACACTTCATACGGTTTGGTTAAATAAATCCTTGTCCAATCATGTTCATAGTTAGTGTAAGAACATGATTCGATAAGGATTTATTTAACAAAACCGTATGAAGTGTATTTTTTTTTTTTTACATAGGAATTTTTGCTAGTGTTCGGACACTTTTGTTACCGACTGTATCATTAAAGATTTTTTGTCAAAAATCTGGCGAAAAAATTGCTAAGGTAAACGTATACATTAAGGTAAACGTACGATTCAATTGATTCCAAGTAACAGGCTTTAATTTCAGCGTAAATTATAATTTTGTGCCTAAAATAGGGTTACTCTTCTATAATTAGATGAGACTTCAAGAGTTCGTATTAAATATAAGCAACTTACAAAGTCTGTTGCACATACGTTTAACGCACATACAATCAAAGAGAACCGTTGGACAGTTTACAAAATTAAAAATAAACTTTTAGTACAAATCGGGTATTTGAATGAAATCGGACAAAAAAAAAAAAAAAAAAATACACTTTTGTTTCCCATAATTTTATACCAATAGATCCCCAAACAACCAAGATAGCAAAATAATCAACATTTTATTCAACAGATAGGTACACTGGTCTCTTTAATCTAATTTTATGACTTCTTCGATCATAACATTTGATCGCGTGCATTTTTTAAGGCGAAGTTACGTCAAAGATTTCGTTTAAAAGACTATTTGTTGGGATGTAGAAGAAATGAAGCAGCACATAACAATTGCTATCCATTCCAAATATATGAAATGAAAAAGAGTATAGCTTAGATATACTATGAGCCGCAAAAAGATCTTATGTTTAAATCTAACGTAAGTGAACCAAATGTGACCATAGTTAAGCTTTGAGAGGTTTTTATAATTTTCTAGTTGAGTGTATGAGGCTGATTTTTTTTCGTAAAATTTTACACCTATCTCTTACACATATCAAGTATAATTTTCTTGGTAAAGTGTAATTTAGATATTTTTATAATACAATTTCAAAATTGTAATTTATTGGCCATCTTTGGTATACAGTGTTCCAAAGATGGCCAATATATTGAAAACACTTTTAAAATGTGCTTAAGACGCTCTGTTTTGTTATTTTTCGGATTTTTCTTCTTATTCATCTTACCTTTTGAGACAAAATGACTTTCAATCACTTTTTGTGCAAAATAGTTCAGGACTTCTATTCTGGGTTTAACTGATTTCTTTCGGGAAATTTCTGGTGTTCTCAATAGTGTGGAAATTGCTGGAGGATAAAGGATAATAATTTTTTTACATATTTAAGCAGGAATTTTAAAAGTTACTCTTACTACATTAATTTGCACATTTATTTATTAAGTTGTCCGGCATCTGAGCCACCTTGAGAAGATGCATATGGTCGCCATTAACACGGCATTAAACTTTTAATCTGATAAATTTATTAGAAATGAAGTTAATGTAGTTAAAGAAAGAAGAATACATTTCCAGAAAACATGTCACAGCTCAAAGTTCTAAGAAATTAAACATGTGTTAATTAAAACATTTTCTTATCTGCAAATTAGATCGACTACTCCTCTAAAGTGAAATCGTTGCTCACAATGGCGGTCGATCAAGATAATCTCTTCAAATTCAGTCACATACCCTGAAGATACATGATTTAAGTAGCACCATTTTGCGATTAAAAAATAAATTAAACCTCTTTTAGATGGGCGGGCTACCTTAGGAACACTGGCCACCTTTGGTTTACCTATCTTTTTATTTCTTGCAGCTATTCCTTAAGTTAACAATTAAATTATATTACTACTGTTCCTAGAATTTTTAAATTTCATTTTCTAAAGTGACACACACTTCTTAGGTACCCTGTATAAGTAAATACTTTCTTCAGCATTTTTTTTTATTATTTCCATTACCCGACTGCGTAAGTAATGGAAATATTACAATCGGCAGCAAAGTTATTGAAGAACACATTGACACTTTTATTTTTATTTTTATTTTTTCTTTTTTAGTTTGCTTGCTAATTTTTATCATCAGTTTACTTTTTTATAAACAGTACAAGACTAAGATCATGACTCGACAAATATTTACTTAAATAAGCAGCATTAGGCGCCCAACTTTTAAGTAGGAATTATTACTAATGCTTCAATAATTTTGCTGCCGATTGTATATTCGGTCAAAAATTTCATGAGTTTCCACCTGAATTAAACAAAAAGGTTGATTAATGTTATAAGGTCTCATAAGCTGAAAAAGTTTTTCTTTTTTCTTTTTAATTGCCTGTATGCGTATGTGTATGTATGTACACATATATGCGTGTTAGTAGTCTTCTGACTATCATATTTCCAAAACAAAAAAAGACAGAACAACAAAACTTTATGCATAAGACACGTCTCCAAAACGAAAAAAGATAGAAGAACTGAACTTCATGTATAAGACATTCTAGTACACAAATCGGGTTTCCAATTTTTAAGGAAAATTGGAAAAAAGAAAAGTAGGCCAGTAATTTATATTAAGTTTATTTCACAAAAAAACAGCTTTAATTATCTTAAAATTTGCTATATAAATACCATTTCAGATGTCAATTCATGTGTATAAGTTGGTTAATACAAGAAAATTAATACGTGTCCAGATTTGTTGGGCAAAGTTTGAATCTCGGATGTGGATGTCTTGAAAAACAATTCTAATGATTTTATTTTACCTCTTCATATTGACTTCCTTTAAGATGGCTTTGTTTTGTAATAGTTGTTTGATCACAGTCAGAAGTGGGTCCCAAAACTGATATCTCAAAAACGGTTCTAACAATTTTCTTCAAATTTGCTGCATAAACCCTTTTCTAGATGTTTTTCGTATACATTAGCTTATTAGTATAGGAAAATTTATAGGTGTCCTCACTAGGTAAGTCAGTTTTGATTTCGGGAATATATGTCTAAAGAAAACGGTTTGAACCCCCTTTCTTTGAATTCGTTATATAAAACATCTTTTAGATATATTTTCTACGTTTATATTAGTTGAAATCTGATTAATTAGTTATATATTTTTTGTGCACACTATCTCCAAAAAGTGTCCATATGTGTAGTAGTAGGTAACGGAAGTTCTGTGGTTGTGTTACACACCAGATTTATTTTAATTTAAACTAATAATTTTCCACTTGTATTTAATTTTAAAAGATATGTTTATGTTCATGATTATAGCTTTAAATATACTAATCCTCTCTCAAATAAATTTTCATTATTTTTCGCGGAAACCTCTCTAAATAAAAGAAAAATATAAAAATATAAGATTAATCTATAGCAACTAACTTCAATTTTTCAAATGATCATCCTTTATATCTGCCATTTTTAATGTTGCTATATTCTATTTTATCAAGAATTTTTCTTTCAAGTGTAATTAATATACAAATTGAAAAATAAGAATTTGCAGATTTACTGAAGCATTTTACAAGCAACAATTATTTACGATATCGCATTCATTTTTGAATTTACTTTTGGTTAAAAATATTTCACTTCGAAAAAACGTTTCAAAACAAGGATTAAAGAAATGTTTTCTTCACTGTATTAAGTAGAAGTGATATAAATAAACTGTAAAAGTAGTACGTATTCTGCTTCAAGGAAATTAAGTTCAATAAGATATACCTTTAGACAAATTAATTAAAAACAATATTTAAAATCACTGTTTTTTTTCCGAATGAATAATGAATGTATTTATTTTCTCTTCACTAGATTTCAATGGAAAATTAATTTTAGCAATGTAAGAAAACATAGGAAATTTAAGATAAAAGAAAATATCTAGTTGTATTAGGTTTTATTTAACAGAGCCTGGCAGAAAAGTTTCAGATTTTATACTAAAGAAAATGTCTTTCTTTTCATAAAAAAGTAATCTGAAAATATTTTAAGATTTAAAATAGAAAGTAATTAGTTTAGATACGACTATGTCTATGGTCATAGCATGTAAAATATATGCTTTTGAAAACTAATAAATTAATAATATTAACTATGAAGAGCTTGTACGCCTGACTGTTTGTCTGCGATTTTCTGTGTAGTAATAAGCGATGCATAAAAAGTTAAGACGTTCGCTTTATGCAAAGCACACAATGAAAGAGCCGGGAGGCTCATTTTTGTATTTTGGAGCATGCTTTACATTAAAATTTCCTTTTTTAAACTGACTTACTGTCCTATTTAAACAATCTTCTCTTCTTTTGTTTTGAAAAGGAGATTGCATACTATTTTCAGACTAATTGCATACTGATGTTATATAGACTGAGTTAATATACAATATAGACTGAAAAAAAAATGAAAAGGCATTTTTGAAAAACCGTGTTATTTATGAAAGTTTCAACTAAAAATTTATTATAGTATGACAAAAAATGTCAGATGGCCTGTTTTGTTACATTGCAAATCGGGACAAATTTTAGTATAAACTAAGGATTTTAAGCAATAAATAAATAAGTGTTTTTAAGTGTTTTCCCCCTTTTTCCTTCAAAAGTTTACTGAATTAATTATAGTAGAGTTCCTGGCTTTGTTTTTAAGAGGCTTAGCTATAGATAGGAAACTTAGTGAACACCGTTATAGTGAGTAGTTTCCCTTAAATTTACTGTCGTATAACTACTTATAGCGATGAACAAGCTGAGCAAAGGCGATAGCTGCTAACTATTTAATAAAATAGAGTAAGATGCAACATTACAATATTTAAAGCTATTTTGATATAACGTTATATTTTATAATTTTACTTTTTTTCAATGAGCTTTTCTCATTGCCTGATTCAACCTATTGAACAGTCTTCTCCTTATTTTTACTTTATGACTGCAAAGGCAAGGATACCGTTGTCCAAAACTAGGAATATCTGATTTGTTTTTAAGTTTGTTCATTTGTGAGTAAAATAGTTCTTTAATCTGATAAAACTGGTTATTATCATGACATGCAGAAAAATAAATAAAAAATCTGGAGTGGCTCTACTCGACTTTCCGAACATTAAGTAATTAACAGTTTTGTAGATAAAGTAAAGAAAGAGGAGTTGTTAAACAAACAAAAGAGAGAAAACCATAATAGAGTGTTTGAGTATTTTTCTTCATATATTACAGGATGTTTTATTTAACGCTACTGAACTTTGAGCCTATAGATCATAATGATAAAGAATTTTTCGTTGTATCCCTGTAAAAACATATAAATGCTAGATTCACCAAAATGCTTATATTTAGTGCAACAGTGATTTATAATATTCATATAAATTTTCAGCACAATTCATTAAGGCGTTTAGATGCTATCGCACTTTTAAAAATTTGGTCCCATAAGCCATAATGATAAAGAATTCTTCTTTGTGTCCCTGTAAAAAAACTGTAAGTGCTAAATTCACCAAAATCTATAGAGTTCGTACTATGGTGACTTACAATATACGTACCAACTTTCAGCTTATTCGAAGAAAGCGTTTAGACGCTAGCGTGTTCACTCACAGACATACACACACACACACACACATACACACACACATACATACATCATCGTAAAAATAGTGGAAACGGACTCAGGGGACCTCGAAATGTATAGAAACATCAAAATCTCCAATTCGGATTTTTGACATAATTACAATACTTTCCTCACTATAGTGTTCGGAAAGTAAAAATTGGCTAAAAATATACTGAATAATGTTAATAACGACATATGGTATGTTACAGTGTTCATTCTATTGTAGATTTTTTTTTTAATGCCTTTTTATTATTATTTTTTTTATTTTCAGCCATTCTCAGACCGGATTTTACCTAACTGGTTACTTAGTGGACACTTCTTCGAAGCCTCTTCACTGAAACTTATATATATATAAAAAAAATGCCATTGGCCTAAGTTTTATGTATGATTTAGGGGCTTAATCTGACATGGGACGCCTGGGGAAGTTTCCCCGATTGCCCCAGGCTTAGTCAAGCCTTGGTATTTGAGTCATTAGTATTTCACTAGATTTCAAAATTTTGTGAGCATGTGAAAGTTTTTACATGCTCACGATCATTCTATTTTGCATAAGGTTTAAAATGTGTTTGAAAAGTGCATGAAAGGTTGGACAGTAATTCTTTAAATCTTTAATCATCAGATTGAAAAAATAAAAATAAAAACAAATCTTTATTGGTGAATTTGAAATTAGTATAAATGAAGAACTATCGCCATTTAAAAGAAAAAAAAAATAGAAATAAGTCAAAGCTCATTTTTATCTTGCATGTTTATTTCTGCAATATGGCTAATTTAAATTGTAAAAATCAGATATTAAAATTTTTTAAAAATTATTCACCTGCATTTCCCTATACAGTGGTGGAAAAAATTATAAAGCCACCTGAAAATATGATATAATTAAAAAACAAAAGATCAAACATTTACAAAATTTCATACATATATATTATATGCTACAAGCAACAAAAGGAAAAAATAAATTTATTAATAACTACAATAACAAAAGGTTAGTAGACGTAAGAAAAATTTATGTACAAAGAAAGCTGGAAAAAATTATAAAGTCGATACATGTATTTCATCAATAATCGATGTGAGACCCTTTTTTTTTCGATAACTGTGACTAGTCTCTTGTTCATTGAATCTATCAGACCACACAAAGTACTTGCATCAATATTATTCCAGCAGTTTTTAATAGCATTCATCAAATCTAATTTTGAATTGAATTGTCGTCCATTTTTGTAAACATTTCGGGCTAAAATTCCCCAAAGATTTTCTATTACATTCAGATCGGGGCTAACAGCTGGCCATTGAAGGCATTTCACCTGGTTAGCTTCCAGCCAAGATTTAGTTGACTTCGAAACATGAACGGAAGCGTTGTCCTGCTGAAATGTCCAGTCTCCTGAAGTTATAAGAGGAGCAATGGGTAATAAGTTATCTCCTAACATATCTTGATACATAATTGAATTCATTTTGTTATGGATGAAAACAATTGGAGTGGTTCCACCGGCAGCACATGCAGCCTAAACCATTACCGAGCCACCTCCAAATTGACGCTTTGAAAAAATATGAGGTTCCTGTCGTAAATCATGCCAAAAATATTTATAGCCATCGGTTCTATCGAAATTAAGTTTCTTTTAATCGGAAAAGACAATATCTCTCCAATTTGTGCCTTCGGTTAAATGTTTTCGGGCAAAGTCTAAGCGAGCATATTTGTGGTGCTTCGAAAGAGGGGGTTTTCCTTTAAATTTTTTTAACTGAACAATGGGATTGCTACTTAAAACATTTCTTACCGTTCGGCTTGTACATGGTAATTGTAAATGTTCTTGAATTTGGGCAGACGACATTTTTTGTCCGCAAGCTAGTTTCCGGATTTGTCTTGATTGCCTTACAGTTAAGAATTTCGGTCTTCCTGTACGCTTCTTACTGCCGTAATCTTCGTGATTTCTGAGAAAACTGTTTACTGCAGCCTTGGACCTTCCTATTTTTCTTGCAATATTAGAACCAGACATTCCAACTTCATTTAAAGTTAATATTTTAATTTGTTCACCATCGGATAACTTTTTTCCTCTTGGCATTGTATTAAACACACAAAATGAATGCACGTAACACGTTTATATTTACCTAAACTTTCCTAGGAACCTGCTTTCTCATCTCTGGCATTATGCCAAAGGTGGCTAGAACCATCGGCTTTATAATTTTTTCCAAGTTGTTTTTCATTGGTTGTAAGAAATTAGCATAATTTATGTTCCCTATTTCGTTTTTCTAAACAAAGTTTATGCGCATTACTTCGATGTTGATCATGCAAATGAAAATAGAATTTGCGTTATCAACAATTCCATTACTTTTTGACTTTTGTAAATTTTTCTATCGGCTTTATAATTTTTTCCAGCACTGTATGAGAAATATGAGATTCCTATTACATTTTGTCTTATCTACACAATGAAGGTAAAATATTCTGTTTTACCTACATTTACATACACAATGAATACCTACAAAGGAAATTTTGCAAATGAGAGAATAGAAGTGTTGTATTTCTAACTTAATTCAATAAAATTAAAAATGAAAATTTTAGTTGTAGGGAAAATAAATATTTATAATAATTTACCCTAAACTTTATTAATTTCCAATAACTTCAAATATTGAGACTTACAACATTCATAGACATACTTAGAATAAAGGTTTTAATTAAAAAGAAAATATACATTTATTGTAATTTTTATTAAATTTCATCATTTTCAATAACTTTAAACATTAAGACTTATCATTTTTCAAAGATAGACTATTAAGAATACTTATATATATATTTTTTAATAATTTTAAAATAAGAACTTTTATGCTAATAATAATAATAAAAAAAAATTGTTTTTTTATGGAACAACAATCGAATACGCCACTTTGAGGTCGACTACCGAATTTATATTTTCATGACGTAATCCCCTGTCAGAATTGTTCATTCCACGAGCTATTTCTGATTCCAAAAGGATTACGATAAGTTCGTGTTTGTGGTTTTCGGGGTTTATGGGTTTATAGGAGAAGTACGTCATATCGGAAAGTTTCCACTAGGGGAGTATTCAAATGCGATGCTGTTAGACTTTAATCGAATCACATTACCTTTCTCTTCAGAAAATTGCTCATATCCACTACATAACGGAAGCAGTAAATAGAATCATTATTATTATTATTATTATTATTATTATTTAATATTTATACTGTTTTTATACAGAGTGTCGGGATTCGAAATTTTTTCCCAGATTCTTTCACCAATATTTTTCTTTCGAAATTTTTTGTAGTAAGTTTGCACGATTCATTAAGTATACAAATTTATATAAATAAACTGGTGGAAGGAACAGGGAAAAAAATTCGATTGTCGACACCCTGTTATAGTATTAAATTTCAATAAATTAATGAATACAGTTGTTTACACATTTCTTTAAGTATTCTTTTCTTAAAACGAGAGTATATGTAACACTGCTCTGCAAAAAAAAAAAAAAAAAAAAAAAAAAAAAAATTCGAGGTCTGATACCATTCTTGCTAATTCTTATGTAAAATGACCCCCTAAATCCGAATATGACTCCCATTTTGCCCAGTCACCCACCGTTTTCTAGAAACACCACCCCCTCCCTCAATTTCTTTCCCTGTTCGATTTGATTTGAAGAATGAACACCTAAAAACAAAGCAAAACAATATATATATATATATATATATAAAGTTTAAAAAATAACATTAATAACAGATTAAAAAAATATAAGACATGTAATGCATAATTTCAGTGGCAAATCCCCCCAAAAAGTTTTCCCTTGTTGCTAATGTCTATGTTTTACAATTTTCAACTCTGTAGCCCCTCAGAAGATATCTAACGGTTAAAATACCCCCCCCCCCTCCTCCCACCTAAAAATCAAATTTATAGCCAGAAAATCACCGAAAAATGATAAAAATAGGGGGCTTCCTAAAAAACGGTGGGTGGTAGGGCAAAATGGAAGTCATATTCGGATTCAGGAGGTTATTTTACATAAGAATATGCTTAAATGGTGTCTGAGGCAGTTTTTATGCCGAGCAGTGTAGTAATTATATTAAATTTACACGCGTGAAATATTTAAATTTCTTATGATTTGTTCAAAGCTAAAATGATAGAAAAATGTCTGGATAAAGAAATCTACAATCGGCAGCAAAATTATTCGAACGCTAGCAATCATTCCGATATAAAAAATGTACACTTACACTGCAAATTTAGGTGTCTTCAATTCGGACACACAAGTGTCTTAAATGAGTGTCCTTATTTTCAGAAACGAAATCGTGGCTTAAATTTTAAGACACGTAAGATGTCTTAAGTTAAGACATGAATGTGACTGTATTTAAGACACACGAATAGACTTAAAGCAGCCATTTTTAATCTCATTTTTCATAAATAAATTATAAAAATAGGATTGCGTATGGTTTAGTTACTGGTTAGAAAATGGATATAGAATTTCCTAGAGCATACAAAAAAATGGTTATGCGAAAATTTCGACACATAGCGAACCTAACCGACACGTTGAAATCGAACTGAGGAAGTATGAATTCATAAACCAGCAACCAACCGACTGAGCTACAATCATCGACAGTAAGCCTTCTTTGGTTAGTACTATAGATATGTAGTATTCGTCAAGCAAATTTCAAATAAATTTAATATCTCTCTCTCTCTCTCTCTCTCTCTATATATATATATATATATATATATATATATATATATATATATTAATTAAAGTTACCGACAAAATACCTAAAGCTTAATATACATTTCCATTTTAAACTTTATGCGTATATTTTTAGTATTTTTTCTTTTTGAAGTATGTCTGATAAATGTGCGAAAAGCCCCCTATGATATTTCGAAAACGGTTTCTTTTTTCTTTCTTTTCTCTCTCTCTTTTTTAAAACAAATATTTAACGGAAAATACACTATATTTACATGAAAACCAAAAAATTGGTTGTTTTACACTGATATGTAGGAACTCATGCGGATTTTTTTTTTTATCATATCATATTAAAAATTAAACAGAAGTCGCGTACAAATTGTTCAAGATTGCTCGTTTGCATATTCGATTTCTTTTTCTTTGAAAATTCAATTTCACAAAGCTAAATGGTGTAAATAGCTTAAGCACTTACTATATAAAATATTATTAAATGAAGCAGATGTGAAAAGAAACTTAAACCGCGTATGTATATTACTTAAAATGGAATCCGTGTAAAAAAAATGATAAGTTAATACAAGTGTCTGAACTGTAAAATGTCTGAATTTCTAGGTGTCTGAATTGTAAAATGTCTTAATTTCCAAGTTAAAACTGCAATGTGTCTGAAATTCAGACATATCAATATTATTCAGAGACTTAACTTAGTCTATTTTTATAAAGACATTTATGTGTCTTAAATTCAGGCGTGTATGGTGTCTGAAAATTTGTATATTTACGTGATTCAAACATTTAAGTGTCTAAATTGGTATTTCAGACATATTTCTATCTGAAATTAAGACACTTTTATTTGCAGTGTAATGCTGCTTTGTTAAATAAATCCTTGTCGAGTCATGTTGTTAGTCAGTCTAAGAACATGATTCGACAAAGATTTATTTAACAAAACAGTATAAAGTGTACTTTTTTTATACGGAAACTATTGCTAGCGCTTAAATAATTTTGCTGCCGACTGTATAAGTTTTGAGAAAGGGAAGAATGAAAACAGAAACCGCGTTTGTCCATGTCAACAAAATAGATGTTTGGAAGCAAAAGAAGCTGAAAAGAAAGGCAGGCATTATGACATAATGCTATTGAAATATATTTCAAAAGAGTTTTTATTTCCATTCCCAATTCTATCATTCTCCGTTTCCTATCACTTCCTTTCTCGAGATAAAAATGCCATTCGTTGTTATTTTTGAAACCAAATTATAGAAACAGAGATCAAGATTTTACTTAAAGATATGCCGTTTGAAAAGCCACAAAACAGTCAAATAATTTACTGCTTCATTGAAAAAGTGAAGGTAGAGAAAATAGTAATATTGTAATTTTTTTCTTGGTTTATTCTTTAACGTCTTAAATGCCCCGGGCGTATATATACGTTTTTCCGAAGTACGATTCTTTGTACAGTACTGCTACCAGTGAAATTACTGACGCAGTTTGACAGTGCAATAAAATAAACTTGAAAATGATCTTGACAATGTTTTTGAAAGATTTACTCATTTCAGAGTTGGAAGAGAACAGTGGCACTTTCAAGCAAATCTTGTAAATTCTCCTCGGCAGATAAGGATTTAATTGTTGTACAGTCGGTAACAAAAGTCTCCGAACACTAGCAAAAATTCCTATATAAAAAAAGTACACTTAATTCAGTTTTGTTAAATAAATCCTTGTCGAATCCTGTTCTTAGTCAGTCTAAAACTAGGATTCGACAAAGATTTATTTAACAAAACTGTATTAAGTGTACTTTCTTTATATAGGAATTTTTGCTAGTGTTCGGACACTTTTGTTACCGACTGTATTTTTTAAGCATCTAAAATTAGAAATTAATGGAATGTCTTAAGGACTCGACTATGCTTTTAGAAGACCCTGGTCGCTGATACTATTTCAAGACCCTCTTCCTGTTCTAACAAGTTCGGCAAAATGGGCTATTCTGAGAGGATTTTTCCCCCCATAAATTTGAAGCAGTTAGTGTTATGTAATACACTTTTTAAATTTTTATTTAGGTTATACCTTCTATTTTCTTAATTTTTATCAACCTATAAGTAAATCATCAGTTTTATGCTAAAGACAACCACAAAACCGAACAAGTACACTGATCAACCAATAAGATTTTTTTTTTTTTTTTTTTTTAATTTAGGAGAAAATTTAGCAGAAAATTTAACAAATGTTTAAGCTCTTTAATGTGATACGGAAAGAATTTTAATCTGTTTTTGTTTTTACTAGACATATCATGTGAACATTTGTACTACTACTGTACAATTTTTGGAAATGATGCCCCCCTTGACCAGTGTCCTGTGTGTCCGTGACATAATTTAGCTCTGTATGTCTTACCACGTATACATTTGTTACGAGTTAAACTAGGCTTTTAGAAAAAAAGCACACTACTTTATTTCATTCACATGGATATGTAAACTAGGACATATATTCAATTTGAATGGATTAGTTTAAAATAAGTGAAGTGAATTAGGAATATATATATATATATATGTAATTAAACAAATGTTCATAACTTTTTAAGACGTTTAGGCAATTTACCTTTTATGAAATGCCATTATAACTTTTAAAGGAAGTATTCTCCCATGCTTTCTTTTTCAGTTTTACGATTCCTTGAATTAAAAAGATATTTATTAACTGGATGCATGGATTTCTTAATCAATGTTCTAGTTTTCACATTTTTTTTTTTTTTTTTTTTTTTTAAGTAAAAATAAATATGCCTAGCAACCAATACAATATTAAATTTAATAAATTAATGAACAATCTTATAGTTTAAAATGCTACAAGTTTTTAAATGAAATTTCTAAACTTTTCACCGTTTGAAAAAAATAAAAATCTAGAAGATAATTTAGATGAATAAATCCATGAGTTTTGACAAAAGAAAGAATGAAAATAGAAACCACGTTTGTCCATGTCAAGAAAATAGATGCTTCAAAGCGAAAGAAAATGAAAAGATCCTGACATAAAGCTATTGAAATACATTTCAAAAGAGTCTTTATTTCCATTCTCTATTCTATCATTCAGCTTCTAGATATTTCCTTTTTGGAGATACAAATGCCCATCGTTGTTATTTTTTAAATCAAATTACAAAAACATATATCGAGATCTATGCTTTTTCAAAAGCCATGAAAAAGCAATCAAATTACTTAGTTTTATTTAAGAGAAAAGTTGAGTAAACACTAATGTTCCTTTGGATTTTATTCTATAATTTTTGTTATAGTTTTCAAGTGTCTCAAAATGAAAACTAATGGAATGTCTACATATACCTTATGATAGTAATAAGTCCAAAGCGTTCAAAAAGGAAAAAAGTTCATTTTATTCACTTGGTTATTTAAAGTAGGACATCATTCAAATTGAATGAATTAGTTTAAAATAAGTGAGCTAAATGAAGAAACATGTATAATTACACAAAAGAGCAGAGGGGAACAGGGAATACCATTTCTATTTGAACTCACCAGAATAAACTGAAATGTTCTGAATTATTGTGAATTCGATTGCAGAAAAGTTTTATGTGTTGTTAATTTGTTTTGGTGGTTTTATGGTACAATAATAATAATAATAAGTTACATGCAAATTTTTCGTTAAAAAGAAAAAAAAAAAAAAAAAAAAAAAAAAAAAAAAAAACTATTGTAGATTAATATGAAATAGGTTGGTAAAAATAAGTTCATGATTCAGACTACTAATTCACCTCTCCTACTGGAAATGGCATTAGGTTTTCAGTCGATTTTACTGCTTCGTATATAGAATACAGAATTCATAATGCTTACCTCCAAAAAAGTATAAATGGACCAAGCGTGTAATATGGAATAGTTATGAAGGAAAACAAGGAATACTTATTTCCTTGAGGGATAATACGAAATAGCGTAGTATTTTTGCAGATAATCAGGAATAATTACAATATAAACATTTTACTTTGAAATTATTATTGAAAATGAACAATATTGAAAATATTGCTTATATATCAACATTCAACTATTACAAAAATCGCAAATAATATAGATTAGTTGGTATTTCATATTGCCGATTCACCATCTTACAAAATTCGTAATACTTATCTCCAAAGAAGTACAAATTTTGATAAATCATGCTTTATAACACAAAAACTGCTATTCTCATTGACATGAGGTGAACTGCTGTTTATATCTGGGGCCTAGTGAAGAAGTTTAACGTGCTTCCAATAAGGTGCAGCACCGTGCACCGTGCAGATGGGATATAATGGTATTTCATTTTTCCCGATTATTCCATATTCTCCACCGTTTCTTTACATATGTTTATATACACACATACATATATAGACGTCCAATAAGTGTCCAATAAGTTCTTCTACAGAATTTGTATCGTAATGTACAGTCGGTAACAAAAGTGTCCGAACACTTGCAAAAATTCCTATGTAAAAAAGGTACACTTCATACGGTTTTGTTAAATAAATCCTTATCGAATCACGTTCCTAGACTGACTAAGAACAGGATTCGACAAGGATTTATTTAACAAAACCGTATGAAGTGTACTTTTTTTACATAGGAATTTTTTCTAGTGTTCGGACACTTTTGTTACCGACTGTACCCATCAATCGAAAATGATAGTGTCTAATAATTTAAAACATAATATTTTATGAAGTTCTAGAAACTTGTAAAATATGTTTCTTTTTGAAATACAGTCGGCTGCAAAATTATTCGAGCACTAGCCAATAATTCCTATATTTAAAAAGTACACTTAAGACTGTTTTACTAAGTAAATCCTTGTCGAATCATGTTCTTAGACTGATTAAGAACATGACTCGACAAGGATTTATTTAACAAAGCTTTGTATTAAGTGTACTTTTTTTTGGCAAGGATTATTGCTAGTGCTCGGATAATTTTGCAGCCGACTGTATATGAAGAATTACAGAGAAGTAAGTGTCGAAAAATATATTAAAGGAGAAAAGCCGGGACAAATTTTTTGCGCGTTAAAAAATTGGAAGTTAAAAGAGATTTTAGTTTTTACACTATTCATAAATATAGGCAAATATCTTTTGTAGAATATAAGATCTGGCAGACTTCATACTGCATAGACGCCAAAAGTTCTGAAGACGTGCGAGAACGTCTCTAAATAAACATGTAGAGATTTGTAAGAAAATTATCTCGAGACTCTAAAATATCTAAGTCATTGTTGCACAATCTTTTCATAAATAACGTTGGATGCAAAGATTCTTTTTTTAAATAAATGGCGAATATGTGGAATACTACTTGCCATTAAAAAAAAAAAAAAAAAAAAAGAAGAAGAAGAAGAAGAAGATGGAAAAAAGGCGACAGCAACATCTCGTGTCAAGTTGGAGAAGAGTTTCTCTTCTCCAATGGGAAACTTTTTATTGCGGGATAACCACATTACTTTCAAAATGATCGATTTAAGATATATCAAAGGATAAAAAAAGAAAAAGGGTGCCTAGATTTCAAATAGAATTTTAAATAATGGTTTGTGGAGCTTTCTCCAAAAGGGAGAAAACTCCTTTGGTTTTTCCTTAATAAAGAAGTTAATATTGATGCAGAGTTCTCTAAAAAATGATTTTTGCGAAATTTCTTTTACCCAGTTTCCGAAATGTGTACGGAGACGAATATTATTACTATCTGCAAGACGATGCTTCTTCACATACTGAAAATATTGTATAATATTGCCGCAGTGACAATTTGGCAGATTTTCTGCCAAGTAATGAAAGGCCACCAAACTCTCTGGATCTTAATCCATTATATAATTTTGCGCGGGGGTGCAAGTTATAAAGGAGTTCGAGCGAATATGGGAAGAAAATCTTATGGATGCTGTATGTGCTGCTTGCACTAGTTTTGAGAAAAAACCAAACCTTGTAGAAAACTAAAAGATGGAATAATACTAACACACTTGCTATAACAATTACGCACATAATGCTTTTTTTTTTCTTTACCTGGAAATAAAAATTAATGTACTTTTAACAATGAATCAGAATTTTTCGTTTGAAGTTGTATCAAGACTTACAGGGTACCCTTTATTACTTACAAACTTTGAATGAACAGTGCGTTGCCGCTTTGACTACAGCACTCGTGCTTACTTTATTCGCCTGATGAAGGGTCGTGTGTTTTTTCGACCCGAAACAATTGTTGCGAGTTTATTGCATTTTATGGTGCTCATTCAAAGTTTGTAAGTAATATTTTTTACAACGCCAGTTTTGTGGTGCTTTTTTATTAAAGGATACCCTTTATATATACCTATCATTTTAAGGTGTTTAGGCATTTTAGCTTTTACGGACTGCCATTATAATTTTGAAGCGCGACTGTCTCTGAACCTACCCAGTATCTTTTTGAGAATTTTATACTTCACTGGATAAAATAGTTAATTAACTGTTTTCATCAATTTCTAAGTCAATGTTCTTGATTTCAAATCTGTTTTTTTTTTTTTTTTTTTTTTTTTTTAATTCTAGATATCGTCAGATTTTATTTAAAACACTATAATATTCAAACATTTTCATCCCCTCCCTCCCTTTAATCATATTACCAACATAAATATTATTCTTTTCAATAAGCTATTTCTCTGTAAATATATATATAATCAATTGTTCATTTCTTCCAAGTTGTTTAATAATTATTTTTTCATTTTTTCAAACCGTTCTTCGTCTTCTGAAGTCATAATAGGAATTATAAATAGGTAATAGGAATTACTGGATGAGAAGATCATTGTAGTCAGTTTAATGTGATGGAAAGGTTGAAAGTTCAGTACAAAAACAAATTAAATCGTCCATTACTATGTTGTGGCGCTTAAGGCTTACCTTTAAATTAAAGATGTAATCGCTTTGGTTCAACGTAATGGGCTTAAAGTCTATTGGTGACCATGTTTGAAAATATCCCGATAATTCGTCGTATAAAATCATTGCATATCTCTGTTTCTAACACTGTAAAAAAAGTTCCGGCACTTTTCTTGGAAATTTTAGGCAGCAAATGTGCCCAATATTTAGTAATGTTCCTTGAAAATATCAGTAACCATAAAATATACACACATTCAAAATAATACTACATTTCTGAAATCAGGAACGTTTCATGGACGAAAACCTGTTAGTCTCAGGAAACTGCTCCAAACTTATTAAAAACAGGAACGTACCCGATGTATAAGAATAATGTTACTGAATTTTTTTACAGTGAAAAAAAGAAAAAAAAATACATATATACAGAATAATTTTGCATTATACACACTAATCTTAAAAATCAGGATTTCATTTGGTATTTTTAAGATATTCTTTTACATCTTATTGAATTGTAATTAAAATATTTATAGTTTGCTAAATAAATGCATTAAATTTCTAGGTTTCCTATATAAATTTTATCATAAGATAAAAAAAAAAAAAAAAATTAGAAGAATAATCGTAAAGCAAATCTCTTCCTTCCCCTCCTCCTAAAAATCAAAGTTAGAAATACGTTCATTCAATTTTACTTACTCTTTAACTACATTTCATGCGACCATGGAAGCTTCTGCGCAAGTGCGGGTTCAACGAGTCCACTAGTAAAATAGGGGAGTAGAGCTTTTCGTTGAGAGAAAATAAGCGATAAGGGAATACCGAATGACTGGATGTTTACTAAATTCAAACCTGTTGGTCAACTTGGAAACCCTCCAAGATTTTCGACTCGTCCTCACTGCTAGGCGTATGAAACGTGGTTACACAATATTTAAATGTAAAAAAAATAAAATAAATAAATAAATACATAAATAAAAATAAAAATAAAAATCAACTTCAAATATTAAAATAAAAGAATATATAATTTTATTTATTTTAAAAACCAAGCAATACTCCTCAATTGATCTTAAAATCACGAGAAAAAAAAAAAAAAAAAAAAAAAGAAAAAAGAGAGAGAGAGAGATTTTTTAACTGTTTTTAAAAATTTTTCTGAGACATAAAAAGGTCTTATTCTTCTTTTTGCTAATTAATTAAAAAATATTAAATACATTTCCTTCAAATTTGCTTTTAATGAAATGAATTTTACGAATATTCTTTTTAATAATGGTCGATCATTGATTATTTTATTGATTATTTTTACAATTTATTTTATAAATTTAATACATTTTGGAAATTAAAAAATGAATTAGTTTTTTTAATATTTTAAATGAAAATAATATGATGGTGTTTTTCCTCCATAAACTTTTTAAATGTCATATTAAAAGTGTAAGTCATGATCTTACACATTTTTATTTTTTAATTTTATATAATGAGCTTTTTAAATGTTTTCTATATTTTAATAGTTTTTGTACTTTTTTGTTACGACTTTCTTTTTTCTTTCTTTCTTTCTTCTTCTTCTTCTTCTTCGTTTTTTTTTTTTTTTTTTTTTTTTTTTTTTAACAAACAAATTTAACTGATTGTATTCGATTACTACATATTCGATAGAGTGTGCTTTACAATGAGTTTCTAAATTTTGGAACTAAACAATTTCTTATTTATTTATTTATTTATTTTTTAACTATAGTAAATAAAAACTACAGTGGGTGGTTCTATTACTAGTTTATTACTTTTTGCTCTCTGAACACACATATGTAAGAGTATTACTGTAATTATAGAAGTGCTTTGCTACATTTTAAAACACCAATGAACACTATAAATTAATTTCTCATACCCATACTGTCAACAAAGTATTTTTTGAAATTTAATTTTCAGCTCTTGTTTTTCGTATAATATTACGTTTCGAGGTCTCCTGAATATGAAAGTTTTATCAGTTGATATGTATGCATGCCTGCTATCAGCATAACCTAAAAACAAAAAACCCAAGAAAATTCAAATTTGATATTTTCAAATTCGTATAAGGTTCAAACAAAGGTTGATCAAAATTGGCAAGTTCCAAGGCGTATTGTTGGTGAAACTTGTAGGAATAAACTTTTTAATTTAATAACAGCCTTGATTTTTACTTTGCGAACACTATAGTGAGGAAAGTATTGTAATCATGTCAAAAATCCGAATTCGAGATTTTGATGTTTTTATACGTTTTGAGGTCCCCTGAGTCCGTTTTTACTATTTTTACGATGATGTATGTATGTGTGTGTGTATGTGTGTGTGTGTGTATGTGTGCATGTCTGTGAGTGAACACGCTAGCGTCTAAACGCTTTGTTCGATTAACCTGAAAGTTGGTACGCATATTGTAAGTCACCATAGTACGAACCCTATAGATTTTGGTGAATCTAGCACTTATAGTTTTTTTACAGGGACACAAAGAAAAATTCTTTATCATTATGCCCTATGGGAGCAAAATCTTAAAAGTGCGATAGCATCTAAACGCCTTATTCAATTGAACAAAAATTTTATACACATATTATAGATCACAAATACTCAATCTGTATAGATTTTGGAGAATCTAGCACTTATAGTTTTTTTACAGGGACACAAAGAAAAATTCTTTATCATTATGCCTATGGGGCCAAATTTTTAAAAATGTGATAGCGTCTAAACGCCTTATTAATCCGAGCAAAAAAATTGTACACATGTTATAGATCACAGTTGAACTAACTGTATAGATTTCGGTGAATCTAGCACTTACAGTTTTTTTACAGGGATACAAAGAAAAATTCTTTATCATTATGGCCTATGGGACTAAATTTTTAAAAGTACGATAGCATCTAAACGCCTTATTGAATTCAGCTGAAAATTTATATGAGTATTATAAATCACTGTTGCACTAACTATAAGCATTTTGGTGAATATAGCATTTATAGGTTTTTACAGGGACACAACGAAAATTTCTTTGTCATTATGATCTATGGGCTCAAAGTTCAGTAGCGTTAAATAAAACAACGTGTAATAGATGGAGAAAAATACTCAAACACTCTATTATGGTTTTCTCTCTTTTGTTTGTTTAACAACTACTCTTTCTTTATCTACAAAACTGTTAATTACTCAATGTTCGGAAAGTCGAGTGGAGTCACTCCAGATTTTTTTTTTTTTTTTTTTTTTTTTTTTTTTTTTTTAATAAATGTAAGTAACATAACTCAACGGGGGGATTTAGGTATTACCCCCCCCCCCACACACACACGCACAGAGCTATATGTAAAATTAAATTGTTCCTAAACCTAATTTATATTATTTTTATTGTAGGCTGAAATTTATTATCTTACCTCAATGGTGCCTTAATGTGCAATATATATTTTTATTATTGAAATGCCGGGTAACAGAACTCGTCTGAGTGACACACCAGATTAAGTTTTATTAAAATTTTATTGTTTAGGTTGAAAGTTAGATATATAGGACAACTAATGTCAGAAGTTATTTTGAATATAGTGAAAATTAAGAAATTATCCTAAAGAAAAAGTGCTAGATTTCATTTCGTTTTGACAGTTACAATGTCATAAGGGATTTTTCACGTGTCACGTGTTTAATTTTGTGATCCAATTGTATCACTCACATAATAATAAAAAAAAAAAAAAATGGTTTTTATTAAAAACTTTAGGAGAACTCACAATTCTTAGTAAATAAATAAAATTATTTTATAGTTATAAGAATCACGTATTTAATTTAGAGGTACAATTATGTCACACACATTTTAAAAATTAATTTTTTTGGAAAACCACTTATGCAATTCATAACTCTTAGAAAAACATAAAATTCAACTTATTATTATTATTATTTAAAATAACTATCTTAATTTTTATTCGATTAAAATATATTTTTGAAATAATTTTCTGTGCATATTTAAATTTCAACCTGTGCAGTAAAGAAGTGCCATTTTTCTTGCATGCACAGTTAAAAGGAAAAAAAAAAAAAAAAAAAAAAAAAAAAAAAAAGAAAGAAAGAAAAGAAAAAAAGGAACAAATACTTATATTACAACGAAAATTAAACGTATGCATATTACGTTTAAAATTAATATTTTTGAAACGTTCGGTCAATGTTCTGCTGATTTAAAAAAAAAAAAAAAAAGTATAAAAACTTTCTTGCTGTAAGAAAAATAAATAAAATAAACAATAATAATAACAATAAAAATATATATCTTTCTCAATATCATTGGTATTTCGACAAAAATCATAGTAATATCGTATATTATAAGTGAAATTATGAATTAAAATTACAGGTGTGAAAATTTTTTTACGATATTATGTCTTTTTATAATACAGAATAACAAATGAATTTTTGGAAGCTTATATTTATATTATATGTTGTTTATATATATGTGTGTGGGTCAAACCTCAGAAATTAATTTTCATTCACTTCCTACCATCCAACTGAGCAGAAATTTTGCATTTTGCGCAACACAAAAAGCAATACATACTAAACAAACGCTCAACAAAGGACTTAAGTGTTGAGATCCCAGTAACGATGGGGAGCCAACTTCAGTTCAAAATATACTTTCTGTCATTTGATTGAGCTGTAGTTCTGCATACATGTATATTATCCACATACACTGAATTGGCGTTTTCGGTGCAGTTTAAATAACTTGGTGTGTCACTCGCACGACTTTCCCTCACCCTGCATTTCAATACTATACAGACAGATTTCAGATTTAGACGTAAAATAAATAAGATAAGATAGTAAGTTCTATTTAGTTAAAAAATAAGTTGAAATAGGTTTATAGACAGTTTTATTTGACATATTAAGTGGTTGTTGGTATGCAGAATTTCATTTTTAACACTTTCAAACCAGGTGGAAAAGTATTTGACTTCGGTTTGTCTATCTGTCTGTCTGTCCGCGCTCTAACTCCCGTAAATATTTATGGACTTTCTTGAAACTGATATACGTTATTCATGTTTACTATCGGATGTTTCCTATTGAAAATAGAGTGAGAATCTTTACTGGTTTGAGTACAGGGACACCCGAAAGTATTTGAAAGCATTGTGCTCTATGAGAGGTATTTCTATAAATTATATTTTAATACCGTTACTTTCACAAATCTTAATGAAATTAAAATACGTTATTCAAGTCAACTCTCGGTATTCCCCATTTAAAATGGAGTAAATACCATCACTGGTTTGTATACAGGGACACCCGACATTATTCAAGAGCACTGCATTCTATGAGAGGTATTTCTATAAACCAAATTTGAAGAATTTTACTTTGCACAAATCTTAATAAAATTAAAATGTATTATTCCTATGCACAAAAGAATGCTTTCCATAAAATGCAGTATGATTAGCATTAGATTTACAGGGCCACACAAAAATATTCAGTTACATCAATGGGTATTATTAGAAATTTGCTTGAATTGCATTTTCGTTTATATTAATCATTTGTATCGTTTTCTAAATGTTTTTAACACTTTCCAATAAAGGCGAAAATTGTTAATAACTTCAGTTTGTCTGTCTGTCTGTCTATCCACGCTCTAACTCACGTAAATATTCATGGAATTTTTTGAAACTGATATATGATATTCAAGTTCACTATCGGTTGTTCCCTATTGAAAAAGGAGTGATTATCCGCACTGGCTTGTGTACAGGGACACCCAAAATTATTCCAAAGCATTGTGTTTTATGAGAGGTGTTTTTATGAACTATATTTTAATTCCTTTATTTTAATTTGTTTAAGTTCACTATCGGATGTTTGCTATAGAAAATAGAGTAAATACCACCTGTAGTTTGTGTACACGGACACCCATAAGTATTCCAAAGCATTTGTTCTATGAGAGGCATTTCTATAAGCCAAATTTAACTAGTATGTTGTGGCCACCACAAGACTTTCTTCTATATTTTCCTATACATATTCAATCAGTAACAATATTAAAAAAAAAAAAATATGATTTTTTTTTTCCTTTTTTTTTTTTTTTTTGTGAAAATTAATACATATTCAATCACTAACAATATTAAAAAAAATCGATAACTTTGTTTTAAATTATCACAGATTTATAGTTCAACCATTCGTTTTAAAGGTATTGACGAGACCTTTCGAATGATACCCATCTTCAAAATTTACCCCCCCCCCGGGGGGGTACTTCCCCCCAGGGGGGGAAGCGATGCCCCCCATGCACAAAATTTTTTTCCTAGATACGTACTACTATTATCAATAATTCATATTAATTTTACAAACACAAGTGTAAAATAACTCTTATTATGCACATTTATACGAATTTTTGTCCTATGCTGCCATGTTAAAAATTTAGATAAAATGCTATCACAGCGCCACCTGTTGAGCTATTGATCCCCAAATATAATCAGCAACAGTTTATGTCGGGGACCAACTAAATACCAAGTTTGGTAAAATTTCGTTAAAAAAAAAAAAAAAAAAAAGAATTTTTTTCTTTTTTTTTTTTTTTTTTTTTTTTTTTTTTGGTTAAAAGGAAAAAAAATCGATAACTTTGTTTTAAATTATCACAGATTTATAGTTCAACCATTCGTTTTAAAGGTATTGACGAGACCTTTCGAATGATACCCATCTTCAAAATTTACCCCCCCCCCCGGGGGGGTACTTCCCCCCCAGGGGGGGAAGCGATGCCCCCCATGCACAAAATTTTTTTCCTAGATACGTACTACTATTATCAATAATTCATATTAATTTTACAAACACAAGTGTAAAATAACTCTTATTATGCACATTTATACGAATTTTTGTCCTATGCTGCCATGTTAAAAATTTAGATAAAATGCTATCACAGCGCCACCTGTTGAGCTATTGATCCCCAAATATAATCAGCAACAGTTTATGTCGGGGACCAACTAAATACCAAGTTTGGTAAAATTTCGTTAAAAAAAAAAAAAAAAAAAAAAAAAAAAAAAAATACGATTTTTTTTCTAAGTTTTTTTTTTGTTAAAAGTAAAAAAAATCGATAACTTTGTTTTAAATTATCACAGATTTATGGTTCAACCATTCGTTTTAAAGGTATTGACGAGATCTTTCGAATGATACCCATCTTCAAAATTTAACCCCCCCCGGGGGGGAACCGATGCCCCCCCCATGCACAATTTTTTTTCCTAGTTAACTACTACTATCATCAATAATTCAAATTAATTTTAGAATCACAAGTTTAAAATAACTCTCATTATGCCCATTTATACGGAATTTTGTCCTATGCTGCCATGTTAAAAATTTGCATAAAATGCGATTACAGCGCCACCTGTTGAGCTATTGATCCCCAAATCTAATGGGCACCAGTTCATGTCAGGGTGCAACTAAATACCAAGTTTGGTTAAATTTCATTCGTATGTTTGTGAGATACAGCGTCCACAAAAAAATGATACAGACAGACAGACAGACATTTTCTAAAAACTATCAATTCGTGTTCAGGACATCCCAAAACGTGTAGATCCGTCAAAAAACGGAGGTCGAAAATTTTCGCGAATCCAATACTTTCTCTATATTACATATAGAAGAAAGTAAAAAACTTTACTTCGAACAAATCTTAATAAAATTGAAATACACTGAAAATAAATTCTGGAACTCCCATCTAGAATCTAGATTGTGGCTCTAGAAAAAATAGTTCCCTGCCATCCTTATAAATTCTAGTCTCTTTTGAAAGAGAGTTCTAGAAATCCCTATTAGAATTCTAGAGCGTTTGCCTGTATTCTCGAGGGCAAAGTTATTTAAAAATGTCTGCAAATAAATGCCAATACAAGAGGCGGGTTTCGGCAACTATAATCTTGGTTTATTACCCAATTCTAGAAAATCCAGCGAGAATTTCTCGCAACACAAAAGATTCAGAATATTGTTTCACGAACTAGAAATGTGTAGACTAGAAATTCTCGATCATTTCGTCTATTCAGTTTATTGGCGTGCCTAATGCGCATAGCTCGGAAATCTATATTTCTAGTTAAAGGATTTAGAAAATGACCACTTATTCATTCTCGATGAATGCGGTATATATTTTTTCTCATTGTACGTATGTTATTCATATGCACAAAAGAATGCTTTCTACATAATGTAGTATGATTAGCATTAGACTTACAGGGCCACACAAAAATATTCATTTACACTGAAGGCTTTTATTACAAATTTGCTGAAATTGCACTTACGTTTACATTAAGCGATATAACACTTTTTAACATTTTTTAAATGGAAATATGATTTCAATTTAAGTATCTATCTGTCTGATTGTCCCCCTGTCTCTCTGTCCATCTGTCCGCTCCAGCCTCCGTAAATATTTTCAGAATTTTTACAAAATTACATATGTTATTCAAATTCACTGTGGAATGTTCCCTATTTTAAATGACATTAATAGGTCCTGTGCAACTGGTTTGTGTACAAGGACACCCATAAAATGCGAATGCATTCCATTTTAGAACAAACATATTTATATAAATTACATTTAAAGAACTTTCTATTGCAAAAATCAGAAAGATATTGACATTGATTCTTAATATGCTAAAATAATATTTTATATAGAATATGATTCTGTTATCCTTCAGATTTACAGGCTACATTAAAATATTCAGATACATTATGGGCTGCAGTTAGAATATAAGGGCTTCGTTTTCTTTAGTGTTAAGCATTTTTAACACTTTCTAACAATGTTTAAGGATGATAGGAATTCAGCTAGTCTATTTGTACAGAGGCTGTTCGCACATTTTTTAGACGATTTTGATGGAGTGTACTGAAACAATTTCACCCATATTTCGTGTTTTTTTTTGTTCAGTTTGATAGCCCTTGTTCTTTTGTAATTTCTATGATAATAATGCTTTATACAATATCGGAAGAGATATATTTTTCTACTCCTCTTGAACGGCTTTCCAAAGTCCACAAAGCGTTGTAGGTCGGTGTTTGGATAATGCTGATTTTAAGAGTCGAAAAACACAAAAATCCAACACTGATACATCAGGAGATTTAGCAGGAATATCAGTGAAGGGTATGGTTTTAATTCCCGTTTTTTGTTCCATTTTTTTTCTAGAAAAGCAATTGCGGATTGTGATGTGTGGCTGCTTGTTTTGTCTTGATACAGTTCAACGGATTGATAGCATTGTGGATAAAGATCTGGATTTTCATTTTTTAAAATTGGAATTAAAATGTGTTCTTGAGAGTATTTAGAGCTGATTTTGACATTTTTGTCACATTATTTTTTTTGCTTTTATCTTGCGCTTGTATGAAAAACCAGTGACAATCATAAATCCTTTAGAAATTCTCTGAACCATGTAGCAAATATTTTTTCTCCACTTTTGTGATAATAAATTGATCTTTTTGTATTACAGCCACTTAAATAGACCCAAGATTCATCTATTGTTGCAACATTTTTCCATTTTTCTTCTGATAAATGCTTTGCATAACGATTTCACTAAAAACTCTCTTTGGAAAAAGCGGAAACGTATCCTTCCATCCACTGCCTTTTTAAAAGCGCATTTTTGCATCTAAACAAAAATTCTAAATATCAGAAGATAAATAAAACTTTCAAAAATATAACTGTTTTGAAAATAAAATTCTCCATGCAAACGATTTTTTCTTACTGCGAAATAAAATCGTCTAAAAAATGTGCGAACAGCCTCTGTATGCCTTTCAGAACTACTGTCTATCCCTTGTGTGATTACGTAGACGAAGAGTATTGAACGTTATACAATACAACAATTATGTACATTTGGAAAGTGTTAATAATCAATGCGTACCGCATGTCTTGCGTTCTTGTTTTTAGAATCATTCGTAACGAGGTAGCGGCACCCAGTGATGATTTTTTGGCTTATGATTTGATGATTTTTTGGATACATGTGGGACAGTGATTGCTACGAAACCAAGTTTTGTGCGTTTTAAGATTCATGTAAAGTGAGGCAGTGGCAACCAGTGTTTCTTTTTTCTTTTTTTTTTTTCATATGAGCGAACCGTACGTACACGCCTGATAGAGATTGCTGCGGAACCAAGTGTTGTGCGTTTTGAGATTCATACACAGCCACGTACCATTAAATTTACAAGTAATGCAAGTACCATTGTAAAGGTATTGCGCACTGTGGGAAATATGAAATAATAATTATGTTGATATTGAACAAATATGGTAAAAATAATTAAATTAATTAAATTACACTTCAATATTATAATAAATGACTAAATTGCTCATATTAAATTACTAAAATCTTTTAATTTTATTTATAGATTTTTCTCCAAAAAAAAAAAAAGGTGCTTGCGTATAACTTTGTGCAGCTAATTCGATAATTCGAGATATTTGATGTACTTTAAAAACATAAAATCTTTAAATATATCAGAGCTTATTTTTGCTTAAATCAATATGTTTGTATCATTAACCATCATTTATATTATAAACCATTTTTTCATGAAACTTCTTTAGTAAATATAAGAGGTTGCAAATTAATCATTCTATTGTAATTTATACAGAAAGACAAGATAAATTATGCATATTTTAATATTTTATTGACGTTAATTCTCTTTTAATTATAAATGAAAAGAGAAAAAAAGAAAACCATATGTTGTCTAAGAAAATTTCAGACTCTCCCTGATACAAAGAATGGAATTTTGAAAAAAAAAAAAAGTATATTTTTATTTATAAGTCTTATCTATTTTTTGTATAATTTTGTGAAAATATCGTTAACTTCTTTTAAAAGTAGTCTATTAATGCGATTTTGATTTACCTTGGGATAATTATATTTTGAATTAATGACAAATTATTTTATTTATGACTACATGCATCTAAATATTCTTTTTTTTTAATTATTCATTAATCATAATTAATAATTATTTCGTAATTACATATATATATATTTGTGTGTGTGTGTGTGTGTGTATAACTGTATAAAGCGAAAAAATCTTACTTTACTTTACACTATATGCTTTCAAGTTAATGAAGTAGAATGATGGAGTATATTATCTTCTATAACGAATATAATGCTGTTCAGTTGTTTTTAATGTATGAAGAAACCTGCCATTACTGAAAAAAAAAAAAAAAATCTGCTGTGTAACAGCCACACGATTTCCATTACTCACTGTTACGCATAATATACATTCTTTTAGGTAACACTGTGGTCGGAAGATATAAAATTGACTTCACAAATTAAACATTTAACAATTTCATTGTCAAGGAAAACTGAAATACATGCGTCATAAAGACATATAAAACAGAGTTTACATAGTGAGTTAAAAAAAAAAAAAAGTAGAGTCGGTTTCAGAAACACCCATTTCCGAGACCTAATACTGACCTATTTAACAATTCTACTAACCCAAGTAACTAAGTATTATTCCGAAGGGTTTTTATAGGAAATTTGAAGAAATTCGATAGAGCCGTTTTCGAGATAACCACTTTCAGCCCCACTTCCGATGACTGTTAAATATCTTACGAAATATGAGCATTTTTACTAAATAATTTTTAACTATACATGCGTAAGCTTTTAAAACGTTCCATTTGCATAATTTAATTGCTAAAATTATTGAGCTACTTTGATGAAAATCCTGAACAAATATAGTGCAAATTCAAAAAGTTATGAGTTATAGAATGAACAAAATTTCAGATTCTCTCAAAGAAGAAGAAGAAAAAAAGGAAGAGTATAGAGTTTTTTATCAATATTTATTTATGATCAGCGAACACTGTATTATCAATGGGAATTACCAATTATATTTCCATGAATATATATTATAGCCTCTAAAAAAATTATACAGATAATTAAAAAATCCAAAACGAGTGGCCCTCTTTTCCTTTTCGGGACAAAATTTTTGCTGAAATATATGAGGTATAATATGTTCGTTATACTGCCAAAGTTACAAGACAATTCCTGCAGAATGTTTCTAGATATTTGAAAAAACGTCTAAATTCGAAAGTGTCTAAATACGTATTGGTAGATGGTGTATTTTAAAACGAATAAATAAATAAATAAATTAATAAATAAAGCCATATTTTAATAAATTTGCGCATTTCTTGAAATTATTAGTAAAAAATATTTTACTTTAAAAGGATTTCTCAAATATATATATTTGTGAAAGTTCCTCCGTTCACTAGTTTGTTTATTTGTACCATATAAAAAAATCACACCTTTTGAAGGATTCAAATAAAAGTTGGCACACATGTTCCTTAGCACTTGGAAGGAGTCATGCTATTAAAAAAACACCTCCCTACAAGATGGCAATTTGAGAACCACTTAAGTAAAAAACATGGTAATAGAATATCTATATCTTCATGGTAAAAAACTAGATATTCGGCATGGAAACTCAATCATGTCCCTAATCATTACGCTATTAAAAATTTCCTCCATTTCAACCCTTTACAGCGCACTACCCTTTAAAGTTGGAATTTCAACAAAAAAAAGTTGCAAGCTATCTACCTAGGTCTAAAGAAGTACACAGGTATAATTTTGTAAAGATAGCATTTACCGCTTTAAATCTGTGGGTGTTCCATCAGCGGGAACACTGTGCCACTAGAGCTCTGAAAAGTGCGTCTAAGAGCATCGCAGTGAAGCGCGTAAATGAGTAGAAGATTTTGCATATGAATTAAAAAACACTGTATTATACCTGTGTAGTAGAATTAGCATGACCCATGGTGCATCACGGGGAGGCCTGTTACTCTACAACCCCAAAAAAAAAAAAAAAAAAAAAAAAAATCTTGATTATATGATTTTTTATGAAATAATTTGATATTTACAGTTAGAATACATATATACAAGTCCTATGTGCAAAAATATTTGCAATTAGTCTATTTTTTAGCTTTATGAAATTTTTGGAAGCATGTCACACTCTTTTGGTAGAAGCACAAAGCAACATTGCAGGTTTTGCACATAAAACTAGTTTTGTGCGATTTTTTTTTTTTTTTGTATATATAAACAACCAACACTCCCTCGCAGCATCTGATAGTTTTACGTCATTCCCTCGAAACACAGAAACACAGAAAAACAGAGAACGTAAACACAGCTGTCTTCTCTCATTATTGTTTTCGGTTTCATAATATGAAAAACGCTAGTGTCGCAGTGTTCCAGGAGATGGAACACCTTTTTTTATTCAACGATTCCTCGTATGTTTCCTGTATAAAAAATTAAAAATAATATAGAATGAATAATTTAGAGTACAGCCAACGATATAACATAGAAATATTTTTTCAAACAATCTTTTTTGTATCACAAAAAAATATACAAAATTTCTTGTAAATACGAGGATTTAAAAATAACGCGTCCCAGCTAAATATCATGGATTGCCTGGTGTAGTGATGCCATCTATGGATGAAAAGGAAAGTTTAAAGTGAAAAATAAACCTATTTTTATGCATTTTCAATTGAATTTAACGGTTGGAGACGCTAGCGAAGTTAGGTGTTTCATGTAGTGGAACACTGTACGGCAAAGGGTTAAACTGCACAGCGTATCTCATTTTCCACCCTCTACATCACCTCTTATAAGATAGTTGAGCCACTTTTAAATAATATAGTAAATAAGATGTTGAATGTAGACGATTCATGCCAAATATCAAATTTATAGATTAAGCGTTTATAATTTGCACCCACTTTCTACTCAATTGCAACTCCCTTTAACCCTTTGCCGTTCAGTCTTCCACTACATGGAACACCTAACTTCGCTAGCTTCTCCAACCGTTAAATTCAATTGCAAATGCATAAAAATAGGTTTATTTTTTACTTTGAACTTTCCTTTTCATACATAGATGGCATCACTACACAAGGCAATCCATGATATTTAGCTGGGACGCGTTATTTTAGATCCTTGTATTTACAAGAAATTTTGTATATTTTTTTTTGTGATACAAAAAAGATTGCTTGAAAAAATATTTCTATGTTATATCGTTGGCTGTACTCTAAATTATTTATTCTATATTATTTTTAATTTTTTATACATGAAACATACGAGGAATCGTTGAATAAAATAAGGTGTTTCATCTCCTGGAACACTGAGACACTAGCGCTTTTCATATTATGAAACCGAAAACAATAATGAGAGAAGACAGCTGTGTTTACGTACTCTGTTTTCCTCTGTTTCGAGGGAATGACGTCAAGCTATCAGATGCTGCGAGGAAGGGTTGGTTGTTTACATTAAAAAAAAAAAAAAAAAAAAAAAAAAAAAAAACGCACAAAACTAGTTTCATGTGCAAAACTTGCAATGTTGCTTTGTGCTTCTACCAAAAGAGTGTGACATGCTTCCAAAAATTTCATGAAGCTAAAGAATAGACTAAATGCAAATATTTTTGCGCATAGGACTTGTATATATGTATACTAACTGTAAATATCAAATTATTTCATAAAAAATCATATAACCAAGATTTTTTTTTTTTTTTTTTTTTTTTTTTTTTTTTTTTGGGGGGGGGGGGGGTGTAGAATAGTAGGCTTCCCCGTGATGCATCATGGGTCATGCTAAATCTACTACACAGGTATAATATAGTGTTTTTTAATTCATATGCAAAATCTTCTACTCATTTACGCGCTTTACTGCGATGCTCTTAGTCGCACTTTTCAGAGCTCTAGTGGCGCAGTGTTCCTGCTGATGGAACACCCACAGATTCAAAACGGTACATGCTATCGTTACAAAATTATACCTGTGTACTCCTTTAGACCTAGGTAGATAGCTTTCAACTTTTTTTTGTTGAAATTACAACTTTAAAGGGTAGTGCGCTGTAAAGGGTTAAAAAGTGTCTGAGCTAGGACATTAATATTTATTATGATATTTCTTTAAAGAAACTTATATTCACTATTAAAAATTTGCTGAATTGGCTTAAATGGTGGTAAAATATAAGGGTCAAAAGAAAGGGCTCTTTTGTGCAATTCGAAAACTGTTTGAGCTAGAAATTTGGTAATTGTATGAAAATTCTTCATTTAACTTCATTGCGCCTTTGGGTTGATGGAGATTATGGGAAATACCCTAGGTCGATTTCGGTAAATGGTAAATTTCGGCGATTAGTAGATGTCATCTGTATACAAATATGAAAGTCTTTTTTGGTTGTCTATTACAGAAATCGGTATCATTTGATGCATTGGAATGAAAATTGACACACATTTTTCTTAGCAAGTGGAAGGAGTCATTACGCAATTAAAAAGTTGGGACCAAAGAGGAATGGGGGAAAAAGGGGCTAAGATATGCAACTGAGAATAGCATGAGCTAAAAACTTGAAATCTAGTATAAAAATTCTTCTTTGAGTTAATGTTTACTACTCTGTTGAAATGTTGCTCAATCCCGTTCAAAGAGATGGAATATGGGTGAAAAAGATGGTGTATTGTGCAATTTGGGAACTGCTTGAACCAGAAACGTGATATTTTGTACGGACCTCTCTAATTTAGTCTATATCGACTACGCTATTAAATTGTTTCTCAAGTTCTTGAAGAAAGGTGAAATCGGGTTTATAAAAGGTGATGTGGTGAGCAAAATGGAAACCCCATGTAAAAGAAACTTGCTATTTGGTATGAAATTTCTTCATTTAGGCTCTTAATGACTACGCTATAAAAAATGCTTTATTTCCTCTAGAAGTCGGTGAACTGAAGAAGTGGGTAAAATAGGGATGTTGTACACTTTAATTAGAAACTTAGAGTTTTTAATTTTATACTTACTACAGTAATAAAAAGTTACTAAACCCACTTTAAAAAATTTAATTGTCGAGTAAATTTGGGTATATATATATATATATATATATATATATATATAAATCTACTTCAAATTACAAGGAGGTGATGAGTATAGAAAAATAATCAGAAAAATATATTAACACGTAAACTAAATAAATTAATCCTCTCCTTTATATTTTCTGTTATTACTAAATAGCTCTCTATAGATTGATTCTTATTGCCCCTTTGCCGAAATACTGCTCTATTTGTTAGTAATTATAATGCTTATATAAATCTAATAATGTGTGCATTACGATATCTTCTTTTATTACCAAATGAAATAAATTGCAAAACAGTTTAAAAAAAAAGAAAAATAAAAGGAAGTGTTCTAGTCCATATGCGGCTATACTGTAAGCAAAAATGCACGTGTAGAGAGAGCAAATTTACAAATACACCCCCTTATACTTAATAAATAAATAAAATGTAAAATTACTTTCGTTTATTGGAAAAGTTTCCATCAATGCGTTTGGAATATTGTTTTTCTTCAACATTTCATTTCATTTACTTTTTTTTTTTTATTAAACAAATACATTTATTTGCTTTTTAACATTCTAAGGAGAATGGACTAGTTCTTCTTTCTTTCTTTTTTTTTTTTGAAGGAAATGTATGCAAATCCAATGGGCTGTGTTATATTTTGTTATTATTCAGCTTTACGTCTATTGCCGAATAAAACATTCGCACGGGAATATATATGATGGCCAATAACTGAGGAAAAGCTTGGATTATTTGAAAGAAAAACATAACAAAAATTCAATATTTCCCTTGATATCTCGTAGTTATCCCTGAGATGAGAAACTCAAGTGTCAGCACAGAAAGCAAATACTGAAGATTCAGAAAATATAACGAAATAGCCATAAGATTTCTAGCCTATACAGAAGTATTTTATTGACAGACAATTACGCTGTCTTTATAAACAATGCATAGGCGTATACGTCGTTTTCTTCCGGATCACGAGCGAATAAAATGTTTTTAGCTTTTTCTGAATATATTGTGTTCGTAATAAAAGAATAAATGGAGATTATTTTTTGGTAAGTAGATTTAAGAATAAGAACATATTCTAAAGTTACTGTTATAAATTTTAAAAAACTAGTATAACTTCTAAATTTAAGAATTTTTTTTTTTTAATTTTTTCATCTAATTGGAGATTTATTTTGCAAATTTTATCATTATTATTGATAAAATACTTAAAAGAAGGCTGGATAATTGGCATTTTAATTATAAAATATTTGACACTCCAATTATTGATAATAACAGGAGACTTGGCGTTGGAATATTAAAACCTGAATAAACTACTACGTCAGAAACGCCAAAGAAAAATATTTGAGATGCATACAGCTGTTTCGGTAGCCTTAAGCGTGCCGTCTTCAGTGCGAAAATAATTCTGAAGCTGGAGAAGTGTTCGTATATATAGGAGAGGGACCGAATTTAGTTCAACCAATGGGAAAACGGAAAAGGTGGGGAGTGCGGCCAATAGGAATTTAGGCATGTCTAAATTCCTATTGGCCATTCTTAAAAAAAAAAAAAAAAAAAAAAATCTGTTGTGAAACAACCACACGACTTCCATTACCCTCTATTACACGTATTATATGCATTTTTTGGAGATAATGTGATCAGAAAATATAAAACCGATTTAACGAAATAGAAACCTAAAATATTTCTGGTAATAGAAACTTAATAAACACGTAATGGACATATAAAACAAAGTTTACACAGCGAGTTAAAAAAAAAAAAAAAAGGTTGAGTTATTTTTTGAAACATCAATTTCCGAGATGTAAAACTGACCTACTTAAGCAGGATAACTGTTAATTTTCCTGTAATAACCACGTAATACACGAGAAAGGACATCTAAAATGGATTTATGTAGCAGTTTCCAAGAAAATCGTTAGAGCCGTTTTTGAGATATGAATTTTTACCAAAACTTTTTATACTCAATTTTTGACCGGAAAACAATAATTACATACAAAGGATATTTAAAAGGGAGTTAAAAAAAATATATCCGTACCGCCGTTTTTAAAGGAACGCACTTGCGAGACCTGAAATTGAGCTATTTATGTAGGACGCCTGTCAATTTTCCTGAACTAATCAACTATATCATTCGAAAGGACATTTAATAGAGTGTTTATATAGCAACTTTGAAGGAATCGTTAGAGCCATTTTTGAGGTACGAACTTACGGTCCCACTTCCGGTTTTCCAATTTTCACGAATATTTGGAAAATGCATCTGAACACCAGAGTTGTCTCGATTCTGAAGCTTTGTAGTTCTATCTATATTAGTTTCGGAGATATGATAGTCAGAAGATCCCCCCCCTCATACACACACACACACACTGATCAATTGCTAATTGATCAAACTAATTTTTTGGACTCAGGAGACCTTAAAACTTTTAAATCAAGTGAAAACTCGATATCGAATTTTTGGACAGAATACAATATTTCTATTACCTACGGTAGTCGGGTAATGAAAATAATAATAATAAAATTAAATATAACTGATATATTATTGAAGTTTATTGAAGTATATGTAATAACACGTTTAATAATAAAAGCATTGTTTTTATAATTATAACATTATTTATGACTATTTAAGGTTTAATTAGTTGAAGGAAATTTTTATTACTATTTTATCACATATTAGAGGGAAAATGGAACGTTTGTTATGTTGTTTCAATGGGCAGATACTTATACAAATCTATTATGAGCACACTAAGACATCTTTGATCCTAGTGCAAGAAAAAAATTCTAAAGCATTTAAAACGTAGAACAAAAAAGAACGTATTTTAGTCTATACGCAGCTATATTGTTTGCAAAACTGCATGTGTACAATTCTAATAAAAAAACTACACCTTCTCCATCTCCACTAAAAAAGTCAAACGTTATTTTTTTTTTCTTCCAATATTGGTAAAGCTCCAATTATTGCGTGCTGATATTTTATTATTTTTTTTTAAATGCTCTTTTCTATTTTACTTTCTTCTTTGATAAATATATATTTTAAAGATTTATAAAAAGAAAAATTTCCATAAGTTAACACATGCAGCTGCAATGGATTGTGTTCAGTTTTCTTAGCATTCAGCTTTATGTTTATTACTGAATAAAATATCCTCACAAGAATATTTATGATGGTCTACTGCGAAAAAGACTGACATATTTGAAAGAAAAACAGAATAAAAATTCAATATTTCCCCTGATATTTGGTGCTTATCTACCCGATGAGAAACTCAAGTGTCAGCACAGAAAGCAAATACTGAAGATTCAGAAAATATAACGAAATAACCAAAAAATTTCTAGCCTATACGCAGGAGTACTTTATTGACAGACAATTACACAGTCTTTATAAACAATGCATAAGCCTATATGTTATTTTCTTCCTGATCACGAGCGAATAAAATGTTTGTAGCTTTTTGTAAGTATATTGTGCTTGTAACAAGGAAAAAAAAAGAAAAAAAAAAAAAAAAAAAGATAAATAAATAAATAAATGAAGTTTATTTCTCTGGAAGTAGATTTTTGAGTAAGATCATATTTTGAAGCTACTGTTCTAAATTTTGAAAAGATAATGAAATTCTTAAATTTAATAAAAAGAAATTTCTGTATCATTTTCTTTGCATCTACAGAATGAAATTATTTATTTCATTATATATTTTTTTATATAGTATACTAGCAGACCCGGCCACGCGTTGCTGTGGCTATGTTATACGTTGAATTATAATGTAGTAAAATATTCAATATATTAAAATTATTATTTACGAATAAAGACCATCCTTGATAACATCCTTGATCTTAGCAGACTTAGCCCGCTTCGCTGGTCCCTATTTTTAAATGATTCACTATAATTAAAGAATTCTCAAAATTGCATTAATTTTTAACATGTGAAAAAAAAAGAGAAAAAAGACATCTGATCGGGAAAAATGTTCGACACTCATAATGAATCCATATATTATCGAAAGGAAAATGATATAAAATACAAAAAAATCTTCTCTCATTGGTGGAATAATCTGTTCGGACCCCCACTGCCTGCGGCAGTGTATACCTGCGCAAACCATGCGCACCGTTTCTTCATCCACCGTTCCCGCCCTTCTTAATAACTCTATACTTTCGAAAATATCCGCAATCGATTTATCGGGCCTTAAAACTTAATAATACTAATTTTCAAAGTTCTAACTCTTATTTCTATTATTTTGCCCCTTTGCCCTCCCCCCTCCCACTATTCTAAATAATTTTACAAATTCGAAAATATCTACAGTTTATTTGTAGGTGTCAAAAACCTGTATGCACCAATTTGAACGATCTAACTATATTTTTATTTTTTGCCCCTCTGCCCCCCTTCCCGCCCCTCCTAATAAATTTACAAATTCGAAAATATCCGCAATCGATTTGTTGGTATCAAAAATTCTATGCACCAATTTTGAATGATCTAACTCCATTTTTATATTTTGCTCCTCTGCCCCCCCCCTTTCCCGCTCCTCTTAATAATTTTACAAATTCGAAAATATCTGCAATCGATTTGTTCGTATCAAAAACTTCTATGTACCAATTTTTAGCGATGTAACTCTATTTTTATTTTTTTGCCCCTCCGCCCCCTTACCCGCCCCTCCTAATAACTTTACACTTTCGAAAATATCCTCATTCGATTTGCAGGCCTCTAAAACCTCTCTATACCAATTTTGAACAGTCTATCTGCATTTCTATTTTTTTTTTTTTTTTTTTTTTGGTTGTTGTTGTTTGTTTGTTTGTTTGTGAAATCACGTTTTGGCCCCTCCCCCCCCTTTTGGGAGGCGAATTTTGCAATAAAAACTATCCTATCTCTCAAGTTGGACCAAATTGCACACAGTGTCCAAATTTCATTAAAATCGGCTCATTAGTTTAGGAGTTCATCGCGGACAAACATAATAAATTTTATATATAAAGATATATATATATATATATATTATATTAAATTATAAAGTTTTGATCAATGAAGCACAAATAAGTAAAAAACAGGATTAATTTCACTGTATTATCTTCATTATAATATGAATTCAATTTACACTTCAGTCTAAGTAACACGTGGCCGGCTATGCTAACACCAAAAATTTAAAAAGTGGAAATAATTGAATTATACGAAATTTATTAATAGGTTAAAAAGTTGAAGATTCTTTGTGTAGATGGCAGCACCAAATATATTTCAGCTTTCATTTCAACCCAGTCGAAAGGTATCGACATCTGTTAAGTGGAAATAATTGAATTATACGAAATTTATTAATAGGTTAAAAAGTTGAAGATTCTTTGTGTAGATGGCAGCACCAAATATATTTCAGCTTTCATTTCAACCCAGTCGAAAGGTATCGACATCTGTTAGAATCATTTGGAGTTAACAGATAATTGTGACTGTCAAATAATAACAGACAAATAATTAGCAATAAATTAAAATTGCGACTATAATTTGAGATTTAAACGATCCTATCTCTCAAGTTGGATCGAACTGCACATGGTGTGCGAATTTTATTATAATCGGTTAAGTGGTTTAGGATTCCATTGAGGACAAACATTGTGACACGAGATTTATATATATTAAGATAAACTAAGTAATGTAAGGCTCTGCTAGTGGCATTTTATTTATAAGTAACTTGTTATAGTTATTTCTATAAATCCTACTAAGTAAAAAATCTGATGTGGACACCACATGACTTCCTCATACAACCATATTGTTATGGAAACCTTGATAATTTTGTATGAGGTAACCGATTCTTAAATAAACAGGCATGTTCCAGTCCACGGACATTCTTAAAAAAAAAAAAAAAAAACCTCCTACTCCAACCAAAAAAGTCATGAAATAACGATTGTACATATATATCGCCGAGACAAAGAGTAGTTTTTTTCAAGAATAGTACTCCACGTCATATTTCAGAATCTCTCATTGGCAAATGCACAGGTTAGAGTTCAATGAAAATCATTTGAGAATAGATGGTTCAGTTTTGTTCTCTTTGATAGAAACGCGAGAAACGATAAAATTCACCAAAACAATTAAGTTAAACAATTCAGTTAAAATTGAGAAAGTGTCCTGAAACAATATTTGCAGCAAAATTTATCGCTAATCTCGCCATGTCGCCAAGTTATATAGTAGCCAAAGTAGATTTTTGATCTTGATACTGAATTTGGCGAATTAACGACTAAATTTGCCAAAAAACTGTAGTTTAGGTTTGCGAAAGTTTGGATGCTGTAATTTCAATAAGAACAGAGTTCTGGAGTCTTCCGGAAAAATTTATTTCTTTATAGCGCAGAACTAAATTCTTCGAAAGTTCTATAAATGACTCACATGAATTATAAAAAAAAAAGAAGAGTGATTGTTGATAATTGTAGACTAGAACTTCCCTATATCTTTATGTGCTACTTTCTATACGTAGTAAAAATGGAAACAGATTAAAGTTTTTTTATTTCCACGAAGGTGGGCATTGACTTAACCTCAAATCAGGCATTCAAATTTTGGAAACTCTAACCTCAATAGGAGTCTAGTTCTGGAAATTTTGTGAGGATGAATTGGTTTCTCACGCATAACTACTTTAAAAATTTCATAAATTACTGACAATATTCTCGATGAATTCAAATTCCATTCTGACTTCGAAATATTCGGTTGTTTCTGATTTAGCGAAAATTATGCTCTGTAGTGTATTTAACAATGTTTATTTGATTTCTATAGTAAAAATGACCGTTTCATCGGATTGTTTCAAGAATATTAATTGATTTTTGATTTTTGAAGCACAAAAAAGAAATTTATTCAACTGTTTAATGAATATTACTTAAATAAAGTGCATTCGTAGACTAGAACTTGCTTATTTCTTTACGAATTACTTTCTACACGCTATAATGTCGACAACGTTTTTTTTATCAATATTATTACAGGCTCTATCTACGGGCTGAATATTCACTAAATGAAGTGCCTTCTTCGACTAGAACTTGGAATCCTTTAAGAATTACTTTCTGGACACAAAAATGTCAACAATTTTCATAACAATATCATTACGGGCTCCACCAAACGCTGAATATAAATTAAGTAAAGGGTATTCGTCGGTTGTGTCTTTAATAACTACTTTCTACATGCTAACATGTCGACAATCTTTTTTTTTATCATTATCATTACAAAGTCTATCTACAGGCTGAATATTCATTAAATGAAGTGCATTCGTCGATTAGAAGCTGCTTATGCCTTTAAGAATTACTTTTTATACGTAAAACTGTCGACAACTTTCTTAACAATATCATTACGGGCTCTATTTATATTAATTAAAATGCATTCGTCGACTAAAACCTGCCTGTGTCTTGAAGCATAACTTTCTACACACAAAAATGTTTTCAACTTTCATAACAATATCATTACTGGCTCTATCATTAGCTTTGTTTGAAATATCTATGATGGTGGGTCATACATAATGGCCAAAAACTTTGTAATTTTGGTCATTATGAATATAATTTTCCTAAATATCTCCAAAACATAAAATCACAGAAAGTCCAAAACGGGAAATGCACAATTAGATATTATATCAAACCTATATACCGATTTGTAACGTTCTATGTCCAACCATTTTTGAGTTATGCGACACACACACACACACACACACGTACTCACATACAGACGTCACGAAAATTCGTGTAAAATCGTTGATATCTCTGAAACGGGAACTTATATTAAACCAAAGTTGCAGGTGCACAACTAGACAACATGACAGTCTCACATATAAATTTGCAACATTCTACGATCATTCGTTTTTGAGCTATGCGAAATACAAAATCCATTTCTCCAATCGGGATTACTATACTTCCTTATACTTTGTATAAAGAGGTAAAATGGAAGAAACTAAAGCCTATATATAATTTTAATTTTTCAAAAAGAAAATTTTGATTTAGAATTTGGAAAGTTTTAACTAAGTATATATAGAGATTCAAGTAATACTAGGTCTACCAGCGACCCAGCAGATCTGCGCTCAAAGCTGGTAGACATGACGTGCCGGTTTCGAACCCCGTTCACGCTCGTCGTCCTAGTTGTTCGTAGTTCTCCGTGGTTTTCTCTGAAACGGGCGTAAATACGGGATAGGGACCCTTGTAAAGATCACCATGGGGTACATTCCCCCTCAGGCATAGGACCCTAGTGCAGTCAATTGGCCTTACTCCCAAACAACAAAAGCAACAACAAGTAATATTAATTTAGGAAAGAAAAATTATGTTTAGGTATTAAGATTAAGATTATTTCGAAATCTTTGAAGTACTAATCACCAATTAAAAAAAACTGGCATAAGATTTAATTAAGAATATTGTTTTTTAGAAATATTACGAGCTGAATCGCAGTCGAAAAGCTTTTAAAAAAAATTGCTAAACATAAGTTTATGCTTTGAGGCGCCCTTCTTGGCGATTCAAATTAATCAAATAGTGTATTAATTTTGTTTTATTTTTATTATACACAAATTAATGTAAATACATATTCCGAGTAAATTTACCATAATATTAATTTAATGTAATGAAAAAGTAAATCCTAAATTTAATTTGCATTATTTTAAATTTATGTAATATTGAAGCAATTTAAAATTAATGAAAAGTTTAGATATAATATAAAGACATGACGTCACATTTTAAGATTTAAAGCTGATATAATTAAGTCCCTTCACAATAATAAATGAGGGTTAATGTATTTTATATATGGCTTTTTTACTTTCTCTTACCCATATATATGGTAGAAAAAAAAATTGTTTTTTGATCAAATTTTCGAAATTGATTTTTTTGTTATATTTATACGTTTTCAGGTCTCCTGAATCCAAAAATCATGTTTTTAGTGGTTGGTCTCTCTCTGTGTGTACGCGTCTGTCTTTTTTCAGCATATCTCAAGAACAAATAATAGCAGAAAGTTTACACTTGGTATTCTTAATGTGTATCATATAGATACAGTAAATTTTTCACTGAGATCAAGCAAATAGTTCTGTACAGGGACATCCAAGAAAATTTAAATACATTATGTCTATGGGGGAATTTCTGGTAAATACACTGTAACATCGATAAGCTGACATAAATAAAACGGAATGAATAAAATTAATTATATTCATAAAAGCATGTTTTGTGTAGATTTTGATGTGGAAATCTTTTGCTCACACGGAATTACATATCAAATAAAACTGATTCTAAACTTATTTTAGATTATTTTAAAGTACATCGAATTTTATTATCTTATGCTATTGGTCTTAAGACTTAATGTGCTATCTATCATTATAGTATTGAAATGCAGGGTAAGAGAAAGTCGTGCGAGTGACACACCAGATTATTGTATTTATTGTTCAAAACGAAAAATTTAAGTTTATTTTATTTATTTTATTTATTTTTGTTTTGGGGGGAGGGTGGATAGCCGTTAAAAACTTTCTAGCGAATTAAATACAATATAAAGTAATTTCTATTAATAAATAGATTGTAACCAATCTGTAATTAGTACTTGAAAAAGCATTCTTGTAAAATTATCAAAAATTTTGGAGTTTTTATAATAGCAAAGAGCTTTAAGGCATCAGAGGAATTTTTAAAAAATCTACAATTATTAATTTATTCCTGCAGAAAATTACAGTTTCATATTGATATATTTGCAGACGGGAAATGCCTATTAAAATTAACATTCATGTCCCATTAAAATTAATTAAAATAATAATTAAAATCAATTAATCGTCAAATTCCAAAATTCCTGATTAATATTTGACTATTCCAATATTTTTTATACACGTAGCTTTAGGTAATTTTTACAAAAAGTAATTGAAAAGTTTTATTTATACAATCATAATATGTGAAAAAACATTCTTTTGATTCTTTTTGAAAAATATTCATTATTATTTTTATTTTTTATTTTAAAGTTTAAAAAAAACAAAAAGGGGAAAATTGTAACTAAGTTATATATATATATATATATATATATATATATATATATAACATTAAATGATGTTATATGAAGATACATAGAACATTTTAAATTTGACACAACCCCGTAAGAATTAATTTTGAAAAACTGACGACTAAAGTTTTCATTTTACGACAGATTCAATGTTTATTTAGAAATATAAATGCTTAGCCAGCATAGAATAATTGGAATTAAAAAAAATATTTTTGATTTTTGCCAAACATCATTATTGTTATGCAGTTTCATATTTTATTTAAATTGAAATATTGAAATTTTGGTCTAATTTTGTCATTTTCGAAATTCCGTGTAGCCTGAAATATTTCAGAGGCTTACAAGTTCTTTATTACAGTTTTATAAAGCTGCAATCATATTATACAATACTCAATGAAAAACAGAGTTATTACGAATAGTACTGCATATAATAGAGCTTTACTTTTATACTTTTTAATTAAGCTAAACTTTTTTATTTATTATTATTTTTTTTTTTTTTTTTTTACAGAATTTGTATGCATCCCATAATGATAAAAAAGATAATAACAGAACATAAAAAAAATCTACTCTATATAAAAAATAGTGGGAGTGATAAGATTATTTAACAGAACACAGAATAAATAATTGAGTATTCTTCCATGTATATTTCCAGGAACTCAAGTACTACCGAAGATGAAAAATCTACTCAGTTTTGGGAAAAAAGAAGAAAACAACCAGAAAAATTCTAGAATGCACACGAGTATATGTGGATGTGGGAATATATTAGACATTTTTCATAGTCAATGATTACAAATAATGTTTCTGTTTATTCTGATGATTAAAAACAGAAATCCTGTGGTTATATTATATTTATGATAAGTGTAAAAGATGGTATTTATTTATTTATTTATTTTGAAGATAAAGCATTTTCTTTTAATTTTAAATGTATAATATAAATAATAAAGAATAAAATAATCTGAGAGGTGTATTATGCATTCTGTATTCATTATATAAATTCGAAATTCCAATACATATATTATATAAATAGGCTTGATATAAATGACTAATGTATGGATAACGGCAAGCATTAATTGTTTAAAGATATATGTAGGTTTGCAAATAAGCACTTTGATTTTTTCTTATTTTCATGCCGAATTAAGCTTTATATGAATTAACATATAAAGGAAGCTCATGTTTTATACAGCAATATAGACATTTGAAAAGTTTGTAGTGTTTTAGTATTTTGTAAATATAGTTTGTCAATACACTTATATACAGAACGCATTATAAGTAAATGAAAAGTTGTAAAGGCACGGTAGTAGCGACAAAATAAGCAGGTTTATGCACATGTAATGCCAAATGGCTAACATGTAAAAAAAAAATCTCAGGGACAAGAAATTGTCCTTGCACATTGTAGCCTGTATAGCAAAACTAATTGCTTTGTATAGTCTTACACAACAGTGAAATTTCCAGGCTTGTCACATATGTTTTTCGTATGTGGAAGCATTTTACTAATTGGTTTGTATACCTGTTCAACGACTGTACAAAATGTAAAGTCCTATTAATTTGTGTACACACAATCCTAGCCGTCCATCCAAAACATTAATTGCGAACCTTTCTTGCTATGCATGTGATTACGTGCTATGTGGATTATCATGCTTCGAAAAATAAGCATTATGAGTATTAAAATGATTTATTTCCATGCTCAGCTCCATACATAAAATACATGTCGGCGAGTCCGAAATTAGCATGCAGCGAACCAAATGTTTTCACCTCAATGCAGCATTTCCGCATCGAAATTCCAATACAAAGCCTGTTTTTTCGGTATATTTGCGTTTGGAATATTTTCCAAATGTCTTTGAAACACATTGAATAATTATATTTTATTTCAAATGTGCTTAAAAGTTGCTTCCTATGCGATTAAACTTTTAAAAAATGCAACAAACTGTTCAGTTCAGTTGCATTTATAGGTGATACGTATTACTTTCTTCTATACTCAGTAGAAAAAAGTATTGGATTTGTAAAAATTTTCTACTTCCAGTTTTCGATGGATTTACACGTTTTAAGAGTCACTGCACTTTAGAATGTAGGAAACGAGGGAAATGCATAAAAACACGGGAAAAAAGAGTCAAAATTACATAGAAAAAAGCATGGGATGAAAACAAAAAAAGCTCACATTGTCAAGTGTAGAAAAAAGCAAAAGGCTAACACCGGAAGGAATAAAAGGACAAAATTGACTAGCAAAAGACATCGAGAAGCGGGAGGGAAAGTTAGGGCACAAACTGTTCAGTTCAGTTACATTTATAGGTGATATGTATTACTTTCTTCTATACTCAATAGAAAAAAAGTATTGGATTTGTATAAAAGTTTTCTACTCCCAGTTTTCGATGAATTTACACGTTTTAAGAGATCCACAACACGATTTGACCATTTTTAGATATTTTCCATCTGCCTGTATCTGTCGGCTTTATTTGTCACACTCTCTCTCTCTCTTTTTTTTTTTTTTTAATGTGAGTGTGTGTGACAAAATAAATAAATAAATAAAAATAAAAATAAAAATAAAAGTAAATAAATAAATAAAATAAATAAGTAAATAAATAAAAGAAAAGGAAAGGAAAAGAAAAGATAAAGAAAGAAAGAAAGGAAAACAAAGGAAAAATAATAATAACGGTAGCAGTTTTAGCTCAATAACTAATGCACAGAATTTCGTAAAAAAAATATAAATAAATAAATAAAATAAAATAAAAATATAGCTGTAGTTGCATCTTCACATAAATTAGTGTCTATCAACGTTTGGTGAAAATCTCCAGATAATTAGAGTTGTCAACTTTTATTATAATAATTTTTTAAAAAGGCAGTATATGACAAACTTCGTAAAAATGCTTATAGTGAGAGTTATTTTTAACGAATTATTGTGAAATAAATTAGAATTATATATAATAAAGGCAATAAAGAACTAAGAAAAAAAATATACATGCATGAGCATCAATTCTCGCAAACGGGAAATGTAAATTTTCTATATGTGTATTTAAAAAAAAAAATAATAATAATAAAAATAAAAATCGGCAATACCTTAAAAGAACGTTTGAACCACAGATATATGACAATTTAAGACAAATAGCTTTCTTTGTCATTCTTAACAAAAATTATCTTGGGGAGCGGAAGCGGACATTTCCTCAGATGTTGTGTGTAGGGCATAAAAGTGATTTTCTTTCGACATTTAGTGCTATAATACTACTGTAATAAAAAAAAGTTTCACGGAAATAATCACCAAGAAAAATATTTTTGATATAAAATAATTTTAATAAATGATTTGTACTGCTTGGATTTAGAAGAAAAATTTCTGAAGTTTAAAACCTACTACTTCAATTATTTATATACATTAATATCGTTATTTAAGAATATTTACACATAGCAGTTGTTAGTTGAATTATGAGTGCTTTGAGAAGCGTCTCTATGTGTTCTAAAATATATTTAATTATATATCAATACAAGTTACCAGTAAATTCAAAACGGGATGAGCGATATATGTTTTTAAAATATCGCTAAGCAAACAAAACTCGATGGTCTAAAACTTTTTAGATCGATTAATAAAAAGTGTCTTATTAGGCTCGCAGTGTAATTTTTTTGAATATTCTGATCGTCTTTCTGATCAACGAAGCGATTACTTTAGCTTCCATCATGTAACATCTTTTAGTATAGTATAATAGTTTAAAATAATAAGAAAATTAATAAATTCTGGTTTGAAACTCACACGACTTTCTCTTACCATATAAAATATGTATACTCCATATTGTATGCTTAAAAATAGACCTACAATAATAATACAAAATACAATTGGAAATGCACTACCAGCGATTTCCAAATATGGCCGTATCTATTCAAATACTTTGGGTAGCCTTGTGCACGAATGGTGAATAATTTTCATACCATATTCTACACGAAACATGCTTTTATGCATAGAATATATATTCTCATTTCGAATTGTTCAGTGCAGCCTATATATGTGAAATTGTACCTATTAGAAATTTAACTGATAGACGTAATTTACATTACTTTGAATGTCTCTATATACGAACCATTCGTTTGATCTCACTGTAAAAAAAAATTCAGGAACGTTCCTGGGAAATTTAGGGCAGCTAATGTGCCTATTTTTTACCAGTAACCTTCCTGGAATTAACCAGGAACCTTTCTGAAAAATTCGGAAACACTCCCTCTAAAAGTCAGTAACATTCCTGGAATTAACCAGGAACCTTACTGAAAAATTCAGAAACCTTCCTTCTAAAAGTCAGTAAAATTCCTGGAATTAACCAGGAACCTTACTGAAAAATTCAGAAACTTTCCCACAAAATATCAGTAACCTTCCTGGAATTAACCAGGTACCTTTCTGAAAAATTCAGAAACGTTCCCACTAAAAGTTAGTAACCTTCGTTTAATTAACCCGGAACTTTTCTGAAGAATACATAAATCTTTTTCACTTAAATTCAGTAACATTCCTGGTAAAAAAGCAGGATGACTATATATTTCAGAGATGTACCTGAAGAATCATTTTGATTTTGACCAATACATACTTCACAATTTAGTTAGCTTAAAAGTTTTGCAAGGTAATTTTTGTTTATTTCACGAACGTTTTAAAATATATAGCACACATATATATAGTTCATAAACGCAATATTTATCTTAAAATTTTGTACAGACTAGTTTGATGGTAAAATTAAATATGTTTAACTATATTATCGTATTTTTTTTCCCCTTATAGAATAGATATTAAAAAAAAAGAAACTTAATATACGTTGTTTTGTATTAAAATTGTTATCAAGTCAAATATTTTGAAAATTCATTAAATATATTAAAATTCTGAAAGAACATGCTAGTCTTTCAGCCTCTCCCCATGTGACAAGACAAAATTAGGTTGTGGGCCACTCTTCGTTATGGCAGAAAATGGTTGCCCCTCCTTTACTGTGATCGAAAAATATTGTGTACTCCCTCTCAGAAGGCTTATAATATTTTACCACTCCCCCCTCTACACACAGATCGAAATCCATAACAACATTTGGGATTATAAAGAAATATAATTTTGTTATCTATGTAATGATCGCCGAATATAAAAGTTGTAAATTTTTGCTTTGATTGTTTTACAGAAAATCAGTGCTTGTATATGACAGGTATTGGGAATACAAAGGTGAAGACATTGTTTTTAGAAAACAAGATTAAAATAATTAACAATCAAACATTCCTTAATACTTAGTTCAAAAGTGTATGATGAACATTTTGGTGTTTCTGTAATTACAGAAATAATCATTTGTATTGCGAATGCCTTGAAACTATAATACATTCTAAGGTAAAAAGCCAAACTAGAAGCATTAACAGAATATGAATTAAAATTTTTCCTTTTAACATTTTTTTTTTTTTTTTTTTAAATATGTTAAAAATCTAATACCATTTTTTTAAAAGTTTTAACTTTACTCAGCTTTTGCCCGAATTAGATAACGTTATAAAAAAAATATTTTATCCTTAAAAGTGCTTTTACCTTAAAAGTGCTTATATATATATATATATATATATTTTTTTTTTTTTGGGGGGGGGGGGGGTTATTGAGAAATTATCACATTTTAAAAATCAAAATTTTGCATTTTTTAAATGATACATTAAAATTTCAATAATTTGTATGATATGCAAAATTGTTAACAGTTTTGTAAAATTTTTTGTAATGATTTGACTAGAAATTCCGTTAAGTTGTTGGCAGAAAAAAAAAAAAGAGAAAAAAAAATCATATCAATCAGATACACCAATATCAATTGTAAACATTACTAAAATACATTAAAAAAAAAAAAAAAAAAAAACAGAATTTAAAGGAGAAATTAGTAACATTAAATAAAATTCTTTCCAAAACAAAAGAATTCTCTCTCGAACTGTGTAATGTAGTTATTGAAAAAAGTAATGATATTTGTCAGATAAGGCATGAGTAACAAAATGTTAAACAAGTGTTCATTTTGTAACCTATTTCAGTACAATGTAGCATATCAAATTTCCTTAATTGGTATGGGAAAAATCTCAAAGTTCTACTATGTTTTTGAAGAAGCTACAAGTATCTTCAGAAAGCCATCACTTTTTTTTTTTTTTTAAATCAACACTAATGAAAAAAAAATCATTAACACAAAATCTTTAATGTGTTAAGGTGGTTCTGGAAGTATACATGCCTAAGTAGATATTTATTTTTAAATGTTATAGATTTTTAGGGCTTTGACACACATTTGGCATACTGTTTTTTCTTTTTTTGATAGAACAAATTCTTGGGAGGGGGGGGGGGAGACAAACCATTAACGCATAGGGTTGCATTTTAGCAACACTTAAAATGTTCAAAATTTATTATAACTAGTAACAGTAGTTTTATTGAAAATTTTATGTTACAGAATAATTTTTAAAGTTGTATTTGAAAAGGAATTCTCCCAGTAAATAATGATGAATAAGCTACTTTTGTACACATCCCTGATTTCATTTAGTTACTATATGCACCCAATTGTCAGATTACATCATAATGGCTTGAAATATGGGTTAAAAAAAAGAACAAAAAAAACTTAATTCTAGTGATGATTTAGTGAAACTTTATTCCACTTAGTTAGGATATTAAGATACAAAGAAAACATTCAAATAATTTTTATTTACAGTTTAAAATAGATAATATGAGCAAAATACCAACATTATTCAGAGCAAAATGTCTATCATCAAATTTATTCATACAATCTTCTTTACAATGATACATGTGTTTATGTATCATTGTTTGTGCATTGTTTATGTATTACAAACTTGCCAACAAAAATCACAAATACATTCAGTTTAGAAAATACGATATACAAATATATAAAATAAATGGACTATATATAAAAATACTGCCAACTCAATAACTTTTTTAAAATAATAATCCAATAAAAAACTACCATAGCAGTTCAATCAGGCAAGAAAATATAATGAAATTAAAGACATTCAATTATGTTTTGAACGATATACGAAGATATCAAAATAATGGAATATGCATAAAATATTGCTCATTCTGTAATAAACTAATCACGCACTGGTTAATTTTAAGCAAAGCAGCTTCTCCAGTATATTATCCAACAGTTATTAATATAAAAATCAAAGCACATGCGACACACGTGAAAAAAGTTACGAACGATACGAAGCCAAGATGGCGATCCACCGATATCAAAGATGTTGCCACGCAAAAGAAACATGTACTTACTGAATTCAGGAAATTTTTCGCCCGAAAACATATTTTTCCCAGGAATCTGAAAAAAAACCGTGAAAACTAGGAACGTTGCTTGAAATAATGCGTAACGTTACGGAATTTTCTTACAGTGCTCAAAGAAAAATTTAGAGTTGAATCTTCAGATGATATGGATCTAGAATACCGAGTTTGGACCTTTCTGCTGCTATTTATTCTTGAGGTATACTGATAACAGGCACACGCACACACACACACACACACACACACAAACCGACTTCTAAAAGCCTGTTTTTTGGATTTAAGGTACTTCAAAATATGTAAATATAACAACACTTAATTTCAAAAATTTTCACCAAGGAAAAAAAAAATTCTTTCTGTACCATTGATATAGGTAAGACAAAATAAATAGTTCTTTTCCGAAAAATGAACATTTTTTGTTTGTAAAATTAGTTTTACCACCATAAATATTTTCCAGATTTTTAATAATAATTACTGAAAGGTCTAGTATTAAAACTATTTTTATAATTATCTAATTAAACAATTAATCACTATACAACTTTTAAAATTCGCTTAATACCAGAATAGATAATAAAAATATTTTTTAAAGAAATATTTTTCATAGGCAAAAATACATTCGAATTTCCATTTTTTTTTTTTTTTTTCAGACCCTGTACACAAATCAGTAGTGCCACTTAGAGAATTTATCAATCATATTGTAGTATGTATTAGATTTGGTTACAAAGAAGAAAAACCATTTCCCGCCTAAATATTGAGATCTCTTAAAAAAAAAAAAAAAAAGTTAAAAGAAACAAATGAAGATTTTTTTTTTTTTCTAAATTTAAATTTATTTTCCTAAAAAGCACGACGAAAGAACGCAATACGTAAGAAGTAAATACACCATCTACCAATAAGTATTTGGGCACTTTCGAATTCAGATGTTTTGTTAGGTAGGATTCTGTAGGAATCATCTTGAAACTTTCGGTGTATAAAGAACACGTTATACTTCATACATTTCAGCAAAGGTTTTTCTCCTGAAGAAATAAATAAATAAATAAATAAATAAATAAATAAAACCAGTAAAAAATTAAAGAAAAGTCAAAATGTTTTGGATCACCCTGTAAAATGTAATGCTTGAAACGTATTTGTTTTTAATTTACTCCAAGAGACACAGACAAAGATCAAACGTTAAAATTTGACTTCGGCATTCAGGAAACCTCAAAACGTGTAAATATACAAAAAACCAAGCGATGAATATTTAATTAAAAAAAAAAATACATTATTTACCATATGGCTATTAGGAATTCATTTCAATTCCTGAGCAGCTTTCCTGGGCATGGTAAAATATTTTAGTAAAGCACTTTCACTAACAATAAAAAAGAATGTTATGGCTTAAATATTGGCAGCTTTGTATAGCTTCTGAAGGTTATGTACACACTACATGGTGCACATAAATATAATCCTATATTAATGACACACGACACAACCTGAAATACACTTTCATCAATTTTCAAGCGTTGTCGCAATATAATCTACTTCATTTGTGTAGCCCTGTAAACGAACAGTGATAGATTTCCATACCATATTCTACATGAAACATGTTTTTACACATATAAAAAAATATATATTCGTTTCATTTGGTTTAGTTCAGTCTATAGATGTTAAAATCTACTTACCTGCAATTTCCACCATAGACGTAATGAATTTGAATTCTCTTGGGTGTCCCTGTACACAAACCATTTGCTTCATCTCAACAAAACTTTTAGCGTAGCATCCCTTTATGATACACATTTAGAATACCAAGTTTGGAGTTTCTGCTATAATTTGTTTTTGAAATATGCTGATAACAGACAAACACATAGACAAACACACAGACAAACACACACACACAGTCCAACCACAAAAAACATGATTTATGGATTCAAGCGACCTCAAAACGTGTAAATATAAAAAAACTCAATTTCGAAAATTTGACCCAAAAACAATACTTTCTCTGCCTTAATGGTAAGAGAAAGTAAAGCGTGGTACTTTTATTTGCAGTTTTTTAAAGAAACCGCTGTATCTGAATGGATATATGTATGTTGTAGGCTCATAAATATTTATCCAGATAATTAAAAAAAATTCTCATTACTGCGAAAACTCATTACAAATATTATGTTTTAAAGGGTGATCTAAAAGATTTTGATTCTTGTTTAATTTTTAACTGGTCTTATTTTTCTCTTCAGGACAAAACTTTTTCTGAAATAATGAGGTATAACATGTTCTTTATACTCCCAAAGTTCCAAGATAATTCGTCAACAATGTTTCTAGATATTTAACAAAACATCTAAATTCGAAAATAACTAAATGCTTATTGTTAAATAGTGAATCTGGTCCTTATCATTCCTTCCACCCTTATTTTGCTAAAATCATGGCAGAATTGACACATCCGTAAAAAGAACTCATTAGACTCTAATCGGAAAACAAACAGTAGTTGAGTTTTGCATATTAAATTTATTATTATTATTTTCCTCTGACGTATTAAAATTCCGCATAGCAACGATAGCTTATTCTGCATAGCCATTCTAGAAACGTAAATTGTTTTACTTTCTATCACTCATATATATGGTAGAGAAAATTACAAAACTGAGTTAGCGTTATATTTACATGTTTTGAGGTCTCCTGAAACTGAAAATCAATCATATTTTTAGCGATTGCTCTCTGTGTGTGACTGTTATCAGCATATCTCACGAACAGATAGTAACAGAAAATCCAAACTCGGTATTCTAAATATATCATATAGTGATGCTATATTAAACTTTTCGTTGAAATCGAGCAAATAGTTCATGCACAGGGCATTCGAAGAAAATTCCAATACATTCTATCCATTGGGGAAGTTTCTGGTAAGTACAGTGTAGAATATGTTGGCTGCTCTAAGTGAATTGGAATAAACATATCGTTTTGCATGCATAAAATCTTTTTTTTCTTTAGACTGTGGTATAGAAATTCATTCGTCATGCTTTTACAGGGTTACCCAAAGTATTTGCAGATATATTGGGGCTATACTTGAAAATAACTGGAAGTTTATTTCATTTTGTGTTAGTTGTTTTTCATATAAAACTAAATTTAAGTACACAATGCGACGTGCATATAGTTTATAGACAATATACAGGCCTACCGAAAATTAAGCTAAGTGTTCTTTTTAATTGAATGTTATTGATGGAAGTGTTTTGCCACATTTTACTTTGTCGAAGAATACTACTCAGGAAAGAAAGCAAATTTTTGGTATCCAATCTATAAACGAAGTGTTTTTTGATGGTCTAATTTTAACTCTGGTTTTTTTTGTATAATATCACGTTTTCAGGTTTCCTGAATATCAAAGGCTAATTTTCAGAGGTTGATTTTATGTATATCTGCTATCACCATAACTTAAAAAAAATAATTACAAGAAATTCAAATTTGGCATTTTCAAGTACGTATTAGGTTGATACTTGAATTTTTTTTTTTTTTTTTTTTTCATCAAGATTGGCAAGTTTGATAAAAAAAGTAAATTAATAACAGCCCTGATTTTTTTTTAAATGCAAGCCTTATATTTGAGAGAGGATTGCGGGAGGGATAGCTCCCTTCACACAGAGTTATATGTGAAACAAAACTACTCCTAAACCTGTTTTAGATAATTTTAAAAGCAGATTGAACTTTATTTTCTAGCCTTATTGACCTTACGACTTAATCTGTTATCTGCCTTTACAGTATTGAAATGCAGGGTAAGAGAATGTCGTGTAAGTGACACATCAGATTATTTTCTATATTGAGAATCAATGAATGAATCTTTCAAATCCATCTAAACCATGGATACATTATTATGTTTTATAGCTCAAAACATTGTTGTGATTGTGATGAAAATTTTCCCATTAAATTAACTCTTTTCATTATTTTATTCCGTGGAATTGCACGCTTGGAAACCACCAATAAAGTTTTACATATTTGTTATTTCAATACATGTTTTTGCTGTAACACTATTTTCAGCGTTACTTTCTGGAAACTTGGGTTTTTATTATAAAAAAAAAAAATAAATATGATATAACCAGAGACTCTCAATTCGAGGTTTTATATAACAATTTATCTAGTAATATCTTTCGAATTCAACTAATTTCACGTTGCATATGTAGTACACTCAGTAAATCATAGTTTTACGTATTTACACAACAATGATTTTAAAAGATAAAAAAAATTTTAATAATTAAAATATGTTACTTTTGTTTTTGTGTTTACTAGTTTATGTTTAATCTTAATTATTAAGTAGTCTTAAATTTAAGCTGTTATACTTCTTTAATTGAATATTAATTATGAAAAATCGAAGAAAGAATAGAATTGTGTTTATATAAGAAACATAGTAAGAATAATCGCGTAAAAAAAAAATAGTTTTTCGATAACAGCAAGTTATCCAACAATTTACTCGTTAGATGATGAAGTTTGCTCGTTTAACAGATGAAGATTATTTAACCGTATAATGATATTTGGGGAAAAACATTCTCATTGGTTAACATGGAGATATGATTTAGGTTTATCGAATTGCTGAGTAACAATTTCTTATTATTGGTCAAACAAAACATTAGTAATATCACTGCAATATTTTTATTATGTAAGTGATCAACCGACAATAAAATGTTAACAAATTATTATTTTTTATGCGCATTTTTATTGTAATCCATATTTATATTCTAAAAAAATCTGGAGTGACTCCACTGGACTTTCCGAACATTGAGTAATTAACAGTTTTGTAGATAAAGTAAAGAAAGAGGAGTTGTTAAACAAACAAGAGAGAGAAAACCATAATAGAGTGTTTGAGTATTTTTCTCCATTTATTACACGATGTTTTATTTAACGCTACTGAACTTTGAGCCCATAGATCATAATGATAAAGAATTTTTCGTTGTGTCCCTGTAAAAACCTATAAATGCTAGATTCAACAAAATGCTTATAGTTACTACAACAGGGATTTCTAACATCCATATAAATCTTCAGCTCAATTGAATAAGGCGTTTAGATGCTATCGCACTTTTAAACATTTGGTCCCATAGGCCATAATAATAAAGAATTTTTCTTTGAGTCCATGTAAAAAAACTGTAAGTGCTAAATTCACCAAAACCTATAGAGTTGTGCAACTGTGACCTATAACTTGTGTGCAAATTTTTTGCTCGGATTAATAAGGCGTTTAGACGCTATCACATTTTAAAAAATTTGGCCCCATAGGCCATAATGATAAAGAATTTTTCTTTGTGTCCCTGTAAAAACACTATAGGTGCTAGATTCTCCAAAATTTATACAGATTGCGCATCTGTGACCTATAATATGTGTATAAATGTTTTGCTCAATTGAATAAGGCGTTTAGATGCTATCGCACTTTTAAGATTTTGGTCCCATAGGCCATAATGATAAAGAATTTTTCTTTGTGTCCCTGTAAAAAAACTATAAGTGCCAACTTACAGCTCATTCGAGCAGAGCGTTTAGACGCTAGAGTGTTCACTCACACACATACACAGATACATACACACACACATGCATACATCATCGTAAAAATAGTGGAAACGGACTCAGGGGACCTCGAAACGTATAGAAACATCAAAATCTCAAATTCGGATTTTTGACATGATTACAATACTTTCCTCACTATAGTTTTCGGAAAGTAAAATGCAAAGGATTATAATTATATTTTTCAATATTTTCATTTTCTCGATATATATAAGAAGAAAGTAATAGAGCCACGAAAATTTTCGCCTCCCAATTATCGAAGAATTGGCCGTATTGTATACACCTGAACACTATTCAATGATTTTGTGGAAAATTTTTGTCTGTGTACCTGTTGGTCTATTTGTGCGAGTTTATCAAAATTTTGTCTGATGTTGTAACTTACGTGCCAACGAACAGAACTTAACCAAACTCAGAGTTGCCAACCCTCTAGAATTTTGAATACGAATAAATTTTCAAAGCGAAAATAATTTTCCTTATTAACGAAATTTTTGTGATTAAGTAAGGTGAATGTAAACAACTGAACTTTAAAAATATAAAGGTGTGAAGAAATCCCGACGTTTGGCAATCCTGCAATTGATTTTCGGGATATATCCAGCAACAGGTGGTGCTCTTCTGTGAGCGCAGTTTCTATAATGTATAAATTTACCAATCATGGAATGTAAGAAGGATAGTATGTAAAATTATGCTGATTCATTTTGCATGTCTATGGATACATCTAGCTCTGCTATGCTACAATCTGATTTCGTTTGCGAGAATGCAGTATCTCTGCTTCTATGACAAATGAATGTATAATGTTCGAATTTAATTTTATTGTGTAATTTTATTGGTATCTAATTCTTAGTTTTTCTCACTTCTAATTGTGGTCGGCGGTTAGAAAGTAGGCAGACCATTGTATTTTCTACAGATGGGCATGGGATAAAGCATGAAAAAATAATTTCTAAGTTTTGTGAATTAATTGAACCTAGCAACAATAAAATTACACAGAAATCGTAATGTGAATGTGAATGCATAAAAGCGGGCAATAGATTATCAAACAATATACTCAGAATTGCATGGAATTGCCCTAGACTAGAATTGCACAAAACTTCAAAAATTGAAATTCGTATCAATAAAATTTCACCGCAAATTAGTGTAAGATAAATGGGAAAAAATTCAAAATAATATGGCAACTAGCAAAAGGAAAAAAAAAAAAAAGGGAAAAAAAGAATCTTTCGTCTTTCAGTCACAATTTTCAAACCAAGAATCTGACACTACACTGTTAAAATTTTTTCTGTAAATTTACAGAGAATCTATTGGTAATTAATTATATTAAGTCTTACGTAAATTTACAGAGAATTAAAAAAAAGAGATTCTGTCAAAATGCAGAGAAACTATTCTGTAAATCAATCATAGTCTCTGTAAATTTACATAGATCAAAATATTCAAGTCTCTGTAAATTTAAATCTGTGAAACATCATAGTCTCTGTAAATCTACATATGTAAAAATATGCAAGTCTCCGTAAATTCGAGCATGTAAAAGCATATAAGTCTCTGTAAATTTACCATTGTAAAAATAACCACGTCTCTGTAAGGTTACATATGTAAAATCATCCAAATCTCTGTAAAATTACATATGGAAGAGCATCCAAGTCTCTGTAAAATTACCTACGTAAGAACATCCAAGTCTCCGTAAATTTCGCATATAATATTATGAAAATCTCAGTAAATTTATCCATGTAAAAATACCTAATATTTGAAGGCCCAACCATTGGCTGAGAAGCTCTGCTCTCAACGTTTGAAGGCGGAAGGTGCATAGTTCGATCCCAAGTTGCGATTTTTCACCTACCCATTCGGAATTTTCCGCGGATATCTCCAAAACTTGTATAAATATGGGATAAGACATTTTAGAAAGACCTACACTTACGGCAATCCTCACAGGTCTAGAAACTTAGCACATCCAATCGGCTTTAACTAACGACGATTAAATATTAGTATGTTTACAAGCGTATCGAAGACACTCTAAATTGGCATATACTTAAAATAAATTATATTATTATCAATTTACAAGTACAAAAATATCCAACAGTAAGTTTATCTTCATGAATATAGGTAAGAATCTAGTAAATACGTTACATAAGTACAGATTCTTATTCAACTTAAGGAAAAGAAACTTAAAGTTGGATGTTTTTGCACTTGTAAGTTCATAGCCTTGGGATTTATTTTAAATGCGCGTCAGTTTAGAGTGTTTTGAATAGGCTTCTAAATATATTATTATAATATTATTGTGGTAGTAAAATCACATTGGTTACTTCAGAGTTCTAGGCCTGTATAGAATGCCTTATGTGTAGGTCATTCTAAGATGTTTTATTCCATATTTACAAAAGTTTTTTAAGAAAACCTTAGAAATTTTCGAATGGGTAGGCTGAAAATCTCAACCTGAGATCGAACTTCGCACCTCCCACCTTCAAACTTTGAGATAAGAACTCCTCGGAAATTGATGGGACAAGAAGACCAGACTTTAGTATATATATAGACATGCTATATATTTTTTATCAAAACTACATTAAAATTCAGAGGTATAAAGTTGGTTAAGCTTGTATTACCTTTGGTAGGATTTGTAATGATGCGTTTCAACAGGTTTTTAACTACAATTTTTATTAATGTTGTGGTACATTTTGCAAACATTCAACTTTTAATAAAAAAATTTAAAAAAGAAGCTGATTTATATTATGGTATTTCTAATAAAATTATCAGAAATAATTGCAAAATATGCTTAATATTGCTCGGTTAATTTGCTTAATATTGCTCGGTTATATTTAGTCCATATCAAAATAAAAACTTAATCGCCTCATTTATGTAGAATATGACTCAATATGTAGAATATGACTCAATAGTGAAAGATCTCACAGGTCTAAATCTAAAATATTGATTTGATAATTATGACTGATATTGATGGTTTTTGCTCGGCTGAAACCGAAACTAGATTTTACTCTATCACATATTTTTATCAATACAGGGTGCGCTGTTTTTTTTTTTTTTTTTTTTTTTTTTTTTTTTTTTCATGACTCTTCCACCAATATAACTATACGGTTACTTTTTAGTATGATTCCATGATTGATTACAATTAATCATGGAATCATACTAGAAACTACCGAAATAGAAGGAATTGTGTTGGTAGACACCCTGAATTGGCAAAGGCTATGTGTAACAGAGGAAAATTGGCTTCCTCTTCGGCTTCAGCACATTAAAAATATATTTATCAACTAAAATAAATTAAATTTTGCCAACATCATATTTGTAGATCTGTGTTAACAACCTCAGTTTCTTCCATTCAAAACATACATCCACTTTGTAAATACATATATTTGTTAAAATATTTTTTTAAGTGTATGTATGTATGTATGTATGTATATATATATATATATATATATATTACATATTAAAACACTAATCGTTCCAAATGCATTATGCTCTTAAAAAGGTGTAAACTTTCTAAATTGGGGGGGGGGGGAAGGAAGTACTAAAAATTTGTTAGGTACACTACCGTTCCATAATGACCGTACACTTTCGATTTCAGACATTTTTTAAAGTATTTCAAAAAATGTTAAACAAATCATTTTGAAACTTCAGAGGTGTGAAAGGAGGACCGGTAAAAAAAAATTAAAGTAAAATGTAAGTATTTGGCTTCACCCTTTAATAATTATTGCTTGAAATACGTTCTGGTAGTAGCATGTGGTTATAGGACTTTCTCATTAACTCTAAGTTTATATGTCTCTACCGCATATAATCAGGGAGATAAAGGTTTCTTTAAAAAATTGCAAAAAATTTCCCATTTTTTTTAGCTATAACACGCAAAGCATGAAAAGACAGTGCAAAGTTATTTTCAGGAAACTCGACATACAATAATAAACACTGCATACTGCAATCACAATGAAAAAAATATTAAATATCTAATGAAATATGAGTATTTTTACTAAATTTCTAACTGCGCATGCGTAAATGTTCAGTGACATTTCCTTTTTAAAATTTAACAATCAAATTTATTGAGCTACTTATGTAAAAACCCCAAACAAAAATCGTGTAAACTCAAAAAGTTCTACGTCATAGAATAAACTGAATTTCAGCTGTTCCCCAACAAAGAAATTGTTAACAGGGCTTTCCCAATATTTATTTACAATCACAGAAAATTGCATTACCGTTCATCGAATAAAAATAAAAATGTGAGTAAAACTCCTTATACTTTAGCGTTTCTTCAAGAGAAACTGAAGACCAGTTCATTCTTTGGCGTAGAACTTTGAGTTTACACAATACTTGTTTGGAGTTTTTATATAAGTAGTTTAATGCATTTGGCTACTAAATTATACAAATGAAATTTAGCTAAAACTTAATCATATGCAGTTAAAAATTATTTAGTAAAAATGCTCACATTTCATTATATATTTAATATTTTTTTTCATTCTGATTGCAGTATGTTGTGTCTAATGTTGTATATTGGGTTTCCCGAACATAGATTTGTACTTTATTTAATACCTTGCATGTTATAACAACAACAAAAAAAAAATTTCAGCAATTTTTTTAAGAAATCATATCTCCCTGATTACATACGGTAGAGACTTGAAAATTTATACAGAAAATGAGGATGAGCCCCATAATCATGTGCTACAGCCAGATTGTATTTCGAGCATTACTTTATACTGGGTGATGCCAAATACTCTTATTTTTCTTTAATTTTTTTACTGGTCTTCTTTTCACTTTTGGCACAAACAAATAACTGAAGTACATGAGGTACAACATGTTTTTTACACTCCTGAAGTTTCAAGATGATTTGTATAGTACTTTTTGAGTTATTTTAAAACGCACCTGAAATCGAAAGTGTCCGGTCATTTATGGAAAGGTAGTGTAGTAAATGAATTTGAATTTTTAAATACTCACATTGATTTTTATATTAGCTAAAGAAAAAAAAATTACTAATTCATTTCCATATAAAGGTCTCTCTAAAAACTATGCATACAATTTTGGTAGTTAATTAAAAAGGTAAATTTGTGCAACATATTAATGCAATGCATAACTTGTCACTTAAATCAAGACTAAGAGATTTCATGCAAATTTTATTTCAAACTGTAATAAATTTTGAACATTTTTCAATATTCTGTTTTTAATGAAATTGGTTTTTAAAAGTTGTTTTATTAGAAAATAAAAATTCTCATTTCAGATCAGATTTCTAATACGTAATCGTAGAAGTATAGGAACATATTAAAGGTTCGATACCTAAATAATTTTATTTTTTATAATTAATTCATTGCAATGTGTAGAATAATTTCCTTAATTACTTCAGTTTCTGGGATATAAATATTTTTAAATCGACGGCAAGTGGAGGGAAAATGTTCATACGTATTAAATAGTATATAAAGAAATATAGAGTTTTTAATATTTTTAAATATTAATTTAGGGTTCAATGCAGATGAAAATCGGATACTCTTTTGGTTTTCGTCACTAGTTCCATAAAATTCAAATTTTTAAAATATATAACTTTTTGTTAAAGAAGCCATTAGGTATTTTGAATTAAAAATATTTTGACTTTTTTTTTTTCTTTACAAAAACAAATTTTAAAACATTTTTCTTCTACAAAATAGGATCTAAAGAAGAAACAAATTTTACGCTTTTACACATGAAAGCAGCATCCTGGTAATTTACTAGAATCATTGCAAAAAGCTCACTTAAGAAGAAAAACATCTTTGCTGCAAAGAAAACATACAATTAAAAATAATTAAAAAATAAAACATACTGAATTAGATTTAAATTAAACTTTATTTTACTAACATACACACATTAATAAAAGATAAATGGTGAAAAATTCTTTAACAGGATAAATATTTGGTATTTGTAAATGTCTTTGATGAGGGTATTTTACGGCATTTTCTATTTTCATATTTCTTAGACAACTTGTTTCGTTTCTGATATCAGGATCAATTTCCATTATAACTAGAAAAAAGAAAAGTGATGAAAGTTACTATTGTTGGAAAACACTTTAACTATAAATTTTTAAAACGAAATCTGCATCCTATGACATTTTAAGCAAATAATGAAAAGAAAGGATTGTAATTCCATGGCACTAAAAAAAATTAAGTATACATACGCGAATTTTAAAGTGTATCGTATATACTCCATCTAAATAGAATCTAATAAAAAATCCTCTAAAGAAAATAAAAGTAGATATACATGGTATTTTAAATCATTAATACAGGAAAAAATCACTTATATAATGAAATCATAAGATATTTAAGCACCATTTTATGAACGCCAGTGTAACAGAATATTTTTGAAATATTTTATATTAAAAATAAGTATGAATTGGACTGGATTTGGGAATAAGGCCGATTGACAGCTGTAAGTCCTAGGCCTACTTTGAAAAGACTTTATCCCCGAGCTTTTAAATGACTCCCCCCCCCTTCCTATATGAAATTTTAAAGTTTGCCCCCGTGTTTCCCTCCCCCTCCTTTTTTTCCCCTTCTTTTTTTAACAAATGTTAGAAACTGGGGGACTCGGCCTTAGTTCCAAGCGCTCTCTGAACTTTATAATACTCCGAATTAAAAACTGTCCAGTTATTAAAATCTTCCCCTTACAAAGAAGAAAAAGAAAAAAACATGTTTAAGAAAAATTATTTCTGTCAATGCAAAAACTTGTCTGAAAGTTTTTTGACAATGCATTACTAAGCAGAATCTATCGTCTATTAGCTATATTTCAGTGAAAATGTATTTTTAACCGACTTCAAAAAAAGAAGGAAGGTTCTCAATTCAAACCGTATGTTTTTTTTATGTTTGTTAGCTCATAACTTCTGAACGGATGCTCCGATTTCGATACTTTTTGTTTTGTTGAAAAGGCCTTGGTCTGCAATAGGTCCCATTGTAATATCTTTACGATCTAAAGAAAATACAGGGTGCCCAAAAAAATCAGTCCCAACTCTTTTAATTGCTAAACGGCTGCTGCTATAGTAATAAAAATGGTAGGTAAGTATAGTAAAGTGGCCCTTCAGTACAAGGTTAAACCACTTGCTGCGCTACCTGGTGGAAAATAGTGGAGTTAGTGTTCCTATCTCGAAAACGGTTCTAGAGAAAAAAAGTGAATTAGAAAGTTGAAGATTATCATCGATTTAGTACAAAAAGATAGTTTAGACATTCATGCTAGCATTTCTATCTCGGAAACGGTTCAAGACAGGGGAAATAGTGAATTATAAAATTGCAGAGCATCATCGATTTAGTACGAAAAGATAGTTTTGACATTGATGCTAAAAGTAGAAGGCTAAAACCGTGCCTTTTTTTGTTCGCAATTTCTTACACTATACACACTTGAGCTACATTGCTCACGTAGTAGCGTAGCTGGTGAGACATACGCTATATAGTTCAAAATACGGTTACTTGATACTTTTTGCTTTGTTGTAGAGATCTTGGTCTGAAGAAGGTCCCATTATAACATCTTTACAATCTAAAGAAAATAAAGCGCCATCTGGTGAAAAACAGCGGCATTAGCACTCCTATCTCAAAAACGGTTCAAGATGAAATGTTAATTACGAAGTTGTAGAGTATCATCGATTTACTACGAAAAGACAGTTTTTAGACATTATTGCTAAAAATAGAACGCTTAAAACGTGCAATTGTTTGTTCGCAATTTCCTACACTGTGCAAACTTGAACTACGTTGCACGCTTTACAGCGTAGCGGATGACACGTATACTCTGTGGTTCAAAGTACTGTTACTGTAAGCGGTCACATCGATTAGCGCAAAGTAGTTTTCAACCAACTTCAGAAAGGAGGGTGTTCTTAATTCTTGCTATGTGTTGTTGTTGGTGTTTGTAAGCTTATAACTTCGTAAGAAATGTTCTAATTAGCCGACTTCAAAAAGGAGGAGGTTCTCATTTCAAAGCGTGTATTTTTTTGTTTTTGTTTATGTTTGTTAGCTCATACCTTCTGAACGGATGATCCGATTTTGATACTTTTTGTTTTATTGTAAAGTTCTTGGTCTGAAATAGGTCCCATTGTAAGATCTTTACGACCAAAAGAAAATACAGGGTGCCCCAAAAAGTCAGTCCCGACACTTTTAACTGCTGAACAGCTGCAGCTATATTCATAAAAGTGGTATGTAGGTACAGTAAAGTGGACATTAAAGTAGGTACAGTAAAGAAACTACGCGATTCAACCGCCTAAAGCGCCACCTAGTGGAAAGAGTGGAGTTAGCGATCCTATCTCGGAAACGTTTCAAGACAGGGGAAAAAGTGAATTATAAAATTGCAGAGCATCATCGATGAAGTACGCAAAGATAGTTTAGACATTAATGCTAAAAACAGAACGCTTAAAATGTGCATTTGTTTGTTCACAATTTCCTATTTTGTGCACACTTGAAAAACATTGCATATATTGTAGCGTAGCGGGTGACATTTATGCTATGTAAAATTCAAAGTATGTTATTGTAAGCGGTCACATCGATTAACGCATAGGCGTTTTAAGCCGACTTCATAAAGGAAGAGGTTCTCAATACAAACCATGTTTCTCGTTGTTGTTGTTGAAATTTGTTAGCTTATAACTTCGTAAGAGATGATTTAATTTTAATACTTTTTTTGTTGTCGTAATGATCTTGGCCTGAAATAAGTTTCATTAGGATTTCATTAAGATATAAACAAATTACAGGATAATCACAAAAGTCTGTTCTCACTCTAACTGCTGAACGCAAGCAGCTACACTGGTAAAAGCAGTGTGTAAGTATCGATGTTGAAACTTCTGTCCATCAGCTGCAATGCATATTTTGCTCTTTGTTTGAACTTTACGCTGCGCAATTTCCAGCGCAGCGGGTGACACGTATTTACTGTAAAGTTCAATATATATGCCTAACAGAATTTTCGGTTACGAATACAGCGTGTCATTTCTTTACATTTCTAAAGACTTTTTAATTTAACGTATGTTCGTTCAATAGATAGTTTTTTAGTCATATCCGCTAAAGGCAAGAAAAGTGACACAATTTAAAAATGCAGCATTTGTGGAAAATCAACTTAAAAATAACTTGACTAGAATAAAACTGGTACAACTGTATCTCGAGTGGATAACTTTCTAGATGGAGATGTAACCTTTTTGTTCACATTAGGTGCATTTAATGTATTTTTCAGTGACATAAACCATTTTTTGAGTAATGTCACTTTTCTTGGAAGTTGTGATTTGTGAAACTTCCGTCGAACGTCTTCTGATGCTCTGCTATATAAATAAGTTTTCAATGAAAAGAGAAAAATAAAATCTTTTTGTAAAAAAATAGAACCGACTCCAAAAATGAACTACTATTCAAACAACTAAAAATGAAAGAAAATTGGCAGAAAATGGAACTGTAGATTGCGCCTAAAAGTATAAAATAATTTACTTCGTCAAACAACCTATAACACTACAATTAATCATAACTTTTGAAGTCGGCGCAAAATTAAATAAAAATTTATACCTTTATTCAATACAAAAATCAAATCCTATTCAAAATACACGTCTCACTTTGTTACATGTAAAACGCAGCCGAAAACTACTTTGATTCAAGAAAACAAGTAAGGTTTCGTAAGTAGCAAAAGTTGGCGAAAATGCGGGTATCTGACGTCCTTGGTGAACGAAAAATCGCAAAATTATCTGGCAAACATATTTAATTTCTTTGGGATATCATGATTATTTTAATAAGGTATATCAAGAGAGTAATCAAGAATATGAAACAACACATCGTACAATATATATTATGGAAATATACATCTTGCGTGTATATTTTTGCCTTACGTTTTTATCGCCAAATTCAAAAGCCATCAAGGATTATCTAACTTCGTAGAAACATAAATACCGCATTGTGAAGAATGTTCACTGTTCTATGTAGATGCTACTAATGGACCAATTGTATACAGTGATAAAATAATAAAGGAAACATGAAAATGGATCATTCGAGACAACAGCATTTGTTGCTACCGATCTAAATACAAACCTTTAAAAACTAATTTAATTTTATTTAATTTTGCGCCGACTTCAAAAGTTATGATTAATTGTAGTGTTATAGGTTGTTTGACGAATTATTTTATACTTTTAGGCGCAATCTACAGTTCCATTTTCTGCCAATTTTCTTTCATTTTTAGTTGTTTGAATAGTAGTTCATTTTTAGAGTCGGTTCTATTTTTTTACAAAAAGATTTTATTAAATTGCAGTTGCTCCACAATCGTCTGCGTCCGCCTCCCTACATAAACATGTAATCGCAGTCTTGGCATGCTTATGATTATGGTATATTCATCCAGGATAATTCAAAAATACAGTTGGAATTTGTACTTAAAAGTAACGTTTTATGTGGATCGGTTATTTTGAGATATAAATTAGTCCGCAACATATAACAGCCTAGATAAAATTTCGTATTAATTTAAACATTTCATCACTCGTCAATTTTCGTATTAATTTAAACATTTCCTCACTCAATTTAATATACACTCTGTACTTTGAATTCTTAAATATCAAACTGTATTCTGAAAAATATTAACTTGTCAGAAAATTTAATTTGTCCCCCAACCCACCCCTCTATTACCATTGCTCGGCAACTGCAACAATAGTTTTCTTTTTCTTACATCGTGTTTTTTTAACTTGTGCATATAAATGCATACATATACACACGCAAGCAGATTTTCAAAATTTTCTGAAAGCAAAATTAATAACATTGGACGATTTAGAATACAAACCGTCCTCCCCTCCATTAAAAAATAATTTTAAAAAATGTCGGATAAAACTCCCATCAATAAAATCTTTAGTTTGTATTTTGATTTTTAAATGTACGTATTTTTTATTATTTAAACTATTAATTATATAATGTAGAAATGACTTACTTTTTCCTCTATTCCTACTATTTTGATTTAAGGTAATCTATATTATTTTTCAGTCTTTCAGCAAATGCCAGCAAACACTTTTAATTACAGGAAGAGGCTGTAAAAAGAATAGATAAGAAAACGTATAGAAGTTTCAGACGATATTAAACTAAAAACTAGTAGGATGTGGCCACCACATGAATTTCTTCTATATAATATTACACAAAACTTATACAATAAAAATTACTTATTAAATTATCAAATTCTTTTCAGTTATAAATGCAGAAGATTTTTATCTGATAGAATTATCACAAAATGCCGAAAGATGTCAGTTTTTTTCCAAATCAAAAGAAATGACTTCTTTCCAAGTTTTTTTTTTCGTTAAAAGAAAAAAAAAAAAAAAAAAAAAAAAAAGGAAAAATGGATAACTTTTGTTTTAAATTATCACAGATCTATAGTTCAACCATTAGTTTTAAAGGTATTGACGATATCTTTCGAAAGATACCCATCTTGAAAATTTACTCCCCCTGGGGGGTACTTAACCCCCGGGGGGAGCGATGCCCCCATGCAATTTTTTCCCCTAGTTAACTACTACTATTATCAATAATTCATATTAATTTTACAATCACACGATTAAAATAACTCTCATTGTGTACATTTATACGAAATTTTGTCCTATATTGTCATGTTGAAAATTTAGAACAAGAAAGAAAAATCATGCAGTATGCTTTGATTAGTAACACTTTCCAACTGTACGTAATTGTTGTATCGAATAACTTTTAATATTCTTTGCCTATGTTATCACACAATAGACAGAAGGACTGAAAAATATACAGATAGACTAATTGATTTTAAAATTACTCTTAGGCATTTTGAAAAGTGTTAAAAAGGCTTAACGCAAAATAAAATGCAGCCATTAGATTATAATTAAAGCTTTTGATCTTTCTGAATATTTTAGTGCAGCCCTGTAAATCAGAAAGTTAATCGTATCACATTCTATACAAAACATTATTTTAGAGTATTAACAATAAATTTCAATATATTTATGATTTTCACAGTAGAAAGACTTAAATATAACTTTGAAGAAATTCTGTCCTAAAACGTAATGCATTGATATTTTTTTTTCTGTTGTCCCTGTAAACAAACTAGTTGTACAGGTCCTATTAATGTCATTTTAAATAAGGAACATTCTATAGGGAATTAATGTTTATAAAAATAACACTCATAGAACACAATGCTTTCGAATGCTTTTGGGTGTCCCTGTACACAAACCAGAAGAGATATTCACTCCATTTTCAATATGGAACATCCGATAGTGAACTTCAATAAAATATATCAGTTTCGAGAAATTCCATAAATAATTACACGAGTCAGAGCGGGGCTTACAGACAGACAGACAGATGGACAGATACACAAACGGAAATAATATTCACACTTAAAAATGTTAGAAAGTGTTAAAAACGCTTAATGTAAACGAAAGCACAATTTTAGCAATTTTTTATTAGTAGCTCTTAAAATAAATGGATATTTTTCTGTCACCCTGTAAATCTAATGCTAACTATGCTATATTCTATGCAAAGCATTTTTTTTGTGCAGATAAATAACATAATTCAATTTCCTAAAGCTTCGTGGAAAGTAATTAAAATTTGATTTATAGAAATATCTCTCATAGAACGCAATGCTTTGGAATACTTTTGAGTGTCCCTGTATATAAACCGGTGGTGGTATTTCCTCCATTTTATACAGGAAACATCCAGTAGGGAATTTGAATAACATATTTCAATTTCATTAAGATATGTCTACAGTAAAGGTATGAAAATATGGTTTATAGAAATAGCTTTCATAGAACACAATGCTTTGAAATACTTTCGGGTGTCCCTGTACACAAACCAGTAGAGGTATAAACTCCATTCTCAATAGGGAACATCCGATAGTGAACTATATCAGTTTTAAGAAATTCCATAAATATTTACGGGAGTTAGAGATCGGACAGACAGACAGACAACAGACGGGCGGACAGGCAGATACACAAAACTGAAATCATATTCACACATAAAAAATGCTAGAAATTATTAAAAACGCTTAACGTAAACGAAAGTGCAATTCTAGCAATTTTTTATTAATACCTCTTAATGTAACTAGATATTTTTGTGCCACCCTGTAAATCTAATGTTAATCATGCTACACTATGCAAAGCATTCTTTTGTGCATGTAAATACCATATTTCAATTTCCTAAAACTTCGTGGATAGTACAGTTATTAAAATTTAATTTATAGAAATAGCTCTCCTAGAACGCAATGCTTTGGAATACTTTTGAGTGTCCCTGTACATAAACCGATGGTGGCATTTCCTCCATTTGATGCAGGAAATATCCAATAGTGAACTTTAATAACATATTTCAATTTCATTAAGATATGTCTACAGCAAAGTTCTGAAAATATGGTTTATAGAAATACCTCTCATAGAACACAATGCTTTGAAATATTTTCGGGTGTCCCTGTACCTAAACCAGTAGAGGTGTAAACTCCATTTTCAATAGGAACGTCCGATAGTGATCTTGAATAACATATTTCAATTTCAAGAAATTTGATAAATATTTACGGGAGTTAGAGCTCAGACAGTCAGACCGAAGTCATAAACACTTTTCAACCTTGTTGGAAAGTGTTAAAAATGCGATCACAGCACCACCTGTTGAGCCATTGTTCCATAAATCTAATATGCACTAGTTAATGTCAGGGTCCAACTAAACACCCAGTTTGGCTAAATTTCGTTCATTGGTTCGTGAGATACAGCGTCCACAAAATTTGTGATACACACACACAGAGACAGATTTTCTAAAAACAGTCTAAACTGTCTAATCCTCAGAACAAAATTTTCTGGTTCTTTAAAATTCCCCCCCCCCCCCCCCACACACATACACCTCACAAAGAAAAAAAAATGATGCTTAATATGATTTTTTTTTTTTTTTTTTTTTTTTTTTGTGTGTGTGTGTGTGTGTGTGTGTGTGTGTGTGTGTGACTTTTGAAAGTTGTAGTTTTGAATTGGTTCGAAAAATGTAACCTTGATAAAATTTCGCATTCATTTAAACATTTCTTCGCACAACTTAATGTTATGTTTTCAATCTTTGAATTTCAGTTTGTACACAGAAAATTAACAAGTTTGAAAGTGTAATTTAACTTCTTCCCTACTTTCCCTATTCATTCCCGCTGCGGGTAAAGAAACATTAGTTTTTCTATGTTGCTTGTTTTTGTTTTGTTATATCAAATATATAAATATTGTACACACAAACAGATTTTCAAACATTTAAGAAAACAAAACTGAAAATATTGTGTTGGTATCCATACAAATCATTTCCATTAGCCCCTCCCCCCCCCCCCACACACACACTAAAAAATGTTTAGTATCAAAGATCTATATAATTTTCAATAATATTTCTGGTCTTTATCGTACTAATTCAAATTTAACCTTATTCCTTTCGGAGAAAAACATTGCTCATTTAATAAACTTTTCTGGCCATTAGACATATGCTCTTCTCAAAAAATAAAGAAAAGAAAAGGAACGCTTAAGAAACAATGTTTTAATTCAGACCAAAAATCTTGTCGGAAAGTTTTCGGACTTTGTGTTGATATAACAGTGTAAGTTTGACTTATTTCAACAAAAAAGTATTTTTTTAATTGCAGTTAACCTGTAATCAACGTCTCCGCCCCGCTGTATAAGCATGTAGGTGTAGTTTCGGCAACGTATGGTTAGGTAACATTTATCTAGTGTAATTCGACAATCCAGTTGTTTTTATACTTCAAAATAATTCCGAATTAAATTGAACTTTTTAAAACTTCGTTTTGAATTTATTCACAGAATGTAGCCTGTGTAAAATTTAGTAATAAACATTTCTCTACTCAGCTTGATTCATAAACTATACATTTAATCTTTAAACATCAATTTGTGAGTAGATTGTGCTACTAGTTTGAAAATTTAATCTAATCTCCCTCCCCTCGCCCTTTCAATATTATCGCTGTGGAAAAAAATAATTTTAACGTTTTTCTTGCATTGTTTATTAATTTATATATTAAATGTTAACACTCACAAAAAAAAAAAAAAAAAAAAAAAAAAACTAAAAACATTGCTGGGTTGATGTACAACTCCCCTCCCCCGAAAAAATAATGTTTAACATCCAATACTCATATATAATTTGTAATAATGTTTCTCTGTTTTTATGGATGTGCTAAATTGTTTTGATGGATGTGCTAAACTGTGTTTAACCCCCCCCCCACACACACACACACTTTTTTCATCCTTTACAATAACTGCTTTCTAACACATTAATATATCTATGTTTATTTTGTATATCTTCTGCTAAAGCAATTTTCTTCTAAACTCTAGAAGAAAAAGCGGCTCAGATTATAGGAAATAATTTCTATAATTTTGCCCTCCGCAGTAAATACATAAAGTATTATGTAACAGAAATACGAAGCTAGATACTACATACTAGATTCTAGGTATTTTTAAATTGAATAACTCTGTTTATAAGTTTCAGGATTTAAATATAAAAAAAAAGAAAACCGCTAATATAACTAACATGAACAGTCATTGTTTTTGTTGATTATTAAAATAGGATAAAAGATTATATAAAATTTAACTTACCTAATTATGAATTCCAAATGAAAACATGAATTGCTTTAAGTTCTTCAATACAGACAACAACAACAAACTTTTAATGTGTAGATACGAAGATAAACATCCCGCAGAAACAATCTAATTTTCCCTAACGTTCCCTTTCCCCCCCCTTTTTACGTAATAGTACACTGCAATGAAACAAACTATTCAGTATATTTTTGCCTGCAAAACTTATATATATATATATATATATATATATATATAGGTATTTACTTTAATATAAAAATAATTTAAGGTTATGCATTTACATAGTTTTTTATTTAATGGATCAGTCAAAACCCCTACAGGGAAAACGTTGTTTTGAAAAGGGAAATATCTGTAAATTAAGAACTGAGTTTCTTGGTTCAATGCTTTTAATAGAGAACTCATGTAAATTTACGGAGAGTCTCAATACTTTTTCTGTACTTTTACAGAAATTTTTGACAGTGAACCGAGTTTCTTGATTCACTGCTTTTAACAGTGAACTCATGTACATTTACGGAGATTCTCAATACTTTTTCTGTATTTTTACAGAAATTTTTAACAGTGTAATAGAATTGCACAGCAAAGCAATATAGTTAAAGGCAAATATATAGATGCTCAGGGTTGCATATTAATGCTCAGAAATAATATGAAATTTTTTTTGAATTACAAATGTGAAACGAAAAACAAACAAACAAAAAATGAAATTAAGAAACTGACATTTTTATATATATTTTCTTTGGAGTAATATTTTACAGTTTTCAAAAGTAGACTTTGAAAAGTATAATAAACTATATTTGTGTTTCATAAGCTTACAATGTAGAAAAAAAGAGAGAATTTTTTGTTCCATAAGACAATTTTCTAACTTTAGTAACTGCATGCTTTTTTTTTTTTTTTTTCATGCCAAAAGTGTGCCCTGAGTCCGACGGCTACGGCCTTCGGACCTATCATTTCTCCCATGATTTTTACCGCTTTTTAAAGAAAAAAAAAAATGTTTTTTTTTCACTGTTTTTCTTAAAAAGGTTTATTTGGGTAAAATAATGCCTTGTAAAGTTTGTAAAGCTTTGTAAAACTTTTTATTTGCTATCAGAAGTAAAATTCTCATGAAAGGGAATTTTCAAGAGCAATTTTGTTTATTTTTAATTAATATTTTTTCAAATATAAACGAAATTTCGGGTCTTCTAAGTCAAGGAACTCCAGGCCACGACCCATTCCTCCCGTTTATTAATCAGGCCCCATGTTTTTCGGACCTCTATTATTACTTTATCTAGAATTGACACTCAAATTGCTTCCATGTGCATATACGTCGTATAACTCATCGCCAAATACACCGCCAGAAATACTCTTCAATTTTTTTGGGTTACTAAATAATTACCTATTGGTGCTATGGCATGATTTTTCATAAATCATGAGTACTAATACAAGAAAGTACTTTTAAACTCTAGTGTCAAACTAATTAAAATTTTGTCACAAAATGTTCGTGTCATGCTTATTAAAGTACTCTAATCTGCAATTATTTTAAATAAATAACAAATTTACATATTGCACAAATTAATTAAGGCTGAATAGAAAAGTTAAATTGTAAAATTAGCATGGCATTTATTAGACAGGTGTTTTCAAAATTATTTCCGAAGAATTTAATCAGACTAAATTAAAGTGAAATATTGACATTCTGCGTTATAGGCAGTAATATTGCTATCTTACTCAAATATGTTGCTATGCTTTACTGGTGTTGAAATATATGAATAAAATAAAATATAATATAACTTGCATGTCGTATCCGTCAGAATGCATTCATCTACATTTTTTATGCAAATTCGCGCAGTATAAACTATTTATAAAAATTATTTTACCACCACGGTGGATGCTCATGATTTTCATATCAGACAAGCACAACCTTAAAAGTCTATAAAAAGTCAATTTTAGACTGCTAAAATTATAAAAGATTATTATTATAAAAAAAAAAAAAAAAGAATTTATAACTTTGTTTTAAGATATAACGCATTTGCAAGGTATTTATTTCAAGGTTTAAAGATCTTTGTTTAACCAATTACTTTAAAAGGTATTGACGATTTATTTTGAAAGATACCCGTATTAAAAATTTACACTCACGGTAGGTGTAAATGCTTTTATATGCACACATTTATTTTATAGGTTATTACTACTATATATTATCAATAATTCCAATTAATTTTAGAATCATTCATTAAAAATAATTCTTATTATATACATTTATACAACTTATTTCCCTAAATTGCCATCTAAAAATTATGGGAAAAAAAAAAAAAATGGAACGATAGTGACACCTGTTGAACGAATTATTTCCAAATCTAATAAGAGCCGATTTAGGTCAAGTTCCGACTAAATATCAAGTTTGGTGAAATTTGTACATTGAATCATAAGATGCAGCAGCCAAAAAAATTATGATCACACACAAAGACAGATAATTTCTAAAAATGGTCAAATCGTGTTCAAGACATTCTAAAACAAGTAAATACATCGAAAACTGGAGGTCTAATATTTTAACAAATAAAACGCCTTCCTCTTATATATATGGAAGAAAGAAAAATTGTCGGTAAATTTACAGGTAAAATTTGTTAATGTGAAAATACTTAAGTAACCTATAGTGTGTTTTGCATAATCAAAATGCAGTTGTATCTCTAATGCATAAAGAAAATCTTAGTTATATATACTATCTTTTAAATCATTCACATCGAGACTGCAATAAACATAATTTTCTGAGAATTATAATTAATTGGTTTAATCGTTCTGAATTTAAGTGTATTTTTTATACTTATGAATTTACAGCATTTTTCTTTATACTGTAAAAATACATATTCTAGCACTGTGTGGTGATCAATAAGCTTCACAGTGAACTGTAAGTTACATTTACTGTAATTTTTATTTGCATGTGCGGTATTTTTTACAGTCTGTTATAAATGAAAAAATGTATGTTTTAAAATAACCAAACAAAATTTCAAAATCCTGCAGCAAAGAATACCGCTGCTCAGCTGTTTATTTTTTTGACGCATGCGTTTGAGACCTGTTGTCTGGATTGGTTTATGTTATATAAATTCAATTCTCAGCAATAATTTTTTATACACATATGAGGACTGGCAAAAGGTTCCATGCTTTACATGCTTTACCAGGATTGATAAAACAGATGTTAGCTCTCTGACAACCCAGCCAGAGGTCTAGAAAACTTTCTTCTTTCCATGGCAACAAGAGATAAGATCCAGATGAACGCCGTTTGCTTAATAAATTCTGAAATACTCAACAAAAGGATTCACTCAGAAAATTTTCCATCACAATATCAAGTAAGCTAAGCTTAACACGTTGGGTGCCATGTCCGCCATCGGTGGCTGATAGTGTAAAATGTGATACAAAACTAAAAAAAAAAAAAAAATTATGTTGTTTTAAGTAATTACTGAAAATTTAGTTAAAATTCACTTAATTTTTATTAATTACAATGTATATCATTAAGAATTTTTAATGGATTTTATTGAAACACGATAGACATAACGCGCTTCTAAGCAGCGCGTGTGGCCTGACGTTGATTTCATTAAAAATTTGCGTGGCGTTTAAAGTGCTAAAAAGGTTTTTACAAAACTAGCTGTAAAAATTTTTGCCAACCTATATTGTATTTATGTTAGAAAATAATGTGTTTTACAAAAATGTTCTTTAGTACACAACATTTACTTTTGACTTGATTGCGAATGATTGTTATATGAGAGCTATTGAGTACCCGCGGTAGCCCGGTCAGTTGAGCGACGAGTTCGTGGTTGAAAGATTGCGAGCCCGGCACTCGATCCGGCCAAAGACCTTCGTGTGCACTAATGGTGGCTAATGCACGTAAAATCCGTCGTGGACGCAATGACCTGCATGTTCCCATCCAAATTATACCTCTTCGGGTGACTGAAGTGGGGAAGCCATTCCCTCCGTGGGCGATCAAAATTGTGATGACGTGTGTCCGAACCATCCCTAGGGGTGAGTTTTAGATCATCGCCAATTGTCCATTGCGCAGCACTAGTTCCATGCTAAAAACCCAACCACCAGTGCGATTATTTTCTTACGATAAATGTAATATAGAAATGATGTTTTGTAATCCTGTTCTAAGACCTAAAAATAGATAAAAATCTTTTAATTGATTTCTATTTTATCTATTTACTAGCAGTATTTACTAGCAGTCTTTACCCGCTTCGCTGGTCATTATATTGAAATGAACTCTCAAAATATCATATCATTAATAATAATAAAAAAAAATCTAAAAAAAAAAAAAGATAAAAAAATCATTGAAATCAATCAAAATCTAAATTAATGTTCCCACTCGCCACACTTCGAGTCTGGCCTTCGGTAGCGCCTTGCCTGCTTTTCTTTTTACTCCCCCTCCCTTGAGGGTAAATATGAAAGATTTTCAAAATCACATCAAAGTACATATTACGTACACTTAATCAAAACCCACACTCCAAAATTCGCCATTCTAAGGTAATCTGGAATGTTAATCTGGTAATTCAAGCTTGAAAACGTGTTTTTTGCCCCCCTCCCCCGCGCATTTAAAGGGGGGAATGAGAAATTTCGCAAAATCCCTTTATTATGCGTGTTGGGAACGCATAACCAGCCCGCACATAAAAAATCGCTTTCTAAAGATAGTTCGGAACAGAGTTACGCATGCAAACATGATTTTTGCCCCCCACCCCCCAAGGGGAATAGAGTGGAATTTTATAAAATCCATTTGTCGTGTGTGTCTTGAGTACGTATAACTGTTCGACATATCCAAAAATCACTATTCTCAGCTAATTTTCAGCAGAGTTACTCTTAAAAACGTGTTTTTGCAAAATCCCTTTATAGTGCGTGTTGAGATCGTATAGAGAACCCACGCATAAAAATTAATCTTACTGAAATAATTTGAAGACAAGTTATATATATACTTGGAAAGGTGTTTATTGCTTCCCCTCCCCCACCCCCAAGGCGAAAAAGAAGGACAATTACGCGAAATTCCGTTACAATGGGTGTTGCATACGCGTAAAAAAGCTACAGATTAAAATTTGTGAGATTTTCGAGAGAGAGCTCCGATATATTTTCCCGGACGAATTTAGCGCTAAAATGGGGCTCGAATTCGCTCCCTCGTAACCCCCCCCCCCCCCCCCAAAAAAAAAAAAAAAAAAATGAAAATGAAAATCGCAAAAAAAAAAAAAAAAAAAAAAAAAAAAAAAATTGAGTTTTTGGAATTATCCTCAAGAAGACGCTTGTCGTTTTTTTTATATATTTGTGTTATTATTGGTAGAGTTATACTCGAAAATCCAGATTGTGCTAAATTTGCCTCCGAAAATCGTTTTTACCTCTTCCTCTCCTTAAAATTAAAAAAATCCAAAATCACAGAAAATGATTTGTACTTAAGGCTGTATTTTGAAATTTGAAAAGTTACCTTTTCTCAATAGATGGCGCTGAATTTCACCGGGAAATTTGAAAGGGGGGGCGGGTTTCTGAAAAAAAGGAGTGTATTGAAAATGTCACTCAATTGTTACTGACCAATACCTAAGTGTTTTTTTCTTCCTGTTCTTTGAATGATTGACCAATAAATGACGCATAAAGGCGGTGTCAAAATTTAGAGAAATTCTTTAAAACATAGAATAATTTCTATTTTCGTTTTCACAGAATTCGTATTTCTGAATTGTATTTACTACCTGATTAAAAAAAAAAGAAAAAAAATTCTTTTTTTGCGTATTTTAAGAGGGAAAATAATATATATTTTCTTTGTAGTTTATTTTTATTTATTTATTTATTTAGAAATTGGGAAAAAAAATAACCGATTAAAAAAAAAAAAAAGTATTTATAAAAAATATCTCAAGGCCTCTCTCTTTAAAACATAGAATAGTTTTTGTTTTCGTTTTCTCATGATTAATTATTTTTTCTGAATAGTATTTAATACCCGATTAAAAATACTATTTTCGTTGAAGTTTATTTTTTATTTATTTACTTATTTAGAAATTGGATTAAAAAAAAAAAAAAAAAATGCATTTATAAAATATATCTCAAGGTTCGAAGAAAAAGAGTATCATGAGAAGCAAGTGAATAACGAAACTCATGAAGAATATATTAATAATGTAAAAAAAAAAAAAAAAATGTAAATGTAAAAGATTTTAAGTAAAATCTCAACATGTTATTATTATTTTGTCTAAAATAATAAAATTTTTAGAGTACGATATTAGTTGCTAGAGGTATTTACTCTTCCGATGATTTTACTTTTACATTTTTTTTTTTTTTTTTTTTTTTTTTTTTTCAAATTACAATGAAGCATCCATAATCCGGAAATCTATAGTCCGGCAACGCCCATAAACCGGCAAAAATGACATTTCTATTTATTTTATTTTATTTTTAAACCTCCGCCTGTAAATCGTAGTAGTACCCAACTTAATTCGCAGTATGCTTGCCAACTTTTATGGACCATTAGTAAAGTTTACGGATTTTCCTTTAATTTTATTGATTTACAGACTAGCGTGAATTTGTTACAGATTAATCAGGATGATGGCAAAAATTCCGAAAAAGAACAACGAAATTTTTGTCTCGCTATGGCAAATCCAAAAGTTAATAATAAGAGATAGTTTCTATTTCTGCTACCGAAAGTCAGAATTAAACTCGACCACCCTAAATCTCAGTCAACACAACTCTTTTATGAAGGACTTGAAAAATATTACTTTATCGGCGATAACCAACTAATGAACATGCATACGTTAAACTGTCAATGACAAACTGAAAAACAAAAAACAATGAAACAAATGAAATTGACTGACATACTTAATGGAATGCAGCAACGTCAGATTCCTGATCTTATTTGTCATTAAGCCAGTTTCAATATCAAAAATTTTTAAAATCATTATTTGTACAAAAATAAACGATCTGCATTGCTGTTTTATAATTTTATTATTATTACTATTATTATTTATTTCAAATGTTATTTTAATTTTCGTTTTTGATAAGGATTTGTATAATTTGTATAATTTTTTTAAAAAATATTTCTTTAGATGCTGTGACTAATCTCGGGTCCAATGTACCCCCCCCCCCCAACTCACACACACACACACACACACACACGAAGAGACATTCACAAAATTTGCAATTAAAAGAAAACACTTTGAATTCATATTGGAAAAATTGAATAATATTTTCAGTAAAATCATTTTAAGTAATTATCTGTCATAGTTCAATAAACATCAGCAATCAAAAACTCTCTAAAAGTTCACTTCTATTTAAGGACCACCTCCTATAAGGGTCATTTTTTTATTTCAAAATTTCCTTTTGGATTTTAATACTGATTTACCTTGATTCAATGTCCATGTAAAAATGCATATCTCTGTAAATGGTCACATTTTGCGACAGCAGGTAATATTGTTTAACTCTTGATGTGACTTGACCACATTTCTATTTAATGTCTTTACGGGCTTCAAACTTTAGTACACAGTTTTGAGGGTAAAAAAAGATAAGTTTATTTCAAACATTTTCAACAAATCTGCATAATTTCGGGGACTGTTTAACCCCTCAACCCCCTCCCCTTCCCCTTGGCTACAGCCTTGATATTATTGCTCGCCTATTCCAATTTTGAAATTATGGCATATGCTTCCTATGAATTTGTCGGTAGAGAAAAGAAGTGTGTTAATAAGACTTAATTGTTTTTAATGTGCATATTTTAGGTGAAATTCAGGCTTGGGAAATTGAATTTTGTATCTTTGTTTTCAATTAATAATTTTAAAAGCTTTTAAGAGAGTAGTGTTGAATTTAAATTCTAAAATTAAAATATTACACATAGTTTAGAGTTTAGATTAAAAATTACAAGCTAAACATATTATTTTTACTAAGAGTTTAAAGTGGGCTTAAAATGTTGTTAAATTGATCAATTTCATCTAGGATATAAAAGATTTCTTAGAAACAAAATTACTTCAAAAAAAAAAAAAAAAAAAAAAAAAAAAAAAAAAGCATTTAAAATTAAAACTATTATTAGTGATTATTACAAAGCAATGAAAAAAAATTAATAATTATAATGTAAATTTAAATAATTAAATCCATTTCATCCATAATAATTTTTGCAATAATTATGATTTTCTGAACGATTTCTTATAAAAGGCAACGTCTTTAAAGTTTTTTTTTACAGCATTATGAGTGGCTTTCTTACAAAAGTTTCAGTGTATTTCTGTTTTTATCACTTTCCAAAAAGTTGAAAAATGTTTATGACTTTGGTTTGTCTGTTTGTCCACGTACTAACTACAATAAATATTCATGGAATTCCTTGAAACCGGTATATGTTGTCCAAGTTTACTATACGCGCCCTATTGAAAGTGAGGTAAATACTGCCTCTCGTTTGTGTACAGGGACACCAGAAAGAATTTAAAAGCATTGCACCCTATGAGAGGTATTTCTATGAATAATATTTTAACACTTTTATTTCATGCAAATCATAATGCAACTGACATTGACAATACATATGCACTGTGAAAAAAGAAAAAAACAGGCTTTCTATAGAGTGTAATGTGATTAGCATTAAGATTTACAGGGCCATAAAAAATATTTAGTTACATTAATGGCTATGACTGGAAATTTCCAGAATTGCATTTTCGATTGCATTAATCATTTTTAACATTTTCTAACGATGTTCAAAAGTAATTATTACATGAATTAGTCTATATGTCTATATTTCTCTGAGCTCTGTAACTTCTGTAAATGTTCACTAATTTTTTGAAATCGATATACATTCAAGTTTACGATGGGATATTCCCGATTTAAAATGGGGTAAATACAATTTTTTCAATTTTTTTTTTTTTTTTTTTTAAATATAATTTAATGGTTATCTTTTTTTATTAAAATATACAAAAATGAGTGAAAGAAACTGATTCAACTTTTTAAAATATAAATTAATGTTTCTTAGCTGCGGTTACTATATAAATTTCCTTTTTTATATAATTTATTACTTTTTTTTCTTTCTTAGAGGCCATTATACATATATTTTTAAAAGGACAGAATTTGGTGTTTTCTATTATAATTATTATTTTCATTAAATACTTGTCCAGTACTATATAGTTGAATGAAAAAGAATATCGCAGACAATAAAATTTGACGCCAGTGACAGTAACTTTTTTTTTTTTAATATATAGAGGTTTAAACACAGTATCACAATAAAACAGTAGAGAATTTTAATCAAATATATAAATTTATATTTTTATGAAAAATAAATTATTCCTTCAGATTTTATAATACATAATACATCATTTTAACAGTTTGTGTTCTTTGGCATTTGAACATCAAAACGTGAGATAAGTAGACTCTGCTCAATTCCTTATCATACATTTTCTCATAAATTTCCTACTATAGGACATATTGTACTCATAGTAAGAGAAATAAATTCGGTAGATCAACCAGTCGATCTCCATGGCCAAAAATTTAAATCGCCCACCCACTAAGCTACCCTCCCCCAACTTCCATACATTTATGTTATCATAACTTACTGATTAATTTCACTAGAGTCAATTTCATATTTTAGTTTTCATGAAATTCTATATGCTATTTCCAATGCAATAAACTATATAATGCAAGTTTATGTGAAATAGGGAAATATTTCATATAAACTTGCGATTAAATAATAATAATAATAAATTCATAGTTTTTCTGCCCTGCTATAAAAAATCTTTAAATTAGCATACCTTAAGAAGCTTTTAAATTAAAATGTTGATTATCAAGAAATGTTAATGCCAATATAATAAATGATATTTTAAAACTAGTGAGACATGTTTATGAAGAAAATAACCTTCATAGTAAATATTTATATGAAATGCCTTCGAGTTAAGAAAATCTTAAATTTGAAATAACTTACGAATTTTTTAAAATAAATAATGCCATAGTCATTGTTCATGCCAGTATCATAAATTATATTTTAAAACAGATCTGAGATCTTTATGATACATATGATCATCATAATACATGTTTATGCCAAATTTTGCATTATTCTACCATGTAGAAGAAACCTTAAATTTTGGATAACTAATGAAGTTTTTAAATTAATATGTTGCAAATCAACAGGGTTCTTTCCAATATCAAAGTGATATTTTGAAACCTGTCCGACTTCCTTAAGATAATTTGTTTTTGAGATATTGTCTATACAAACTATGACATTAACAAACTGACTAATGTACAGACGGATACCACATACATTTTGCGATTTTCGGATTACTCACACCTCATCATTACCAAATCTACTATTAAGATGAATAACTAAAAATATAAAATAAACAAGATAATGTAATTGAACGAAGTAAATTAATTTTTCTTTAATTGTTTGTGTTATCTAATTAGAGAGAATGACAGCATTATATAACATTGTATTCTATTACAATTAAAGGAGTAATTCATTATTATGATAATAGCTTACTTCCAAGAAAATTTTTATATGTTTATTTTCTAATTATTTATGAATTCGTAATTGCCTAAATATTTTTATTTAAGTGCATAAAATACTGATTTTGATTTCTAAGTAAAGTATTAACTCATTTATTCTTAGTAAGAAATTAAATAAACGAAAGATACATTTTTACATAATTACAAATACTACAACCACATATAAAAACTAATTTTTAAAAGTATATTCTGAAAGTATATGAAATATACTTTTTGAATCAAGAGTATATTGTATATTGTATATTTTCGAAATTCTAAAAAGTATTTGTATATTGTATATTTTTGGACAAAATAGACGAGTATTTGATATTGTATATAATATACTTTTTTGAAGTATATTGCCCATCTCTGCTACACACCACACTTAAATGCAGACATCTGCGCATGTTGTTTGCGCACCTGTATGTGAGGCATAGTTACTGTCTTTCTGAGAAGATGAAATAAAGTTCTCGAAGAACTTATGACCTGGAATCAAAATTTCTCATTTTTAATATTTTGCTAATTGCGCAGTTATGATGCGCTGCAGCGTCGCATGCTCATTCGATGGCAGTCAAACTTTAAAATTTTACATTTTCCATCGAAACCTGTATGTATGTCAATTTTTGCCCAGTTTTCATTACCCCTTCTTGGTGCGTCGCTTTTTTTTTGTTACAGAGTATACAATTGGAAAATGTTTCATGATTTGTTCCAAACACATGATTTTCCTTTCTTGTTAAAGTGAACATTGCTATATTTCATGAGCGCCGTGTTATTTTCAGAGAATGCTGTAAATCCTTCTTTAAATTTGAACTTCTACTTTTTATTTTTAAAATAAGCGTTACGAGTTGCATATTGAGATTACTAATTTCTAAATCAGGCTATGATTAGAATAACATTCGAAGTTATATTATCTTTGGGTGTTGCTGTTTAAACTGCAAAAATGTCGCTTCAATACCATTACAAAAGACCTAGCACAATTAATTTTAGGATGTTATAAATACATAAATAAATAAACAATTATATATATATATATATTCAGATCTATAAAAAAGATGATAGTTTTTATCCTGCTAAATTTAATTATGAAAAGTGTAGAATTACAGAAATAACTTAGATTTGTCTTGGTTTCATTTTCAGTCTAATTATTTTATAAATTTCGGGTTTGGCTTCATTTTACTTTTTTTTTTTTTTGGTCCGAACCGGGTAAGCAAAGCTTTATAATGGGCCGGACCGGGCATGGACCTCAAACTTTCGACATGACCAGACCTCTAGCTTCGAATATGTTGTATAATTGAGGGGATTTTACTTTATCTTTTTAATTATACATATATTAAAGTATTTGTTATTATTTGATTATTAATATTCATCACATTACACAACAATGGCTGTAGATTGTATGACGTTGATTAATGAAGTGCGCAATGTAATTAAGTATTTTCTGCACAGGGCCTGAATATCATAAATGTTTGATCCCATGGCACTTTCTAAATTTCGTGCCCTTTTAGAATAGTTGAATTTGTAAAAATTTTCAAGGGCATAACAAGGAGGGTGATATGATTATGATTATCACTGACCACTTCCCCCAAAATTTAAGGAATATATTTTAATCTGTCTATCGACTAGAAACGAGAGATTTCATTCTGTCTATCGACCAGAAACGAGAGATTTCATTTTAAAAGTTTACATATATAAGTGAAACGTAGCTGAGTTCATGGGAATGTCTAGAAAATTAATTCAATTCTTTCTTTAGAACAAGCAGTGGAGAGTCTCCAAATGTGAACTGTTTTGCGTCCATGGTAATAGAATATCTCTATAGCTTCATGGTTGAGTCTCAGAACAGGACCTTTTCTCTTTTTTCCTGCACAAGAAAAAAAATCACAACAACAAATCAGTTTATCTCTTTGTGAAGCTCAACCTTTTAATACGCCCCCCTCTGATGAGGAAAAAAAACAAGCAAACGACAATAGTACTGCCATCTATTGACTGCAAGAAGAATTTATCGTTTCTTTCATTATAAGCGCAATTATAACATTTGAAGTTACATTTTCAACTGAAATTGAAAAGAAATGACATGACATTTATCAAAAATAAATTTATGTTTTGAAATCTTCCAAAAATTTTTGAATTTATCGATTTTTACTTTTATTAAAAAATTACAATTATTTGAAATAATATATTGCCAACTGGGCAATAAATCGCCAAAAGTTGTTTTTGAATAAAAATTATAGTTATTTTAAAAAATATCTATTTTTTTTTTTTTTTTTTTTTTTTTTTTTTTACATGCGCTGATTCTAGAGGGTGAATTTAGTACGGAAATGAATTTTTGAACGATATATTTAATTGCAGACTGAGAAACGTTGAACGCCGTATTTTTCTTGGCGAAAATGGCTTTTGAATACACCCTTAAGTCTAGTCTCCCCGTCTGCAGTTTCTGCACCGTGAAGTAATTTGAAGCCGAGTTATCCCCATAAAAGTGTTTTTGCCTTCTGACACCCCGGGGGGGATGAATGGGGGGGGGGTGTTTCACAAAATCCCGTCTTACTGGTGGTCAGGGTTCTATAAACAATCTTCTCACAAAAATTTGTGACTGTATCTCCCATAGAATAGCCACGGCTTTGTTGAATCAGTGAATCTGTGAGTTTACTCTTTTATATATAGAGATTCATTTTCAAATTGAAATTTTAACTCAGTATTACTATTAAAGAAGATAAGCGGTTAAAATGCTTTCACTCACCAAAAGATTCGGTGAAGTTCTTGATAAATATTATTATTATATGCATTCTGAATGCAGTTAATATAGTTTATACAAATGAGAGCTGCTACATGACAAAACTCACACATTCCAGAGAGGATTGGTTATGTGACTAAGGATCATGCCCCACCAGCGACCGAGAAAATCCACACTAATTTTACTCTCAAATTTGGCAGATGAAAAATGTCTAGCAAGAAATTAAAACTTCTTCACACACCATAAATTTTAAATCAGCACAACCGGTTTCGAAAGGACGTAGCCTTTCTTCATCAGGTGCAAACACGTGCAACTGTCTTGGAGGCAAAAGCAAGACTGAAAGCCTAGTCTTGCTTTCAGTCTTGCTTTGCCTCCAAGGCAGTTGCACGTGTTTGCACCTGATGAAGAAAGGCTACGTCCTTTCGAAACCGGTTGTGCTGATTTAAAATTTATGGGGTGTGAAGAAGTTTTAATTTCTTGCTATTGTCTGTACGCCAGTTTTTGAATTTATTTTTGGTGAAAAATGTCTAGCTCTAACCAAGATCGCATTCATCAGCCTTGCTGATCGAAGTTTGCCGAAGTTTTCCTGAAACTCGCGTGAATATCGGCTTATTTGCATGAGAAAGGCATTCACGCGGAAGAGCCCCTTAGATAAACACACATGGAGACATCGAACTCAAGCTATAGAGTACACAACTGGCCTTAATCATTTGTGGCGCAATTCCTTTTTCTGCTATGTTGCAAAGTAAAATTTTGCTAAAACTCTGGAATGAGTTTTTGTAGTTGGAACTTAGTAATTGCGTTCTCGCAACGAGGTCACTGCGCCTTAAAAAGTAAAGCACTATACCGAAATCTGAGGATCACGATTGGTAAAAATATATAATAGTTTTTTTTAAAACATTAAATATTATTGATATTTAAGTTAATTATGTAATGTAACATAAGCTTTGAACCTTATTTTTATAACAATAATCCGTCAAATATTTCTAGAAGGGAAATTCAAAACACAACATAATTTTTATATAATTTTTAAGACTTCTTTAGCAGAATGTCATGTATATTTCGGTAAATACCTGTTTCATCTGTGCATAAAAAAGAACGAAAAATTTACTACGATTAAGAAAATTATATTTAAAAAGATAGGCGATTTTGTTTCCAGAAATTGTTATAAAATATGTAGAAAATATATAAATATTACACTATGAATATTTGTCGAAAAAGAAAATATAAGTATACAGACATTTAAATTACATAAATTCAAGGAAACTTGCTTCAAATCTTGGGAATAATTTTTCTTAAAATATTAGCAATTGAATTCTTTTATCATCATTATTTCCTCGCATCTCAAAGTAATCCAAACAAAGACAACACGCCAGTGCCAGATGATTTTAGTAAATAATACAACAATAGAGTAGCCAGTCATCTTTTCGCTAAGCGAATAATTTATCATAGCTTGCCAAATCCCAGAACTTAGACTAGAAGTACTTTGGGAAAATAACAATAAAATCTTCCAAATAAAACACAAACCTCACTTGTCTCCCATCAAAAATCCTAATGGAAGAAGTAGATAAAGAACTGAAATAAATGTAAAAGTATATGTATTTGCTAGCGTATTTCTTGAGCATAGTTAATTTTTCTTTTCATATTTTACAGATACAAAAATCAGAGATGCGAATAGTACATGTATATTACTTTAAAAATATTTATTTTTATGTATTTTAAATAGAAATAAGTATTTTTCTTAGGATAATAAACATTAATGTTTATAACATGTTTCAGAAAATAAAAGAAAATGATAGTAGTAATATTAAAGGAACTATGCTATTATTTTTATATTTTAAGGATTCATGCCATTTTGACGTTTCTTTGTAATATGAAAACTAGTATATTGTAGCCAATAACAAAAATTTCTTATATATTATTCTGTAACAACACCGCCTGCCGGTGAGCAGAGTGTGAGGAGGTGAAAAGCACGTTTGTAAGTATAACACGGCTCCAAATTACTTCACAATAAAGAAATTGCACATGCGGAGACTAGACAGGAGTACAAATAAAACATTAAAAACTTAATTGTTAAATAACATTCGGTTATTTGGTTTTACGTTTACTATAAAAACTCTTTTGCCCCCCTCCCTATCCCTGCTTCATCTGCTCATGGAACTGTTTTTAAAATTTTTCAACTCCTAGATATCCCAAGCCCTTAAGTATACTTAATTCCAATTTAGCGAAAATAAACAATTGAGCAAAATTATCCAAATCGGTATTGATGCTGGCTCCAGAAAAGTACTATAATTAAAATTATCAGCAAAATAAAAAATAACCTTGATTCTTCTCCAATTAATAGAACTTCTTCATTAACCCCTAAAAGTAAATTTACTAATAACCTTCCTTTTCATAATGAACTTAATGATTTTAAACATTATAGTTTTCGTAAATTCCCTTTCAGTTCTCCTTTAACTATGAAGCATTTCAGTTTATAATCGCGATTATACTTGACCCACTGGGGAGATTATAAAATTCCAATAAAACTGAATAATAATATTTTTTTCTATAATGGTCAAACTAAAAGAAATTTAAACAAAAGAATTCAAGAGCATATTCACAATGTTAAGTAGGAAAAAAATTCTGCTTTAGTCAACTTTATTTGCGGTAACTCTGGTGCTACACCTCTTTGGGACCAAACAGCAATTATCTCATCTCTACCAATTATGTGAGAATTAATAATTTGAGAAGCTATTAGTATCATAAACTAGTGGATCTGCAGATCAGGAGCATCAACGTCCTATTTGCATCAGACATTTTTCAATAGGTCATTTTTATTTATTTCTTATTATATAATAGTATATATTGATTCGATCGACTTATTACCATAATCAGATACATTCCTGAGGGGGGCTGCAGCCCCCCTCAACCTCCCGCTCTATCTCTCTTTCTATACCTATTTGTATATCATATAAAGTGTTACGGAATTGTAAATAATTGCATTTATTTTTGTATAAATTTTTTCAAAGATGCTTAGTAAGTCGATAAAATGCTAATTTTGTGCATTTCTAGTAGTTTTAGCGTTAAAATAGCCTAATTTTCCTTTAAAAACGAATTGAAAAGCTCCAATAAGGGAAGAAATGGATTTGGCGCCAAATTTGGCGACTGTTTCCCTCCTTGGCAATTTTTTTGGCGACCTTGGCGAGAAAATCCTTATTAGGGATATACCAAATATGGAAGCTCTAATCTCATTGGCTGATGAGATACGATAATTTTCCAGAACAGTCTGTGTTCGATAGAATAGTATAAAAGGAGCATTTTTTTAGCCAAGGCTTCCAATCTCATATCTGTGTCGGTTTCGTCAAATGCTTGCTTTGCTTTGAGCCTCTTTGAATCAGACTTGCTTTATGTGTTATTGCTAAACAGTTTGTACTGTTGTTTTGCTGTTAACGGCTGTTGTTTACGCTATGTTTACTGGTTGAATTGAAGCTGATACTTGGTTTATAGACCTGTATTCTTCTGGAACTTTCTGTGAATAAATCACTGAATTTTTGCAAGTTTCGCCTTTCATTCTCGGACAACTTACAAACCCCCAAGTACGCAACAATATGCATTCTTATTAAACGACGGTCTTGTATTATTTCCCGGAAATTCATAAATACCGAATTTCATACAAAAAAAATTACATAGCATATCGGAAATATTTTGCGTAACCTTTATACTAATTATCAATTCTATGCCCACAATTTTCAGCATGAAAACAGGCTTTTAAAATTCTAATAAAATTTCATTATATTTGATCAGGTGTAACCATGTTAAAATACACTTTTAAGAAATGCCGACTATACACCATAAAAGTACGAAATTCCTTTATGTATCCCGGAAAAGTAGCCACAGTCATTATAAACGCCAATAATAAGAATAAATCTAATTAATTACAACTCATTAATCTTTCAAACTAATTTGACATCATTTGGATGATTACAGTACATACTCGGAATTATTTTGTGTGGTCCCATAAATTATTTAGTCTATACATAACCTTTTTTTAGAGTAAACATGATTTTAAGCATCTTTATGATGTATGTTAAATTTATTAAGTGCAATTCAGCATAAACGCATTAAAGTGCGCGCTTAAATTAAAAATTCGTCCATAGGCTCTAATGTTACGAAATTCTTTCGTGTGTCTTTGTAAACGAACTATAAACATTGTATACACCAGTAAAAACTATTCAGGTTATTTTGCGTTTAAAATTAATAATTGTTCCAAATTTAACATCGTTTGGATGACTAAGTGACATTGTCAGAACACTTTTGTAAGGTCCTGTACATTAATTAGAAAGCTTAAGAGCACATATTTTCTTCAAGCAACATAAGTTTAAGCATCTTACTCACGTACGCTAGTTTCATTTTCTTGATTGCAAAGTAATGGTATTAAAATATGTTTAAACGAAATTCACCCCATACGCCGTAATGTTAAGAATTTTGGCGTGTCCCTGTACACAGTTTATAAAAAATATAGCAATGAAAATTATACAGCTACTTATATGGAAAGCTATAATGTGTGCGCCAATTTGCAAGTCAATCGAAGGATTTTTGCGGCCGCTATTGCGGTACATACAAATTCTTCCCATAGACCGTAAGGATAAGAAAAATTTTGGCGTGTCTCTGTACACGAACAACAAAGGGAATACACACCTAACACTATACAGCTAATTCCGTTGGGCTCGTGAATATGTGTACCAAATTGCAAGTCTAGAGCGTTATTTTTGGGGCCGCTATCGCGGTACATAAAAATTCTTCACATAGGCCGTAATGATAAAAAAAACTTTGGCGTGTCCCTGTACACGAACTACAAATGGAATGCACACCCAAAACTATACAGCTAATTTCGTGGGGATCATTAACATGTGTACAAAGTTTCAAGTCAATAGCGTGGTTTTTACGGCCGCTATCGCACGACAGACAGACAGACAGACGGACGGACCGACGGAACCCAAAATCCTTTTGAGTCTCAACCGAGGGCCTCCACTGACGTTTCGGCAAAAATTGAAGTCAATAGCTTGATTTTTGCGGCGGCTATCGCGGTACATACAGATTCTTCCCATAGGCCGTAATGATAGAAAATCTTTGGCGTGTCCCTGTACACGAACTACAAATGGAATACACACCTAAAACTATACAGCTGATTCCGTTGGGCTTATGAACATGTGTACCAAATTGCAAGTCGAAAGCGTGATTTTTGTGGCTGCTATCGCGGTACATACAAATTCCTCCCATAGGCCATAATGATAAGAAAAACTTTGGCGTTATCCCTGTACACGAATTACAAATGGAATACACACCCAAAACTATACAGCTGATTTCGTGGGGCACATGAACACGTGTACCAAATTGCTAGTCAATAGCGTGATTTTTGTGGCCGCTATCGGGATACATACAAATTCCTCCCATAGGCCATAATGATAAGAAAAACTTTGGCGTGTCCCTGTATACGAACTACAAATGGAGTACATACCAAAAACTATACAGCTGATTTCGTGGGGCTCATGAACACGCGTATCAAATTTCAAGTCAATAGTGCTATTTTTGCGGCCGCTATCGCGATACATACAAATTCCTCCCATAGGCCGTAATGATAAGAAAAACTTTGGCGTGTCCCTGTATACGAACTACAAATGGAGTACACACCAAAAACTATACAGCTGATTTCGTGGGGCTCATGAACACGTGTACCAAATTTCAAGTCAATAGCGCTATTTTTGCGGCCGCTATCGCGCGACAGACAAACAGACAGACAGACAGACAGACAGACAGACACAGCCCAAAACCGTTTTGAGTCTCAACAGAGGGCCTCCACTGACGTTTCGGCAAATATAGTAATTCAATTAATTCTAAAGATGCTGCTTTCCTACCAAAAATTTGGCATTTCCTTATACAACCACATATTTAATTTTAATTTATCTTTTCAGTGGACTGTATGATTCAATAGGTTCAAACGTCTAAAGTTTTTTTGAATACTTCCTGTAAGCCTTTGACTAGACTATAGACTTTCCGTCGATGTTGCTATCTGGATGGGTATCCCCATCCAGAAACTCTATTTTAATGTTTTTATTTAATTTTTATGTCATTTTATCTTTTATTATTTTCTTTCTTGTTTTGTACTGTAGAGTTATTGAGAATCTGGATGGGTAAACCCATCCAGATATTCTTATTTTATTTTTTACATTTTTTGTTTGACGCAGCTTGTCCTATCATGGACTTTGCGCCATAAAATCAAAACAACCAACCAACCAACTGTCGATGTTGCTGCCAGTTCAGCCTCTCCAGTTCCTACCAACAGACTTCTCTAAGGAAGTTCTTTAGTAGTTCCAACTTTCAAGTTGACTCCATGTTACCCAAAAAAGCACCAAATAATAAACTCACGAATTTTGGTGCTTGGATTGTTTATATGTGTCCGACACCTAAAGGAATGGGATTTATAAAAAGTACCATCGTTCCCTCCCTTGGAGGGGGGGGGGGGCAGAAAGCAAAAATACCTTTGTAAGCATAACTCGGCTCCAAATTACTTCACAGTGAAGAAATTGCACATGGGAAGACTATGAGTACAAATAAAGCACTATCTGCAATTTAGGAAATTTCGATTTTTAAGATGAAGTGTGGGAAATCGATTTCTGGCGGGGAATCTTGCAAATTCCGGATTTTTCAGTAGAACTCTACCAAAAATGAAACAAAGATGTTGAAAATAGCCATGCGTCTTCTTTAGGATATTTACGAAATATGTTTTTTTTTTTTTTTTGTGATCTGCCATTTTTTTTTTTTTTTTTTTTTTTTTTGGGGGGGGGGGGCATGTGTTACAAAGGGAAAATTCGAGACACCTTTTTTAATGCTAAATTTGTCCTGGGATATTTATGAGAGCTGCGGTCACGAGGTTTGGTGCTTGAATTGTTTATATGTATCCGACATCTAAAGTAACAGAATTTATCGAAATCCCCCCCTTCCCCCCTGGGGGCAGGAAGTAAAACAACTTTGTAAGCATATTTATCAGACACTTATTGTAACGGGATTTTACGTAATTCTCCTTTACTCTCCTTGGAGTCTGGGGGAAATAAACATGTGTAAAAACAAGTTTTCCTGTTTGAATTCTCCTTAAATTATCCTAGAATGGCGAATTTGTACTTTGGTGGGATTTCGCAAAACTACGAACTTACCCGCTGGGGAAGAGGAAGTAAGAAGCGGGTAAGTTGACGCCGAAGGCAGTGGGAACCAAGACTCCTCATGTTGCGAGCGGGAAAAGTCTGTACGGAAAACAGCGGGAACTTTAACTCAGGTTATTAGTAATGATATGGGATTTTGACAACTCATTTAAGTATAGAGTCCAGCGAAGCGGGCAAAGCCTTCTAATAATAAAATAAAATTAATAAAAATATTAGGAATCAATTAATAGCAAAGTACTGAAAGAATTTGTATTAAAATGAATATATACACATAAAACTTTTTAAAGCTACTATGTATTACATTACATAAATATTATTCAAGATAATTTTCCAATAAAGAAGCATATTTGTGAAATATTTAAGTACGTAAAATTGATATTTTAAAACTCTATAAGCAAATTTAAATTTCTTAAAACATTTTTCTTTAAATTTATAAAGTATTTATCTCTTAATACCTAATTAAATACTTTCAAAAATAGAAAATATTTTCATAACATCTCAGATTAAAGAATTAGTTTTCTTTATTGTGTTCAGAGAATTATGTATGTGGGATGGGATTTTAGTCTTCGTAAAACTTCCGTTCTTCAACTATCTATGCAGATATTAAGTTATCATATTTGTCTGATAATTGCATTCCATATTCTGGAAAAAAAAAAAAAAAAAAAGCTGCATGCATTTTTAAAAAGATGTAAAATATTTCATAATTTCATTTTAAATATTGCCCCTTTCTTTGAGACAAAAAATATCCCTTAACTAGAGCATTTTTTGATCAATAAACATAAATTTCTGTTAAAGTATTATTAATGAAATGAATGTTTAGGTATATACTTTTTATAAGGGCGAAATGCTATTGGATTAAATTTTCTTTACTAAATTTGTAAATGAGGTAAAGAGAACGTTTGGTTATTAAAGTGAGTGGATAAAAGAAAGTATTATCTGTGCCATGCTTCATTTTGAAAATGATAAATGTTATTTCATTAGTTAAAAATTACAGAAACTTGATTTCAAGTTAAAATACCGCATGATTTCTATCGCAAAGGTAAAATTGAACTAAAAAATTAAAGTAACTAAAATTCACATTAATTATATACCCCCCCCCCCCCCACACACACACACAAAAAAAAAAAAAAAAAAAAAAAACAAGAAAAAAAAAACACTTCAAATTTAGACGGGAAAATATCATCCATGTATTTTTAATAGCTAGCAGGCTTATATAAAAGCACTTTATTTATTCTGAATTGTAGTTTGCATCCCCTTTCTTTTATTAATAACAATATATATACAAAAAATAGCAATCTCTGAATATGCTTGCAGAGAAAATAGGATATATTTATATTTTATCATCATCATTTTCGAATTAAAATTGTATTAACGTTATTAAAGATTTTGATGAAATACATTTGGATTTTATTTCATTTTATCTTCTTAACATTTTGCAGGCCAAAAATTTTGGATTGAAAACGTCAAATGAAAATTTCATTAGAAAATTAACTTTCAGATATACTGACTTGAAAAAAAAAAAACCCGCAAACGTTTATAAAATAAAATATAATTTTTTAAAAAATAGAATAAACCTTTTTAGCGTAATAGAAAAAAAGCGTACAGAAAATCATAAATCTGGCCTTTTTCATTATTATTATAATTTTTTTTAACTGACTACAAAAAAAAATTTTAATGTTTCCATATGTTAAAAAAAAATTTCTTAAATCTCAAAATACATTATTACACTTTTAAAAGAATATAAAGTCTAATAATATTGTTTAAAAACAGATGTAATTTGAAAAGAAATTATGTTCACAAGTGTAGGGATGGAACGCTTGCGCAGAACTGCTACATGATACAAAATTTTCTACTTCTTAAATCAACGATATTATAAATACAGAAATTTCTTAAAAAAATACCGGTATGAATTCTGCGACAGTGTTCTATTCCTGTAAGTGGGAGCATTACCTTGCGATGACTTTTCATGCAGTCAAAATTTTCCCTTACTGCGAGTTTTCGATAATGCCAGAGAGAGAGAGAAAATCTTCATAAATTACGGAGACATACAGAAGGCTGAAAAAAAAAATCATTTTGATTGTTCCATGGGCAGTTAAATATTTATAATTTAATTTTATATTTAATATAATCAAAACTGTTCCGGAATAGTTATCTATAAAAAACTAAATTGTTCTAACTCAGAATGTGGGTAGTTCATTTTAGTTATGGTTATGAATATAAAATAGAATTTTGATCAAAGACATAGGAAATCAATAAAACAGCTCTTCCTGGTATTATGGTGTGGGAGAAAATAATATTTTGTCAGTTGTTGTATACCTTATTCTTGTAGCATTTTTCTAAAATTGTTGTCCACCTGTGATTTTATGAAGGATATTGTTAGATAAATGTTATTGGGACTAACAGAAAACACCATTTTTAAAAGGTCCGTTGAAGACTTTAAAAGAAACAAAAAGTCTTAGAAAAATGTTCATTTATATGCCTAGTGACCGATCAGCCATTCTGATTATTTTTAAAACACCGGATTCACAATTCTCCAAAGATTGTTTCTTTAAATTATCGCACCCATCTTCCAATGCAGTCGACTAAAGATTTTCGCGGCATAAGACGAAAATGGGGTTTTCGCAAAAAAATTTAATGCACAAATATAATAATGGAATGAGTAGAGTTGATCTAATTGCAAGTGTCGTCCAAATATTGGCGATAAAAAATGACGGTGGGTATCAATTTGTTATTGCATTAAATATAGATTTTTTGTTTTTAAATCTGGAAGATTTTTACATTCAGACACTTATCATAAACATAACAAAGTGACTTATTTGGAATTTCATTCAGAAGTTAATGTCACACTTATAAAATTTTAAAATGATGATTTTGAAATTTATCGTCATCTATCATACAAAAAGAGTCATTATGTTTAAAGAGTACTAGGCGAGTCGTATTAATCCTGGACGGTAGGACCCATGCCCCAGCCCGCCCGGTTCCCGCTGTTCAATGTATTTTCCTAGTCAACTTTGTCCCCTTATTACTTCCGGTGTGAATTTTTTTTTTTTTTTTTTTTTTTTTTTTTAACACACTTGACATTGTGAGTTTTTTTGCTTTCTTTTCCATGCTATTTCTATGGGTTTTTAAGCTTTTTTTCTCCTCTTTTCCTACATCCTAAAGTGGCGACTCTATATCGTTTCTCTATATAAACAAAAGGAACTATATATTCATAGTGGATTGTGACTACAAGATTAGCTTGTTCATGCTGCACCACCCTATAACAGCAACATAGCCAGACAGTCAGGACTTAATTATTACTGCTAATAATAATAATAATAATAATAAAAGAGTTCCCGTAAAAATTGCTGTAATATTACATTGATACTGTAAGTAAACATAACTTTACTTTACGCGTCTCATTTTTCATGTTTAGGATTTTACAGGCCCTTTCATTCATAATTTTTATACCAAAAATATTAATTTTAACAAATTCCATATCCAAATTCGTCTCATGATTCAAAAATCCCTTAAAATGTATTCTTATGTTCACGATAAAATTTCACATGTTAAAAAAAACAAAAAACAAAAAATCAGCATGTATAGTTACACTCATCACTGATTGACTCTGTCACGCTTAAAAAGGCTAAAAGGATTCCTTGGACTCTGTGTGTGAACGCAAGTTGCCACCTAATTTTCATACTTTAGTTAATTTAAAAAAATGTAATTATCCGATAGATAAGCTGTTTAATGTGACGGATTCAGAAAAGTCGCCCCTTTCATTAGGTACCTTATTTGTAACGAAATTTTGATTAGATATTTTAAAATTAATTAAGAAATGAAAATAGACATAGCTTTAAAATAGACATTTAAGTTTTTAATTGTTGCCGTTTTTTTTTTTTTTTTTTTTTTCCAGCATAAAAGAATGAACGTAGTTTTTTAGTAGCAGTGTAATGTTGGGGCTAAAATTTAGTAGCAGTTTAGAATGTAGAAAAATAGGGGGAAAAAAAGCAAAAAATCCAAAAAAGAAACTCACAATGTCAAGTGTGTAAAAAAAAAAAAAAAAAAAAAAAAAAGGCTCACACAGGAGAAAAAAAAAAAAAAAAATATATATATATATATATATATAATATTAAATTTGCTCATGCATACGAAAAAATGACATCTATAAAATAATAGTAATAATTTTAAATTTTAAAGGTAACGAAGAGATAAATAAAGTGCGAAAATTTCGTACGGCAATTCACTTCAAATGAATTATTTGAAGTGAGAAATAAATAAAATGAAATGATCTTTTTTCAACGGGCGCCTTAGTCGACCTACAACTAACTAGTAAATAAATTAATGAAAAATAAATAAATAAATAGATAAACAAGTAAATAGATAAACAGATAAATAAGTAAATATAAATATATATATATATTTAAAAAAAAAAAAAAAAAAAAGGAAAAGAAAATCTGTCGCATTTAAAGTTCCTGCTTCCTGCGTACTAGATACTTCTTCATATGAAAATGAATAAAAACACATTATTATATAAATTAATTTCGGTATGCTCAGTAAAATTCCACTCTGACCTGTGAGTCTAACTGATTACTTATTTAGACGATACCGTCTGTCAGTCATTGTCTATTGCTTTGTAATACTATCAAAATTGAAATAAATTTCATGAGAGCTAAATATTTTTAAAATTAAACAAATAGATAACTCTGCTTAAAAAAAAAAAAAAAAAAAAAAAAAAAAAAAAACTCTGATGTAAAAAATGATTACCTGATGATGCCAAAGTGTTTTGGTGAGAAGCTTTGTAAACGATTTTAATAAATTTTAATACGTGTTTTTAAAGTTTTGTTTAATACATTTTAATTACTATGTTAACACGTAAGCTTACTACAAATTCTTAACTTTTAGAAATTTCGGATTTTAATTTTTAAAACTGTTTATCTTGTCTGAAACGTTTATAAATTGAAAAATTTTAATTCCTTTTTGACAAATCAGTATTTTTTTAAATTCAAAACTTACATTGTAAATATCGGGAATTGCATAAATTGCGTTAAACTACGCTTGTGAAATAACAATTTTTTTTTTCATTTAATAAAATAAATGCCGTTTCCATACTTAAAAAATAAAATAAAATAAAATAAAAATAAATTGCTGAATTCACATAAAAATATTTATAAAAAATTAATATCAGGATTTCAAGTGGTAACGTTAATTATGTTAATAAATATGAAGTTAATTAATAAATTAAGAACCTGTACATATATAATTAATTAAATATGCTCAGCTAATAATTTAAAAGTTATAATTAAAAATGAGAGTAGCGTAATTGCATGTACTTGAATGAGGTTAAGTAATTTTAAATAGGCGGAGAAAGAGAGAATTTTGAGAGAAAGAAAATTTTAAAAATAAATCTAAATATATGCAGATTATTATAAATGCAAAATTAAGAGAATGTTATAATATAAATATGTAGAATTTAATTTATTGAATAAATTGTAGTCTCATGTCTTAAAGAAAGTTATAATTAAGAAAAAGAAATAATTTCAGCCTATTTTCAAATACAAGAACCGAACCTGTTGAAAATTCAAGTAAGAATGTTAAATAGGAAGAACTTATTTCATTGTATAAATATGCATACATAATGAAATGACAGCATTTAAAAAATTACAAGAAAAGGTTTAGATAAAAAGGACTAATATTAAATTATTTCAATAGAAAATCTATAAAATTTATGATAAGATAAAAATTTAGAAATTCGCAAAGCTGTATGATAATATTAATTTGAAAGATTATCTGTTAAGACTGAATTTCGCTTAAAATTTGCAGCCACTTTATAATGTTATCGATTTACGTTAGAAGTTTTATCCAATAAATTTAACTTCAAAAGAATATTTAATTTGCCGATGAAATGAAAGATAAATGTTCTCGGATTTCAATATCATTTTTAAAACAATTTATTGAAACAATTTATTCTTTTATTTTTGTAATATAAATTTCGGAACTAAACTGAGAGGAAAATTCTTATGTATATTATATGTATTCTTATGTTTAAATTTCCAGAAAGAAAATACAAATTATAAGTTTTCATAGCAACTAACTTAAAAAGAGTACCATAAGCCATAGTAACGAAAATTTAATATTCATTGGTGCCAATGATTTTTAATATATAAATTTTATAAATTTCTGGAATAATTAAAAAAAAAAAAAAAAAAAACTGATTAGGTAAAATAAAAATGTATACTAAATTAAAGTTTTACTAACCCTTTTTGGATGGCAGATTTTCCTGTATTTAGCAGAAAAACTTGCTATTTTTGCGTTTCTTTAACCCTTTAAAAGACCGTGGGAAGTATACTTCCCACCAACTTTATTAATTTTTAAATGTCGAATCCTATACTTCCTAATTGATATGGTAATTGTAAATGCCTTCATTCTCTGGAAAATAAGTAGAAGAGATTTGGGACCTAGAGACCAATTAAAGTTTCTACTTCGGCTAGCACGACAACTGATTTCTGGATTTTCAAGTCGTAAACGCAAAGGACGGCCTGTTTCCCGAGCAGCAAGAAAACTGTTCCAGATGACGTACACCTTTGAATAGCTCCCAGTGGGCTGTGAAAAACATACTTACCACCAGAAAAAAAATCTTTAAAATAAAATAAATTTTAGGTAATAAACTAAATGAATTTCTTTTTATAAATCAATCTCAATCCCAAAAATATTTTAACATAACATTACTAGAAAAAAATGGCCTTATGAAGGGTTAAAAAGCATTTTTATTTAACAATACTGTACATATTTGAGTTTAAATCATTTAAATTTTACCTCCAAAAATCTTTGCAGTAAATGCCACTGGCATGTATATACACAAATATTTAAGGGGTTAATTACGTGTGCGCAAAATGTACTTTTTATTTCATTTTCATTTTTATTTTTTGTTTAAAATGATGTTTTGTTTAAGTGAAAAGTCTAAAGGTGGCTTCAAAAGACGTGGACGCAAGACACACATCAGCAAATGGATAAAAAAGCATAAAAGTTGATAGTTATGCATTATCCATTTAACTCTTTAGTTATAAATATTTCTTTAATTACACTGCGTTGCAAATAAATAAATAAATAAATCTACCCCTGATACCATTCTTGTTTTCTTATGTATCATGACCTCCTGCATCCAAGTATGACTCCCATTTTGCCCAGTCACCAACCCCTCCCCCAATTTTTATCAGTGTTCGGTAATTTTATGACCATGAATTTGATTTGGAGAATGAAAAGGAATTAATTTAACACTTAAGAACAAAAAAAAGAATACAATGTTTAATAAATAACATTAGTAATAGATTAAAAAATATAAGAAAAGTAATACATAATTTCAGTGGCAAATCTGCCTCTAAATTTTCCCTTTGCCGGAAATGTTGATGTTTTAGAATTTTCCTACTCTTTAGCCCTTCAGACGATATTTAACAGTTCAAATAATCCCCCCCCCCCCAAAAAAAAAAAAAAATAATAATAATAATAATAATAAAATAAAATAAAATAAAATAAATAAATAAATAAAATAAAAATAAAATTTATAGCCATAAAATTACCGAAAAGTGATAAAAATAGGAGGCCGTCCCTAAAAACGGTGGGTGAAAGGGCAAAAGGGACGTCATATTCGGATTCAGGAGGTCATTTTACGTAATTATTTGCTAAAATGCTGTTGGGGGCAACTTTCCCGCCGAGCAGTGTTATAAAAACAAGACTTTAAATGACAGCTATATTTATATGACATGACGTATTTTTAATCAATTCAATTTACATTTCTGACCTGTAAGTAATAGCATAACGTTGTTCATCTATTTTCTTTTCCCTATATGACAGATTAATTCAAGTTTCGGATTTTAAAGATTGCCATAAGTATAATTTTTACACAAGATGTGAATAGAAACTTCTTTTTTCTTTAGGTTTGTCCCGCATGAGTAAACTTAGCTCCTCGTTTTCGAAATTTCCTCTTTTATAAATATTTTATCTGTATTTTGAACTTATTTTGCATTTGTTGTGTTTCCAAAATACATAATTTCATTTGAATTTCAGTAACAATTCATATTTTTTAGTTATATTAAGTTTTTCATTACATAATGCACCATGGATCGATACGGGCGACATTTCTTCTATCGAACTTTTATTAAAATTTCTGATTTTTGTGATATGTTTACATATTTTTCTCCAAGATGCGAAGATACTAATGTGTGTGTGTGTGTGAATGTCTCTCTTTATTTTAAATTCAATTTAACATCCATAACAAAAATATTTCATAAAAATATTTCCCATCATGAAAATATTTCTGCCCAGTATACAAAATGTTTAATAAAAAAAAAATAATAATAGATGCTTTTATGTGAAATTTACAAAATGGAACATGTACCAAGTGATTAGAAATCCGTAATAAAAATATAAGGTAATTAATTGTGGCACGACATTCTGCCCAAGAAATTAATTATTGATCTTTATTTGAGCTGTATTTCAATTGTAGCAATTATCTTTTATGTATTTAATAAAGAAGCATCACAAAACTGGCGTTGTAAAAATTATTACTTACAAACTTTGAATAAACACTATAAAATGCAATAAACTCGCAACAATTGTTTCGGGTCATAAAAACACACGACCCTTCATCAGGCGAACAAAGTAAGCACGAGTGCTGCAGTCAAAGCGGCAACGCACAAAATCGTTTAAAATGAAAAGAAAACGTTTATAAAGTAGAAAGTAAATATAGCTACTGGTGTGAGTAGAATTGAATAAAAACCAGGAAAATAAGTAAATGAGTGAGATTAAACATATAACAATCTAAGGATAACAAAAATTAAACTAAAACCTAAGTTACGTGAGTAATTTCCAAGCATCAGAGAAGAAAGGAGTGGAAGAAATATCATTAACAAGATTTTTCGAATTTTTAAATATGTAAAATGCTTCATGAATATCCAAATGGGAGGAACAGACAGGAGATGAAATTATGTTAGTTTTGGAAAAATCAAAACGATGACCATGAGACCAGCAGTGGGAAGCAATAGAAGATTTGGTAATCTCTTCATTACGAACATTCCGACGGTGCTCATTTATTCTGTATTTCAAACGCCTCCTAGTTTGACCAATATAACCTAAGTTGCAGGACGAACACGGAATTAAATAAATTCCAGAACGGTTTTCGGTGGGAATGGGATCCTTAAGAGAAGAGAATTTAATTTTATTGACGGGTTTGTAAATAACTTTGAAACCAAACGGTGAAATAATTTTAGAGATTTTAAATGAGAGTGAAGAATAAAAAGGTAAAACAACTGGGATGAGACTGTGATCGTTTAATTTGGGAGCAGAACGTTTAGGATTCTTAAATTTATATAGAGCTTTATCGATGATAGATGGGTTATAGCCACGAGAGAGAGCAAGAGATTTTAAATGATTAATTTCTTTCGAAAGATTAGACGGATCAGAACAAATGTGTAAGGCACGGTAAACATAAGTGTAAAAAGCAGACATTTTTTGTTGAGGGGCGTGGTTAGAGAGAGCATGCGGCGGCAAAGAGACTGAGAATGGTTTTCTAAAAACAGTAGTTGAGAAACAATCCTTTTCTTTATTCACAAGAACGTCAAGGAAAGGCAAAGAGCAATCCTGTTCAACCTCAAAAGTGAATTGAATGCATGGGTCAATCGAATTGACCAAAGAAAGTAAATTGGACAAATCAACGTCAGGGGAGACAAGAACGAAAGTGTCATCCACATACCTAAACCAGTGAGGAAATTTATATACACCGAAAAGTTTTTCTTCAAAATAGTGCATATAAATGTCGCAAAGTAAAGGAGAGAGAGGACTACCCATGGCCATACCATCATTTTGGGAATAATACGTACCATTAAAAATGAAGGCAGTTTGCCTGATACACAAATGAACTAAATTTACAAGCTCCTCAATTTCAATAGAAGAATAATGGAATTCACGTAGTCTTCTCTCTAAACAAACCAGAGCACCTTAAACCGGAACATTTGTAAAAAGTGACTTTACATCTAAAGAAATCATAGTATAGTTAGACGGAGAGATGCATTTAATTTTGTCCACAAAATCATACGAGTTTTTTACAGTATGAAGATTAGTAGAAGTTAGATGAGAAAGAGAGTTTGAAAGAAATCGAGCAAGATTATAAGAAGCCGTACCAATATTAGACACAATAGGTCGAAAGCAGAGAGTGGGTTTATGAATTTTCGGAAGTGCATAAAAACAAGCGCAATTAGCAGCAGAAGGAATTACCATGCGTTTGGTATAATCATTAAGAATAACGGAATTTTTGACATGGTGTTTGACTTGATCAAGATGATCATTAGAAGGATCTTTTTTAAGTTTCGAATATGGACCTGAAGTAAGCAAGGACTCAACATGGGAAATATAATCCGATTTGTTGAGTAGAACAGTTTGTCCCCCTTTATCAGATCTTGTGACAATTAAATCGGGGGCGGAGTTTAATTCCGAGAGGGCGGATTTTTGAGAAGGAGTAAGGTTAGACTTTTTTGGATGATTATTGGTGGAAATAATGTTAGATAAAATGAAACGAAGAGATTCTAACTGGCCTGGAGAAATTTTACTATTTTTAAAGGAATTTTCAATCGGAGCGATCAAATCCGGAATGGAGGGTTTCGAAGTACGCGCAAAATTCAGACCCAAACTGAGCACGTCGCGTTGAGTATTAGTCAGAACGTGCGAAGAGAGATTAACAACAGTATTCTGAGCAAGAGGAAAAACGGGAGAAGTAAAGGAATTACTTTTAAGAAGATAATTAAATTTTTTATTTAAGTTAGTTTGATGCCTAGAAGACTGAAACGCAACGTATGCGAAATTTCTTTTTTCAAAAGAAGAGAAATCATGAACAGAATTGCTAAGAGACAGATGTAAAGTATATAATTCAGACTCAATAGACGAGAGAAACTGTCGTATATCCTGAATAATAGCCCTAAGAATGGCCAACTTACTCCTATTTAAAGCATTTTTTATGCGAAGAGAAGCAGGAAGATTGTACTTAATGTCTATGAATTTAGGAATTATCCGAGCACGCTTACATCTAAGAAGAAAATTTAAATGATTGAGATAGCGAGAACGTTTCAAACGAAGATGTTTGAAACGATTAATCTCTGAAGAACTCATGCTAGAAACAAATACAGAAACAAGAGTCAAAACTTAAAGAAGGCGGAGTTTAAACAAAAAGAATGGGGGGAGGAGTTAAAAATACACAAATGTAATTAATCAAATAGAAAAAACGATAAAATAAAAATATGAAATGACAGTCTCAAAAAATGAGAAGAAATTAGCAAAAATTAACAAATAAAACAAGTCAAAACTTAAAGAAGGCGGAGTTTCAACGAAAAAGGGATGGGAGTTTTAAAAACAAAAATGTAATAATTAATTAGAACACAATCGATAAAATAAAAATATGAAATGAGAGGCTCAAAAATGGGAAAAAATGAGCATAAATTAACAAATAAAACAACTCGAAACTTAAAGAAGGCGGAGTTAAAACGAATAAAAGGGGGAGGAGTAAAGAGAGAAAAAGAAATAATTAAACAAGTAGAAAACAAACGGTAAAATAAAAATATGAAATGAGAGGCTCAAAATCGAGAAGAAAATAGCATAAATTAACAAATAACAACAATAAAAGTGTCTCCTATGTGTCTCCTATTTCTTTTTATTGTTGTTATTTGTTAATTTATGCTATTTTCTTCTCGATTTTGAGCCTCTCATTTCATATTTTTATTTTACCGTTTGTTTTCTACTTGTTTAATTATTTTTTTTTCTCTCTTTACTCCTCCCCCTTTTATTCGTTTTAACTCCGCCTTCTTTAAGTTTCGAGTTGTTTTATTTGTTAATTTATGCTCATTTTTTCCCATTTTTGAGCCTCTCATTTCATATTTTTATTTTATCGATTGTGTTCTAATTAATTATTACATTTTTGTTTTTAAAACTCCCATCCCTTTTTCGTTGAAACTCCGCCTTCTTTAAGTTTTGACTTGTTTTATTTGTTAATTTTTGCTAATTTCTTCTCATTTTTTGAGACTGTCATTTCATATTTTTATTTTATCGTTTTTTCTATTTGATTAATTACATTTGTGTATTTTTAACTCCTCCCCCCATTCTTTTTGTTTAAACTCCGCCTTCTTTAAGTTTTGACTCTTGTTTCTGTATTTGTTTCTAGCATGAGTTCTTCAGAGATTAATCGTTTCAAACATCTTCGTTTGAAACGTTCTCGCTATCTCAATCATTTAAATTTTCTTCTTAGATGTAAGCGTGCTCGGATAATTCCTAAATTCATAGACATTAAGTACAATCTTCCTGCTTCTCTTCGCATAAAAAATGCTTTAAATAGGAGTAAGTTGGCCATTCTTAGGGCTATTATTCAGGATATACGACAGTTTCTCTCGTCTATTGAGTCTGAATTATATACTTTACATCTGTCTCTTAGCAATTCTGTTCATGATTTCTCTTCTTTTGAAAAAAGAAATTTCGCATACGTTGCGTTTCAGTCTTCTAGGCATCAAACTAACTTAAATAAGAAATTTAATTATCTTCTTAAAAGTAATTCCTTTACTTCTCCCGTTTTTCCTCTTGCTCAGAATACTGTTGTTAATCTCTCTTCGCACGTTCTGACTAATACTCAACGCGACGTGCTCAGTTTGGGTCTGAATTTTGCGCGTACTTCGAAACCCTCCATTCCGGATTTGATCGCTCCGATTGAAAATTCCTTTAAAAATAGTAAAATTTCTCCAGGCCAGTTAGAATCTCTTCGTTTCATTTTATCTAACATTATTTCCACCAATAATCATCCAAAAAAGTCTAACCTTACTCCTTCTCAAAAATCCGCCCTCTCGGAATTAAACTCCGCCCCCGATTTAATTGTCACAAGATCTGATAAAGGGGGACAAACTGTTCTACTCAACAAATCGGATTATATTTCCCATGTTGAGTCCTTGCTTACTTCAGGTCCATATTCGAAACTTAAAAAAGATCCTTCTAATGATCATCTTGATCAAGTCAAACACCATGTCAAAAATTCCGTTATTCTTAATGATTATACCAAACGCATGGTAATTCCTTCTGCTGCTAATTGCGCTTGTTTTTATGCACTTCCGAAAATTCATAAACCCACTCTCTGCTTTCGACCTATTGTGTCTAATATTGGTACGGCTTCTTATAATCTTGCTCGATTTCTTTCAAACTCTCTTTCTCATCTAACTTCTACTAATCTTCATACTGTAAAAAACTCGTATGATTTTGTGGACAAAATTAAATGCATCTCTCCGTCTAACTATACTATGATTTCTTTAGATGTAAAGTCACTTTTTACAAATGTTCCGGTTCAAGGTGCTCTGGTTTGTTTAGAGAGAAGACTACGTGAATTCCATTATTCTTGTATTGAAATTGAGGAGCTTGTAAATTTAGTTCATTTGTGTATCAGGCAAACTGCCTTCATTTTTAATGGTACGTATTATTCCCAAAATGATGGTATGGCCATGGGTAGTCCTCTCTCTCCTTTACTTTGCGACATTTATATGCACTATTTTGAAGAAAAACTATTCGGTGTATATAAATTTCCTCACAGGTTTAGGTATGTGGATGACACTTTCGTTCTTGTCTCCCCTGACGTTGATTTGTCCAATTTACTTTCTTTGGTCAATTCGATTGACCCATGCATTCAATTCACTTTTGAGGTTGAACAGGATTGCTCTTTGCCTTTCCTTGACGTTCTTGTGAATAAAGAAAAGGATTGTTTCTCAACTACTGTTTTTAGAAAACCATTCTCAGTCTCTTTGCCGCCGCATGCTCTCTCTAACCACGCCCCTCAACAAAAAATGTCTGCTTTTTACACTTATGTTTACCGTGCCTTACACATTTGTTCTGATCCGTCTAATCTTTCGAAAGAAATTAATCATTTAAAATCTCTTGCTCTCTCTCGTGGCTATAACCCATCTATCATCGATAAAGCTCTATATAAATTTAAGAATCCTAAACGTTCTGCTCCCAAATTAAACGATCACAGTCTCATCCCAGTTGTTTTACCTTTTTATTCTTCACTCTCATTTAAAATCTCTAAAATTATTTCACCGTTTGGTTTCAAAGTTATTTACAAACCCGTCAATAAAATTAAATTCTCTTCTCTTAAGGATCCCATTCCCACCGAAAACCGTTCTGGAATTTATTTAATTCCGTGTTCGTCCTGCAACTTAGGTTATATTGGTCAAACTAGGAGGCGTTTGAAATACAGAATAAATGAGCACCGTCGGAATGTTCGTAATGAAGAGATTACCAAATCTTCTATTGCTTCCCACTGCTGGTCTCATGGTCATCGTTTTGATTTTTCCAAAACTAACATAATTTCATCTCCTGTCTGTTCCTCCCATTTGGATATTCATGAAGCATTTTACATATTTAAAAATTCGAAAAATCTTGTTAATGATATTTCTTCCACTCCTTTCTTCTCTGATGCTTGGAAATTACTCACGTAACTTAGATTTTAGTTTAATTTTTGTTATCCTTAGATTGTTATATGTTTAATCTCACTCATTTATTTATTTTCCTGGTTTTTATTCAATTCTACTCACACCAGTAGCTATATTTACTTTCTACTTTATAAACGTTTTCTTTTCATTTTAAACGATTTTGTGCGTTGCCGCTTTGACTGCAGCACTCGTGCTTACTTTGTTCGCCTGATGAAGGGTCGTGTGTTTTTTCGACCCGAAACAATTGTTGCGAGTTTATTGCATTTTATGGTGTTTATTCAAAGTTTGTAAGTAATAATATCTTTTATGTACTTAGTTGTAGGTAATAAATGTATGCTGTCAGATAAATGTTTTTAGGATTTATGATATTTTTTTCAAAATTAGTTGATTTCAGGTTAAAACTAAGGTTAAAAGTATCAATTGTTGGCACTTTTAAATTTAAACTCTGAAAACGAACTTTCTAATTTTTGGATAGGTTTGAGGAGCATTCAGGATCGATGTTACACTCCTCTGCTACTATAGTCTTGAAAATTTTTAAGACACCAGTATTATTATAAAATCAGTTTAACTGATAAAATTTGAACTTTCTGGTTTCTTTAATGTTTTTTCTTGTACTAATATATATATATATACATATAAAAAAACTATGTGTTAAATTTAAAATTTATTGTGCTAAATATAAAATCTTGTGCAAATGTATAATATTTTTATGGGTGTATCACAAAATTTGACATTGGCAAGTTTTGAGACGTTCTGAATTGACTTAACCATTTTTAGAAAATGTTTACCTGTGTGTAGTGTGTGTGTTATTAAAATTTTCTGAGTGGAGTATTGCACGAAAAAGTGAAGGAAAAAACTTTATAATTAATTGGACTTTGATATAAATTGATACTGATGTAACGGGTGTACCAGAATAATATAGACTGATATAAATTGATGTATAACTAAATTTATTTAAGTGAAACCCAACTTGGCTTTACACATAAACAATATAGATAGCATGATAAGCAAAATACAATATATTAATTAATGTAAATAATCCCCGTTGCTGTTTGCCTTTCGATGTAAGCGTTTGGTCCAAATTAGACAACTTTCCATTATTACATCCTTTCTTATTCTCTTTACAGCTCATCTATGTCTGAAATCAGGGGTTTTTTCTACATTTTATTTTATCCCAGTTCATTTGCTGTACGAATTCATCCCAAATCGAGTAGCCCAGTGGATTTAAATCTGGATGCCAATGGTCTTTATCGATTACTCAAGGGAGATGTTTCTGACACCAAGCTTGTGAAAGTCTGTGGGTATGAGATGTGGCCTCATCTTGTTTGAAAGTCCAATTTTTTGCAAAGACTTTATTTCCAAACTTTAATACTCCAGCAACACATTTGCAATATATTGCTGATGATCGACTTTTCCCTTATCCAATATAACTAATGGACATACGTCTTTGGAACATACCCCTAACCAAACTATAGCTTTTCCAAGAAAGCTATGTTTTTTTAGCACTCCACATTTTTTGTCAGCTTCAAGGCGATTTGCTGCCCACACTTTTGCATTTTGAACATTGCATACTCCATTTAAATAAAACATTTTTTTCATCAGAAAAAAGGATTCTCTTAGTCTCATCTTTTCTGAAATTGTGTCGCACCCGATTAGCAAATTTGATTCTTTTCTGTTTTTGGGTTTCTGTGAGCTTACGTTTTATTCGGTTTTTTGTAGGGTAATAATCAAATGTCATTTTTAAGTACTCGCTGAACAGATGATTTTGATATTTTGAGTTCCCTAGCAAGTTTCTTTATGGATATGCTCTTCTTACATGTCAAGCGATTCTTCACTTTTTGAATCAGATTTTTGGTGTGGAAGCCTGGCGGATAAGATGTTTTAATGTTGCCAGTCTTTCTAATCATATTACACCCCTTAAAAGTAGTGGCACGACTTAAAACACCCTTCAAATCATGAAATATTTTGCTTGCGGGTTCTCCATATTTGAACTTAGCAAGTACCAATTTTTGTACTTCTTTGCTCTTCATACTATCCTGTAGTTGCAATGTAATTTTTGCTCTTGAGTTGTTGCACAGATTTCAGCAATGTAAATGGGAATATGTAAAAAATGTGTATGTATATATATATATATATATATATATACATATATATATAATATAAAATTTTCATGCATACATACAAATAGTAATAGTCTATTTTATTCTGGTACACCCGTTAATTTTCGTATATATCGACTAAAAGTGGCGCTGATACGATTAAAATTCCTCTTTTTCGGGTTGCTATATCTTAGCTTCTATAGTGGACGAACCCATCCGATTTGATATATGAGATAGATAACAATGCTAACATAAAAACAAAGCTAACCCAATTTAGGTGCATATCAGCTGATAGGTGACACTATGATTTTGCAATTTTTCCAGTAAAAGGAATGTCTTTTATTATATATAAGTGCACTAAACTTTATAAATGAGGTAACTTTTATAAAAAGTTACGCTTATTCAATTTAGATGTATATTGACTAATGGATGACGTTCATATAGAGACTTTTTCAAAATTTACTTAGTTTTTTAGCCCATTAATATGTTAGAGTGACACAGAAGAAAGTTTTGTAACTGCCACAACATACAAGTGTATTATTATTCTGATGTTTTTTACCTTAAGTAATAAATTTCGAAGATTCTTGAAAATATTGCAAGGCATCTTAAACATTTTATAATTTCCGTATTAGGCAATTTTTTTTTTTTTTATCAAAGCTTTAAAAAACTGCAATAAGTGACTTTATGTTTGTACACAATAATCGAAAGAAACGATTGAAATAAAAGAAATAATAATCTCGTAGAAAACATAAAAAAAAAAAAAAAATACATTATACATGTATATTTTATCGTAATAAAGCAACAGTATCATAAATTAATTTGTTAAATTATAATATTTTGAAACAAATTTAAAAATTAAAAATCTGGAGTGACTCCACTCGACTTTCCGAACATTTAGTAGTTAACGGTTTTGTAGATAAAGTAAAGTAAGAGGAGTTGTTAAACAAACAAAAGAGAAAATATAATAGGGTGTTTGAGTGTTTTTCTTTATATAGCACATGATGTTTAATTTAACACTATTTTACCGAACACGTAGAACATGATGATAAAAAATATTTCGTTGTGTCCCTGTAAAAACGTACAAATGCTAAATTCACCAAAATGCTTATAGTTAGTGCAACAATGGCTTATAATATTTATATAAATTTTCAGATTCATCTTATAAGGCATTTATACACTATCGCACTCAAACACGTTCGCTGCCGATCCCGCGCTAGCGCGTGATGTGACGTATTGTTTTACAGGTGAAAGTTTACTTTAAGCTGCCGCTTGGCGAAATTTCAAAAATCGCCCAGATGGCACCATTTCGCATCGTGTTCCGAATAGCAACCCTCCAATAGCAACCCTCCCTCGTACGATCGAACACCGGCGATCTAACCTAGCAAAAAAATACACCAGGGAAAAAAATATCATCAATAAATAAAAAAATAAAAATACGTAGAATAAAAGAAAAAATTTCATAAAATGAAATAAAAAAGAATTGTGAAATAATTATAAATTCATAACTAATCACAAATAAAAGAATAAAACTTAGATCATACAGTTACACCAAATATTGAAGAACAACCAAAGTACCACCAAGGTACCACGAAGTTGTGCACCAAAATGCGGTTAATCGATGTGCTCGAAGCGACAACACAGAGTCTGGGGCAACATTTATTTTAAAGGCATTTTATTACGTTTTCAAAAATTTCATAAAGTAAATGATTTATCATCAATATTTTATTTATAGTCCTCATATGTTAGAAGTTAGAAATGAAAAAATACATCCTCAACTGAAAAAATTATAGCAGATTTTAACGGTTCTCTATAATAATGGTACTCTGATCTGTTTACCCTCTGATCTATACCCCCTATCTCAAAATGCATGAGATTAAAAAATATGCAAAGTTTCATACTGTAGCAGCCAGTATTGGCATGCAATTCAAAAATATGCCTCTAAAATTCAAAATTCCCTTCCGTGAAGGATCAAATTGTGATGGTATGTTTCCAGACCACCTCGAGGGGTGAGTCCCAGACAGTCGCCATTTGCCCATCGTGCAGAATTAGTGCGACGTAAAACTCTATCAACGTTAAATTTACTATTCAACCAGCGCAAACATCAGAAATATTCATATTTCAAAATAGATGGTTGGTTGGATTTTACATCACACTAGTTCTGCGCAAATGGCAACTGGTGATGGCCTGAATCTCACCCCTAAAAGTGGTCCACAAGCATGCCATCGAAATTTTGATCCTCCCGGAAGATTAGTTGGTTGGTTGGGTTTTACGTCGCACTAGTGCTGCGCAGATGGGCAATCCTCCCGGAAGAATATTTCAAAATAGAATGCTTACTCTCTAATAAAACACGTATGCTCAATACGCGACAAAAGTGATGACGGCAGTGATTTATTATTTTATCTGCTCAGTACAAACGAAACTATTTGCTATGGAAATTTAACCTATTACCCATTAACTCCACAGTTTGCTTGTGCCGAGCAGACGAATTTTCATACATTTGACGTCATACAGCATATTGGCGTAACACATGACGCAAACAAACAAAAATAAACACAAAGCTTAAACACAAGCGCTACATCTGGCGATTTAGCGCTCTTGCGAAATACGCCAAACATAATCGGCAGCTTAAAAGAAAAAAACTCCGTTCCCATTATTAGTCACGTGAGATCGGCAGCGAACGTGTTAAAGTTTGAGCCCACATGCCACAACGATAAAGAAATTTGCATTTTGTCCCTGTAAAAAGAACCATAAATGTTAGATTCTCTAAAGTTCATAAAGTTCGTGTGATGGTGACGTATAACATGCGTATAAAATTTCAGTTCATTTGAATAAGGCGTTTAGTCGCTGTTCCACTTTAAATAATTTGAGCCTATAGGCATTAATGATGAACAGTTTTTATGTGTCCCTGTAAAAACTCGATAAGTGCTAGAGTCACCAAAATCTATACAGATTGTGTTATGGTGACCTATAACTCGTATATAAATTTTCCACTCAAACGGATGAGGCATTTAGATGCTATCGCACTTTAAATAATTTCACCCCATAGATCATAATGATACATAATTATTTGTTGTGTCCTTGTAAAAAAAACTAGAAGTGCTAGATGCACCAAAACCTATACAGATAGTGAAACTTTGACCTGTAATATGTGTATAATTTTTTTTTGTTCAATTGAATAAGGCGTTTAGACGCTATCACAATTTTTAAAATTTGGTCCCATTGGTCATAATAATAAAGAATTTTTCTTTGTGTTCCTGTAAAAAAAAAAACTATAAATGCTAGATTCACCAAAATCTATGCATTTCATGCAATTATGACCTATAACATGTATATAAATTTTTTGCTCAGTTTAACAAGGCATTTAGACGCTATCGCACTTTTTAAAATTTGGTCCTATAGGCCATAATGATAAAGAATTTTTCTTTGTATTCCTGCAAAAAAACTATAAGTGCCAGATTTTCCAAAATCTGTACATATTGAGTAACTGTGACCTATAATATGTGTATAAACCTTTTGCTCAATTGAATAAGGCGTTTAGATGCTATCGCACTTTTAAGATTTTGGTCCCTCAGACCATAATGATAAATAATTTTTCTTTGTGTCCCTGTAAAAAAAAATATAAGTCACAGATTCACTAAAATCAATAGGGTTCATGCTACAGTGACTTGCAACATGCGTACCAACTTACAGCTCGTTGGAATAAAGCGTTTAGACGCTAGCTTGTTCACTCACACACATACACACACATATACATACATCATCGTAAAAATAGTGAAAACGGTATTCAGGGGATCTCAAAACGTATAGAAACACCGAAATCTCGAATTTGTATTTTGGGCATCATTACAATACTTTCTTTACATATGTATGTTCGGAAAGTAAAAATCGTGAAATATACAATGAAATATTAAAAATTTGCAATTTTAAATTTACACATTAACAATCAAAGATCACCACTTTGTTTATTTTAATTTTACTGAAATAAAAATTTTCGAAAACAGTGATCAGATTTATAAATACAAAATTGCGTAAAGCGTTGAATACAAGAAATTTAAAAATATCTAACTTATATTCCCTTTTAAATCCCATCTCATTTTGTTTTCTAATTTTAATGGTTAGCTAAAAGCGTCTTTAAATTTAAATTTAACATATTAAATTTCATTTACCTTTTTAGTTTTTAAGTGCTAACTTTGAAAATATGTACAAATCTTTCTGATATACAATATTAGGATTTCTTTTCTTTGTTAAAGAAAATAGACAAATTTTATTACAAAGTATAATAATGACAATGTAAAAAAAAAAAAAAAAAAAAAAAAAAAAAAAAGTAAAATCTTTTCAAAAACTTTAAAGTATTTATTTAATGGAATTTTCACAATAGGCTTTTCTAGACACAGCCTTACTTTCTGCATTTAAACAAAAATGATTATAAAGAAAAATTATGTTACATGATCCTCTTCTGCAAACCTAACTTTTATCAGATAATATGTAAAATTTGTTTTGATTTCTGAAATTGTTAAATAAATCTGAGTAAATACCAATTTTTAAGAAAAATGTTAGATATGTATTTTTGATTTTATAACTAAGAGTTGTAGGAAGGTTTAAACTTAAATAGAAACAAATATCTAGCATTTCTAAATTTATTGGCAATTTAATATTTTAATTTGTTAAAGTATTTTAAAATATAAGTAATTTGAAAAAATATTCTCAAACAAGTGCTAAATTTTTATCTGCTTATTATTTGCGAGTGTTTTAGAACACATTTACTTCCTTTTTTTCAAAATTCGTCATGGAATTTAAGACCAGTTACGTCAGAAATTTAAAATAAATTCAATTTCTAATTTAAGTTAAATGTTAAAGATAATTAATAGTTGTTTTTATTCTAAGGATTTTTTTTTTTTTTTTTTTTTTTTACTAATATGTATGTCTTATATATTCATTAAAATTCAAGCTAAAAATGTAACTATTTTTTTTTTTCTGTTTTAACTTGCGTGTATTTAATTCATTGTATATTTTGGATTTTTTAATTACGCATTATAAATGGCATTTTTTTAAAAATAGAAATATAGCTAAATTATTACAAATTATTTACTTCATGCTTTCTTTTCCTCCACATGAAGGATTTAAATTATTGTTGTAAATTTTCCTTAAGCTCAATTGAATATTCTACGCTATATTTACAAAAACGAAAGAAAGAGTAGAAAAAAGTAAAAAAAAAAAAAAAAAAAAAAAAAAATCTCTATTTCTATGGGTCAATAATAACGGAAACGGCGAGCTTATTTCCCAGAAAATAGAATAAGCGTTCAATATTTCTTTTGATATTCCGTACTACTCACTGAAAATAGAAACTCAAGTGTTAGTATCTAAGAACAATAAATGTACTTCTTTCAGAAGATCTAAAGAAATAGCCAGAAGATATCTAACCTAGACTAAAGTATTTCAAGGATTGCTTTAGTGGCAAGTATGTTGCAGTTTATGTATACATAAAGAATGCATAAGCGTAAACATTATTCTTATACCTGATGATAAGCGGTAGGAAGTTCTATAATATTTTGTGGTTTCCGCGCACCCTAATAAATATATATATTTATTTTTTCGACTAAAATCAATGTATAGTGAAAGATACTTATTGTTCTACGTGCAGAATATTTGGATGAATGGAAATATAAATGCTTTTAAGGGGTCGTTATTTCATATATAATCTAAAAGAGCTACGCTATTTATGTTTATATATATAAGCAAAATGCAAATATGAAGTTTTATAGAAATTTATGTGTTATAAATGTACAATAATGTAACGTAAATGTTGCAGAATACAGTTTCTATTTATGCATAATATATTTATGTGTTTATGTTTGCATGTGAGTAGATATTTTGCACATTAAATGAAAAAGATGGATTATCATAAAGCATACATTTATTTTGCAATTTCTCTCGAGAATTGGATAATAATCAAATACACTTTATTAACCTTATATTTTCCTTAATCTACTTTATGAGAAAGACATAAACATTTAGTTTAATTAAAGGATGTGTGCTCTCCCTCAAATACCCTGATTTTATGCAAACTTTTTTGTACAAGCTCAAATTATTAAGTGTATATATGTATACACTGTTACAAATGATTTCTTAAAAATGAGCTAAATTGTCTCAAAATAGCCCCGAAACAATATGTACTTAAATTTGAAAACCCATGAACTCATTTTTGAGTATATTGACATGTCAAACATTGGGATATTGGGATTCTTATTGGTCAACCCCATTTTTGAGCATGTCAATATACTCAAAAATGAGTACTTGGGTTTTCAAATTTAAGTACATATTGTTTCGGAGCTATTTTGAGACAATTCAGCTCATTTTTAAGAAACTATTTTTTACAGTGTAGCACTTTTCTTTTTCTTTCTTTCTTTTCTTTTCTCTCTCTCTCTCTCTTTTTTTAAATGCTGGAAAAATCGTCTAATTGTTTTGAAAATGAAAGAAATATTTTTTCATACTATTTTCATATTAAGCTAGAGTACATGTCTACTTGTAAGCGAACAAGCGAATTTCAATACAAAACATTATTGGTTGATTTGACTCAGTACTGACTCAAAATTTTTTTATGCCGTATGCAAATGCACCCTTCTCTAGAAAATGCACTTTGGAAAGAGAGAGAGAAACGTTTGAAGTGGAAAACCTCTGATAGATAACGCGAATGAAATAATAATACTTAAATAAATAATTCATAATAATAAAAAATAATTCACAATAATAATCATAAAGAAATAATTCATAATAATAATTCATAACAATAAATCAGATAATTCGCATTATCTGATAAATAATGCAAATGATAATTATGAAATATGTTACAGTAAATTTCAGCTATAGAGAATTTTTTACTTGTTTTTCCGATTATATGAACGCATATTAAGGTTAGTGCACCAAAGGTGGAGACTGCATCACTAGAGGATACTTATAAATAAATTCTAAAAATTAGTTTTTCACGTTGTGCATAGATGTCCTAGGAGTTTCTCCACAAAATTAAAAAGAAGTCTAATGATTTATACGGGTTACAAAAACAACTTCTACCGCCTCTACAAACATCTGTCTCCTCTCTCAAAACCCCGTTTAATAAAAATGCCTAAAATTATTTCAAAAATAAAAAAAAACAAGGCTGATATTAATTTAACTTCAAACTTACCAATCTTGAACAAATTTTTAAGTGGCAACCTAATACGAACTTTAAAATATCAAATTCGAATATCTTGCAGTTGTTTGTTGTTAAGTTATGATGATAACAGATATGCAGACAGATTAACTGTTAAAAATTGGACTTTCGTAATCAGGACACCTAAAAACGTGATACTATTAAAAAGAAAAAGGTGGAAATTGAACTAAAAAAAAACAAAAAAAAAAAAAAAAAAACACCTTACTTTACAGTATGGATATGAAAAATTATTTTTCCTTCCTGAAAGGTGTTCGTCGACACAGTAAAATGGAGCAAATCACTTCCATCAATTACATTCAATAAAAAAGATCGTTTAGCTCAATTTTGGGTAGCCCTGTATATTGTCTATAAACAATATGCACTATAAACAATATTGTGTACTTTAAATTAGTCTTACTTGAAAACATCTAACACAAAATGAATTACAATCCCAGCATTTTCTAAGTATCGCTTTAATATAACCAAATACTTTGGATAACCCTGTAAACGAATGATAAATGTTTTCCATACCATAATCTACACAAAACATGCTTTTATGCATGTAAAAAAAAAAAAAAATCATTCTGTATCAGCCTATAGATAGTACACGTTTCTTACCAGAACTTTCGTCCATAGACGTAATGTATTTGATTTCTCCTGGGTGTCTTTGCACACGAATCATTTGCTTGATCTCAACGAAAAGTTTGGTGTAGAGTTCCTATATGATACACATTTTGATTACCGCGTTTGGACTTTCTGATACTATTTGTTCTTGAGATATGCTGATAACAGACAGACAGACACACATAGACACACACACACAGACATACACGCAGACAAACCTACACACATAGACCTACATCTAAGAACAAAATTTTTGTATTCAAGGAACCTCAAAACGTGTAAATACAACAAAAACATAATTTCTGAAATTTAACCCCAATACAATATTTTCTCTACCATACATATGGATAGAAAGTAAAAACTGCTTTGATAAAACAAGTTTTTTTTTTTTTTTTGAGGCTTTATGAATAAAAACATTTTATTGATTTAATATTGTTGTTTTACTATATATATATATATATATATATATATATATATATATATATATACGTATGTATATTATTTTTAAATGTTTTGTTGAAACAAAAAATCAATCAAAATTTTTAATAATTAAATCAATCAAATTCTTTTGTTGATATAGCCTATAATAAATAAATAAACAAAACTTTTTTTTTACTAAACCTTTTTTTTTTTCTGTGCACATAGATACACGCATATACAATCAGAATCCTGAAAATAAGAAAATAAATTCAGGTTATTTCAAAATGTTATAGATATAAGTACCAAAATTGCATGAACAATCTTCTCATGATTCATTTTTAAATGTATGAATTTTATGATTTAGAATTCATTTTCAAATAGTATAATAATCGGAAAGTAAATGTTATTTACTTTCCTTGATAGCTTGCATAGTAAATATTGTGGCTTGAAAATGATATTTATATGTATAAAATATTAATATATTTTAGACAAATACAATTATTACATTAATGTTTTACAGTTTTAAAATTCACTAAGCGGAAAAAAAAAAGCCGCACTGCAGAAAAAATATCTTATACATTTTTTACTTGTAATAACTTAAAAATTAAGGATTGAAACAAATAAAACTGTTTTGTTTGCATAATACCAAAGGGATGGATTAATACATATGTACATTTTCGATATAATAATTCATTTTATTAATCTCTACGAAGTACTTTATAATAATCTGTATAAAACTTTCGTTTTATACAAAATACAATAACTATACACTTTGTATTCTATTATAATTTATTATATGAAATAAACAAGTTATATTTTAATATATGAAATAAAACTATTTTTTGTTAGATCTAAGCAATTTTTTATTAAAAATATGTATTCTGTATTCGGTTAATTCCACCTTTATATGGAATTACTGCTTTAATGCACAATGGCATAGTATTATACAGTGTTTTAATATAAATCTCAGAAATTTCAATGTGCCAAATATCACAAATATTTTTTTCTAGTTCTGACAGAGTTGTAGGCTGCAAATTTCGAATCCTCTCCCCCCTCCCCCGCCTTTTTATAGACGAAACATTTTCGAGCGGATCGCGATTAGGACTATTCCCATGTCTGGTAAAGAAGAAATTCTGCTATATCTTTTGTGGGATTTAACTTAATTGAAAAAAGATATGATAACTTACAGAATTATAGGTTCTCATGGGAATTGATAGAAAATTTTGACAATTTGAAGTGAATAAAGTTACCACAGACGCCGCGGAATAAAGAGCATTATCATCTTGAAATGCTGTTTGCAGAAATGTCCAAGATACCTCCAAAATAGTCGGTCAGGCACCACTTTTATAAAGGCTGTGTTTTATTTCGAGTTAATTAATCTCTTGAGAATAAAAATTTGCCCGACTGTTTGAAAAGTTATGCACCTTCGTACTATAATGTACGGAGAATGTGTTACTGTTTTAAAAGTACGATTTTCATTAAGCCGGTCATGTTTTCATTGTCAGATCTGCTTGTTTTCTTTAGCTCAAAATAAGTTAAACTTGACTCATCAGAGAGAATCAGTTCAGTTCAATAATTAACAAATCATATTTTAATTTTTTTAGCCATCTGAGGTCTTGCTTTCCTAATTCTTTTCACTAAGAATGGAATTTTTTCAAATTTTCTGTCATTTAAACCTGCTTTGTTTAATGATTGCTGCATGGTGGTTAAAGAAATTATGTTGCTAAACACTTTTTCTGAATATCTTTTATGTCCTACAAACCAATTTTTAAAGCAATGGATTTTTAATTTACGGTCATCACGCTTAGATGAGCAACATGGCCGCCTAAAGCCAAATTTCCAGTTTAAACGGGCAAAAAATTTTATATCTTGCTAAAAACCATTTTACCAATATTTTGTTAACATTTAATTATTTTGCCATCTCACGTATTAAAATATTTTTTTATTTTCATTCAAAAACTGTTTGTGGCATCGTTAACTGTCTTATTCTTACTATTTTTGAAATAATTTCTGAAATTACAATTTTCCTGACAATTGCATTTTGTTTTTAACACTGGACTCAATGCTAAAGTGTATTTGGAAGACAACATAATAAAATCTGTTCGAAAATTTGCTTTTTAAGCAATAAAATTAACGGTTGTAGAAGGTGAAAAAGAAAATATCCAAGTGCGACTTTTTTTTTTTTTTTTTTTTTTTTTTTTTTGGTCGCTTAGTGTAATTCTTATAAGTGTAAAAAGTCTTTAGTGTTTTAATTCTGTTAATTTTTCTTTTTTTAAAACTTTTCTTTTTTAAAAATTTTTCTTTTTTAGATTTTTTTTTTTTTTTTTTTTTTTTAATATTATGCTTCATTTGCAAAATAAATTCTGAGACAAATGTAGTCATTCAAAAGAAATACTAATAATAAAGAAACAAGTTTATTATTATGTGTAAAAAAAAAAAAAAAAAAAAAAAAAAAGTGAGAGAGAGAGAGAGAGAGAAACATACATACTTTGTCAGTGGAAAGCATACTTTTTCTTGATAGACTTATGATATACTACATTTATAATAAACATTTTCTCTTAATAGAGAGCAGAAATATGAGCAGAAAACTTTTTAAAGTAAATAAAGTTGTAGGTGTAACAAATTTTATTTTAATGTATGATATTTATATATGTTTTTCTTTTTTTTTTTTAGCCAAGAATCAACATTAAAATAGGTGAGATGATTAGACGTGCAGGGAAAAAAGAAAAAAAAAAATCAATTTTGTTGCAAACTAATAACTAACTTTTGTTTCGATTTCTTTTAGTATATTAATACATTACAGTGCGTTATTTATACATTAGATCAAAGAAAAGAAAAATGCATTATTTTCAACTCAATCTTATTTATTTTCTCATTAGAAGCTAAAGATAATGCTTTTAATAATATACGGAATATGCAGTATAAAATAAAGTAATTTTAAATATATATATATGTATATATATATATATATATATATATATATATATATATATATATATATATATATAGTATATAGGCATTTTAAAAAGATTGGAAAAATTGTTAAAACATAATTTCTCTATAATAACTCTTTTATGAATAAAATCAAGTTAAAATTTATAAATATAAAAGAGAGATTGGGAGATTTCTTCGTCGGCTTGCAAAAAAAAAAAAAAAATCTGGAGTGACTCCACTCGACTTTCCGAACATTGAGTAACTAACAGTTTTGTAGATAAAATAAAGAAAGAGGAATTGCTAAACAAACAAAAGAGAGAAAACCATAATAGAGTGTTTTTTTCTCCATATATCACACGAGGTTTTATTTAACGCTACTGAACTTTGAGCCCATAGATCATAATGACAAAGAAATTTTCGTTGTGTCCCTGTAAAAACCTATAAATGTTAGATTCACCAAAATGCTTATAGTTAGTGCAACAGTGATTTATAATACTCATATAAATTTTCAGCTGAATTCAATAAGGCGTTTAGATGCTATCGTACTTTTAAAAATTTAGTCCCATAGGCCATAATGATAAAGAATTTTTCCTTGTGTCCCTGTAAAAAAACTGTAAGTGCTAGATTCACCAAAATCTATACAGTTAGTTCAACTGTGATCTATAACATGTGTACAATTTTTTTGCTCGGATTAATAAGGCGTTTAGACACTATCACATTTTTAAAAATTTGGCCCCATAGGCATAATGATAAAGAATTTTTCTTTGTGTCCCTGTAAAAAAACTATAAGTGCTAGATTCTCCAAAATCTATACAGATTGAGTATTTGTGATCTATAATATGTGTATAAAATTTTTGCTCAATTGAATAAGGCGTTTAGATGCTATTGCACTTTTAAGATTTTGCTCCCATAGGCCATAATGATAAAGAATTTTTCTTTGTGTCCCTGTAAAAAAACTATAAGTGCTAGATTCACCAAAATCTATAGGGTTCGTACTATGGTGACTTACAATATGCGTACCAACTTTCAGGTTAATCGAACGAAGCGTTTAGACGCTAGCGTGTTCACAGACATACACACATACACACATACACACATACACACATACATACATACATCATCGTAAAAATAGTGAAAACGGACTCAGGGGACCTCAAAACGTATAGAAACATCAAAATCTCGAATTCGGATTTTTGACATGATTACAATACTTTCCTCACTATAGTGTTCGGAAAGTAAAAAATGGAATAGTTAGTATAAAAGGAAAACACGGGCTGTGACTTTTCAACTGAAGTAATTTATTAAAACTGATACGCAATTGCAATGTCACTGATGAAATTACAGTGTATAAAAAATACAGGCTGTTTCAATTTGTTTGATTAGGGGGCTTACTTGTAAATGAACATTAAATTAAAATTTCAATTGCAAGCATGACTTCTAGTGACAGGAAGCAAGTTATAATTTCACCTATTTTACAAGGATAGTATACTTATTTAAAAAAATAAAGAAAGAAAAGAAAGAAAGAAAAATAAAAGTAAAGAAATGTTTATAGCGACCTTTTATACTTAAAATTTAAATAAGAAAAAATGAAATCCTATTTGTGAAAAACCTTTACGGAACACTGCCTATGTAAATGTAATATTCCTTTTAAATTTTTTTTTACTTTAAAACATTGTCCATTTTTTACCAATGACCAATGAATGGTTCTTAAATTGAAAAAATATAATTGAAATAAAACGGAAATGCATTTTTCAGGTGTATTTCGTAATAATTCCTTTTCCGTTTAGAAACAATGATACTTTGCTCCATAGCACGGAAATCCTTAGCTCCACACAGCCATGTTGCTAGACGTGGTTTTAATTAGTTCTAATACATCTCTTTTAGTGTCATATCTAAACCCAGGTAATAGTTGTGCAAGATTTTTACTTCATCTTATGTGTTATATTATACTCTTTAAATTATGCATGACTGTGTTACATTGGGAATTTCACAAATATATTCTTTTCTTGTTCATGTACATTTTTCAATTTAAGAATCGTCCCTTAGTCATTGTTGATCAATGCTCAAAACTTTAAAATTGAATTACTGAATGAAGTTTTAAGCTTATTCAAGTACTTTTATTTAATTTTTCAAGAACAGGCCGTCACTTCACTATTTCTTCTTCTTCTTCTTCTTGTATACAGGGTCATCATATAAAATCATTTTTTTTTTCATTTTTTAAATTAACGGCTCCTTATAAAATATAAAAACACTTTTTTATAGTCGGAAATATAAATATCTAATGTCAATATTTTAACCATTTCAGGGTCAGTGGGATGCATTTTATACCATTTAACTTTAATTCCATACAGCAAAAATTAATCCCGGTAATTTTTATAAAATTTCACATTTTTGACATAGACGAAAAAATGTATATAAATATTTTACTTTTAATCTTGTTCTCGAATTATGGTGGCACTTGATTTTAAATAAGCGTAATTACACTGTCTTTGAAAGGTTTAAAAAATAGCCCTCTAACTTAAACAAACTGAAGTACCAGTTATATGTACGTTTACGCGCATGATTGATTTTAATAAAAAGCAACGTAATTGAACTGGCTGACAAATATAATTTTTATGAGAAATAAGACCAGTATGTAAGTACCTTTAGAGTGTTTTTAGGATTATAATATTAAAAAAAAAATCACTTATTTTTTTATAATATAGATAAATATTTAATAGACATATTGTACATTACTGTAAATACTAAATATATTAAATGAACACTGAAAGGTAAAAAATAATTTCAAAAAAATTTTTTCAAAGTGTTTTAAAAATTACATCGATGATTTCGTTATGAAATTTTGACAATTTACGTTAGTTTTATGCTATTTAATAAGATGGCATTTACATAGCTTATATTGAAATTTAGTAACATAACATCTCTACAACAGATATAGAAAAATTTCCTTTAGAGTTAAGCTTCTAAAAGGGATTATTTATAACAAGCAGGACAATTAGTTAAGCAATTCCTGGAAAACTGAAAATTCGATTTCCGATTGTTGCGCAAATTCAGTTGTGGTTATTAAGAAAACGCTTCTAATAGATTTGAAATTAAGTGCATTTATCTCTAAAATAAATAAATGTATATGAATATGTATGCGCAGCTGAAACTCGATATTGTGTGTAGATTTCGTAATAACGAAAAAAAAAAAAAAAAAAAAAAAAAAAAAAAGAGATTGAGATAAAACAGGATTGCTCTAAATAAGTTACATAAAATTTATGCGATGCGTAGTTGAACTGTTGCAAGTTTAAAAATGTGAAACATAAGGTAAAAAATAAATAAATATATATTACAAAGAATTGCTTTTGAAATTGTATATTAGAAATAATGATTTCTGCAAAAAAAAAAAAAAAAAAAAAAAAACATATTATCAGAAATATAACAAACGGGGTTAATTTTCCGTACGTAAAATATATCGAATTTTATAGATTAGATTATTGAGTACAAAATAAACAGCGCAACATCTATGGGAAATGCCCCTACCCGGTTATCCGCCATTTGCGGCGGCGAGTGTCTAATACTTCTTTCTCACCTGAAAATTCTTAGAAGAAACAATGCACTGTTATTATTTTGCATAATTGAGCACTTATAATTAGCTTTTGGGCTTTAAGGATTCTCTAAGCTGTTCGCAATTTATATATAGGGGTTCGGTGACTGTTTTATTTTGTCTACTCGTAATCATTTGTAGCTGGTCATGTTTTGCCAATCAAATGCTTCAGGCAATTGGCGCTGTTGTAGGCGGACATTTTTTCGCATTCCATTGTTCCACTTATTTTGTACTCGCTTTGGTATTGAACTTGGCTATATCAGACTTTTTCTTGGATTATAAATTTAGTTCAAAGAACGTTATTTTGAGACACTGAAAATCAATAAAAAGCCTATAATCGACCAGATGAAGGCTGTTCTACTATTCGAGTTTCAGAGCTACTACGAGAATTTTAAGGATCGCCTTCAGTGCAGGATAGTTCACAAGAAAATTATTTTTATGGGTACAATATTTTCCTTTTATTCGAAAAAAAAAAAAAAAAAAAAAAAAAAAAAAAATCTGGAGTGACTCCACTTGACTTTCCGAACATTGAGTAATTAATGGTTCTGTAGATAAAGTAAAGTAAGAGGAGTCGTTAAATAAACAAAAGAGAGAAAATTATAATAGGGAGTTTGAGTATTTTTTTTATATAGTACAGAATGTTTAATTTAACGCTATTTTACAGAAGACTTAGATCATAATAATAAAGAATATTTTGTTGTGTCCCTGTAAAAACCTAGAAATGCTAGATTCACCAAAATGTTTATAGTTAGTGCAACCGTGACTTATAATAATTATATAAATTTTCAGCTCCATCGGATAAGGCATTTAGACGCTATCGTACTTTAAAATTTGAGCCCATATGCCACAATGATAAAAAAAAATTGCATTTTGTCCCTTAAAAAGAACCATAAGTGCTAGATTCTTTAAAGTTCATAAAGTTCGTGTGACAGTGACGTACAACATGTATATAAATTTTCAGTTCATTAAAATAAGGTGTTTAGTCACTGTCACACTTTAAATAATTTGAGTCTACTGGTCCTAATGATGAACAATTTTTATTTGTGTCCCTGTAAAACTCGTTAAGTGCTAGGGTCCCCAAAAGCTATATAGTTTGTGTGATGATGGCCTATAACACGTATATAAATTTTCCACCCCAACGGATAAGGCATTTAGACGCTATCGCACTTTAAATAATTTTACCCCATAGGCCATAATGATACAGAATTATTTGTTTTATCCCTGTATAAACACTAGATGTGCTAGATTCACCGAAGTCTATGCAGTTCATGCAACTATTACATATAATATGTGTATAAACTGTTTGCTCAGTTTAGTGAGGCGCTTAGACGCTATCGCACTTTTTAAAATTTGGTCCCATAGGCAATAATGATAAAGAATTTTTCTTTGCGTGCCTGTAAAAAAACTATAAGTGCTAGATTCTTCAAAATCTATGCATATTGAGTATCTGTGACCTATAATATGTGAATAAATTTTTGCTCAATTGAATAAGGTGCTTAGATGCTATCGCACTTTTAAGATTTTGGTACCATAGGCCATATTGATAAAGAATATTTCTTTGTGTCCTTGTAAAAAAAATATAAGTGACAGATTCACTAAAATCAATAGGGTTCGTTCTACGGTGACTTGCAACATGCGAGCCAACTTAAAGTTCAATCGAGCAAAGCGTTTAGATGCTAGCGTGTTCACTCACACACATACACACACACATACATACATACATACATCGTAAAAATAGTGAAAACGGACTGAGGGACCTCAAACCGAAACACTAAAATCTCGAATTTGGATTTTTGACATGATTACAATGCTTTCCTTACATAAGTATGTTCGGAAATTAAAAAAACAAAATTTACTTAATTACTGAAACATCAGTTGAGGTCTCCGTATTAGGACTGAAAAGATTTTTGGGATTCTGTTCGTCTGTCTGCCTGTCTGTATAGCGGTAATGGTCGCAAAACTTATACAATTAGCTTGGAAATTGATATACATATCTTCATGAGCTACCTGAAATTAGTCATATAGTTTTGAAAGTATATCAAGTTTTTTATCCTTCTACAGAATCACTTCCCAATATTTCTTACCATTATAGCCTATGAACGAAATTTCTTTTAAGCGTACACTAACATTTTTACTATACCGGGTGATTCAAAATAGATGTTACAGCAATTATCTCGTAAACTAAGAAAGATAGAAACAAACTTCCAATTACAAAATTGGTGCAAATTAAGAGTAGATTTCAGATATGGCATTCATTTGTACAAGGGGCTGTATACATATTAAATACGAAATTTAATTTTTATACCGCCCCTCCTATCATAAGACTTATATTTAGAAAAATATTCTCCTCGCTCTAACAATCAAAAAAAAAAAAAAAAAAAAATCATCTCTCTAAGTCAAATTCTCGCTGAGTTATTGCAATTTGAAAATTCTAGCATTTTTCGCCAAGTCTTAAGGGGTTGTATCAAAAGTGAGAAATTGTAATTACTATTGCTTTTGTAATATGACACACGTTGACCAGCGTTTCGGGGGGGAAGAAAAAGAAATCGTTCAGGGAAAGACGGCTATTTTAACCTGTAATGTCTCTCTTTCTCCTAGTGAATACACAAGAGAATACTCACTGATAATTTAACAAATAAAATTTATGAATAATTTATGTACTAAAAGGGAATTTTCAAATTCATTTTTTTCTTCTTTTTCTATATACATTCTCTTTACTCATATACAAGGTGTAGAGAAAGAAATGTTTTTGAGTCAAATTTCCGAAAATTAGTTTTTGTTATATTAGCACGTTTTCAGATCCTCTGAATTCAAAAATCATGTTTTTAGCGGTTGCTCTCTCTCTCTCTCTCTCTCTCTCTCTCTCTCTCTCTCTCTGTGTGTGTGTGTTATTAGAATATCTCAAGAACAAATAGTAGCAGAAAATCTAAATTCGATATTCTAAATCCGTATCATATTACGGTGCTACACTAAAGTATACGTTACGATCAGACAATTGTTTGTTTACAGGGTCATCCAAAAGAATTCAAATACATTACGCCTGTGAGCGAAATTTCTCATATGTACAGTGTGACATGTATAGACTGTCCTAAACAAAATGAAAAGAACAAATATTTTATACGCATAAAAGCATGTTTTATGTAGATTGTGGTATAGCAACCAATCATCATTCATTTACAGGGTTACCCAGAGTATTTCGATATATTGGAGCTATACTTGGGAATTGCTGAAAGTGTATTTCATTTTGTGTTACCCATTTTACATATAACACTAAATTTACGTATACAAAGTCATGTGTATATAGTTTATAGACAATATACAGGGCTACCTAAAATTAAGGTTTTTTTTTTTTTTTTATAAAATGTAATTGGTGTAAGCGTTTGCTGCTTTTTTTTTTTTCGAAGAACACTGCTGACACAGAACGAAAAATTAATTTCTCATACCCATACTGTAAACAAAGTAGCTTTTGGAGAGCGATTTTTTTTCTGTATAATATCACATTTTAAGGCCTCCTGAATACGAAAGGTAAATTTTTATTCGTTGATCTGTATATATATGAATTATCAGCCTAATTTAACAACAAATAATCTGGCGTGCCACTCACATGACTTTCTCTTACCCTGAAATTTAATACCTTAAATACAGGCTGGAAATTAAGAGGTAACATAAAGTGTACTGTTATGTAAACCTATGTTAAAATAATTCAAATTAGGCTTCGGAAGAGTTTTATATGATAATTAGTTCTGTGTGAGGGGGGAATCTCCTGAAATTATTCGACGCAGGCAATAATCAAACTTTAAAAAACTTGACTTTGGTAATAAGGAAGCCTCAAAACGTGTAAATACACAAAACACAAGCGTTGCATATTTAGCTTAAAAACATACATTATTTATCATATGTCTATGAGGAATTCATTTCCATTCCTGAGCAGCTTTCCTGGACATGGTAAAATATTATAGTAAAGTACTTTCACTAGCAATAAAAAAGAATATTATAGCTTAAATATTTGCAACCCTGTATATCTTTTGAAGAATATGTACAAACCACAAAGTGCACCTAAATATAAACCTATAGTAATAATATACGGAGCAACCTAAAATGCACTTCTATCAATTTTCAGCTATTGTCGCATTATAATCTAATTATTTTGTGTAGCCCTGTAAATGAACTGAGAATAATTTCCCTGCCATATTCTACATGAGGCATGTTTTATGCATATAAAAAATATATATTCATTTCATTTGGTTTAGTGCAGTCTATAGGTGTTAAACTCTACTTACCTGCAATTTTCCCCATAGACGTAATGTATTTGAATATTCTTGAGTGTCCCTGTACACGAACCATTTGCTTCATTTCAATGAAAAGCTTAGTGTAGCATCCCTATATGATACATATTTAAAATACCAAGTTTGGAATATCTGCTGCTATTTGTTCTTGAGATATGCTGATAACAGACAGACACACACACAGACCAACCGCTAAAAACACGATTTTCATATTCAGGGGACCTCAAAACGTGTAAATATAACAAAAACACACTTTCGAAAATTTGGCCCAAAAACAATACTTTCTCTACCTTATGGGTATGAGAAAGTAATAACTACAGGAGATGCGAATTTGATACTTTGGATTCCATATCTAGTTGCCATTTGAAAAGTTGATCAAGGTTTGCAAGTTTTAAGGAAATTAATAACAGACTTGATTTATGTTTTGATAAGTATAGGCACTATAATTAAACAGGGGTTGAGAAGGGCGGTAACCCCCTTGACATAGAATTATACATCTATGCCATATTATATTCTATACAAAACATTATTTTAGAATATTAACAATAAATATGAATTTCCTTATGATTTTTACAGTATAAAGTTATTTAAATGTAACTTATAAGAATATCTGTCCCAAAGCGCATTTTTTGTGCGTTCCTGTACATAAACCAATTTTAGAGAATTAATTAATGCCATTTTAAATAGGAAATATCATATAGTAAACCTGAATAACATATGTCATTTCTCAAAATATTTATAGACGCTGGGGACGGGCAGACGGACAGATGGACAGTCAGACAAAAAAAAAAAAAAAAAAAAATGCAAATTGAAATCTTATTCACAGTTAAAAATTGTTAGAAAATGTTTAATGTAAACGAAAATACAATTCCAGCAAATGTTCAATAATAACCCTTAACGTAACTGAATATTTTTGTGTGCCCTGTAAATCTAATGCTAATCGTACTGTACAGTATTGACAGCACCCTTTTGTGCATATGAATAACATATTTCAACTTCATTAAGATTTATGCAAAGTAATTAAATTTAGGTTTATAGAAATATCTTCACATAGAACGCAATGCTTTGGAATACTTTCGGGTGTCCCTGTATACAAACCAGTGATAGTGTTTACTCCATTTTCTATAGAAAATATCCGATAGAAAACTATAACAACGTATTTCAATTTTACTAATATATGCATAAATTAAAGGTATTAAAATATGGTTTATAAAAATACCTCTCATAGAACACAATGCCTTGGAATACTTTCGGGTGTCCCTGTGCACAAGCTAGCAGAGGTATTCACTCCATTTTCTATAAGGAACATCCGATCGTGAACTCAAATAACATATATAAGTTTCAGGGAATTCTATGAATATTCACGGGAGTTAGAGCGCGGACACACAGAAAGACGGATGGACAGACAGACAAATCGAAGTCATTAACACTTTCCAATCTTGCTGGAATTGTTGAAGAGCCGAAGTCATTAAATTTTTCAACCATGATGGAAAGTGGTAAAAATAAAGCACGAAAATTTTACACGGTTTTGCTAGTCTTTTAATTTTTTCCCTCTCTTAACATGTTTTAATTTGCAGGTGACCCCCCTAAGAAATTTAAGTATTAAATTTTTTAACAATACGAAATAATGTAAATTTGCATTAAGTTCTTAAAACTGTTGATTTCACGCGTTTGAACGATTTTAGTTGCTGTTTTAAAATAAAGGATCTTTTTTAACTTTTTCTCATCTCATAGATAACCCCCTAAAGTGAGCTCGTTGGCGTTGAAAAATAGATGCCAAAATTGAAAAAAAAGTGGTGTAAGTCATCATTTTCAAATTGCAATAACTCAGCGAGATTTTGACTCAGAGAGATGATTTTTTTTTATTTTGATTGTTACAGCGAGGAGAATATTTTTCTAAATATAAGTCACATGATAGGAGGGACCGTATAAAAATTAAATTTCGTATTTAATATGTATACAGCCCCTTGTACAAAATAAATTCCATATCTGAAATCTACTCTTAATTTGGTCTAATTTTGTAATTGGAAGTTTGTTTCTATCTTTCTTAGTTTACGAGATAATCGTTGTAACATCTATTTTGAATCACCCGGTATATTACGCATAGTGAAATTAATAGAAATTATCAAGATGCATAAAAACATATTTATTTTAGGAAAGTTACGCGTGGACTGGAAAATTTATCTACAGGATCATACAAAAAATTTCGATAATTTTATGTAATCATCCAAATGACGTCAAATTTAACACAAATTAAATGTACAATTTTTAATGGTGAATATAGAGATTTTGGATCATGTTCAGGGACACTCAAAGGAATTGTTTAACATTAAGGTCTATGAACAAAATTTCATTTAAGTGAATTTCGACATGAATACACGATTAAACATAAAGAAATTACGAGTAACATAAGCTATTAGAATTTTCTAAAGCATGCTTTCTGTAAAGAACGGTAGGCATAGAATTATTAATTTATTTACGGAGCTACACAAAATAAACGTTAACCAATCATCCATTTGATGTCAAATTTAGTGCATGGTTTTATAAGTTATATTTAAGACACTTTTTTTTTTCGTGGTTTGTGGTTCATGAAAACTGAAATATGTGGTTCAACTATGTATGACTTATATGAAATTAAAGGAATTCCATAAAAGAATTACATTACATATCGGTTTGCACTCTGCAGACTGTACTGATTTTACGTGCATTTGATTATTGGTACAATATATTCAACAAAATGAATTTATCATACAATCTTGAGATGCTTAAAAGCATAGTTTCAATGGAAAATCTTTTGCATAGATTAATTAATAGATTTAATTTAATAGTTCACAGAGCTAGTTAAAAGAATCATGTTAAAAGAATCATAGTTAGATAAATCGTGTATTCGTGCATTGTAACTACTGATTAGAAAGCGAGTCAATTGCACTCACACACACATACACAGCGACACACACGGACACACACACACACATATATGTGTGTCTCTCTCTGTGTATATATATATATATATATATATATATATTATTTAAATTAAATAATACAGAATGAATAAAAATGGTCCGCTTAGTAATGAGTAACGCAAATGCTACGTTGAGACTCTTGATCTGCAGATTTATTAGTCTATACGCCACATAATTTGAAATCTTTCGAAAAATTAAATTTTTCATTAAATGTATTGAAAGGTTTAAAGTATTTAAAAACCATTACATCTCGTAAAATTCTTTAAGATAACTTTTTAATTACACTAAAATTGAAACAATTACTATTATACAATAAAAACTTAGTATTCCCTTATAAATTATGCAACTCGGTTTGTATTGATGAAATCGGCCGTTTACTTCATACTCGTATTCTTGAACATGAAAGAAATTTCAAAAACCGTGATATTCGTTCTAAAACTTTCAATAGGCCATAGAAACCAACCATCTACCTGATTTTGATAATGTTAAAATAATTGTATATAAATACTCGACTTATCATGCTAGAATTTTCCTACAAAGCTGGTTTTTTAGACTTCAGTCTTCGTCTCTTAAGGGCCCTCTTCACTCACCGCCGCCGAAAGCCGAAGCTAATGTTATTCAATGGGAAAATTTTCTTTACAAATAACTTATTAACTAATACATGTTTTTTAATTCTGTTTTCACATTCTGAAAATTTCCAGCTGTTAAATTGACGGACCTTTTTTAAAAAATTAATTTTTTATATTTTATTTTGAAGCTGCAAAATACGAAATTTCAATATGTGAAATTTTTTCACTTTGAAATTTCAAAATAAAATATTAAAAAAAAAAAAAAAAAAAAAAAAAAAAAATACATTTTTAAAAAAGGTGCGTCAATTTAAGAGTTAGGAATTTTCTGAATGTGAAAACAGAATTTAAAAATATATATTAGTTAATAAGTTATTTGTAAAGAAAATTTTCCCATAGAATAACATTGGCTCGGGCTTCTAGCGACGGTAAGTGAAGAGGGCCGTTAATGAAGTATGCGCAGTTCCAGCTGAATGCACCGCACTTTTCTAGAAAAATTCTGTCCGTTTGTTTCAAAGTTTCCTTTCTGATGTTATAACTGATGAGGGGCCTAAAAAGGCTTGAAACGTATAATTTTATGCTGTGTATATAATATTTTAATATATTAAATGTTTTTATTGTATACAGTAATTGCTCCAATTTTATTTTAATTAAAAAAATATCATATTGAGAAATGTTTCTTTAATTTTTTTTTTCGAAGAAATGTCATTTTTTAAAAATAAATAAAACAATAGGGATTCATCTATAGCATTTTAATAATAACGGTCGATAAACGTTGTAGCTAACAAAATAATTAATGATATCATCAGGCCATACTTTCTACAAATGTCAACGATGGAATTAAAACAACTTAAATATGAAATCACAGAGACTACCGCACATTATTTAAACCATTTCTTTCACTGAAAAACAGATTCTTGCGATAATTTTATTTAAATTCATACACACACACACTACACACAAATACATATATGTGTGCCGTCTAGTTCCAAAATCGGCCATTTCCAAAAAATAAAATTTTGAGCTGACTTTTTGTCACACTTAACCAAAATAAACAGAACTCTTTAGCTTTATAATAGTTAGGGAAGTATATTTGAAAACTTAAAATAAGGTATCAGGGGCACGTGATGTGACTGTATTAAGCAAATTTTTATTTTGCATTTGGCCACCTTTGCAACTTATTTTGGAATTGGCGGGTTTTGCAATAAACCAGAATTTAATTTTAGCTAAATTTAATGTGAATGTTGGATTTTTTGGGCTGCAAATACACAAAATGTGTTGTTCAATTAAAGTTTACTTATAAATAACTGATTTCTGTTATTTGAAAAAAAAAAATAAAAAAAACTGTTAAAAATAATTGATATACATTGCAAAATATAGCTCTAGAAAAAAATTTTCTTTTCTGATTTATTTGCGTGTGTGAAAGCATTTTCTGTATAAATACATAATCATTGTATTGAGAGATTTAAAAGGTTTTGAAGTTCAACCTTAGCCATGTTTTCCGCAACAATATAAATACTTATATTGTAGTCTTTTTTTCCCTTTCTTGAGAAATGAATAGCAGGGATATAAATTTTTACTAACATCTTATATAAAATTTTATGAAAATATATCACAAATGGTCCCAACTTCATTAGTACGAGTAATTCTTTAATACAGTGAAAACTCATTCGAATTATAAACAAACTTACATAAACACATCGCCATAACCTGCTGAATTATCTTATATATGTTATTAAATTAATAATATTTGATTAAGTAATCATAATAAGCTAACTAAGGGGCTATATTGTGCTATTATTAGTGCAAAACTCTAAATAAATTAACGCTAGCTTTGGCTTTCGGCGACGATAAACAGAGAGCCCCCTTAAACTTTAACTATAATAATTCAAGAAATTTAATCCCAAAAACATTTTTTTCCTTAATTTTTATAATATTTTGTTTTACGTGTCATTTTTAAAAACACCCGAGTTCACCAAAAAATATATAGGGGAACATCTCCGGTTGTGGGCACAGTTTTGATTTTGGGTATAACTTTTGATAGAGTAAATATTATGCATACATATGAATACCAATAGAAAGCTAGAACCCTTAGCTAACGTTTGATAAAGCAACTGTATCGATTCTGTCAATCAGAAAAATGTTATCGCCAATTTTGTGACGTGATAAATTTTAGCCAAAAATAAATTTGTATCCGGTTGTGGGCACACCTTAAAAATCCGCTAAAAAGGGCAAAATAATAAGAAAATCACCATGAATACAGAAAATAATAAAATTTATTTATTTTGTAAGGATTCGACGGTTAAAATAACAACAGAAAATGGCATTTTTATTTTTCCGATTTTATTCGCCATCTTCTTCATCCTTCAAATCAGAAGTGCAATGCTTGTAAATAAAATAATTTTCATGTATATTGGCACATTTCAAATGCACCAGACGATCATACTCGCTGCATATGATTGAATTTGCTCTTGTTCGGCGTGGTAACAGGTGCTCCAAACAAATGATGCAGAAATCGACATCATCTCCTGATTATGAATGTTCTTATTTTTAGCGCGCTTGGTCAGCAGTTTGACAGGTAGAGTTTCCTTACTTCTGTAGGGACACAGAATCTGCGCAGAGGTCCATATTCTCGGGCAGTCAATTTTATGGATTTCGTATATACTAAGCAATCCCAAATGACTTTAACCATCGCTTTAAAATGGTTATTTTAAGGAAAGTCATCGCCTTTTGGATCGATTGACTTTTCCGGGATTGGCATGGCTAAAAAAGCCTAAAAATACATAAAACACTAATAAAATATGTTATGTCGTTTTAAACGACTATATTTCACAATTTGTAAGTTAAAAGCATGCTTTAAATGAAAGAAACATGGGTGCTCACAACCGGTTAAATGAAGGTGCCCACAACCGGGAATGACAGTCACTTTTAAAATGACAGAAAAAAATATTTTCATTCCAAACTTTGGCTTAATTCGATATTGCATCACACAATATATTGAATATACTGCATGAATATATATTGCACTCACATTTTTTAATTAATTCACTTCGATTTATCGCACATTGAAAAAATTTAGAAATTACTTTTGTGTTGCATTTTTTTCAAAAATTTGTTTCGATGCTTGCACTTACGAAGCAAATGCGTCTATTCAATTCGGTGTTAGCGCAATAACTGCGTACTGTCACAATACATGTTTGACAGTACTCAAATCCGCCATATTTGCTTTTTGTTAAAAGAAATGGTGGAGTGCCCGCAACTAAGAATGCCCACAACCGGAGATGTTCCCCTACTATATTTTTTTTTTTTTTAAGACAAAATGAAAATGAACCTACTTCTGTAAAAAAACAAAAATCAAGTTTATGAATTCCATTTCTTTAATTCATTTCGCATCTCCAGGTAAACATAATTTTCACAGCACAATTCATCCTGCAATAAGCCTACTTATATTATTTTATTTCTATACTTAATGTCAAATATCGGTAAAATATCAAACATCTGTACATGTAAATGTATCATCAAATATCTGAAAGTAATGTCAGGGAAGAAATATCATTGAAGAATGGATCTTAGAGTTTCGTCGAAGAAAAGATTGAAAATGGAAACTATATTAGTCCACGTCAAGAAAATATATGTTTAAAAATAAAAGAAACCAGGAAGGAAACCATTGTGACATAAAGCTACTGAAATATATTTCAAATGTTTCTTTATTTTCATTCTTCAGACTGTCATTCAACTCACGGATACTTTTCTTTCCGCTATGAATGCCGTCATTTGCAAAATAAATTTACAAGAGAAGATATATTTTTACTTATGGATAAACTTTTGTAAAAGTTATAGGAACTTTTTTTTTTTTTTTTTTTTGTTAGGAAAGTTTCGATTAGAAAAATTACATCTGTAAAAATATATTGATATCAGAAATATATATATATTGTATTGCATATTGTAATTTCATTATTACTTCCTTTTGAATTTCCTACTTGTGCTAAAATATTTTTAACTTGCCATACTTGCAAATTTGTCATTAGTAGCAAATTTACATTAATTGTATGCTAAACTTGCATATTTATACTAACAAAAGCACACCCATGTATAGCACAGAATGTTTTATTGGGTGAAATTTTCGAAATCGAGTTTATTTATTATTTGAGGTCTCCTGAATTTGAAAATCAGGTTTTTAGCGATTGGTCTCTGCAGGCTATACTTTTCCAAACTCGGAATACGGAATGGGATAGTAATTCTTTTCACTCAAAATCAGACCGGAATATCTCAGAGATTCCCCCCCCCCCGGATTTTGCCGTGAGAATTGCTTTTTTCACAGTGACATATGTGGAATCCGTGCACCTCATCCGGTTCAAAGAGAGAAGAGAATACGGCACTGTGTGCATGTGTGTGTGAATCTGTATGTGAGTGTTTTATCAGCATAATTTAAAAATAAATGTCAGCAAGAAAATGTTTACTGAAATCGAAAAAATGGTTCGTACAGTTTTCTGTACAGTTTAATATCTTTAGACTGCAGTGAACAAATTAAATTAGCATATATTTCTTATATGCAGAAATAATACATGTTTCAATTAAAATATGTTATGCAAAAAATGGTTTTGTTTATTGGTCTACACAAAGTAATTTTGAAATATTACTGTATGATTGGACACCGCTAGAAATATGTAGTACATTTTTGGATGTGTTATGATTTTATTTTTTGGTGTTAATTTGCGTAGACATATTAGTAGTAGACATAGGCAATTTATGAAAAATATACAGAGAAACCCGAAATTAGTAGAATATACTAATTTCTGATTGGAAGAAATTGATGAAAATACTTTACTAGATTATACCATATCAAGATGCAATACTTAGGATTGATAATTAATTTCTCTTACTCATGTGATATACCAGTTATTTTGAAGCCCAAATTTCGTAGCAACGTATTTGCTGTAATTACACTTTATGAGGTTCGTTAAAACCAAAAATCAGGATTTCTTCTGTTGGTCTGAATATATGTGTAATTGCCTGTTATCAACTTTACTTCAAAACAAATAACTGCAATATGACTAAAATACCTCCAAATTTAATATTCTGAATGCACATCGTAGGGTATGTCCTTTAATTTTTTATTAAATCAATAAAGTCAAAAGAGAAATTCAAGCTAACTTTTCTGATTTTTATTTTGTCTCTCACTCATATTTTTAAATTTTTTGTTGATCTCCTCTTTTAAGATTTTATGAAATTTTACAATTTATATATGTATATGTTTACTACTAATAATAATTGATCATTACAATGATCAAACACAAGGAAGGAAGACATGAATTAATGAACAAAGAACCACACACGCACACACACACACATATATATATATATATATTAAGACTTACACAAGGCAAAAGACATTTAAAAAGTGAATACGAAAACCATGAAAGGTTTAATTAATCAACACCATATTTATACGACTATAAGGTAGAGTAATAGTTATTTGGTTTAAAATGAGATTTGAGACTGTTACGAGTTGAGTAATTTTAGGGAAATAAACAATTGTGTTAAGTAGCATGTCATATTATTTAAAGACACTCGTTAAAAAAAATTTCAATTAAATACTGTAATTTAATTATTACCTTATTTCAATTAAATACAATAATTTAACTAATATGTATCTTACCAACCTTGCTTTTTGAAAAAATACAATTACGGTGATATTGATTTAAATTTATAATAAGTATCAATTGCATTTTTGAATCAGTATTATATATATAACGATCTTTTCATATACAGAGTTTTGTGTAAATGTACACTGTAATAGAAAGAGAGCTTTAGCCTTCTCGTAAATAGGGGAAATCCCAGTTTAGCAGCACTATGTCTAGATAACACGCCCCCAGTTAATGTCAAGGTGCAAGGGAACGTAAATTTTTACGGAGTTATATGCGATCGTTCTTGATATACAGCTGCCACAAATTTAAACTACACACAAACGAACGGTCTTTTTTTTTTTTTTTTTTTTTTTGGTTTAAAATGGTCAAATCGTGTAACTCTGTCGAAAACCGAATATTTTTAAGAATACAATAATTCTTTAAGAATGTGAGAGAAATTAAATATTTCGTAAAACTGAATATTTGATTCAGTTTCCGATTTTTAATTAATAAAAATGAAATAGGCAAGCTTCTTTTTTTCTTCTTCTTTAAAAATAAAAATAAAAAATAAAGGTGGTGAAAACTACGTTGGGATGTTTCCTAAAGGTATTAAAAATAGCTACCAATACTGTCTTATATGATTCTATAATTTGACAAAAATGTGCAAATTTTTCTGAAAGTATAGGCATGTGTAGGTAAATCCTGAATGGCCATATAGCTACTAACTCACTTTCGACTTAATTAGACTCTGGGCAAAGAATGAATATCATTTGTAAGTTTTGCCAATAAATTGTTCAGTAAAATGGTAGTATATTTCTCATTGTATTGGATTACTTGTTCTTTTTAAATTACACATGTACTACATATTAAAAAATGTATCAGAAAATCAACAATTGAACAGCTTTTAGATATTGTTTAAAAAATTAATGTATATGGTTAAGTATAGACGTTACTATAAAAAATAAGCTATTAGTTAAATTTAATATATTTATATATATTAATAATTTATAAGGTATCTTTATAAAAAATAATAAAAATGTTTGTTAAACTCTTATCATAGACATTTTATTTAAACAGATATCATACTTTTTAGGAGAAAATTCGAATACTCTTTTTCATTATACACACTAATTGTAATAGAAATTTCTTACGCTATTACTTGCGATTACATTTAAAATTTATAAATTTTATTCACACCATCACAACCTATTGACAAATCCTCGCGTTTGAGGAATATGATTTCTCAGCGGATTAATGCCTGATAGAAAGTGCCTCTATCGAAACAAACATAAATTTATTCGATATATTTTAACAAAATGTGTGAAACAACGTTGAATGAAATAATAGTCAGACGAATACATTCAGCTTGAAATAATGTTTAGAAAATAACTATGTAATAAATAGTGAATTTAATAATTATTGAGAAATGTAACAATAAGTCAAGTATTAAAATTTTAAAATATAAAATAGCCTAATGTTTTTGATAATTATCAGAAAACAATGAAAAATCATGTAATTTTAAATCTCAATTTTTAGGACAGATTAAACTGGTTTAAATCATTCATGCAAAAAATGTTTTCTTGCTTGGTATGAGTTTTCAATACTATTTATAGAATAAATTTATGGTCAATAGGACTTGCACAACAATAATATTTGAAATTCTTTTAAATATTATGCATAAAATGTTTGCGATAAAAAAATATAAAATATTGCATACAAAGATAAAAAAATTCTAAAGTGTCTGTTAAAATATAATTTATTCTCTAAACCAAGGGTGGCCACCTTTTTCGACTTCACGGACCACTAAATACTCATATTTAAAAGCCGAAAGACCACTGATTTCTTTAAAATGCTGCGAACCACTAATATTATTGATTAATAAACAACGGGGGAGACTTAACCTCTAGAAACGGGCTCTTTCAAAATTTCACATTGTTATGTGACATTTGTTGTCAGAGCCCCTCTTTGAAGGTTAAAATCGCTCAAAACTGTTGCATAGTGGTGAGCGGCCTCCTTCCGTCTTTGAATCTTTGAATGTTATTGATTACATACTGAAATAATTCAACAAAAGGACGCTACACTTATAGACTTTTGCCTGTAGTCTCAAATTATAATTTTAGTCTTAATTCACCAATAACAGCTTTCTTGGCCTGACATGATTCCTTTAAATTTTGCTTATACGGATTTTTGCCACTCGACTACTACACAGTGGGAGTGTGTGTGTGTGCGAGGGGGGGGGGGGGAGTGAGGGGTTTCACCAAAGCACTTTTATTTTTCCTGTCCTTTAACCTCCGCATACCATATTATTACGCCACCAATTAAACCTCCTGATTGGCTTTTTAACAGTACTAACCGTCATCCACTTCGCCGAAACGTAACAAAACCTTTTGAAATTTGTAAAGAGATAACAAATTTAACATTTTAAATTCTTTTTGTTCTTTCCTTTTGGCAGTTACTTGTTTTAGATGATACAGTTTGGCTTTTCTTCTCAATTTTGTATTTCAAAGGTTTAAATGATTTGTTTTTCCCGTCTCAGTGGAGTCTTTTTTTCAATTTATTACTTTACAATGAAAAAGAAAAGAAAATGAAAAGAATAATTGAGAGAGAGAGCGAGAGAGAGAGAGAGAGAAGGGGGGGGGGGGGTATGTAAAATGGAAGGAGGGGAGAACAGGGGAAATTAAAAGGAAAAGGAAATAGTTTTATACATTCATTCTGGTCAAGAAGTCAAACCACACTTATTTTCAGTCTTCTATTCTGTATACTTTTTAAGTCATCTTTTCAAGCTGTTCTTGTACTGTTTACTTCATATGCCGCCCTTTGTCGCGAAGGCGTAATCGCCGGTGGCCAATGTATTATTATTATTATTATTATTTTTAATGTAATAATCTACGGGGAAGTCTTAACCACTTTATCGGCCACCGCAATTTCTGGGGGCTGGGGTTTTCCGAAATTAACTCGGGATGTCCCGGTGGGGTCATTAAAATCGCTCCAAATTGCTGTATAATGGTGAGTGGTCTCCATCCGTCTAATAAGTCTAACAATAGAAACGTAAATAAATTTTTAGAATAACAATTAAAGAATGGCCATTTTATAAATTTGAAATAAATCTATTTCATAAAAAGTATTACAAATGCATAACTGACAACCTTTCTAATTTTTAAATCAGATTTATCATCACTATTTTTAAAAAGGAATCTGCCACATATTTTCGAAGATTGAATAAACTGAAAACATGAAATCTCCGTTGAAAAACGAGAAAGTTAGCACTTAAAAAAAATGCTTTTTTTTATTTATTTTATTTTATTTTAAGAAAAACGTTAATATATATTTAATCATAAGAATGATGCTTTATGGTTTTCTGCTTGCAATAAAAATGGTTATAGGAAAGGAATATTTTTTTATCACTTCCATATTAAAATGAACTCTGACGAAAATTTTAACTGCAGTGATAAATCGATTTTCCATATACAAGAATGTATTTACTGAATCTAGTAATATGTCATACCTGCCAATATTCTAATTAATGTTCCATAAAACTGTTAATTCCCGCTCCTTTTTCCATACATTTTATTTTTAGAGTAATTTTCTACAAATGTAATTACTATTAAATGGGGGGGGGGGGGGGATGCTCTAAAAAAAGAAAAAAAAAAATCTTGTTTTTTTCTCTTTATCGTGACTTTTAGGGAGGAAATATTTAAAACATTAATACCTTGATCCACTAAAACCATGCTTTAATTACATTTTAAAAATTTACAAAATGTGTAGGTTTTATAAAAAATATTTACATTATTACTTCCATATGTCTGTGACGAAAAATTAAAAATTTATGACTTTAGAGATACCTGTTTGATGATTTTGTGTAGTGCAATCCCTTTTATTATTTAAAAACTATAAGAAATTTCAAAATTTTCAAAATTTCTGCATTTATGATATTTCTTTTAAGTATCTCTTCTAAAAGTTATAGAATTATGGCTGTAGTAATAAATTTTAAAATATTTATTTAAAATTCAATTTATTCCGGGGAAAATTTACCAATCGAGAGTTTAACTTATAAGTATGACATATATATTTTTTATGATAGCTGTATTATAATTACTGACATGTCTTATCTTTGAATTTATCAGTTAGTTTAATTTAGTTTCAATAGGATAGTTAAAATTTTATGATACTTATCGTTCTTCATGATAGTAATGTTCATTGAAAATACGAACACTTTTCGATATTGATTACTAAGAATTTTCAGTGATTTAAAATTAAAAAAATTACAATATTTTTATATTGTGATTTTTAAAACATTGTAAAAATATTATGTTTATTTCAAACTTATTTTATAAATAAAAGAACTAAAAAATTATTAACTATAAAATAAAATTTTTACAAACGCTTTTTCGAACAAATTTAAAATGCTAAATAAATCGAGATTTTAACATGGAATACGCAAGTAGAAGTATTTTTAGTTATTTTATTTATTAAGTTCTATATTATTTAATTTTCAAAAAAGAACTCTTAATACGGGAAACTCTTAACTTAATTTCAGTCATTTTTCAAAACTAATTAAAGTTTTAATTATACGAGATAATTTATCTAACTAAATTACTTCTTTAAATTAGTAAAAAATAGGGTTTCTTTCTAAAGTGATTTTTTCTTTTTCTTTTTTTTTTTTTTTTTTTTTTTTAAGTGAGAAATATAGCTACAGGTTTTAATAAATATGTTAAAGCATTTGCTAAAATTAATTCTTTTTATGAAATTACGATAAGGAGGAGCGCCATACTTATAAATGTAATAAAAATATCACCTGTAAATGATTTTTTTTCTTTTCCTTTTTTTTTTTTTTTTAATTTAAAACGCTATCTCTTGCAAATTTTTTTATATAAATTTTAAATTATAGTTACTAATCAACCAAATACTGCACATTTTGATCATGATTAGTTAATATAGTTTATTTTTATTTATTTATTTATTTTTTTATACAGTAATATTTATTGAACCAACATAATATATATGGTAATATTCTTTGATGCATTAATGTTAACTTAAACAGACGATTAAATATATATATATTTACTAGTCTCATTTTAGATTAAATAAAGTTTATAAAAAGGAATTACTTATATACTTGTTAAAATAGTCTATCAGAAGGTTTGTAAATGAAAAACTATCTAGAGACTATTATAATCAAGTGAAATACAAAATTCGTTGAAAAGCTGGTATTAAAAGTAAATTTATAAACACGTTGTAAACAAATAGCATGAATTAAAAAAAAAATATATACAACAATTGTTCCTGGGCGAAATAATAGTATGACCATAGCCTCCTAAACTAGATGCCTGTCACGTGGCTGGAAAACTTGGCAACAGTTGAAGCGGTAGACAGCGCCACCTGGTACAGATTGCGCCACTTTTTTATTCAACTGTCACCAATAATTTTAAGAAATGATATATCGTACATATAATCGACGTTTCTTCGATTCAATTCGCCTTTTATGTATATCATGTCCCACATAAAAAATTTTTTGGTGGCTGTTGAATAAAAAAGTCACGCAATCTGTACTAGGTGGCACTGTCTACCGCTTCAACTGTTGCCAAGTTTCCGAGCTACGCGACAGGCATCTAGTTTAGGAGGCTATGGTATGGCACTTCATCAGGCAAAAAAAGTGTGAAAAAATTCTTTTTCACTTGAAGAAGAGTCTTGTTATTATTTAGATTTGAAACAATTAGTGCTTTTTTTTTTTACAATTTATAATGTTTGTTAAAAAAGTGATTTAATAAGTAATAACTAAGTAAAGTATTTCTTAAAATGAAATTTTTTTCAAATGCTCCAAACTTAATTTTACTCACTTTTAAACAGAATTTATATATTTAAACAAATTTCTTTAAAATGCGATGAAGTTAGAGAAATCAAAAGAATCTTAATCGATTTACAATAATTTTTCAAAGAATATACCAAATATTCTATAGTTACTATGATTTTCATATTAGCCATCAATCATTTGATTATTGTCTTTGTGAAGATGAATATTCAGAATTCTGCCACTATAATTTCTGCTGTAAATTTACATAGTTTCACAAGGGTAAATCACAAGGACACTAAAGAACTTTGAAAAATGTTTGTGTCAGAATCAAAGAACTTTTAAATTTTTTAAGCATTTATTGTTGGGTTCCACCATAGACCAACCTTTTGAGACGTTTTAAATTTTTCTTTTCTCATTAATTTGCGTGTGTGAAAGTGTTTTTTATATAAATACGCAATCATTGTATTGAGTGGTTTAAAAGGTTTTGAAGTTAAACCGCAGCCATGTTTTCAGCAACAATATTAATACTTATATTGTAGTCTTTTTTTAACTTTCTTGAGAAATGAATAGCAGGAATATAAATTTTTACTAGCATCTTGTATAATATTTTACTTTAAACTATTAAAATAATATTACTAAAATAATATTTTACTTATTATTTTTAAAGACGTCTACATCAATAAAGGCAGCTAAAGCTTTAGTGGATGGTTATTATTTTATTTCCGTTGTAGGTTATGATTTTTCTATATTTTGTGATTATAACAGGATGGCTGTAGCATCTTTAACAATATTTTAGACATATACATACTAGCTACATTTAGCAGCTCGTTTTCTCATCTGAAAAACATATACAGCAGAAGCTTGATTATGCAAAGTAACTGGGATCGATATTTTCTGATAATTGAGAATGTTTTAATTTTAAGATTAAGGATAAATACATGGGATATTTCTTATTACTGTAACAAGTGCTTAATAAAAATAAAATAATACCAAAATAGAAAGAATAATAAATAATCTAAATTTTAACCTTGAAATTAAGTACATTTACATATTCATAAAGGTTTAAAATAAAGGATTTTTTTTTTTTTTTTTGTCGCAGTTTCGATTGCCTTTGCTTTGCAGATCCATCACGAAATTTTTTTAATTGTCTTTCTGCTGCTCCTGCCATGCCAATCCTTTTGAAAAATCATTCAAAAACTTCAAACACCTGCAAGACGAAATTCACGTATTCCGGTTTTCTCTTCTCCTGTTGTGTTCTAGTCAAGGTTCTCACCCTTCACTACATATACAAGAAAAGGCCACGGACTAATAACCTATTTGTTCCCGAACATCATATTCCCACCAATCCACCAATTCATTCCCCAAACTGTTCTTCTCTACCGCCAAGCAAATATCGCCAAAGCAAAATTTCTAAAGCAAATATCGCCAAAAGAAGGCACCCATTTACCCCAGAACCGTAGTAATGTTCATGGAATTTTCCTCCACAGTCAGTATAGGGTATCCATCCTCTTTTTCCTATCAGTACTAACTGGTTCTCACAAAGAAAAATTTAAATACCACGACTTTTATGTATAATTTTAGACTTGACTAATCATCGATTTGAAAAATTACTACATAAAAATTTTGGTATTCAAATTTTTCTTTGACGGAGCCCTGGATCTAGTCCACGTTAATTTCAAAGAAATTCCAAGAAAGGAAATCAAAAATATTATCTGTACTTGAGGTTTGGAAATGACTACTTACACACAAAAAATGCAATAGTAAAAAAAAAAAAAAAAAAAAAAACACTTTTAAAAATGAGCGGTTTTAGGGTAATCGAGAGTTTTGGTTAAAAGAGTTCCGGATAATAAATGTCCTACTGTATATAACTATTCATCTCTCATTATTTCTAATCTTAATTGTTCGATTTTGTGCTTTTTACTTTTTTCATTTCCATAGTTATTTTATTGTTTTCCCGCTTTTTCTATTGCCCAACTTGGTAAAGAAATCATTCTATATTAACCGCTCTCATAGTGCATTAATTTTGAGAAAACATGCTCCATATAGCTGCTGTATGTCTATTATTACTTGTAATGGCAAATGAATGAAATTCATTTGTCTCGGAGCACGTATAGTAAACTTTCGTAACATTTCACAATTTAACGAATTCCCACATCCATAACCAAAAATCTGGCGTCAATATTGTGACATTACTTTCAAACACCATATATTCTCTTAATATTTCTATTGATGTTTCCTTAATACCCGTATTAAAACAGTAGAAAATGTTTAAAAATTAAAATGTGTTTTAGAAAAATCAGAATGCAAGGTTGATTTTTACACCAACAATGTGAAAAATGCCACAGCTTGAAACAGAACCCGGGCCCTCCACGTAACGTAACGTACGTATGTTCTACCACTGAGCTACCCTGACTGATAACCAGCTCGGCATTTCTCACGTAATATCGGTTGGTTATGTCGCCATGTCTGCAAACACAGATATAACTAATTTGAAAATTAATCGTGGTACAATTCCAATAGACCACGAAATTTCATTCATTGATTCACCAACCAGGAATATTCGTTTTAGAAAGATTGGAGTGCAAGGTTAATTTTTATACCAACTATGTGAAAAAATGACAGAGCCGGGAATCGAATTCGGGCATTCCGCTTAACGTGTAGATGCTCTACCACTGAGGCAGCCTGGCTGATATCCAGCTCAGCATTTCTCACATAACATCCCTTAGCAAGGTCACCATGTTTACAAACGCAGATACAACAGGGGAGAATATTAATCATGGCACAACTCCAATAGGACCACGAAATTTCATTCATTGATTCATCAACCATGGAAATTCATTTTAGAAAGGTTAGAGCGTAAGGTCGATTTTTATACATACTAACTATGTGAAAGATGCCAGTGCCGGTAATCGAGCCCGTGCCCTCCGCTTAACATATAATCTACTACTGGGCCGCCGTGGCTGAAAACTAACTCGGAATTTCTCAATATCCGTTGGCCAGGTCACTGTATTTGCAAACGCTTATATAACAACTGAGAATATTAATCGTGTCACCAATAAACCACGAAATTTCTGTTTAGAAATTTTATTCATTGATTCATAAACCATGAAAATTCATTTTAGAAAGACTGGAGTGTAAGGTTGATTTTTATGCCAACTATAAAAAAATGCCAGTGACGGGAATCGAAACCGGGCCCTCCGCCTAACATGCTTTGACCTTGCCAATGAATATTATGTGATAAATGCCGAGCTGGTTATGAGGCAGGCTCAGGAATAGAGGATCCTATTACTCCAGTCTTTATAAATGAATGTATTTCTAAACTAAAAAATATGGTTTTCAAATTACTTTAAACTGTATTTTGCTTAGAAGAATAAAGGGAAGCTACAAGAGGTAGATTTTATTTCATATTTGCTTAGATACACAACAGAGACCTTTTTAACTTCGTTTAACTCCCTATTAAAACATTTTTTTAAAGGATATTTTATAATGATTAAAAAAAAAAAAAAAAAAAAAAGCATAAAAAGCACATTTTTAAATATAAAACTTTTGATAGAAATTCATCTTATTTTAGAAATTTATTATGCAACAGGAAATATAGACCTTCTATTGCACAAATCATAATACGTTTTTCAATTTACAGCGAGAATAATATTTTAAATTTTCAACAAACCAAATACATCGTTTGTGTGTGAGATATTACACCCTCAGAGAACGGATAGAGCTCAATAAACATCTGGCCCGGTCAACAGGTTCATATACTTGTGATAAAGTGAAAAGTAATATTAGCTATGAGATTGGAGAATTTGATTTTTGGCCAGCTTTTTCAGCTTATAGAAAAATAACAAAATATCATACTGTGGAACGTTAAAAAAACCAATAAATATCCCAACAATTAAACTTTACATAAACGTTAAAAAAGAATAATTTTGTGATTTGATACATTTTTGGTGGAACGTATTCTCAAGTAGAGAAGCTGTAATTCATATATTAATGTATATACGTATAAAGTTTATTCTTTGTTAAATTTATTAACTCTTTATATACACTATTAAAAATGAAGTACTTAAAAGTGAAACTAAACGAATACAACTCACCATTTCAACATCAAAAATAAGCGTAAAATATATTTTTCATCATGCTTAAATACTGAAATATAATTCAATGCACTTAAAACTATTATTGAATACACACACACACACACACACACACATATATATATATATATATATATATATATTTGTAAGGTAAATTAAAAGGTAGATAATTACCTCCAGAGAATTTTTTATTTATAAATTATGCATTTTTATTTACTTTATTTATTTATCTTTTTATTTTTGTCTATTTTCACTAATTCGCTATCACATATGATATGCTTTATGTAACAATACACTGAATTTTTTTTGTTTGTTTTATAAAAAGCTTAATGTCATAATGTACATACATAGTTAAAAGTCACTAGAAAAATATTCCTATTACGTACAGTTATTGAAAGGTAAGCTTTTGCTTGATTATATTAAACGTTTATTACTTTCTTAATTATTATGAAAAAAACACACGCACAAGTAAAAATCTTGCAAATACCTAACAAATTACTGAGAACTCCATGCTTTAGGAGGATAAAAATTCAGAGGAATGGAACCAGAACGTACTCCAACTGCAGGAACTATCCCGAAAAAGAATTGAACAGAAGATATATTTTCTCTTTTCTTGCTATTCTGGTAAAGTTGCAACAGATTAGCGACTCTTCCTACCCAGATAACTGTCTCCAGATATCCAACTTATATAAACTATGTATGGACACGACGCCAACCGACTAACCAATAAAACAAAAAAAGAAGAAATTATATATACTAAAAATAAATGCAAACAGTTTTTTAATGAAATATTTAAATTTATAGAAAGCATGCTTCTAAATTAGATTTCTAATTATTTTCATAATTTTAAACTTTTAATTAAAATGAAGAAAATATAAAGGTTTATGAATATTTCATTAACAATAACAACACAATCCTTAAAACGTCTTCGGATTACTATGAAAAACTGTTACTACTTTCTTTATTTTTTAAATTCTTTTTTCCTTTTAATAATAATAATAATAATAATAATAATAATAATAATATATTGCTTTTAATTGGATAAACCGATGGCAGAATTACACAAAATGAAAAATCCACGCATTTATTTTGTAAAAATTGAAAAAGTTTTGACACGTGTTTATTTATTTATTTACTTAATTTTTGACAATGTCTTCATAATAGCTTTGCGCATACAACAAGGTGGATGTTGTAAGTCAAAAATAAAAACTGAACTTAGAAAATTCCTTTAAAAAATGAAATACTTTGCAGAGATTTCAGAATTCTTTCGTATGAGGCGAAAAATCACTGATAAAAAATTATTTTAAATTTTATTTATGCTTATAATACAATGTATGAATAAATAAGTACAAATATATTTTAAGTAAATTTTCATTTATTATTAAAATTTTAATTTTAATAAATTGTAGAAAATATTTTTCTTAATTCTGTGAGGATTTTATAACAGATGAATTGAGGTTTTAATTCAGTTTTCTGTCTTTGTAACATCTTTGGTTTTGTCTGCAGAGGAATTTTTCTAGATGAAAATAATTAAATTTAAAAATTAAATCTTTTTTATTTTATCTAACAATTCAAAACCTTTTGAATGACATAAAAATTTACCGGTTGAAACCAATTTTCTTTATTATTTAATTTTTAAACTTACTATATTTCAGATTTTATTTAATTTTGTGTGGGTTTTATTATAAGTAAATCTATTTTAGCGGATAAAGGATCGTCTACTTAACGTATGAGAAACCAACATCAAATTTAAGTCATGAATATTAAAAGCTTTTAAAGATTTTAATTATAGCAAATTGTTTTCTATAAAAACGTAAACTAGTGGTTTTATTTACATAAATCATAATTCAATAAAATTAATGAAAGAGAAATTTAAGTTAATAAAAGAGTTAAAACATAAAGCGGTGATATTTTTCTTTCAAAAATTTTAATAATGCTAATTGAAATGCACTTTCTTAGAAATTAATTAAACTTTTGACCTTTCGTAAAAAGTCGTAATTAAGTGCACTTTATAAAATGTTATTATTTCAAATGAAAAACGCCTAAAACATTTTTGTTTTAAAGTTTGAATATTACAATAATAAAATTTCTGTAAAATTAATAAATTGTTTTGTGCAGTGTAATGCACTTTATTTTTCATTATATACAAATTTGTTTTGAAAACCCAAACATTTTGTTTTCATATTATTATTATTAAAAAAGTAATAAAGTATTTAAAAAAAAAAAAATACTTTTAACACAATATTTATCTTGTAAATTAATATACATATTTTAACATATGATAATACATATTTTAACATATTTTAACATATGTAACATTACTATACGTGCGCAAGCATGCACATGCACATTATACCTATATTGCAGTAGAAAATAATATTTATACATTTTATACTTATTGTTGATTATAAGAATTAGAATAACCCATAAAGAATTCTGACTTGCATAAAAACCACATTTTCTAAAACGAAACTACTTTTAGCATGCATAATATAAAGTGAAATCTAACTCACCTCTCTCTTGCATTTCCTGGTCGCTTGAAATACATTTTAGGCCACACATAAATAAAGATGCAAATCCGATTGATTACTATACTTGACTTTAATCAGAGATTTTCCTTTGAGAATTTTGATTAACAAAACAGAATGGCTCACTTATTTGAGCACAGGTTTAAAACATTACGAATACGTATAAAGGCATTTTTTTTTTATTGCCTTGAATGAATTATAAAAACGATACAGAATAAGACTTATTACTTAAATAATATATAACAATTAATGAATTATTTTACTGCAAGACTTCAGTATGACTGGTCGAATGTCTATCACTAAAGAATAAAGTTTTACTTCCGTTTTGACGAATATGGTCAGAGAGAAACTATCATAAGAAAAAAAAAAAAAAAAAAAAAAAAAAAAAATAATGAGTTTTGAGTTCTGTCTTTTGTCACGTGACTGTCTAACTCTGATCGATTGTCGCTGTCCCCGCTCCCAATGAATCAACATACTGGGCGGGGCGGGGCGGGGAGGCACCGGAGCAGTAGTCGAAATACTTGGAAGAGGGATAACTTGGGAGACTAGTCGAATAAGATTTCCAGCAGAAGATGTCTGAAGTTTTACGACTCGGGTGATTCCGTCTGGTCCCGGAATCACCTTGATGATTCTTGCGAGATCCCAATGGAGGGGAGGTGATGCTTTATTTTTCAGAATGACGAGTTGCCCTCAAGAAAAGTTGTGATTTTGGTTTGTTCTTTTGGCTTTCTGAAGCAAGGTTGGCAGGTATTGAGCTGTTCACCTCTTCCAGAACGTCTCCTTCATCTGCAATAAGAGCTTATACCTAGAAGAAAGACTAAGAGAATTGCTTGTTAAAGAAAGTTCTGGCAATTCTAATAATGCAGATCCTATCAATAAATGTCCTGGCGTTAAAGCTGATAAATCATCAGGAGCATTGGACAATGGTGTTAGAGGCCGCGAATTTATAACAGCCTCTATTTGACATAGAAGCGTGGAAAGTTCCTCAAACGTTAAAATTGCTCCTTGTGTAACCTTTAGCAAATGGGTTTTGGCTAATTTTATCGACGCTTCCCAGAGTCCCCCAAAATTTGGCGCATATGGGGGAATAAAGTGCCAGGTGATTTGGTGTTGGGAAGCAAAATTTTGTAATTTTTCTTCTTTGAATAAAGAAAATAACTGTTTGAGGTAAGAATGGGCTCCGACAAAATTTCTGCCATTGTCCGAAAATATGTCAGAGGGGTATCCCCGTCTACCTATGAAGCGTTTCAATGCTGCGAGAAATGCTTCTGTAAAAAGATTTGCACTGCTTTTGTAGCCATACAGATGAACAGGGCAATATATGATTTAAAGGTTGTCGCTTTTCGTTTATGTTGACATTTTGTCATTACTGGTCCCGCGAAATCGACACCAACTTTCGAAAAAGGACGAATGGGTGTGATTCTTTCTGAGGGTAGATCCCCCATCTTTTGCATTATTGGCTTAGTTGATAGACGAGAGTAGACATTTTCTTAAAACTGCCTTAACCGTGGAGCGGCCGTGGGGAATCCAGAATTTGTTTCTGATGAGTGACAGTACTAAGTTGGGACCAGCATGTGAACTTAAGTGGTGATAATATGTTATTATCAAGGAAGTGACGTGATTTAATTTAGGCAATAAAATGGGGTGTTTTTCTTGAAATCGTAAGGATGCGTGGTTCCGCAGGCATCCTCCAACACGAAGAATGCCTGCTTCATCCAGAAAAGGATCAAGACATAATAGATGGTGTGAAGGTTTTAAAAGTTTCCTTTCCTTAGTACGGCAATTTCATCATTAAATTCGGCATTTTGAATAATTTTTACAAGACAAATTTCCGCCTGATTTAGCTCTAGGGCCTTTAAAGGACCACTTTCCTTGGATTTGGTTTTAAGGTTATTGATAAATCTTAGTACATACGCTAGAATTCTTAAAAGTTTTAGATAGTTAGAATATTTTGTAATATGTGATATGAGAATGTTATTAGCAAGTGGAGGTTTAGAACTTGAGTCTATCGGATGGTCATTAAATTGTTCTTGGACTGTAACTGAATATAAAGTGCACATGCGTGGTAGCTCAAAACTATGGAGCCATTTTGGCCCTTCCCACCACTCAGTTCTAGCTTTCAGCTTAGCTGGGGACAATCCACGCGTGGCACAATCGGCCGGGTTTTCTTTTCCTGGGATATGTCTCCAGGATTCCAAGTGACTAAGAGCTCTTATTTTGGCGGCTCTATGGGCCACGAAGCTATTTCCTTTGTTTGGAGGGTTATTGATCCAGTTTAATGTTATTGAGGAGTCCGTGTACAAGTATGTTGAATGAATACATTTAAGGGATTTTTGAATGTTGAGAATTAACTCAGATACGAGTACAGCCCCACATAGCTCCAATTTGGGCAAAGTTATTTCCTTTAAGGGTGCGACTCTAGTTTTAGACGCAATTAAAAATATCTGGATAGTGTTTGTTATGACTTTTAAATAGGCGACTGCCGCATACGCCCTCGGAGAGGCATCACAAAACCCATGAATTTCAAATGTACAGTCTGTAGTATTTGAACCTAAATAGCGTGGAATTGACATAGATTTAAACTCATCAATTTCTTCATAAAAATTTTTCCATTCTTGCAAAATATCTGGGGTTATCGGCTCATCCCACGTTGATTGTAGTTTCCATAATTTTTGTAGAATTAGTTTTAATATTATTGTAGATGGCAAAAGAATCCCGAGGGGATCATAAATTTGCGCAATTACGGAGAGCAACTGTCTCTTAGTATGGATCTGCTGATCAGCTAAGGTTCTAACTTGAAGAGCATCTTCACTTAAATTCCAGAACATTCCTAGTACTCTTTGATTTATTTTTTCTTTATCCTAAAAAAAAATGAATGATCGAATTAGCCTTCTCTTCCTCTGGAATTTCAGAGAGGGTTTCTGGATGGCTACAAGCCCATTTCCTAAGTTTAAACCCTCCAGCATGCATTAGAGTCTGCAGCTTCATTATTCTATCTTTTGCTAATTGAAGGGATTGTGCCCCTGACAATAAGTCGTCGATGTAAAAATTGTCTTTGGCAATTTCTGTTGCTAATGGGAAATTCTGTTTTTCATCCTCACATAATTGCTTAAGCGTGCGTAACGCTAAATAGGGTGCACAAGCTGTTCCATAGGTGACAGTATTCAATTCGTAAAAAGATAATTGGTCATTGGGAGATTCTCTCCAAACAATTCTTTGGTAGATTCTATGTTTCCTTTCAATTAAGATTTGCCGATACATTTTTGCGATGTCCGCACTGAACGCTACAGAGTTGGCTCGAAATTTTACTAAATTATCAAAAATATTTGACTGTAGTTTAGGACCAATATATAGAATGTCATTTAATAATTAGTTATTGGTTGTTTTAAACGAGGCGTCAAATACTACACGTAATTTTGTTGTTTCAGAGTTTTCATTTACCACCGCATGATGCGGTAAATAATAATGTGGCGTTTCATTAATTTTGTTTGGATTTAATTTTGTCATATGACCCAAAGATATATATTCGTTCATGAAATTAGAATAGGCTGTCTTTAATTGTGGATTCCTTTTACGTTTATTTTCAATGGAAAGAAATCTTGAAATAGCACCAGACTTACTGTCATCTAGTGCCCTATCTGGCTTAAAAGGTAGATGAACTACATATCTTCCCTGACTATTCCTTTTAGTAGTTTCTAGATAGAGATTTTCTACAGGATCATTTTCTATATTTTTCGTTTCTACATTTTGAATTGATTCTGTATCAAAAAACTTTTTTAAAGTGTTGTTTAAGTCATCATCAACAGTAGTATGACATGTTAAACTGATATTTGTACAGTGAAAACTGTCTACGCGTCCTGAAAGGAGGTAACCCAGTTTTGTGGGAAATGCTGTAGGAGTTCCAGCTGGCCCTTGAATGGGACTGCCATTGCAGATTGATGCGACTTTTTCTGCCCCAAGAAGAATATCTATGGGACCACTTACATAATACTGTGGATCAGCTAGTTGTAATCCCTGTATATGTGGCCAATCGTGTTGCGCTAGTTGGAAATTAGGGAGAGGTGAGGTAACCCTATCAACTATAAAAGCGCTGACTGAAAATGACTCCGACGAAAAATGCGGAGTGAATTTAAATTCTGTTTCGTTGAGAGCAGTCTCTGCTAAAACGCAATTAATCCCTATTATACTATGCGACGTGCTCCGTAAGGGCAAATTTAGTCGCTTAGCCCATTTCTTAGTAATTAATGAATTTTGACTAGCATTATCTATCAAAGCTTTACAATGCATAATTTTACCTTTATTCGATTTAATTTTAATTAGTGCGGTTGATAACAAAACATTACTCGAATACAACTGAGCACTATTTGAAACTGAAATGTCTGGCGATACATAATTCGCCCTTTCAGAATTTGAATTTCTACCATAAACATGCAATAATGTATGATGTTTTTTTGCACAATTTTTACAATTAATGTTTTTCCTACAATTCTCCAGCCTATGATTTTGGCGAAAGCAATTTTGACATAACTTATTTAATTCAACAAATTTCCATCTTTCTTTAACCGGTTTTGAATTAAATGTCGGACATTTAAATAGCGCATGACGCTCATTACAAAGAATGCACGTATTTTCCTTTTTCACAATTGTACTCAATACGTTTGATTTCTTCGAATTAGTGAATTTTACGTCTTGTTTACATTTTATCTCTTCAACACCGCGCGCTTCGCGCTCAACGAATTTCCTAAAATGATCAAGATCAGGCAATTTATCACTATCCAACATTAATTCCCATCTCTGTTTTAACGACTCATCCAATTTCCCCATCATGAATTTTATTATAATTAAGTCGCTTAACGCATTAGAATCTAAACCCAAAGTTTTTAAATTTCTGACGGCTTCATTACAAGTATCTAATAACTCAAGTAAAGTTTTAGCATTGTTTGCTCATAGAAAATATTTTGTTAATTTGACTCAATGCTAATTGTCTTTTATTTTCATATCTTTCATTTAATATTTCCCAACATCGATCTAAATTTTCCTCTTTTAGAGCGAATCCTCGAATTAATTTAGCTGCGTTTCCGCGCACTGAAGAATGTAAATATTGCAGTTTTTCAATTTTGGATAATTGATTATTCTGTAGAATTGTCGAATTAAAAATTTCTTTAAAAGAAATCCAATTTTTGGTTTCACCAAAAAATCGCGGAAGGTCAAATTTCGGTAATTCAATAAGAGATGATTTACCATTTTTCTCATCTTTATTTTCCGCGTGAGTATCTGAATCGCACGCGTTTACTTCTGTTTTGTCCTCTAACTCCACTAGTAAATCAAAAACAACTCCCTTATATCTCAAATACATATCCATATAATCCTCATTCTCTTTAGCGGATAAATTTTTAAATATTTCCGCGATTTCATGATCATACGATTGAACTTTGGTTTTTAATAATTTAACTCTAGATTGTTCATCTTTACTACACCCTTTTACTCTATCTCTAAAACTATCGATTTCCTTACATAAATTTTCAAATAATAAAACTTGCTTAGATAATTTCGGCATTTTAGAACATATAAGTTTAAATACGCATAACCATAGGCCTTCGAATTACAGAACAAACATTTAAGAACAAAAATAAATCATTTCAAGAATAAATGATTACGAATAAGAAAAAGAATAAGAATATCAAATACATATTAAATATATATAATTTTTATTTATTTATTTATTTATCATCGATAGCCTCATGGCTCGAATACGGACCATAACATGTTGATTATAAGAATTAGAATAACCCATAAAGAATTCTGACTTGCATAAAAACCACATTTTCTAAAACGAAACTACTTTTAGCATGCATAATATTAAGTGAAATCTAACTCACCCCTCTCTTGCATTTCCTGGTCGCTTGAAATGCATTTTAGGCCACACATAAATAAAGATGCAAATCCGATTGATTACTATACTTGACTTTAATCAGAGATTTTCCTTTGAGAATTTTGATTAACAAAACAGAATGGCTCACTTATTTGAGCACAGGTTTAAAACATTGCTAATACGTATAAAGGCATTTTTTTTATGCCTTGAATGAATTATAAAGACGATACAGAATAAGACTTATTACTTAAATAATATACAACAATTAATGAATTATTTTACTGCAAGACTTCAGTATGACTGGTCGAATGTCTATCACAAAAGAATAAAGTTTTACTTCCGTTTTGACGAATATGTTCAGAGAGAAACTATCATAACAAAAAAAAAAAAAAAAAAAAAAAAAAAGAATGAGTTTTGAGATCTCTCTTTTGTCACATGACTGTCTACCTCTGATCGACTGTCGCCGTCCCCGCTCCCAATGAATCAACACTTATAAAATTTAATAAGAAAATAACGAGAATATATTTATAAGTAATTACTTTTAATTTATTTTAAAGGTAATAAGTTAAAAAATATGTATTGCAATATTACAGGTAAAACACATATTTTATGATAATTTTTAACGCTGAAAATTAAGAGAAATTTATACTTTTACAAAAATCTAAAGGACAGAACTGCCTTCTATAAAACATAAGTTATGTTAAAATTAATAAAGCTTAACAAAATGTAGTTTTAAATAGAAAAAAATTATGTTGTCATCATGTACTTTTCTCTATTTCCTTTAATAATTAAATAAAAACCAACAAAAATTAGTTATATAATTATAACTAGCTCTAAATGACTTATATTGATATACTTCAAGCTTCATACCAAAATCATTACTGTAATTCTTTTACCAAATAAAATTACTTTCAAAAGAATAGTTATAATAACTATGAAGCGTCTAACGTATATTTAAGTTGAATAAACATTAGCTCTGAGCGGAACAATTTTCGCCAAAAATCGAAAGAAAATAATATACAAAGCGCATATGATACTACTTAATAATCCAACAATACGATTTCTTTCTTAGAAAAATAATTTACCATAACTCGCCTGCTTTCAAATATTAAAAGAAATATATTCTCTATGAAATAATGATATGCTTATTCATAAGATAATAAAACGCTTTTCATTCATCTTGCATACGAATGAAAAATGTTGATAAATAAAAGCAGTGTACTTTTTCATGTAATTATTTTTGGTTGTATTTCATAAAAACTATTCACATTCATATTTCTATTTCTTTCTGAATATACATATTCATTTTTTTCTTATGGCTAGTATAATAATTTATTCCTTTTTATTAATACTGTGTAATTAAACGACGACTTTCAAAATTTACACTTTATAAGCTAATTCGAATAATGCAAATATTTAATAAATTTTAAATTAGTATATCGTAATTATTTATATACAATGATAAAAGTAATTTTTCACAATAAAGGAATTGTTTTAAAGATTTTATTTTATTTTTATTATTTTTCAGACATACAAAATGCGATCACTTTTCCACCCTTAAACCAGCACCATTATTATTATTATTTTTTAGAATTAAGTAGAAATAAATACTTGAAACTTTAGAATTAAATACTTGAACGATAACTTTTTTTTTTTCAAAACCGTTATATATACATACCTGCCAACCTACTAATTAATATCCGGAAGATTGGCAATACCCGTCCTTTTTTTTATACCGGTCTTTTTGTAGAGTATTTTTCTTCTTATTTAATCGTAATTACGTTCGGAGGTAATTCCTCTAAAAATAAAGTGGTGTGGAAAAAGAGCGGGTTCTAAGAATTTTCTGATAATTAGTAGGTTAGCAAGTATGTTTATATACATTTTGGAATTAATATTTTAATTTTTCTTTTTAATGTCTAATGTATGTTACTTTGAAAGTAAAACACTAAAAAAATTTATAGCGATGGAAGCGACAAAATTATAATGATTTATTTTTGCATGGCATTATTTAAAACTAAAAGTACAACTAAGAAGTTGTGAGGTCTAGCAAAGTGCTACGGTTAAAATTCGCACTTTAAGAGTAACACATGAATACGAAGGTTTTAGGATTCAATTGAGTAATAGAGTTAGTTCTCATCCTAAACTAAAATTGTAATTGACATTATGCTAATAAGTTTGAAAAGTGATTTATATAAAAGGAGAAGGAAGATTGCTTTTGGGTGTTAGTTGGAGAGGAGGTAAGAGTGTTAGTTGGAGTGAGCTAGAGAGTTAGTTGGAATGAGAGTTGAAGGAGTTAGTTGTTAGCGTCTATAGCCGGAAAGTGTAATTCGAGCAGATAGCGGCGTCAGGGAATCCTCCCGTTATCGAAAGATTACTTGGCCTTAGGGGTTAATGAAGTTAATCAAAAGTAGTTGAGATCATTTGCGAGTAGTTAAGTAAAGTAAAGTAACGGTGATTATTTATTGATGTCAAAGTATTTAAGAGGGCAGCCTATTTAAACGTATAAAGATATTAAATCCAATCAAAGTCCAGCGTCCCCCTTCTTATTTAAGCTCAATTAAAGCTCCATTGATTTTATAAATCTGACTTTGTGTTATTCCATAACTTCATTAAGTAATTAAGTTTGCAGCATTCAACCTTAAGTCAACTTAAAATTAAGATCATGGCGTCCAGGTAGTCACACTGGCGCCCAAATAAAGTCGAATCCCCCCCCCCCCCCGCGAGCAAATATTTTTTGACGGCACTAATAGTGTGCTGCAATTTTTTGAGCAGCTTGAATATTTTTTTAACTTTTATAACATCGATCGATCCAAAAAATATGCGTGGTTAGCATATTCATTAGAAGGAGAACCACGACAGTGGCATAGATTAATCGCCTGCCATTCACTTGGGCCAAATCCAACTTATCAGGATCTAAAAAGTAGAGTAATCGACCTCTTTGCCACTCGGGATGATAGATTACGGTTAGAGCATGACCGCTCCCTCCCCCCTCACGAACGTCAGTGGGAAGCAATAGTAAACCCAGTGGAAAAACCACAAGAAGTTATTAAGTCACAGGAAGCAAGCTCTATTAGTTTAAATCAACCTAAAACTGGCAATGAAAACGTTAATCCTTGTGACAAAAGTCAAACACAAGTTAAACCAAATGAACAAACTTCGCTTGCAAACAGCGATACAGACCAATTTACATCTGTTATTCAGAATTTAGCTACGGATGAAAAATTCGATAAAATATCTAGCGTAGCGACGGCGATTGAAAAGGAAAATACGATTGAACCTAACTCTGTAAATGAATCCCTTGCTTTAAATGAAATGAATGTTCAGCTAAATTCTACTGTTCAAACCTCTCATATCCCTCATTCGCAATTAAATGCTAAACCAGTTCAAGCCGAAATATCAAACGTAACTGAAGCTCGGTTAACAGAAATGGAAATTAATACAACTAAAATAACTGCGGCCGCTGAAGCCGCTAAACGGACCGACAGTGACAAATTAATAAATGTTGCGGCTAACTTTTCTAGTGATTTAAATTCATCTCCTGATAAATTAAGTTCCAAAACAGTCAAGTCGCCCGATTCGTTTATTTTCACAGAAAATATGGTAAAAGAAAATGCGAACTTCCACTTAAATGGTCAAATGACACGCCGCCTAAAGAAAACGAGAAAGAGGTTATTTTAACGAATGTAATTTCAAAAGGGCAATTGACCTCTTGTGAGGTTTCAACACCGTCTACCAGCCCTGCATTCGACAGTATGGAGCGAAAGCAACCCCCTCCTGGAACTATGAACAGTGAAAAGGCTCCGGGTGTAACACCCCCCCCCCTGAGAGTGACCAGGCATCAGGTTCGAACACTGCTCAGGACAGCAACCTTGCAACGTCTGACCTGCATCTACAAGCAACAACTCCACAGGCCTGTCTGAACCGCATCTCCGATTTTGCTGATATCAAGGAATCAATCTGTCAGGTGCTATGGTTTTATATTTTTTCCATTGTAAACTGTATTTCTATCACAGCAATTATGAAATTTTCGACATGTAGAACTTTCATTTGGACTTTCAGCCATGATCTCAAAGAGATGAACTTTTTAAAATATCACAAATCTAAATTTAAACTTGCTGCATGAACTTTCAACTACCGAAATTTCATGTTTTGGATTACATGTCATAAATTTTTTTTCTGTATATAATATATGCATGTATGTACGTTAATGTTTTTTTTTATTCCTAGCCAACACCAGCAGTTCTTGGTAAAAAACCTTTTTGAACATTTTTATATAAATTTTCCCCCCTTTCGTTTTGTGACTGATCTATATATATCTATACTTAAATGTTTTCTGTTTTAGCCATCACCTGCAGTGATTATTACGATAAATTCCTTACCTTTGTATATAAATTATCTCTAAGTTTTTTTTACATGAACAATGTGTATATACTCTAATCTTTTTCTATTTTGTAGCCGTCCACGCCAGTTTAAAAAAACAAACTTTTTGAAATATTTTGTATATATTCCTTAACTATGTTTCTCTCAATGTCTTATGAATTGTATAAAATAAACTTTTATAACTGTATAAACATTCTTCTCTATAGTTTTGTAAATGTAATGTAAATATGTATGTGCGTGAATCTTTTTCAGCGATCAACTGCAGTTTTGAAAATTTTGTATCCTTATCTATGTTTTCTAAATGTCGTACATTGTATAAAATGAATATTTTTATTATTAACTCTTGCATTCTCACTAAGAGTTTTATGTATATATTAATATGGGGTTAAAAGAATTTTTTTAAAGCTATTTTGCATGTAAATTCGCGTTTAACGACTAACCTTATTAATCAACTAACGATTTAGTTTTCCCGTACGCAAATAGCTAGGTGAAAATATTGCTTATGTATAAAATTATGTCTATCTATATAAAAGTGTAGTTCATGTCTATTTTTGACTTATACGTTAAAAAAAGTTTTAATTCTAGAAATTCCGATGTCCAGTTGTTAATCTCTGATTCAAACTCTCCGTACAGACGTAAATCTGAAAATCCAGGCGGATTTCTTCAAATTGTTTCTTTTCAAATGAAAAAAAGAGGTATTTTTGGAGTCTTGCCAACGTTTTACTTTCCTGAAAGTAAAAAGGTGCTTTTTGGAACAGTGCCAACAGCAGTGGATTGACCTTTCAAGTTAACTCACAGTGGACAACTGGAATTCTTTTTTTTCTGATGCCCGTTCAAGTATTTTTCCTAGCTGATGATCTGGGTCAAGACGGATCTGCAGATGGATAAAGATATACCAAGTTTTTTGTCAATAAAGACTTTTTAATGTTACCACGTTTAAATTGAATAACGATCGCATTTATTTTTTTAAGCGATCCTTTTTGTACTAAAATTTATTTTAAATTAATGAAAATTTTTTCCTTTCCATTTGTTTTAAGGAAAGATGAATGTAAGCCCCGCTGTAATTACGCTGGACTTTAAATAAGTTAACTAAGTTCGGGCATGGAGTTTCTGCCATAAAGCACCTCAGATGGAGCTAAAAAACTATTTTTATCATAAATCTTTCCTGAGTGGGCAGTTTTAAGCTCGGCCTTCTTACCTTTTTTTTCCTTATTACATTTTAAATGCAAATAGTTATTCTTGGGCAGTCAAATTTAAGTTTCCCCCCTCTTTTTTTTTCTTTTTCTAAAATATTATGTAGTTGAATTTTAAACAGTAAGTCACTGCAGCTAAATTTTCTTTGCATAGTATTGGAATAATTTAAAATTTGCACGGGTAAAAACCCGTTGGGGATTTTTTCCGCGAAATTTTTTCTTTTGGGGAGGAACTGTGAGGTCTAGCAAAGTGCTACGGTTAAAATTCGCACTTTAAGAGTAACACATGAATACGAAGGTTTTAGGATTCAGTTGAGTAATAGAGTTAGTTCTCTTCCTAAACTAAAATTGTAATTGACATTATGCTAATAAGTTTGAAAAGTGATTTATATAAAAGGAGAAGGAAGATTGCTTTTGGGTGTTAGTTGGAGAGGAGGTAAGAGTGTTAGTTGGAGTGAGCTAGAGAGTTAGTTGGAATGAGAGTTGAAGGAGTTAGTTGTTAGCGGCTATAGCCGGAAAGTGTAATTCGAGTAGATAGCGGCGTCAGGGAATCCTCCCGTTATCGAAAGATTACTTGGCCTTAGGGGTTAATGAAGTTAATCAAAAGTAGTTGAGATCATTTGCGAGTAGTTAAGTAAAGTAAAGTAACGGTGATTATTTATTGATGTCAAAGTATTTAAGAGGGCTGCCCATTTAAACGTATAAAGATATTAAATCCAATCAAAGTCCAGCGCCCCCCTTCTTATTTAAGCTCAATTAAAGCTCATTAATTTTATGTATTTGGACTCTGTCATTTCTTCATAAATTAAGTATTTCTGTTTATAGCTTCAAGTTAAAGTAAAGTTAAATAAATATGGCGACGACGCCAAGGTCGTCACAAAGTTATACATTCTACAGTTTATAATATTCGTTATTTAACTTTAAATATCACAGTGAAATAGTAATGTATAACATACTATTCTTAATATACTGGGTGTCCCATAAGTCTTTAGATATTTTAAACTTCACAACTATTGAATGAATTGATAGAATTGAACGCAATATGCAAAGAAAAAAAAAAAAAAAAAAAACATTCTCGAAAAAGAGGATTTTTTTTTTTTTTTTTTTTTTTGGGGGGGGGGGGGGGGGGGGGGTAAAGAAAAAAATAATAATTAAGCGATTTGTCGATAGAGGGTGCTGTGCGTAACCAAACCACATATTTTCATGAAAAACTGTACTCATTTGCATGCAAATGTTTACAGGCATACAAATCTTATTTTATGTGTCCGTCGTTACCACAAATTTACATTTTGCGAACGAGTTATAACACTGCTAACTGCAGTTCAGTCGGCGGTTCTTACCTAAGGGAAACATATTCACCAATAACGCTTTATCCGCCAAGTGACCATCACAGTTAAATCTTCTTGTATACACAAGTAGGAGGCAAAACAAAAAATAGACTGTTCTAACCACAAAATTGTGCAATTTAAAGGATTTTTATTTGCCTATTTTTCTTTCACATACGTGCGAAAATTTTAACTATCTGTCTAACTATCGTCGACAAAAAATGTAACTATATCCCCCCTCCCCCCCCCCCCCAAAAAAAAAAAGAAAAAAAAAACTTCCCTTTACGAGAGTGATTTTTTCACAAACCGCGTTCAATTCTATCAATTCATTCAATAGTTATGAATTTTTAAAATGTCTAAAGACTTATGAGACACCCTGTCCGGTCAAAAGTATCGCTTGTATAGATTTGAAAAGAAGCAGGACATTTAATTCGCTAAGAATCTTGCAAAATTTAAATCCTATTGAGAATTTATTAAATATAATTGGCAGTAAAATATCCCCAAAACACAACGAGAGCTTCAGGAAACCACAATTAAAAATTGGCATATATACCGAAAAAAAAAAAAAAAAAAAAAAAAAAAAATGTGTTCCAAAACCTTCTTGATTCAATAATTTTGCTGCCGACTGAAATAGTTATAATTCGACACTTACACATCAAATATCTAAAATGTTTCAATATTAAAGTTAACTGCCTAATAAAATATTAGTTTATAATAAATGATATTGTATGTTAATATATTTTACAATATGCTTAGTTTTTAAATAATATAGGAAAAACAAATAATAATATGATGTATTTATTTCTGCATCATTTTCAAATTTTCTTATTGTAAAAAATGAAATTCATTAAAAAATGATAACTATGTTATTCACAAAGTCCTTAATATAATAACATAATTCTAGATGGAGAAGTTTTGTTTACTCTTTTTAATTTAACAAACACCTTTTTTACATTTACAAATTTAAAAAATGGATAAAATTTGGACGTTGTTTTTATACACAAATGTTTCACGAGAAAAAATAAATTTAAATGATCGAAAAAGCACACATTTCCTTTTTAGAGATTCAACTTATCAATAATTAAATAAATCAGATAAAAGAAGACATAAAATGGTAGCAAAGTACGAAAAAAAAGCAAGTTGTTATATGTGCTTGGTTTAACAATCACATGTCAAATTAACAATGATAATTTTGTAACAATTAAGCTTTTTCGCATCAAGAAATACATATTATAAGGATAGAAAAATAAAAACATTTTTTTCAATATTTCATGACTATGCTAAACCGTGTTTGCGAAATTGCCATAAAACTTTTTCAGGGTGGATAATTTTATCATGAATTGCTGTGTAAAAAACTATTGCTTGCGAATTTCTGGCATTGTGTTTCAAAGTTTTGGTGAAATATAAAAAATCAATTGGCCTTACGGCTGTTGAATGAACTCTGTATTTTTATTTTTCAAATTATTTTTGAAGGTTATTAAGCTTATGAAAGTTCTTAAAATGTAAGTGTTTAAAGAACTCTTCAAAGTATACATTAAGAATGTTTCTATGAAATTTAGTTAAATATGTTATGTATCAGGAAAGTAAAAAAAAAGGCATCACACTCCACTAACAGAAGGAACGAATGTAATTAATAGAAAAGCCATAAAATTTGAGGCCTGTTTAGTTTTAATGAATTTTTTTTTTTTTTTTTTTTTTTTTAATTGCTACATTCTCCAATGCTTAGTTTTAATGTGTGCCTAACTATGTAAAATATGTAAAATATATATATATAGATATATCGTATATATATATATATAGATAGATAGATATATCGTATATATATATATATATATACATATATACTAGGGATTTTTCCTCCGTGCTCCCTTCATTCACCAACTCCGCTGCAGCTTACCCAACAGGCTGTGACCACTTCACTGGCTCATTGGTCACTATATTTAAATCAATTAAAAAAAAAACGAAAACGAAATATCTGTATATATATATATATACAGAGTGAGTTTGACATAATCTGCCAAACGAAAGGAGGTGATAGAACAGCCCATGGGGAGCATAAAACACCATAGAAACCCTGTCCTATCTCTAACCGTTTCCGAGTTATGGTAGATAGAAGAAAAATCTGTTTTTTTCCATCCCGTCTGAAAAACCCCAAATTTGTGAGCTTTCTAAAAGACTTGCATGAAAAATAAGCACATATTTGGAAAGAGTAGAAAAAATCCAATCGGGTGACACCATTTACATCAGGGTACCTTAATTTGACGGCGAGTTACAAGCGCTAAAACACTGGCGAAGTTTAAAATCGAGTTATCGCCAAATTCTTTAACCGGCAATTATGCAAACACCGTTCAAGCTACAATCGGTCAAATTTACCAAAAACTTCTCCATTCTGAGCCCACAATAAACCATATCGGTGTTCTAGTTCAGGAGAAATTTACCCTTTTGTTTGAAGTACATCACTGAAAACGGCGTTTGTTGAAATTCGGCAAACGAAACAATGGTGAGTAAATGGAATGTATTCAAATTCGTGACTATCTGCATATGGACTCTTAGTGATATGCAGATGTAGTCCAACCTTCCTGCGCTTGCATCCCACTCGCAAGTTCAAAAGACGAGTCAATCTGTAACAGCTCATTAGCTCGTCAACTTCTTTTAAGTTTTATGCTGCTTATTTCTTTAGCATTTTCTGGACATTGCCTGAACTCGGCCGATTCATTTCACGCTGCTCTCACGTCTACTTGCTCTCTCTTAGTTCATACTTAGTATGTTTTCCTACATTGGTAGAAAGTAACCAAGTTGGCTCTTATTCCGTAGCATTTTTTTCTTCTACTTTTGTAAATTAATATTGAAATTTTATCCCTTTTTGTTTACCATTCTGAATTTTATTTTCAATTGAGGTCATCACAGGGATCAAATTGTCATACTTTCCAACCTGTAAACAGATATGCCTAGTTTTACATGAAGAGTACGCAGATATGCATTTTGTGTATTGATTTTTCGATGGTAACTCTCGGAGAGCCTAAGAAGAGTACCGTCTACGTTATCCACATCGTCGTGCGCCCAACCGTGCTCTATTTACCGCAATTCATCGAAGGCTTAAGGAAAGTGGGTCGTTCGGTAGGGTGTACGAAAGGGGCCATGGCGCTCTGCCACCGCTGAGGAGTCCGTACTCGACCGAGTGGAGGAAAATCCAAATATGAGTTCACGCATACTTGCGAGAGAAGGTGGAATCTCCCAAAGTAAAGTGATGAATGTTTTGCGCAAAAACTAGTATCATCCATACCACTTCACACCGGTACAAGAATTACACCGCTCATATTTCCAAAAGCGGGTAACATTCTGCCGCTGGCTTTTAGAGCGAGATATTGAGGAACACTATTTCCTTAGAACGATACTGTGGACGGATGAGTCACTTTTCACTCGGGATGGCATGTTAAATTTACATAACTGGCATGACTACGCTCAACAAAATCCATTTGTAACAGGAAACTCATTGTTTCAGACGCGATTCAGCTTAAATGCTTGGCTTGGAGTGGTTGGTGATCGTTTGGTAGGTCCACATGTGTTCCAAGGTCATCTGACAAGCAATACATATTTGGAGTTTCTGGAACATCATCTTCCAGGATTACTTGATGTCATTCTGTTCCCGAACGAGCGGAAATCATTTTCCAACACGATGGGGCCCCTGCACATTCTTCCAATGCCGTTAGGGACTTCTTGAATCAGCAGTATCCGCGATGGATTGGTCGTAATGGACCAATTCCTTGGCCACCTAGATCACCAGATCTCACTCCCTTGGACTTCTATGTTTGGGGTTTCCTGAAGCAAGAAGTTTACCACACAGAAGTTGCAAGTTTGCAAGATTTAAGTAACCGGCTCGATGATACAATAATAAAAATGATGGATGAGCTTTTGCTAAGAGCTAATGTGATTTCCGTTCCTAAGCGGGCAAGGGGGTGTGTAGGTGTGAGGGTGACCAATTTCAGCAGCGGCACTAAATTTCACACATCCTTTCGAATGCATATGTGCTTTAATAATAAACGTGAGACACGTAATTTTTTTTTTTTTTTTTTTTTTTTGCCTATTCCTTTGTGAAAAATGTGAGAAATGTCATACCTCTTTTGTTTCCATTCCATTGTGTTTGTAAACTTAATACAACTGCTACTTTTCTTGTTTGTCTTTAAAACTTTCTTTTTTGCATCAGACAAAACAGCGGGCTGAAGGCGGACATGAAATCTGGAACGACCATGGAACTCTGTGAGTCTCCTTCTCGACGAAAGTCGAGTTCAGTGATGAATGTATTTGAAACAAAAGGCTAAATTTCTCCTGAACTAGAACACCGATATGGTTTATTGTGGTCTCATTCTAAAGCTTATGGAATGGAGAAGTTTTTGGTAAATTTAACCGATTGTAGCTTGAACGGTGTTTGCATAATTGCCGGTTTAAAAATTTGGCGACAACTCAATTATAAACTTTGCCAATGTTTTAGCGCTTATAGCTTGCCGTCAAGTTAAGGTATCCTGATGTAAATGGTGTCATTTGATAGGATATTTTCTGATCTTTCCAAATATGTGCTTATTTTGCGTGTAAGTCTTTCAGAAAGCTCACAAATTTGGGTTTTTTTCAGATGGGATGAAAAAAAAACAGATTTTTCTTCTATCTACCATAACTCGGAAACGGTTAGAGATAGGCAGGGTTTCCGTGGTGTTTTATGCTCCCCATGGGCCTGTTCTATCACCTCCTTTCGTTTGGCAGATTATGTCAAACTCACCCTGTATATATATATATATATATATATATATATATATATCTGTAACGATAAAGTGTGTCTGTAATGCTAAATGTGCTGGGTTTTTCGGGATGTAAGCACATTAGAAAGAATGATTATGATGATCCTGCAGATTAACTAAGAGTCCTTTATTTAGTAGAAAAGTGCAGTCTTGGCCGGACATTAGACATCCTGAGCAGAATATTCGCTCTTAGTCGCGGAACAGTCAAGCGATGGTGCCGATGATCGACGATCCGTCGTGGGGCGGACCCCGCAGGGTCGCGAGTTTAATTAGCAAGTATTACATGCTGCAGTAAAATTCACCGTAAGTTTATTAGCAAATCAACAAACAAAAAAGCCCCCTGTTTTTCTGAGTTCTTGCTTAAACACCGCATATTTTGGCACGAATGGAGACTCCTCCTATGATATCTCATTGGTATTTGAGATTTGAGCTCTTCCTACTATTTTTATTGGCTTTTGACTTAATGATTGACATCTTACATGAGTCTTGGGGATCCGGGGATAATTAATCTGCATTCTTTTACCGCCAAATATGCAATATTGCACAATACCAATTAGTTTTTGTTCTCAAAATCGTTTAATTTTCTGATTCCCGCGATATGACGTGCTGGTCTGCAAAACTAACTTTACAAGGGAATCTTTAGAATAAAATTCAAGTTAAGAATTTTGAATGGAATGTTCTTTAAGTTATCACTTAATATTAATTTAAAATAATAGTTTAAAATCTTAATCCTTTTTATCCTTTCATATCCCCCCTCTAAGATGACGCACCCCCCAGGCTTGCCTGGAAATTATGGGAAATTCCCCAGAGGTAGAAGGGAAAATTTTGACTATTTAACTATAAATAGAAATTTCAAAATTTGGAAAATTTGATTATTTGCAAAATTTGACTAAAATATTTTATTATGCAGTAAAGCAGGCTTTATAGTGGCCGCTCCGTTCCGCTGTACGCAAGAACAGAGCTAGAATATAAGGAGTGATAACTTCAGATTCAGTTCAGTTCTATTCAATTTCTTATTCAATAGATAGTTATCACTCCTTATATTTTAGCTCAGTTCTTGTGGACAGCGGAACGGAACGGTCACTATAAAGGCACCTTTACTGTTATCATTGTTACTGTCTCGAGAAAGACAAAAAAAAAGAAAGAAAGAAAGAGAATTTAAAACCTTAAATTTTGCCAGATTGAATTTTAACCAACTCAGGATGCCCATGTTTTGGCCTGTACATGAGAGATGCAAAATCTTACACAAATTCTGAATAGTGCAAAACGTATGTTTTGAAAAAAATATTGAATATAAGGTACACATAACTTATGTAGAATAAGCATTGAAAATTTTGTAAACATACAATATAATTATTACTTACAAACTTTGAATAAACACCATAAAATGCAATAAACTCGCAACAATTGTTTCGGGTCGAAAAAACACACGACCCTTCATCAGGCGAACAAAGTAAGCACGAGTGCTGCAGTCAAAGCGGCAACGCGTTGCCGCTTTGACTACTTACTTTGTTCGCCTGACTCTGTTGCGACTCTGCTCGCCTGTTCTGTTCGTTTGACTACTTACTTTGTTCTGCAACTTACGTTGCTTACTTTGTTCGCCTGATGAAGGGTCGTGTGTTTTTTCGACCCGAAACAATTGTTGCGAGTTTATTGCATTTTATGGTGTTTATTCAAAGTTTGTAAGTAATAATTTTTACAACGCCAGTTTTGTGATGCTTCTTTATTAAATACAATATAATTATCTGAAATTATGCATTGTAAAACTGAAAACTTATACAACATAAGAAACAGAAAAATATGGATTCCATCTTAACCAAGTCTGTAAGTCTCTATTTGGAGGTAGTTCTTATAGATAGAAGGTAATTTCAAGAGTCTTATGCACGAAACATATAACATAACGATAATTAATTACCTGATCCTAAATATTTCTTCTGTTATACTATTGAAAATATGAACATAAAACTGGAAATATTCAATTTATAAAGTATCTCAAAACATATAAAGTGCCAATCTTGTAAACTCTACATGAAAAAAAAAAAAAAAAAAACATAGAAATATGGTATACAACCAACATAATAATATGACAACATAATTATAAGACCTGGACGATACTAGAGCCTAGAGACACACGATAAAATATTTAATATACAAGGTACTTAAAATGGATAAGTAGTATATATAAATATAAAGTGATAATTTTGGGAATATATGAAAAAAGAACTTTTTAAGTGCACTAAAATATAAAAACACTCTCCATAAACAGTTTGCTATATGCAAAATTAATGTATTTAAAAATGTAAACTTGTAAACATCTTATATTCAAAACATCAAAACGCATAATAGGAGAAAAAAAATATATAGTCATAGGTTCGCAGGTAAGTATCTCATCTCAAATAGCGACTCCAGATTTTTCAAACTATGCAGCGGCTTCAAAGATTGTATGTTACCTGTGACAAGGGATCCTGTAAGTACTTTAAATCAAACTGGCTAATTTAGCAAACTGAGTGCAGTACGTAGAACACTAAGTGGCTTTTAACACTTGATTTGTGGGAAAGATCCAGGCCCGACAATTAATATAGCGACTTAGCAACAAAAATTTCTGCTCAGCAGCTTTCAAAAGTCCCTAACTTAACCTTTTAAATTTAATGATCCACCATGATATTTTATTCAAAACAAATAAACAAAAAGAAAAACACTACTAATACGTGTGTACAAAAATTCAAGTCAAAGGTAACTACAGCTATAAATGATTGAGAGAGAAAAAAAAAATCAAGGAGACTCTCTTTTAACAACTACACCATCATAAGGCTTTATGGCTAGAAAATCTTGTTGGTAAATGGGATCATATTTTAATATTTTATTCGTGCGGGGACACTGTGCACTTCTGAGTCACGATTGAATCAAATAGATGGAGCTCTGTCAAGAATTGTCCCCAAATTGGATTGAGATTTTTACTGGATATCGCTTTTTAAATTTGTTTATGAGGAAAAATTTCTAATTGTAGTACCCTCAATTAATGACACCTTGATATACAAATTAATAACATATTGGGCAAAATTTATTTACATTAATACACACGATAATATTTTTGGTTGACTACATTCATTTTATTTAAATGCTAACGAGTCATGTGATTGTTTTTTCCTCACAGGACGAATTTTATGTACACTGTTAAACATTTCTGTAAATTTAATGTAAATATTTATTCAGAGTCTCAGTAAATTTACTGTAATTCTTAGTTAAAAGTGAATATTTATTCTGTATTTTTACGTATTTTTATTATTTAATTATTTAATTAAAATTAAAAATGACTGTTTCTACTTTAGAAAAAGCATTCCAAGTCCGAAATGTAGTCTCCCCAATAATTAATTAAATTAATACTAGTTATTAAAATGAATGTATAAAATAGGTTTTTTAACATCTCCGTTTATTTTTCTCTGTAATTTTACGTAAGACTTAAGATAATAGATTACATAGAGTTTTCTGTTGAAATTTTTAACAGTGAAGAAAATGTGTAACAGATGCGAGTATGGCACAGCACATTTTAGAAGAAATTAGACGCTGAGTATTTTTCTAATTGTCAATGTACGGCTTTTGCCCCAAATTTTGCCTGAAAACAAGATTTAATACTTCATTTGTGTAGTATTATCCCCATGTCAAGATACGCGAGAGAGAGGAAAAAAAAAAAACATCCCGTAACCCAGCTCATTTAGTATTACAGACACTCTATATCGTTACACACACACATATATGTATACATATATAGTATGTATAAATTATTTGATTAATTGAAACCAATATTTAAGTAATAAATACTAGGATCCAATGGCCTTACTCGCTCTGCTCGCCAACCCCAGACATATATGAAAGGTTTGACCGTTCTCCTTCCCCCGACTCCCTTCGTACGCTAACGCTTGTGAGGCTTTACTCCCTTGATCAAAGTTTTTTCTTTCACTGAATAAGTTAGCTTTTATATCAGTGTTTACTTTTCTGCATTGTTCTTCATACATACATTTTAGTATAATAATAATAATATAAAAAAAAATGTTAAAATATTGCTACTATGCTAAGAGAATTTAATGACTACTTGTGAGAAAGAGACGACAAAGCTATAATGGTCTACTTCAATAGCGACTACCTAAAAATTCTAATTTTCAGGACTAGTTGATAAAATAGGTAGCCATTTCCATACATGATTGTATGCCAAATTAAACTTTTTCTAAATCTAGTAGATTAAAAGAAAGTAGCGCGAGTGCCACACACAATTATTTTATTCTAATTGAGAATATCCTTTCATTTAGAATATACGTACAACGCACGCACACACACACATATATATATATATATATACTATATACATAGAAATATTTTTATATTTAGCAACTTTTTTTTTTTTTAACTATTTATTTAGTATTTTTTGAAAACGACTTAAAATTTAGTCACCGTAAAGCCAGGTTACTTTTACCCAGGTTACTTTCACCAGAAGCTACTTTTACCCAAAACAACATAGAAAAATTAAAAATTGTCTCTATCACTGGTTTATTGAAGTAATGGAAGTAGTATAGTTTGTCTGCAGAGGATAAGAACTACGTAAATTACTTTAATGAACTAGCCTCCGGCGAAACTTTATTTATTTTATCGTTTTGGGTTCAAATAACCCACTAGGGTCGAAGCAACTTAGTTTTACGGTGAATTAATATTTATAGATCAAGAATAAATTCATAGCGCTAGTCGAATTTCATTTTCTCAACATTCAGAAAACGAAGTTATGAGAACTTAAAACTCTTTAAAAATATATATATATTGCTTGTTTAATAAAGGTATTTAAAAAAGAAAATAAATATGTAGAAAAATAATTTTATATTTCCAGAATTCAAAATATGTAATCTGAAAAATTAATTCCGATAAAAAAAAGTACTTTTTCAACAATTAAAAATTATTTATTTTAATAGGTAGTATTAAAAAAATTAAATTATTCTACAAAAGTAATTTGCCTCATGAGAAAGAAATTTATTGAGTTCTTGACCTGATGAAACCACTTTGTTTGAGAGGTGCAATCAATATTAATTAGTGTTACAAAGAGGTTGTACGATTTTCTTTCTTTTATTGAAAAAGCAAAATTAAATCACACAATATTTTCTTTACTAGTTTAAGAAATGACCATACAAAATGTTATTTTGTTAATTACTTTAAGGAATTTTTTTTTCCATTAGGGGTATATATAATATTTATTTATTAATTAGTTCATTCTGCATTCAATAGAAGAAAGTGTTGGTTGTATAAAAATTTTCCACCTTGAGTTTTCGATAGATTTAAACGTTTTGGGAGTCTAGAACACAATTTGATCATTTTTAGAAAATGTCTGCCTGTCTGTGTGCGTGTGATAAAATTTTGTGGAAACTGCATCTCAGGAACTACTGCACAGAATTTCATACAAATTAAAAAGCAATTGTACTTTAAAATTAATTAGTGCCTATCAACGTTTGGTGAAAATCGTCCAAAAGATAACGTTGACATCCCGCTTTTTCTAAATTTTTAACATGGCGTTATAGGAAAAAACTTCGTATAAATATGCATAAAGAGAATTAATTTTAAAGAATAATTATGAAATTAAAAAGACTTATTTATAATAATGGTAGTCAACTATCAAAATTTTTTTGTATATGTAGAGCATTCGGCAAATTTTCATTATGGATATCATTCAGAAAAAACTAGTCAGTACCATTAAAACGAATGGTCGAACCATCGATGTGTAATAAAGTTTAATAAAGTTATCGATATTTTCCTTTTTCAGACACATACACACGCAAAAAAAGTATTTTTTTTAATATGTCATATAGAAGATAAAATTGACCTTCTTTGGATATTTAGTGTTATATTCCTGTAGAATGAAATTCGTCTGTATTCATCAGAGAAAATAATTTTAATAAATAATAATTTAAAAAAGTTATTTTTACTGAGTGAATTTGTGTAAAAAAAATATAGAAGAATGGAATGTGGTGGTCACTAAAGACTTATTACTTTCTCTTGTATTCAATAGAAATAATCTGGTGTGTCACTCACACGACTTTCTCTTACCCTTAAATTTAATAGTATAAATACAGGTTGCACATTAAAAGGTAAGATAACGAGTACTGTTATGTAAACCTGTGTTAAACAATTCATATTAGGCTTCTGAAGAGTTTTATTTGATAATTAGTTCTGTGTGAGGGGGGGCTCCCCGTTTCATTAATGCACCTACATTTATATAGAATTTAATTCGGTTATTAAAAAATAATTCTGTTTTTAAGAAATTATTTATTAAAATTATTATTTGAAAAAATTATCTTTTATGATAATGCAGACGATTTCCATATTAGAGAAGTAGTATAACACCAAATATCCAAAAAAAGTCCATTTTATTCTCATCGATAACTTTGTTTTAAATTATCGTAGGTCGATGGTTCAACCATTCGTTTTAAAGGTATTGGCGAGCTCTTTTGAACGATACCCATCATGAAAATTTACTCCCCTCGAGGGGGGACTCACCCCCCAGGGGGGGAGGCGAGGCTTCAACATACACAAAAAAAATTTTCTCAATTAACTATCTCTATTACAAAAAATATATTTTCGTTTCATTTGGTTTAGTGCAGTCTATAGACGTTAAACTCTACTAACCTGCAATTTCCCCCATAGACGTAATGTATTAGAATTCTCTTGATTGTCCCTGTACACGAACCATTTGCTTGATCTTAACGAAAAGCTTACTGTAGCATCCGTATATGATACACATTTAGAATACCAAGTTTGAACTTTCTGCCATAATTTGTTTTTGAGATATGCTGATAACAGACACACACAGACACACACACACACAGAGAGAGAGACATACACACAGACCATTTGCTAAAAACATGATTTTCGTATTCAGGGGGCCTCAAAACGTGTAAATATAACAAAATCTCGCGTTCGAAAATTTGACCCAAAAAACAATACTTTCTCTCCCTTATGGGTAAAAGAAAGTAAAAAGTACTGGATACGTAAAAATTTATGACTTCTGGTTTTCAATGGATTTACATGCTTTGAGAGATCCAGAACACGGATAGGTCATTTTTAAAAAATGTCTGTGTGTTTGGTTTACTTGCTTGTGTGTATGTGCATAGATGCCAACATTTTAATTTATTCCAGAGAATTTTTAGCCCAGCCTTTTTTTTTTGCATACCACTTATTTTTTAAGGATAAATATATATTATTTTATCGAAGTTGTATATTGGAGAAAATTTTTCTATAAATAAAGGGGTGCAAAATTAAGGCGGGGATAAAACTACTGCAGAATAAATTAAAATATTATCATCTATGGTACAGTCGGTAACAAAAGTCTCCGAACACTAGCAAAAATTCCTATATAGAAAAAGTACACTTAATACATATTTGCTAAATAAATCCTTGTCGAATCCTATTCTTGGTCAGTCTAAGAACAGGATTCGACAAGGATTTATTTAACAAAACTGTATTAAGTGTACTTTTTTCATATAGGAATTTTTGCTAGTGTTCGGAGACTTTTGTTACCGACTGTATGTGTGATAAAAATTTTCCGTCGACTGTATCTCAGAAACTACTACACAAAATTGTATATAAATTTATATGAAGATGTAACCTTTGCATAAATTAATGTTTATCAACTTTCGGTGCTAATCTCTCAACAGGTGGTGCTGCAATACAACGATTTCCGCACGTTCAGGGAAGACTATATCTCAGTAACTAGTGCACAAAATTGCATATAAATTTATATATAGACGAACATTGTCATAAATTAATGCCTATCAACTGTTAATCGCTCAAAAGGTGGCGCTGCTATACAGCGATTTTAGCAATATATGGGAAGGATATATCTCGGATTCTATTGCTTATAATCGAACAAAATTTGATTTACGAAAAGCCCATTATGAGATATTATGCTGATTAATTTGGGTGAATATCCGCGATATGTGGCGTTGCTATATTGCAATTTACCTTCGAGAATGGGGAGGATGTTATCTGCACGGTAAAAATTCACTTCCGTTTCACGTTTAATGTAATACTTTTTTGAGATGAAAATCGTCTGCATTCGCAATGGATAAAAAAATAACAAATAATCTGTACGGCGTGAATTTGTGTAGGAAGATATAGAAGAAAGTTTGTGTTGGCTACAACATAGTATTTTTTAATTGTATTTTTAGAAATAATTGATTTTTATAATTGTTTTTTGCCAAAATATAAACAAAAAGATATTTATTCACTCAATTTTTTTCTCTTTGTTTCTATATTTGTTGAATGCTATAGCAGAGAATTATTTGTTTATTTTCAATATCTGATTTCTAATATACAAAGCACTATTGTGCTTCCTTGAAAAATTTTTATTAAAAAAAATAAGCAGAAAATTGATTTCTTTGTATTATAGCAAAGGGCGCTTCCATTAAATTGGAATCATATGGCATTTGTTTTACTTTAGTATTTCCTGAGTGTAGATAAATCTCAGGGAGTGCTCTATTTGATTACGGCTTTTTATGATCCTTTCTATCATTGTTATTCTGGTAATATTTTTTTTTCCTTTCTTTATTTGCAATAGTACGTCTAGGAATAATGTGTTGGTGGACTACTTATGTTACAGAATTCTCGGTCACCTGTGACGCCTTTGTGTTAATTATTTCAGTTTTAATTTTTATTTGTTATCTTCTAATTGTGCGTTGTTCGCTTTCTTCAAACAAAATTACATGACCGTGTGGACTGTTTCAATGCATTATAATTACAAAATTCTATTAACAGATTTAAGCTTAAACTGATTACCGACTGAATTTTACTCATCTTTAATACCATTGATAATAAAGGGTTTTTAATTTAAAGCTACCTCATTAAAACAATATAACTGATTTACAAGGGAGAAATATGAAATTAGATTACATATTCTGATTGTATTAATATCGGTTAACTTTCTTTTATTATTATTATTATATTGTTTTTTTTTTCTTTAATTTACACAAAGGTTAATTTTATCATATTGTTAAAAGATTAATTTTATAATACAGATATTTAGATAATGATTGGATAATCATACTTTTATAATCTTAACTGGAGCTTTCATTTAAAAATGTGGAATTAGTAGGATTCAAATAGTACAATACATGACAGGAATGTTGCTACAAACTAAAATTAGCATAAGTTTAATTTAATACAATTTGTAATTTTTATTGTTGTACTGCGAAAGAGGTAAATTTTGTTTCACTTTGTATCAATTGTAAATTATTTTGGAATTCAAGAAGTATTTAAAAAAATATATATATCTATAAAAGTACTTTGAGAGAGAAAAAAAGAAAGAAAATTGAAATACAAATAAGAGCATCTGTTAAAAAAAAAAAAAAAATAAATAAAATAAAGAATTTACAAAAGAGAAAAAAAGCAGGTTTTTATGAATATAAATAGTTGATGGTAATATAAATTAAAGATGAGAAAAGAAGAAAAAAAAAAACTTTAGGTTATATATAAACCGGTTTAGTTTAGGCAACTTAGAACTGAATAAAATCCTTGTGCATCAAACGATGTATTTATGAATGCAATTTTGTAGCACATTATATATTTTAAAACTGCATTTTTTGGAATACATTTATATATCTTTAAGAAATACATGAAACATATATATCACCTTTTCTTTCTATATCGCTGCTTTTTGTTTAAATTTATACGCTGAATTCTTTTAAAAGTCAATATTTCAGCGAAATTTATTAAATTTAATAGTTAATATAATCAACCGATTCAGTGTGCTTTAAATGGAGAATTCATTACAGTGTTTATTTTAAGGGTTGATGAAAATTTAAATACTTGACCTGTTATATCTTACTAAACTTTAAATTATTCATATACCACCTTCGCAAAATTTAGAAGCCATGTGATTACTCTCTCGAGGAAATAACTAAAAGGTTTAACATTCAAAAGTTTTCCCAGATGACATGGCATACATGCCAGGAAGTCCATTCAATAGATTGAGTGAATGAAATGAATTTCTTAAGATTAATTTAGCTGGCCTGAAACTAAACGTTGAGCGTAAAACTTAACTTATGAAATTTTAACACTTGGTGTATTAAAATTTCGTAAGATTCCAAAAATAACTGAAGTACGCAATTACTTAAAGTAAAAACTATATATATATATATATATATATATATATATAGGAATAGATTATCGTCGGTACTTAAAGCAGCCCCGTCTGCCGAAGAGGGTTAGTTTATCAGGTAGGGGGTTTCATTTTATTGTATTTCATTTTAATGTATTTTGTAATTTCTTGTATATTTCATATATACTAATTTGTTGTAACTGTACTACTTTTGTAATTTTGGTAATTTTATAATTGTTTTGGATTTTTTAAATTATATGTATGTCAGATTTTTTTTCAGTTAATGGTGGTTTTCTGTTTGGTGAGAAGTTGGGGGCTAAGGATAGTTATTAGCTAATTGCTACTGTCCTTTCAGAAACTTCTCTTTCACCCCTACACTGAGGGGGCCTCCCTGGTGAAGACCTCAGTGTTTTGGAGGGTATTTCATTTTATTCATTGATAATTTATTTTATTCATTGATAATCTATTCCTATATTTTAATTTTGCATTTCCTTTTGCAGCAATTTTGCGCATTGGTTTGCAATTCTCCTTTTATGTTTTTATTATCTTTAAACTCATAAATTCGTTACAATAGTTACCTATATATATATATATATATATATATATACCGGGCGTCCTATAAATCTGTAGACATTTTAAAAATTCATAAAAATTAAATGAATTGGACGCGGTTTGCGGAAAAGTTATTATCGTGGAGAGGGATATTTTTTTTTTCTCTAATGACAAAAAATATAGTTAAAAATTTCGTCGATAAAGGATACGTGAGCAAAATCACACATTTTGATGAAAAACTATATTTGCATGCAAATGTTTACAGGCATATAAATCCTATTCTGTGTGTCCACCATAATCACAAAGTACAGTTTGCAAGCGAGTTAAAACATCGGTAACTGCTACTTTAGTTGGCGATTCTTATCTGAGGAATAACATCTTCAAGAATAACGGTTTATCAACGAAGTCAACATCCCAATTAATACTTCATGTATGCGGAAGTATTAATTGGGTATTAATTTATATTATAGTATATAATTGTATATAATTGTATATTGTAAATAATAGCGTATAATTTATATTATAGCATATAATTGAGTATTAATTTTTTTTTTTTAAGAAAAAAATAATAGTTAAAAATTTTGTCGATAGAGTGCGCTGTATGTGAGGAAATTACACATTTCCGTGAAAAATTATTTTTATTTGCATGCAAATGTTTACAGGCATGTAAATTCTAGTCTATGTGTCCGCCATCATCATGAATTACAGTTTGCATATGAGTTACAACACCGCTAACTGCTGCTTCAGTCGGCGATTCTTACCTGAGTGAAGACATCTTCACCAATAACGCTTTATCCACCAAGTCAGTATCGCAATTAAAACTACATGTATGCATAATTAGAAGGCAAAATAAGAAATAAGCTGTGTTAATCGTAAAACCGTGCAATTTACAGGACTCTGATTTTCACATTTTTCGTTACGCATCCGTAGAGCACCCTCTGTTGACAAAAAAATTAACTATTTTTTTTTTCTTTTCTAAAAAAAAAAAAAAAAAAAAAAAAAGAAAGGCCCTTCACCAGAATAACTTTTTCGCAAACAGCTTTCAATTTTACCAATTTCTTCAAATTTTATGAATTTTTAAAATCTCTACAGACATATGGGAAACCCGGTACTATGTTTTAGTTTTCGATCACTGAATCATAACATTTGTAGTGCTTTAGCATCACTAAATTTTCATCGCTGAATGTACCTTATACATATGCTACTTAAAATACCATGTACTTTATGTATTAAAAAATGTACTATATAGTTTTCACTATGCGTAATTTATTCTAAGTTGTCATATCACGGATTGTACGCCTAACATACAATTACCTTTTTGATAAGATCATTTCAAAATGTCCTTGTGCAAATATTAATAAGCTCAGAAGAATACATTAATTTAAATACTCTTATTAATACCATGAATAAAATTTACAGCAAAACAACACAAACTATATTAGTTAAGTATTTACATGAAGAAATAAAGTAATGAAAGATGCTTCGATGATATTTAATGTTTATTTCGAAAATTGATTATTGTTTAATCAGTTTTTTCAGAAAAAAAATAATCTGTTTCATAAATGCTTTTAATAAAATGTTTAAGTGTTTACTTTCCCTTTTAACTTCTACTTGAACTAGATGAAAGAATTTCATAATATTGCCGTTAGGAGAGTTTTTGTTTGATGCTTTGAATGGTACTCAAATTTGGAATTATATGAATGCATCGGCAAACACAATATCAAAATGTTTAATAATTTTAGCTTGTAATAAATATATTCAGACTTTAATTTTTATTAAAATCGAAATATTCCGTATTTTAGAAAAATAATTTGAAAAAATTAACAATAACCTTATTATAATAGTCATCTGAGTATATTTATTTGAGTGCAAATAATCATTAAATCGTATCCTTAAGCAATTGTTGGAAATGCTTAAGCAATTCTTTTAATTGCGAAAATTGTTATTCTGGTTCATTGAAGTCAAGGCCCGACTGCATTTCAGTTTTGATGAGAGTTTGGTAGCGCATACTCTATTCTGAAACTTTCTCGTTTATTCTGGAGAGAAAGAAAGTATTAATACAGTCAACAGTAATTAGAATTTGCATCTTATAATAAAATAACTTTTTCTTGTTTGTAGAAAAGATGAAATGTAACAGTTTCTTGCATTTCGATTTAAAGTAAACGTACTTTATTTAATTAAAATTTTATTCTTTACTATAAAATTTGTTTCAATTCAAATAAAACAAAATGTTTATATTAGTAGACTTTTTAAATTTTTAGAAGGATGTGATGTATTAAAATTTTAAAACATATTTTGGATCTGATAGCATATGAAATTTGTTATTGTTTTAAATTTAGTTAAGTATAATTAATCTAGATTTAATGAAACAATGTTTTTAAAAATTTACTTGTACTTTTTATTTTTTAACGTGTAACAATTTTTTTTTAATTTTTTTTTTTTTTAAATTGTGTTGTAATTAAATTGTTTTCTGTATTTAAAGCTCTTTTTTTATATATAAAAATAAAAAATAAGATTAAAATTATAAAAGACATTTAAAGGCATGGAAGTTTTAAAACAATCTATATGCCTAAATATGAAAAACACACGAAGTTTTTTCCTAGTGAGCACTAGCATAACACTAGCAAGTAAACACTAGCATTTTAAACACTTTTTGTTACTAAAATCAATTGCAGTCACACCACAATTTTTAATAATTTATGCTCATAAAAAGAGTATAATTATTTTTATTTTTAGTTCCCTATCATACAATAGGTATGGGGAACTTAGGTAATCGTGAAAATTTTCGACCTCGGTTTTTTGACTTTTTTACACGTTATCAGGTGTGAGGAATCCGAAAATGACAAAATTTGTATGGCGTCCGTCTGTAAGGTGTCTGTTAGTTTGTTAGTCCGTTAGTGAGTTTGTTAGTCTGTGTACACGGTATCTCAAGAACAAATAGTCGCAGAGAAGTCAGATCAGTTTTAAAATATTACTTTCGACACTGGTAAGAACCCTATTCATTTGCAACATTCGAATTAAAAAACTTCGTAAATTATTATAAATTTTATATTTTCTTAACATGGGAGAATAGGGCAAAATTTCACTTGAACGTCCATTAAGTAGAAAATTTTTACTGTAAAGAACAGTTTTAAAATATCAGTTTTGAATTCGGAATAGAATTTGCATAGTTTTCAAAGTTTTTCTTTTGTTTTATATTTTTCTGATAATTTATAATTTGATATTCTAAATTATATATAAGTCATGCTTAGAGTAACGTTTGATATTATATATATATATATATATATATATATATATATATATATATCTTTATATATATATTTCTTTTGTGCGTGTGTATGTCACTGAACTCCTCCTAAACGGCTGGACTGAGTTTAATGAAATTTTTTGTGTGTCTTCAGGTGGATTCGAGAATGGTTTAGATTTACAAATGATAGTTGTAACTTAATTAGTTCTTTCTTAATTAATTTTTAACCAACTCTTTCAACAACTTTTCCACCTAGATGGCGTGAGTTGTCATAAACACGATGTCAGAATTTATTTAATGTTGAAATGAATAATATTATAGTTTTAAAAAATTAAAGAACACGCTTTTATAGAAATGCGAACTAAAAAGCACAAAATATCTATCTTAGTATTAAAATTCAGGGTAAGAGAAAATCGTGTGAGTGACACACCGTAATATTTACATACATTTAAATCTTTAATTAAAATAACTTAGAATTAACAAAAACCATTTTTAAAAAATTTCCCTTGACGGGGATCGAACGCTGGACCTTTAGGTTCGTAGCGCGGTGTCTTACCTCAATGCCACATCGCTCACGTAAGGAAAGTGTTTTTTTACAATATAAATTTTTTGTTTGCTCCCAGAGAAGTTACAAACAAACAAACATACATACATACATACAGGTGAAGCTAATAAAAGTGTGTTAAAAATGAATTTTTAACCGTATCTTACGAAGTGTTTAAAGTATTTTTACAAAATTAATATTTTTAGAATCGTAACCGTATCTTACGAAGTGTTTAAAATATTTTTTCAAAGTTAATATTTTAGAATCGTAAACGCGATGTCAGAATTTATTTAATGTTGAAATGAAAAATGAATTTTTAACCGTAAGTGTTTAAAATATTTTTTCAACGTTAATATTGTTAAAATTTTAAAATTAGTTAAAATGGTATATCCTTTTAAAAAATTCGTCAATATCCGACGGAGTTATTTTATGTTAAAATGAAAAACGAATTTTTAGGCCATTATTATTTGTGCAGATGGAAAATGTACTAAAAGTTTTCCGAAAAATTTCACGATCACAAATGTTGACGGATACCCAATATATCGTCGAAGAAATCCCGATAATGGCGGACAATCTTATCATCTATGGCGGTCATCTATGTCAACAACATAGATATTGACATTGATAACCGTTGGGTGGTCCCATATTCGCCTCTGCTGAGCAAAACATTCAACGCTCATATTAATGTTCAGTTCTGCAGTTCAGTGAAGAGCAGCAAATACATTTGCAAGTATGTGAATAAAGGCAGTGATATGGCTGTATTTCGAGTTGAAAGTACCAATGTGAATGCTCCTCCGGTGAATAACAACGATGAAATAACACTTTATCAAATTGGCCGGTACGTCAGCTCCAATGAAGCTGTTTGGCGTATCTTTGGTTTCCCAATTCATGAACGGGATCCAGCAGTTCTTCATTTAGCCGTCCATCTTGAAAATGGCCAGCGCGTATATTTCACGAGCGAGACAGCGATTGATCGTGCAATAAATCCACCAAAAACTACATTTACCGAATTTTTTGAATTGTGTAATCGTGCGGATGCTTTTGGTGCTTTAATACGGACATTACTCTATTCAGAAGTACCACGCTATTTCACATGGGCTCCAACAAAAAAATGGATGCCCCGCAAGCAAGGCACGCCGATTGATGCATGTCCCGGTTTATTCAAATCAAACACCTTGGGACGAGTATTTACAGTCAATCCAAGGCAGACTGAGTGCTTTTATCTTCGACTGTTATTGGTTAATATCATCGGCCCTTTGTCATTTTAAGATTTACGTAAAGTGAATAGACAACAGTATCCAACGTATAAAGATGCATGCCTTGCACTCGGCTTGCGGGAAGACGACAACCAGTGAGAGTGTATGCTTGCTGAAGTAAGACTGAACTGTACAGCAAAACAAATTCGTCTACTATTCGCTATAGTGTTGACTACATGTTTCTCGGCCCGAGCAGAGACATTATGGGATAATCACAAAGATTCAATGACTAATGATATATTGCATCAACATCGTTCACGGTGCAAGGATCTAACGATAGTATTCAGTGACGCTATGTACAATGAAGCATTGATTGCTATTGAAGATCTTTGCATTATCATTGCCAACTTACCACTCAGTCATTTCGAAATGCATATGATTTAATAAGCACTGAATTGAATCGTGAACTACAATACAATACTGTAGAAATGGCAGCGATTGTTGCTCGCAATGTCCCACTAATGAATAAAGAACAAAGAACCATTTACGACCGCATCATGCTCGCAGTTTTGGCAGGACAAGGTGGATTCTTTTTTTTTTTTTTTTTTTTTTTGGTGCACCAGGTGGAACTGGCAAAACATTCCTTATTTCGCTAATTCTCGCCGAAATACGATCAAATAATGGCATCGCATTGGCTCTTGCATCATCTGGCATTGCGGCAACTTTATTGGATGGAGGCAGAACAGCTCATTCATTATTTAAACTGCCACTAAATATTCAAAATAACCCAGACGCAGTGTGCAACATAAAAAAACAATTTTCCATGGCCACAGTGCTGAAATAGTGTAAAATTCTTATCTTGGATGAGTGCACTATGGCACACAAACATACGATTGAGGCGTCGAACAGGACATTGAAAGATATAAAAAACAACGACAAACTATTTGGCGGCACTCTGTTACTCTTTTCAGGTGATTTCAGACAAGCACTTCCCGTTATTCCGCGTTCAACATACGCTGATGAGATCAACGCGTGCTTAAAATCATCGTCATTGTGGCTTAATGTTGAAAAAGTACAACTGAAAGTAAATTTGTGCGTTCAAAAGCTTCAAGATCCATCCGCTGAAACATTGTCAAAACAATTGTTAGATATCGGCGATGGAAAAGTTACTACAGATGAAACTGGATGCATAAACTTACCGACCGATTTCTGCACAATCATTGATTCTCAAGATGCTCTTATTGACCAGATATTTCCCAATGTACACAGACGATACACAAATCATGAGTGGCTGGCAGAAAGAGCAATTTTAGCAGCAAAAAATGTGGACTTCAACGAATTGAATCTCAAGATACAGCATTTGTTACCAGGAGACTTGGTGTCATACAAATCTAATGATACAGTTTGCGATGCCACCGAAGCTGTAAATTATCCAACAAAGTTTTTAAACTCATTGGATTTACCAGGCATGCCACCGCATATTTTACAACTGAAGGTTGGATCTCCGGTTATTTTGCTTCGTAATTTGAACTCACCACGGTTGTGCAACGGCACGCGATTAGTCATAAAAAAATTAATGAAAAATGTTATCGAAGCCATAATTTTAAATGACAAATTCCGAGGTGAAAATATATTACTACTGCGAATCCCTATTATACCCACAGATGTGCCAATTCAATTTAAACGCCCTCAATTTCCAATTAGATTGGCATTTGCAATTACTATCAATACGTCTTAGGGCGAAACGATGTCTGTCTGTGGCTTAGATTTGAGCACATCATGTTTTTCACCCGGACAATTATACGTGGCTCTCGAGTGGGAAAACCATCCAGTTTGTTTGTATTGGCGAAAGATGGGATAACAAAAAATATTGTACACTCTGTTGCATTAAGGGTAGTTTTTTTCTAATATTGTTATAAGTAGCGATATGTATATAATTTTAAAGAATCAATTTTAATAAATTAAAAAAATAAATGATTGGTGTTTTGTTATTTTTATATTATTTCACCGTTCACAGCGCTCCATACATCTTCCACTTATATACCACATCCTTACACACTTACAATAAGTTAGTTATTTTTTTCTAGCAAAATATTCTCTAGAAATAATTTATATGACAAAACAACGTTTGTCGGGTCAGCTAGTATATATATATATATATATATATATATATATATATATATATATATATATATATACATATATATTCCCTTTGCAGACGAGTGTGCGCAAATAGCAGAAAACATTACAAAAAAGAGCACTGCCATTAGACGTTCCTTGAAAATAATACATTATTATTATTATTTTAAGGATTTTGAGTATTCGTTTTAACCCGTTATGTACGGTAGGTGTATATATACGTTTATATATCCGTAAAATATTCTGTTAAATACAATAACATTTTGGAAGAACGTGAACAGGCGCTGTTTGGTATATCAAGCCTGAACTCTGCCAGTCACAAAGTGTAAAGTCTCAGTCCTTTTCAATTGCACTTTTGATTAAATAACTGTTTTTGTCCAGAAATTAAAACTATGATTGTTTTTAAAAATATAATTTGTAGTAATGATTTTTTCAGTTAAGCCAATACAAAAATTTGTATCTCATAGGAAAAAAAAAAAAAAAAAAAAAAAAAAAGTAAATATACTTGTTTAATATTATCATGCCAAAGAAGTATACCAACAAAAAATATTTATAAAATAAAAAACAAAAATTGGAAAATACTTACTTGAAAAGCCTTTCTAAGTAGTTTTACTTTTATGGTTCAATGAAATAATACCCTTAAATCATAATAAAAGAAAAAAAAAAAAGTTACAAAAATTATTTTCAAATCTTGAAATAAAACAGGCTTCTACCTGAATCGTATTATCTTAGCGGCAAGCAATTTACAGTAGCAAAAAAAGATAAAGAAAGAGTTCGCTTTTGTAAAAAATAAAGAAAGGGAAATAATGTACACATATATTTTATATATTTATTTTTCTTTTTAATTCACATATATATTTATTTTTCATTTTTCACCTTTTAAAACTTACTGGTTTGTGTTTTTTACGAAAGTTTTCATTTTTTGTTATTTAACAAATATTTAATTAAAAAAAAAAAAAAAAGAAAGAAAGAAAGAAAAAAAGAAAAAAAGAAAGAAAAAAAGAAAAAATAATAATTTTATAGCTGTTTGGGATAAAACAATCCGTATTTTTCGATATTTTGTTTTAAATAAAATAATTATTAAAGATGAAAAAAATTTATATAATACTTTAAGATATAATGGTTATGTTTGTAAGGTAAAAACTAAAAAAGTGAAGGTAAAAAAATAAAAAATAAATAAATAAATAAATACTAGCATACTAGCAAACCCGTGCGAAATTTTCGCTCTTTATTTATTGTTAGTTACCTTTAAAATTTAAAACTCATAAATATTATAACAGTTTCACCACCTAATTAAAACGTAACTTACCAGAAGTCAAAATATTATTAGAATCAAATTAATACAGTGCAAATTAATACAGTGCAATACAGTGAAACTAAAATCCTTCAAAGGAAGGTTTCAAAATAAAATTCATGGTCGACGACACATTTTTCATACTACCGCAGGCAGTGCAGTTTTATTATAAGACCCCCATGACGCCTTTTAAATTTTTGTCGCCATGTTGGCGATGACTTTTTATTTAATTTTTTTAGTATAATTTTTGAAAGAAAAAAAAAAAAAAACCTAATTTCTATTTTGATTATATTTTTTATCATTGCTTTTCTTAGTCAGTTTATGATAATAATTCACATTGTGCGTATATTTTTAAAGTATTGCTATGTTTAAAATGATGCTTTCAAAGATACTGAAAAAGGAACTTTTAAAAATATATTTTTCCGTAAAATAATCTCATCATACTAATGACGTTGTTATTTCTTATCAATACAAAAAACCCTTAATGGGTTAAAGGTTTGTGACGCAGCACTGCACTTTATGGCTATAAGAATTAGAAATACGGGTCTTAAAAATAATGATATCAAATTTTCAGTGACGCTTTGCTATTAATTAAAAAATGCAGAGATTTTCTTATTTGAATTTGTTTTTTTCTTCTATTTCTTTTTACAGTGTAAACGTTATTTTCAACATAAAATAATATATAACATTTACTTACCGATATACCTTTTCATTCACATCTCTTATAATATCAAAATATGTGTTTTAAAAGAAATGATATAAAATTCCAGCAACGCAGTGATGTTACACTAAATGATTTGTTTTTAAATTCCACTGCAATTATTTTGTTTTGCATATTAAAGTATATTTGCACATTGAAATATTGTTTTTAATTTTCAAATACGCATTCAAATATATCACTTTCATTAAGTTTATATTTTGTACTGAAATGTACTTATTTCAATGAATTATTTTATCTTTTGCGTCACGCTATCCAAAACTACAACTAAAAATTTCGCTTTTTTCAATTAATTTGGATAAGATGGCACAAAATAAACAATTCCATAAATTTTATTTACAGTTTTGGATAGCGTGACGCAAAAGATAAAATAATTCATTGAAATAAGTACATTTCAGTACATAATATAAACTTAATGAAAGTGATATATTTGACTGCGTATTTGAAAATTAAAAGCAATATTTCAATGTGCAAATATACTTTAATATGCAAAACAAAATAATTGCAGTGGAATTTAAAAACAAATCATTTAGTGTAACATCACTGCGTTGCTGGAATTTTATATCATTTCTTTTAAAACACATATTTTGATATTATAAGAGATGTGAATGAAAAGGTATATCGGTAAGTAAATGTTATATATTATTTTATGTTGAAAATAACGTTTACACTGTAAAAAGAAATAGAAGAAAAAAAACAAATTCAAATAAGAAAATCTCTGCATTTTTTAATTAATAGCAAAGCGTCACTGAAAATTTGATATCATTATTTTTAAGACCCGTATTTCTAATTCTTATAGCCATAAAGTGCAGTGCTGCGTCACAAACCTTTAACCCATTAAGGGTTTTTTGTATTGATATCATTACTTTTTAGGGGTTAATGATTAAAATGTAAAATTAAAGGAGGATGGCAATGAGTTTGTAACCCTTAAAAAGTGCAGTTTCCTAGTTCATACCACATTAAATTTTACCTCGAACAAAATAACAAACTAAATGAAATTTTAAAAATTTATGAAAAGTGATAAATAAAAAACTTTAAGAAAGAATATTTGTTGTGTGATGGAAACACGCAACATTACAAAGGCATAATATAGTATATTTTAAAAATAACAAACAATTTCTACAAAAAAAAAAAAAGAGAGAGAGAGAGAGAGAGAGAGAGAGAGAGAGAGAGATTTATATTATTTTATTTAATATTCAATTTCTTTGGTTCAACGGTTCATCTGTTTCTTAAATAGTTCAACAGAATATTTAAAATGAATGTTCAAAAAATAATTTGTTTACGAAAGTTTTTGTAAAAAAGTGTTATGAATAAGTTTTTAAAGAGCTCCATTCACCGCATAGATTTTGGTTAGATTAAAAAATATTAAACACAAGTTTTTAAATGGTCCAATTGAATGAACAAAATATTAATATTTTGTTATATTTTTAATTGGAGATGTTTAAAGTAAAATGTTGTAAGGATTTGACAGTAATTTTCCAAAATACCTAACACCATGGGGGTGGGGATCAGATCCTCCTTTGGAAACTCTGATAATTCTAAAAAAGATGCTTAATCAATCTGAGGGAGATTTTGTTTGGTTTAAAATTAATTCAGATGGGGAAAATAGGAGGGGGGCAATCAGTTAGACCACTTTGAAATTTTAATCGGGAAAACGTTTTTTTAGAAAATGTTTTGTTGAATGTAGTTTTATTCCTATCTGGTTAAATATACTGTACCTAGTTCCTACATTTTTCCTGGCTAGAATTCCTGAAAATTTTCTAAAACGTGGTGAAGGGATTTTGAACATTGCCTCATTCTCTAAAATTGGGTTATGGGGGTAAAAAGTATACTAAGAGATCTAACATTAAAATTTTAAATGATAAGGATTTTTTAGCACTTTGAGAAATCTTCTAAATGCAATCACTTCAACGATACTTTTTTAAGGTTGGTTGGTAGTAGGTTTTAAGGCCAACTGACTACGCTAGGGTCCTAGGTCCTAGGCATATAGGTAGAATGACCTCCATGAGGTCTTTCTAAGGGGTCGAGGTCCGTATTTAAGCGAGTTTCGGAGAAAAACACTGAATAAACGGCTAAGTGAAAGAGTGCAGGATGGGATCGAATCCGGCACCTCTAATCCACCGCTCGGCCGCTGGTGGGGCATTTTTAAGGAACTTATATAAATATATATATATTTTTTTCTAAAAGTCCCATCTTCCTCCCCAAATCTATCGGAAACGACTAAGGGAAGACAATAAACTGCAATATCTGAATAAAGGCAATAACCAAAATTTGCAAAATAATACAAAATTTGAAATGTATTATTAATTTCTAATTTAAAGGTTGGAGATGCATGGTAATTTCATTTTATATCAATATTATATGTAAGAAATAAGTCTGTACAAGTGAAGGAGGATTTTGTTTTCTTTTTTTCTAGAGTAGCTTTTATTGTTATATTCATGCCTGCTCCCTACTGTTAAATTTAAGAAAGAAATAATTATTATTTTTGAAGTATAGATTTAATTTAAAAGAGAAAAATAAATAAAAATAGAACAATCTTTAAAATGTGAAACTTTTATACTGATAAATATTTAATTAGTATAGTTTTTTACTGGAAATTTAATGAACAAAGTAATTTATAAAATAATACACTGTATAATTCTTTATTATAATTATTATAATTATTATAATTATTATAATTCTTTATTATAATTAATACACTGTATAATTATTTTATCAGTATGCTTTGCAGAAATATATTATTTCGTAAAATTAAGTATCACAAAGCGAAAAACAAAATTAATTAATTAATATTTAAAAAAATATATTATGGGTTTAAATTAAAGTCAAATAAAGATGTATTTTACTTAATTTTATTTTATTACTTATTTTACTAATTTTAATTCTATTTTCAGAGTTTTTCCAATGCATTTAAGTGTTTGGTAACCGAGTTTTTTTTTTTTTTTTTTTTTTTTTTTTTTATTACACTATTATTTTATAAAATTAAAAAATAATAATAATAACGGAAAACATGCAATTTTAGATTTGGATTTGATATATTATAATTATTACAATCTTTGTAAAATATTTCATTTACATACTATATTATAGAAATTTAATGAGCAAATTAATCAATTAATTATTATTATTATTATTATTATTATTATTATTCAGGATTTTTTTTATCCATAGTTTAAGTGATTTATCACTTAGTTTAAAAAAAAATTACAAATATGATTATGATATTATCTATCATTTTTATGAAAGTAAAGAAAAAGGTTTTTGTTGTTTCAATCACTTTTTAAAATAAAACCAATTTTGAAAGTTAACAACGTATCAACTTGAAAACAATGGAATTGAATGAATATTTTGATTAAAAAAAATCTTATATAAAATACAAATCTCCAAATAAATAACACATTTAATATATATATTAAAGAAAGAAAACTATTTTATTTTGTAAGTTTGTCTTTCACACTAAGTGCCGATAGATGGAGCCAAATTACCTATCTGAGATTGAATATTTCAAATGGAAACGAAGACTGTATACGTCCGCGAACATTCCAAACCGGATTACAATCTTTTCTTTTGAGCGATGCGAAAGAAAATAGTGTAATCCGCGAGGTAATATAGTTCCATTTTTAAAGTGAAATATATAAAAAACAAGAGTTTTTTGGGAAAAACGAAGCACGCCACGATTCTTAGACAAAATAAATTAATATCATATATCAATTTCATAAAATTTCTTCGAGCCGTTTTCGAGAAAAAAAACTCACACAATTACCATTTTTCCTTTGAAGTCTTAAATTGCAATTTCAGATCTCAAAATATATAGAATGTGGAAGTGTGAAACTTTCAGGATAGCATCATGCAGAAGATAAAATATTATTCTGAAAACATCAGATCAAAATATCTCCTATTTACTGAGATATTAAATGTCAGCGTTTCCAAATTCTTCTGATGTAAAACTACCTGTATAATAGAGTGTCGCTGCTAAGCTTTGTTTGAGCTTTGCTGCGTCACTCAAAAAACTGTCGTTTTTTATGATTAGATCACTAAGCTGATTCCGCGTGCTTAAATATTAGCCATATATATATATATTTTTTTTTTTTTTTTCTGTCGCATATTTTATTAATTAGATCATTGTCGTATCGTTTCGACAAAATATAATCGTAACTGGACCACGTTAGAAAAATATTATATAGACAGTAAAAATGATTTTTTTTTTTTTTTTTTTTTGTGTGTGTGTGTGTGTGTTATATTTCTTTTGCATACTATTTTTGACAATGATGATGTTAATACGCGTAAGAAATTAGAAGAGAGAGAGAGAGAGAGAGAAAATACACATTTTTAAATTATCCGAAGTTTCTCTAATCTTAAATATCTAGCATGAACCGAATATATATATATATATATATATATATATATATATATATATTTTAAACATAGAGACAATTTCACCACCCTGTCATTTTAAGAATATGTTACCTTTATCTTAGCTAAAAATAAGTCCAAATTCTTCTTCTGATCGTTCGCAATTTATCCATTACACAGACAATTTTCATGATTAGAACACATAGCTTGGGATTTTGCCGGAACACTTACTTATGAATTTTTTATTCATTTCTTTTTTATATATTTTGAGCATTATATCACTTTAAATAAATAAAAAATATTATGATAAAAAAAATTGCCTATTGGATTGAGAAAGACCGTTTCATTTCATTTATCCATTTGAACCTATTTTGCCTTAAAAATTCCCTACCACTGAAATCCTTTTTTAGAAGAAACTTTCTGTTTTATCCAAGACTAATTACAATGTTTCAGTGTCTTCACAGTGTCCTACACCGCAAGAAAGATAAGAAAGGGACAAAAAACAAAGTTAAACTTAGAGATATGTCGGTCACTTTTCGTTTGTCCGGAAAACGCAATTCTTGAATTACAGCAACACCAGTTATTGTCCAGTTGGTACAGTCGGTAACAAAAGTATCCGGACACTAACAAAAATTCCTATATAAAAAAAGTAGAGTTAATAGTGATTTGTTAAACGAATACTTGTCGAATCTTGTTCTTAGACTGACTAAGAACAGGATTCGACAAGGATTTATTTAACAAAACAGTATTAACTCTACTTTTTTATATATAGGAATTTATGCCAGTGTTTGGATACTTTTGTTACCGACTGTACCTAAATTGAAATTTCCAGTTAAGTTGCAAATTAAAGCAATGGGGACCCAGAACCGATAAAGCTCAGACGTGGAAAACGCTGAAAAAAATAGCGGGACCCGTAGAGAAGTTTTAAGCGATTTCAGTGTGATTTAGTTTTTATTTCAAAAATGCTTTAAAATACAATTATTATTATTATTATTATTATTATTATTATTATTATTTTAATTTCTTTTAAACATAGTGACTAAAGAAGTAGGCAAAACCTGCTAATTAAAAATAAATTTTCTACAATTGTAGTTTACGTCTGAGAGAATTACCCAAAACTATTTATAGTTATTTAAATTCAGACTTATGCGGATTTGTTTTTCTTTAATGTTCATATCAATGTGCAAACGTAATTAAAAAAAAAGAAAAAAAAAATCCGCATTTTTAATGAAGGGTTAAAATATTGCCTTTTCAATTATTGTTCTGAGGTAAAACTTAATTGTTATTATTATCTGTAACATTTGTGTTTAGATATTTGTGTAATGCTTATGTTTGTCACATATTGACCGATGGATATGTGAATTAATACCAATTAAAAGACTATTTAATGTTGTACATTCCGTTACACGGAGAAATTTTTCCAATGGGGTACTTTTTCTTTCTTTCTTTCTTTCTTTTTTTTTTTATATTTACTGGGTTTACTATTTATATTTTTGAGTTTTTAGAATTACATTCCTGTAATTAATTCTGATTTCGATATTCGGTTATTTCCATATAAACATCCCCCCCCCCCCCCTGTAAAAAGAAATTATTTTGTAATACATTTAAAACTTTCATTGAAATCGCTTAAAATATGTTTCTTACATATAAAATTATTTGCTAAGTTGAATTTTCGATATAGCTTAAAGTTTATTTTGCATTAACACCTAATTTACGCAAATTATTCATAAATGTGTGAAAATTTAAAAATCTGATATAAGAGAATAGTTAAATAGTTCTAACTTTTACGAAAAAATTCACGAAATTTTTTTTTTTAATATTTTTTTTTCCAGTAAATCAAATGGATTTAACTGTTTAATGTCTAAGTTAGACAATTTAAGAGAAAAGAAAATTTTCTGCCTACTCTATAAAACTATCCTTAGAAATAAAATTGTTCTCCTATAAACATGAATTACGTGTTTTTAATGCGGAAGTTAATTTATACATTTTGCCATTATTACAATATGTAGCTTGCAATTTTCCTGTTAATGTATTACGATTAGTGATCAAGCCTTTAGTTAATTGGTGTTGGGTTGATGGTGAGTGAGTTTTACTTCGCACAAGAGCTACGAAATATAATTCACCTTCTAGAGATTGTCCGTAAATATGTCACTCTATTCCAGACAGCGATTTTTCACAAACCTTTTGAGCCAATTGTTAATTTGAGCCAGTTTTGTTGGCTCAAATCGCCTCAACGCCCAGTGTAATAGCAGTTGGGAGTACGAACAGTTTTTTGTGAATTAATCATAAAAAAGTTGTTTGTACGAGCAATTTCTCCTACGATAATAAACCAATGAGAAAAAAGCTCGTTAAACCCACCGAGAACAGACGGGAGACGGCGTGAAGCTTCGTATTTATTGTTTTCTCTCTTCTACCACAAAAACTTCTCGTCGGTCCTGGAAAAGAGCGATAAATAAATGCTTCTTGACACACCATTTTTTGGAAGAGCTTTGACTCACCTTTTGCTCTTTCTTTGACCTCTTTCAGATTATGGTCTCCAGAAATTGGAGCAAAAATCAGCTCAGATGAAAGTTCTGTGAAAAATTGCTTGTTTAATAATAGCATAACTTTGACCCTCCGAGGAGGGAATTATTCATTCGCTTTAGTAACGTCCTAAGGTATTATTTTACGGAATAAAGAAACATGAGGAATTTTATGTGCAAAAGGCATTATTAATATACAACGATGGTCATTGGGTGGCTAAAGTATTGAACCCGTAATTTTTTTATTACGAGATCGATTACCTACCGGACTACCTTGACCCCAATTAGTGCCGGGTTCAATCCAGTTTGGTATGGATGTTGGCAATTGCTCGGAACCCAATTTAAGCGGTCGCCTCAGGTATAACTGTCCAAAGAGGGTAAAAAAGAGACCGTAGAGCCTCAAATGAAATCCCTATCCTCAATTATAGCAAACGCTCCGTAATTTAACCCATTAACCGCTGGTGTTTCGTTCACGCAACACCAGCAATAATTGCGTTTAACAAATAACTATGAAAGTTATTTTATATTAAGTATTGTTTTAAAGTAAGAAAATAGCAGATGTTTACAAAAAATTTGATTTGAAAAATAATTTTATATTTAAAAATGAATTTCAAACTTGAAGCATTTTTCAAACCAAAACTTTTGAAAATTTTCATATTTCAATGAGTTTACATAACTCGTAAAAAAAAAATTCTTTCACAATAAAATAATTACTTTTGAAACCATCTGTAGTTTTTGCTGTTTCATGCTCCCCCAAGAAACTTTCCATAAACATTTATTTGTATTGGTTTCATACTCTTATTCTTCTGAAGTTGTACAAATACAACACTATTTTTAGTAAAGTAAGACCAATTTTTATAATTTTATTTTAAATTATTGTTATATATGATCAAAATAATAAGTGTTACTGTTTGTATTTAGAAAAAAGTCATTAGTTCTAGTTTTGGTGGTTAATGGGTTAAATATGAAAATATAATAATTTCAATCGACATTTGGCAAGTCTAAATTTGTTGTTTTAAGGACATTTATTAACAACCATTGCAGCATACACTTTGGTCTTCGCAACAATGACCGAAAATTCGCAACTCTTATTTTCTTTGTCGGACTAGTTTAATGAAATTTCGTAACAGTTCTTAATACCCTAAAAATTTGAAAGAAAGGGAAAAAATCAATTGAGGTAGTGAATCAACGAATGCATTGCCAGCTTCACTGGTCACTATATTTAAAGGGGACTAATGTGCAAGTTGTACCTGACGGGACTAAAGTGAAAGTTGTACCTCAAGGGACTAATGTGAAAGTTGTACCTCACGGGACTAATGTGCAAGTTGCACCGAACGAACAATCTATTTCTTTCAACGAAAATGCCTACTAACACTGGACGATAGGTCTAATATATCGTATCATATTATATATCGTATTTATCGTAGTATAACTCAATACTTATTTCGCTTCCCTCTTCGACTCGTTTTAATACGCATTTTTTCTATGCATGAGCAGCCCCCGAAAAACAAAAACACTAAATCATTAAATTCATTTTTTTACTTATTTTTATTTCATATCATTTCACGCGCACTTTTTATTTCCTAATTCAAAATTATTAAAAAAAACTTTTTCGATATCGCTTGTAACGATACTGATTATTATTAATTTTCTTTTCTTTTTCTTTCATTAATAATAATAATAATAATAATAATAAAAGATTTTGATGAAATTCTGGCAAAAGCAGAATTTAGTTTAGAACGGAGGACTATTAGTTTTTTTTGTTCTTCTTCTTCTTTTTTCAAATTATAACATCGCTTTCAAATTATTCAGTTATATTTTCGATAAATTTTAGATTTCGATACAAGTCCAACTATCGAAATCAACAATGCAAAAATCCCAGATTGAGACTAATAGGCCCTCAGTCCTAATAAATTTTTTATCAATTAATTCGATATTCAATTAATTACTATTTAGAAAGCAAAATAGAGAATTTCTTTCTTTCTTTTTTTTTTTGAATAATTCATTAAATGAAGTTCATCGTAAGCCCTATTTACTACATCTGAAGAAAACTCGCAATATGTTTGTATATCTTATATGATTTAAATTTTTAATCTTACACGCGTTTATCTCCTTTCTTTATATATATATATATGAAACACATAAATCGTTTATGATGCTGTAATTGGCATTAGCTGAAACAGTTTTTTTTTTCCTCAGTAGGGAATAATAAGCCTAACTAAAGCTGATTAATTAATTGACAAGCCATTAATAACCATTAAATCCGCGGATAAGAAGGAAATATTTGACATAAGCTTATTTATTAAGGAAAGGAGTAAAAGGATGTACACAACACTTGATGCTAACAATATTTGCTCAATTTAGCTAATTATTATAAAGCTAATATAAACCAGATTGCAACAAATATTGAATCTATTCTAGTTACGTTTAAGAAAATTACATAGTTAAATATTTTAACTATATCATGGAACCATTTCATTCATTTTCTGTATCCTATTTTAATTTTTGAACTTAATATTTTCTAATTTGGAATAAAGCAATTAATTTATTTTTTAAAATCAAAATTTGTTTCAGTTTTAAATTATACTTTATTATTTTTCAAATTAGAGAGTGAAATTTTTAACGTGTTGGGAAGGGAAGAATTTTTATTATAGCAGTTTAAAGAATAGCCTGTACGTGCGGAATCTATAAATTTAATTAGTCAATTAAACATTATAAAGAATAAATCATAGTAGACTGCACTTTCTGCATTTGAAAAAATTATATAGCATACATAAAAAAAAAAAAAAAAATAATAATAATAATACTGTTAACATTGACAAATTCTGGAGGGGCAATATGTAATATTATTGACACCTGCATGATATTTTAGTATATAAACTTCAGTATTTTATAAAACATTGATCATAACATGAATACATCAATTGCAATCAACATGCTCTATTGAGTATAAGTCTGGAGAGTTATCCGTTCACGACTTATTCTTGATTCACTCTGCAATAAGTATCCTTATACTTTTAACAGTTTTGTAAATAAGTAAACGTTTCGTACATGAATAAGAATGAGCATACAGATCAGGAAATTTCTCGCTTTATACTTGCTCAATATCACTACAGAAAAAAAATAATAATCACAAAAATTTGTTTAGCAGAATGCTAAAAAGTACTTGCTGTTGGAAATTCTATTGTACCAGCCTTTCATTAGATAAAAATCCATCAATCGTCAAAATGGAATGAAAAATTGTTTAATCATCAAACAGGATATTTTATAAATTATTTACCGTTTAACTAGCCCCACCAGTGGCCTAGGGATTCTGCTTTTATGTACGACACAAGGTGCCGAGTTCAAACCCGAGTCACACTTGTCAGAATATCCTCGGGGAGTGTTTCATAGTTTTGCCCAAAACACATGTGAATACGGAGTACGCCACCTCATAAATTCTCCCATGGAAGGCATCCCACCCAGGTGTATGACTCTGGAATAGTTAATAGGTTTTAAAACGACCACCACCACTGTTTATTCCAATAACTTTTTTTGGCATTCTTCTAAAAATCTCCTCTGTTACTTGTGTGGCAGTGTAGCACAAATGGCTGTCTTCCTGTGCAGAAAATCCACATCCATGCAAAATAATTACTAATTGTAAATATGCAGAACTTCCTGCTGCAACAGCATCCAGATTTAAACTTGAAAACTTCTTTATACGCCATAAAATTAAAAAAAAAGCACTACCGACTTCGAAAGGACGTGACCTTTCTTCTTCAGGTACAGAATACGTGCTACTGCCTTGGAGCCAAAAGCAAGACAGAGCAAAGGTGTATATGAAGGTAGCAATATATTAAAGCAGTAGCGTGCACTAGCCACACAATCTTGAGAGAAAAAAACACCCTTTAAAATTTCAGTAGTGGCTTAAGCACAGGTAATTTCAGCGAAGTGCGAACGCTCCAGTGTCGTAGTTGATAGTATAAGCTGCTGCAATGCGGACGTCTCAAGTCCAGCTGCAAACGCTACCAGATACGCCACTGGCGCATTCACACTTCGCTAATATAACCTATACAGCAATTACTGAAAATTTAAAGTTTTTTTTCTTAAGATTGTATGGCTAGTGCGCGCTACTGCTTTAATATGTTGTTACCTTCATAGTATACTACAATTCTGCCCAGTTTCGTCTCGATCTGAACTTTCCATGCCGCGACCTTTCCATGTAAAACTTATTATTTCATAGAAGATTCTTCATAAAAATAATTTTTGTAATATGTCTGAAGTAATTCGATCCCCAAATCAGATACGCATGGGAACATATGGAAAAACCTTGTGAATTTGCAGTTCTAGAAAATATTTAAAATCTAGCTGATTATTTTGACGAAAATTTATTTAATTTTTATTCAGTTCGAATACATTTTTGACATACGTTGTCTTATATATCTATCTTTGAAACTATGTAAAAAAGATAGACATATTCTGATTAAGCAGAGTAAAAATTTCTTAAACAGAATTACTGATATCTGAGTAAAATTTAAATGTATGCATTTTATGTTTTAAAATAATGTTTCTCAATTGTTCTTTGAATTTTTCTGCACGTTTGTAAAATTTTGTTGAAATCCATTTGTGTTATAAGCAAACAATTTAATAATTATAATAATAATAAAATAATAAAATAATAATAATAATAGTTAAAAGAATTATATTTCTTTAAATATTCCTTATATTCCTACAAAAAAAAAAAAAAAAAAAAAGTATATATATATATATATATGTAGAATCTTGGCTGGGCGTCTAGAGGTGGGGCAATGATGAGATGCGATTTAGATAACGATACATTTATTTAAAGACACACAAAACCCAAATTACATATAAATAATATTATAACAGCAGAATCTCTATTATTAACCAACTGCTGGTTTCGAGGCTTAACACATAGAACTAAGAAGTTCACTTCATCAGAATAACTATCACAAAGTAACATTTAAGCACCTACTCACTCTTATAATTAACGATAGCACCTACGTGTACTATTTCAAATATGTGAGATTGAGATATTGAGCCCTCCATGGCTCTACACAACTATTCGGAACGTTTCAAGATATAAATAGAAGGAAATGACTATATCAGCCTTCGCGCTGACGGACTCAACAGCTTTCCATGGTAGACAGTTCGCAACTGACTACTCCGCTTGTCAGATCGTTCTCTGGGTATATCCGAGACAGCGCCATCTGTTGACTGGTAGAAGAAATGCGTCCCCCCCATATATATATATACATATATATATGTAATTAAGGGGTGAAATCTTGTGTTAAATTCCCAAGTCATTTGTAGCTTTTATGTTTTTTATTGTTTCGGAATAATGATCCGCTAATGATTTGTGAAGTTGGTCGAAAACTTTTTAAAATTTTGTTGAAATCCATTGTTGTTATACGCAAAAAACTTACCAAATACTTAATAAGTTTTGAAAAAAAAAAAAAAGTCTGAATAATCTTTCTATTTCCACAAAAAAGCATACAAACGTTTCATATAGTAGTACCGTAGTACCTGAAATTATGTGTTAAAGTTTCAAATCATTTGTAGCATTTTATGATACAGAGAAATCCAAATAGTATTTATGTTTCCTTAAATTTGTGGTTGGTCCCCTAACTGCACTGGAGACGAAAATGATAATGGAAAATATGAGTGTCTAAATATTTTTAGCATTCCTGAAGATCAAGGTCATTTCGACCAGTATTTTTTTAGAGAATAAGAACAAAGTTTAAAAAAAAAGAAAAAAAAATTATAATAATTTGGCCAACACCGTATGTTATTAAGAATTATAATACAAATGGTTGTAGGATTTAAGGCCGATTGACTCCTGATGTGTCCTAGGCCTAGAGGGGGAATGCCGTCCGTGGGGGTCTTTCTAAGGGGTCCTAGCCCGTATTTACGCAAGTTTCGGAGGAAACCACGGAAAACTCCGAACGGCTAGGTCGATGAGCGCGACCTGGGATCGAACCCGGCACCTCCCATCTACCAGTTTTGAGCGCAGAACCGCTCGGCCGCTGGTGGGCCTATAATACAAATGAAAAATACACAAACAAATATTCTTTGCATTCCATTATGTCTCATGTCAAAATATGTTTAAAATTCTATTTAGATTATAAAAAGACATGTTTACTCATTTCAAAATTTTATGTTTTCTAGTTATCAAAGTAGTTTAGGAAACTTAAATTATAAATATTATATGAATGATGATGAAAAAAATTACACTGAATTTTATAAGTATGTTTATTTGTTAAAATGTATCAAATATTATAAATGGATGGTGAAAACATTTAAATTTCAGAAACCTCTTTTTATTTTCAAATGTATTTCATACTTGAAATACATTTGAAAATAAAAAGAGGTTTCTGAAATTTAAATGTTTCGATATAAAAGATGTGAGTTTTTCCTTTTACAATATCATTTATAAAAATTTTTATTATAACTAAAATGTATATAATAATAATCAAATCCTCATCGAAATATTCTGATCAAAATCTTAAATACTAATATTAAACCTAATATGTAAATATCGGCAATCAAATATATTTTATTGCGACCTTAATTCAAAGTAAATCTAAATATTTTTGTAATCCATCCCGTTCTACCACAATTAATGACACTTTATATTATAAAAGTGTTTTCCAAATTTGCATCATTTATTTCCGTTGAATTACACTTGAATATTATTGCGCTGTGATGTTACTGACTAATCATTACACTTTGCAATTAATCTCTGAAAACTTGTTGTAATATGGTAGTTAATTTCAGCGTGTATTTTGAAATAAGGTAGGTGAGCCAAAATTGGCCAGTGTTCCTGAAGTACCCCCCCCCCCCCCCAATGAGGTTTAATTTCATTTTTAATCACAATAAGGTGCTACTGCATTGTAAATCATGTATCTCAAGGGTATGTGACGAAATTTAAAGATATTATCTTGATTGACCGCCATTATATGCTGTGATTTCACTTTAGAGGAGTAGTCGTTCTAATTTCCAGGTAAAAAGATATTTTAATTTACAGGTGGTTAAGTTCTTAGAACTTTGAGCTGTGATATGTTTTCCGAGAATTTATTTCTTCTTCTTCCATATTAACTTCATTTTTAATAAATTTATCAAATTAAAAGTTTAATACTGTGCAAACGGCGACCATATGTTCTCAAGATGGCCCAAATGTTGGACACAAATTGAGAATATCAGAGATCTCACGAAAGAAGTCAAAAAATCCCTGAATAGAAGTCCTTAACTACTTTGCACAAAAAGTGGTTGGCAGTCTTTTCGTGTCAAAACATAAGATGAATGAGAAAAAAAAAATTCGAAAAGTAACAAAATAGCGTCTTAAGCACTTTTTAAAAGTGCTTTCAATATAAGGGCCAACTTTGGAATACTATGCGCGAAAGGTGGCCCACAAGTTACAATTTTGAAATCATATTATAAAAATATCTAAATTACATTTTATAAAGAAAATTGTACACTCCTGTTCAAAAGTTTATCAAGATTTGCAAACGATCATTTTTTTTTCAAATTAAAAACTTATCTCTCAATGAAATGTTTTCAAACATTGAGTATTTAAAGAACTGGGTCTTCCTCATGTTTTTCAGTGAAGATTGGTTTAAGACAACAATTAGGGGGACGATAACAAATTGAGCAAAATTAATAATGTTTGTGATCACCCTGTATCGTTAAGTAAACGAAATGAACTGTAACTTTAGGATATGTTAATCTAGATTCAGTTAAATCTGTGGATGAATTTGTGTGACGATAGCATTTTAAATAAGGGAGATATAAACATTTATTTAAAAAAAAAAATCAACATGTTTTTTATTTATAATATACAGAGTTTTTAACGAAAATTATTCTCATTTTCAGATAAGTTGGAAAAACACTTTTTAAACAGTATACTGCAATCGGAATACAAATATCTTAAAAAGCTCATGAAATATGAAATTTTGTTTTTGGAAAACGTGTTTACTGCGCATGTACTAAAGATGGAATATTTTTTATTACATAGGTTAAAAGCTAGATGTAATGGGCAACTTTTATGAAAAGAGCATTTGAATAGAATAAAAATTAAGAGAATTGTATAAAAAAGAACGAGCTAGATTTTAGCTATTTTCCAAGAGTTGAAATTTCTTAAGGGGTTTTTAGCATGGCGCGTAACTAGTTTGAAGATCCAATTATTTCAACCACTTTCTAAAGGTTGTTTTTTGGAAAAGACCCCTTATGATCTCACAAATCATAGTAAATAAACAAAAATATGTTAGAGTTACAAGCTTATAAGGGATTTTTCACAAAAAAGTACATAAATGCAGGAAGACCCAGTTCTTTAAATACCCAATGTTTGAAAGCATTTCATTGAGAGATAAGTTTTTAATTTGATAAAAAGTGATCGTTTGCAAATCTTGCTAAACTTTTGAACGGGAGTGTACTTGATATGGGTAAGAGCATTTTGCGGAAAAAAAAAAAAAAAAAGAAAAGAAAAAGAAAAAATCCAGCGACATACACCCAAACAGAAAATTATAAAAATTTCTCAAAGCTTAACTATGGCCACCTTTGACTAACCTACTTTAAGTTTCCGACAAATTTTAGATTTTCGGTTTTCGATGGAGTTGTACGTTTTGAGATTTCCTGAACTCAATTTGACCATTTTTAGAAATGTCTGTCTTTTTGATTCCGAACACTGTACTTCATGAACCAATGGTCTTAATTCAACTGAACTTGATATTTCGTTAAACCTTGAACTGAATTATTGTTGATTAACTTTTGAGCTAAATCACCCAACAGGGGTGCTTCCACGTTTTGATTTCCTCTCATCTCAACATCTACAGTGTACCGAACTCAGAGATATATATTTAGTAAAATTCTGCGGATTCAGTATGAGTGCATATCGACCTTCAAGTAGCACTGTTAAGTTGCAATTTAATCCCATTTTGGGAAAGCCTATAAATTCTATAGTGTATAAATGTACGAAACTTGGTATGCGAGATCCTTATTAGGTAAAACTATGCAGATTCCCACTGAATGCAAGTTGGATGACAGGTGGCACAGCTATTCAGCAATATTTTCCGTTTATGGGAAAGCTATATCTCAGCTTCTGTGCAATATAAATGTACAAACCATAATACGTGAGTACATATAATCAAAAATTATCCTTATTGAATTTTGGTGTATTTAGGCCGAAGGGGAGCGCTGCTAATATTTTATGTACTTTCTGATTGCATATGTAAAATATAATTATGAGAAAATGCATTGATTATTATTTTTTTTTATGCTAACCGTTGAGTGGTGATACTAAATAAAATTATGCAGAAAAAAGTACTGGATTCGTGAAAAGTTTAGCCTCAGTTTTCGATGAGTTTACACGCTTTGAGATACCTTAAACATGATTTGCTCGTCTTTAGAAAACGACTATTTGACTCTGTGTGTGTGATGTGTATCTCGTTTTGTATCTCGTAAACTAATGAACAGAATTTAAGTACGATTGATAATTAGATAGACCTTAATTTAAATTGGTGTTGACTAGTATTTGGATTATATCTCCCAATAGACGGCGCTTCTATGCTGTGATTCATCTCATTGATGTCGATGATTTATCTCAACTTCTGTATTGCATAAACGCGTCAAAACAAACATGTGTATGACGTGGATATTTAAAATTATGCTGTCATAATTTGGGTGCACATCGGCCGACAAGTCGTGCTGCTGATCTGCAATTTAATCCCGTTTATGAGAAGGCAATTATTTTCCTTTCCATTCCAAAAAGTGGTCACGTTTCAACCATTGGGTGATACTAGTATATATTATCATCCAAATCATTAAAATGAGATTTTTAAATATTTATTTTTTTCATTTACAAAATTTATATGGATACTCATTTTTCTATTGATTAAAATATATTAAAAAATAAATAAATAAAATAGAAAAATTAAATTAAAACTCTCATAAATCAAATCCTTTTTTAACTTGCGTATATTTTAACAGTGTAAACTTTCGATCTACCACTCATTCACTCAAATTTCTACCATCTAATGGCTGTTTTTTCTTAGAATAAAAAATTTGTAGTCGAGAGTATAGTGATGCTCCATTATACAAATTATTACGTCTATGCTACATTGTACAAATTACTATTGACAGGTTTAACAACTTTCTACTTTAGGTATTTTTCAATGTAAAAGAACACATGTATAAAATGGTAAAATGCATAAAAAATTAAAGTATTTTTAAATACCTTCTTGGCATCATAAGAAAATAATTTTTGTATTTTGCGCATCTAGTTAATCGTACTTTTCGAATGATTCCATTTTCAACCCTCTACTCCCATAATTAATATATTGAAAGTATACCACAACTTTCATGCTTGCCTATATTAATATATGTAGATATCTTCTAAATATATAAGAAGAAAGTATAAGATTTGGAAAAACTTTTGATTTCCGGTTTTTTATGAATTTACACGTTTTGAGATTTCTTTGAATTTCAATTAACTGAAAGTGACTACTTATTTTTAAAAAGGTGGATATATTACTAGCTTCTGCATGCAAAGAAGAAAGTAGAAGATACGGAAAAAGTTTCTATTTCCCGTATTCGATGAATTTAAACTTTTTGAGATTTCCTTGCATTTCAATTAACTGAAATTGACTACTTATTTTTTTAAAGGTGGATTTATTATTCTATCCTGTGCATACATAAGAAGAAAGTATAAGATTCAGAAAAATTTTGTATTTTCAGTTTACGATGAAGTTACACGTTTTGAGATTTCCCGAGCTCAGTTCGCTCATTTTTAGAAAATATCTGTATTTTTGAGTTCTAACACTGTACTTTATGAACCAATGGAGTTAATTTAATTGAACTTGATATTTAGCTGGACTTTGGTTTGATATGGTGCCAATTAGCTTTTGAGCTATATCACCCAACATGTGGCGCTTCCATGCGATTTCCTCTCATTTCAGGAATGGCTCGACATATACAGTGTACCAAACTTAGAGAAATATATTAAGTAAAATTCTGCTGATTCAGTTTGAGTGCATATCTACAAACAATTGCCGCAGCTGTGTTGCAATTTAATTCCGTTTAGGAGAAGGCAATAACTTTGCTTTTCCTTGCTCTGCAAAAAAGTGGTCGAGTTTCGACCACTGGATGATACTACATTTATATTATCATTCTATTATACTTGTTATGTAGTAATCACATATATTTTTAAGTTTGGTATATTAATTTTAATTGAAATACATTTTAAAATTTTATAAAGTTAATTGTGCATCTTTAACAACCACTGAATTAACTTTCTTAATCAATAAAATAGAAAAGAAAAAGTTTATCAGACTACAGGCAAAATTTTATTTTTATTTTTTTTTTCTAAAATGTACCACATGACTTCTTGCATTCTTACTTTTTCCAACTCAAAATATTGGGTAGTCCGAAAAGTTCATGCCGAATTTGAAGGAAAATTAAAACGCAACATATTTAAATGCTCGTGGATACTGGATTTTGATATTTTAAACATTTTTTCTAATTCACGTGTGGGTTATTTTCGATAAGTGTTTTAATCTGATCTTCATCTGTGGCGGAGGGCCTATCCAGGCGTTCTTGATATTGAAGGTTGAAATCACCAGCTTTAAACCTAGCAAACCACTTCCGTACAGTTCTTTCAGTTATAGCACCTTCGTCACGAAAATATATCGTTTGCCGCTTTCCAGTAAAATAAAAGTATTAAATGCCTATAATGCACTTTGTTTGCTTCCATATACAAAGGCGTATGAAACTAACAACAATTAACGTATCATAACCAATTTTTTTTCTAAATATTCCTGAAGTACCGACTTTTAGAATATGTGCGAATGTCATTTGTGTTCAAGGGGGCCGTGGGACGCGCTCCCTCAGGTAGTGGTCCTACATGCGGCAGCCGCCTCACCTCCAAGATGGGTGCCCCTGGATAGCCGCTTCGGCGGTGAACTAACGAGGTGGCGAAGCCGAACTTGGCGGGTGGACATGTAGTCCTCCGCGTCCACTGTGCTCTATGCCTTTGTGGCCTGGAGGCTAAAACCACTCGTCGCTCGTAAAGTAATAGGTGATGTGTTATGTTGCGGGCTGTGATGGTGGCACTAGGCGCCAGGATGGTCCTACTTGTAATAGTCACCTACTCTTCACCGCTGGCCTTGTTCTTCTAATAGGCTCAAGGGAGTTCTAGCACCCGGCCTAGCACACCCACCGGAGAGCAGCTAGTTTGCTTACGATTTTGTGGGTCTTTCCTTCCCGCGGGTTCCTCCGGGCCCGTGCCCCTGTCCTCGGGGTCGCTGGAGAGCTAGATATGTCGTCCGTGAGGCGGGTCACCTACGGTATCCAAGCTCTAAGCCAAAAGGCGAGTTGCCCGCTTTCGCTGTTTTCTGCCATTTGTGTTCAATCATTTTGATATATTCAGATCTGTCCTTATGCCACCTAACGAAAATCGGCACGGATATTCTGGACAACCCAATATAATCTTTGCAACTTACTTTTAATCACACAATAAAAAATATCCTTGTGAAGAATTAAAAATTATTTTTCTCCTGAATAAATCTAACGTGGTTTTGCATTCACATGGATAATTTTCGGCGAAAATGTATGGTTAATGTAATGACAGTCCTTTTCAAAATATCCAAAAGTTATTAACTAGGTAAATGACAACCGTATCTTGCAACCTTCTCATTATCTTGAAACCTTTTAATTGGTTAAAAATTTTTCATTATTCTCTTCTGATCGGTCATACGATGAAGATACTAAAAATGTGAGTATGAAAAATATCCGATATGCGGCTACTTCCCTTCCTTTATTCTGCATTTTCAATAAAATATTTTAATCTATTCTTTGATGAGTAATCTGACATTATTATAATTTTTTAAATATTGGCTCTGGAGTACGAATCACTGGGTATTATAGACTGTGGAGGAATTTTATATTTTTAATCTAAAGGCAAATCTACAACGCAACGGAAATTTCAAACTGCAAAAATTAAAGTAGTTATTTTTGACAATATCTTATACAGTACGTTGCATGAATATAAACGCACCTTTTCCAATAACCAGAAATAGAATTTTTAAAATTTTATAAGAAGGAATTTGACTTACAGTTATTGCATATGATTAACAACTGAATAAGGTACTTTGAGCACGTATGTTTAGGCTCATGCAAGCTTATGTAAATGAGTGTTTAATATTTTCTTATTTTTCACTGTTTTTCGTTTGTTGCGCGAAATTAAACGCACTCTGTATTTTGCGTTAAAAATTTAACAGAGCCACCGGAATTAAATTGAAACACATATAGTAGTGTTGCTAAAGTTCTCTAAAAAAAGTTTTAATGCTTGAGTGCAAATTTTACGGAGTTTGTTCAGGATGGCAAGAGGGAAAACTTTGACAGTAGACGAGAGGATAAAAATCGACTTTATGAGTGGTAAAGGCTTTAGCAATCGTGAAATTGGGTGCCGAATCGGAAGAAGTGAGAGTGTTGGGGGAAAATATATAAAGAAAGGAGCAAATTACGGGAAAAAAGCGTATAAGAAGCGAACAGGAAAGCTCACCAATTACGACAAACGTCGAATATGCAACACTACAAAGAATAATAATATTTCCTGTGCGAAGATAAAGGCTCAATACAAGCTGGGTGCTCATCGGACAACCATATGGAGAACTATCAAATCTGCAACATTCATTAAATTTAAGAAAATGAAGGCGAAACCACCCCTCACTCAAAAGCACAAAGATTGCGGTTGGAATGGGCAAGAAAATGGATTCTAGATCGACTAAATTGGTAAAAAGTCATCTTCTCAAATGAAAAAATGTTTAATCTCGATGGCCTGGATGGATTTCATAGCTACTGACACGATTTGAGAACCGAAGAAATGCACTGTTCAAAACGTCACTCTGGAGGTGGGTCTGTCATGGTGTGGGCAGCCATAGGTTTTAAAGGGATTTTCGAATTATAGTTCGTGGAGAACACTATGAACTCTGTAGATTATGTCCAGATGCTCACAAGGAACCTCCGCCTTCAAGCAGTCAAGAAAGCTGGAAGAAATTACATTTTTTAACAAGATTGTGCATCTGTACATACAGCACATATCGTAAAAAAAATGGTTCCGTGACAATAAAATTAAAGTGCTGCATTGGCCCTCAAAAAGCCCCGATTTAAACATAATGGAGAACGTATGGGGTATTCTGGGTCACCGTGTTTACGTAAACGGAAAGCAGTTTAACACGAAAGATGAACTAAAATCGGCCATTCTATTAGCTTGGAAGACAATCAGCTTGGATGACCTCATGCCACTTTATCAGTTAATGCCAAGGCGTTTATTGGCTGTTCTAGAAGCCCATGGTGGCTTTACAAAGTATTAGATACAGTATTTGTTACTCAGTTATTTATTTTTTACATGTGCGTTTAAATTCATGCAACACGTATTTTTGTCATAAATTCAATAAAATTATTTTCTAAAAATCATATTGGTCTTTCATTGTTTTGACTCGTATTTTCATTTCTTGAATCATACACATACAGTTTGCACCAAGTGTCACCTATTCATATTTTTTTATTACACTTCCATACCATTCTAATTCTTATAGCTAAGGTGCGTTTATATTCATGCAACGCACTGTAGATAACTTCATTATAAGACAATTGTAACATTGCTATTACTTCCATTTCCCGACTACCGAAGGTAATAGAAGTATTGTATTCGGTTCAAAAATTTGATATCGAGTTTTTCCCTGATTAACATGTTTTAAGGTCTCATGAGTCCAAAAAAGGGGGGTTTTGGCAATTGGTCAGTGTGAGTATGCATGTATATATAATTGGTATGTATGTATGCATGTGGGGAATCTTCTGGCTATCATATCTCCGAAACTAATAAAGATAGAACGATGAAACTTCAGAATTGAGACAGGTCTGGTGTACAGATGAATTTTCCAAAATTTGGTGAAAGTTGGAAAACCGGAAGTGGGAGATCGGAGACCGTAAGTCCATATCTCAAAAACTGCTCCAACGATTTTCTTCAATGTTGCTATATAAAACTCGATTAGATGTGCTTTCAAATGATATAGTTAATTAGTACAGGAAAATTGATAGGCAACCTATATAAATAGATCAATTTCAGATCTTGGAAGTGCGTTCTTTAAAAACGGCTGTAGGGATTTTTTTTCAAACTTGCCATATTAATCTCTTTTAAATATTTTTTGTATATAATTATTGTTTTCTGGTCAATAATTGAGAATACAAATTTTTGGTAAAAGTTGGTATCTCAAAAACAGCTTTAACGATTTTCTTGAAAATTGTTACATAAACCCATTTCAGATATCCTTTCTCATAAATCATGAAGTTATTACAAAAAATAAATAAATAAATAAATAAAATAAATAAATAAATAAATAAATCCTACTTAGGTAGGTCAGTTTTAGATCTCAGAAATTAATATTTCAAAAAATAACTGTACCTTTTTTTTTTTCTTCTTATTTTTAACTCGCTATGTAAACTTTGTTTTATATGTCTTTACACGTTTATTAAGTTTCTGCTAGCAAAAATATTTTAGATTTCTACTTCGTTAGGACAATTTTATCTGTTTTGATCATATTATCTTTTCTCATTACATCTCCAAAAAATGCCTATAATACGTGCAATGGTGGGTAGTGGCAATCGTGTGGTTGTTTCACATCATTTTTTTTTTTTTTTTAATTTTTTTTAATTTTTTTTTTTTAAGGTAGAGTATCTATTTTAATAAAATATTCATAGCTGTTACACTTTATATACAAATTATATTTTGTTTCTGAGGTTGATATTTCCATGGAATGACCCTATAGCTATATTTATCCCAAATTAAAAAAAACATTTACATTTTCAAACATAAGTTAAAATTGTTAAAATAATTGTTGTTGGGAAAACAATTAACACTTTTTAATTATTTCAACGGTTACATGTTACAATTTTCAAGCTGTTTTCATAAAATAACTCAATTTTATCCGATAACTAAAATATATTGCGAAATAAATAATACCAGTTTTAAACTAATGACAAATTAAAAACCGGCTGCTTTTAAAAATAGTGGAAACAAAACTCTCAAATAGCTATCGAATATATCAAAGATGAAATATTTTCGTTTAATGGATAGTTAAGAAATGATTTACTACATTTCTAAAACATATAAAATGTACTTTTTGAAAATTGAATTTGAATAGCTGGTGATAAATGTCAGTAAAAATTGCCAAACCATTTTATGAATGGATAGGAATATTTTAAATTTATGTTAATGGAAGTTTCTTATCATAAAATCATTAATTGTTTAAAAGAAAACTTTTTCAGCATTCTACCGTGTATAAATATCGTAAATGTTTATTTATGAACTTAAACCAGTAGCCAAAACCGTTTCGTTTCAGCTATATATCTCCATGAGTTTTAAAGATAATATGCAATAGAAGTTTATTTACACGTCTAAATTCAAACATAATGACTATTCTTAATAAAAATTCAAATTGTTCTGTAAAATGTTTTCCTAATTCTTGATATTCAAAATGTTATTAAGACAAACATTAGTTTGTGATAAAGAAAAGTTTGTGATAAGTAAAGTTAAGAACTTTAAATGCACAGAAATTTTTATAAACAATTCATTTAATATTTTGAAAGATGTAATGTATCATCTTAAGATTCTTATCATGGCTTATAAAGAGGCAAAATAATACTGTTATAGTATTCTTTTCGTACTGTTATAGTATACTATAACAGTATACTTTTCGTATACTATTTCGTATACTTTTATAGTATTCTTCTAATCTATACGCCTATAGATTACGCCATTTTCTATAGATTACGCCTATTTGCATTCATGAAAGCGAGAAAAGGGTATTGTAATCATGAAAAAATTCGACTATGAGATTTCGGTGTACCACTATGTTTTGAGGTTTCCTAAGTTCATTTTTGTTATTTTTGCGGTTATGTATGCATGTGATGTATGTGTGCATGTGTCTGAGTGAACACCTAAACGCTTTGATCTATTGAGCTGAAAGTTGGTAGGTATGTTTGAAATCACGATTGCCCCAACTGTATAGATTTTGATGAGTTTAGCCCTTATAGTGTACTTACAGGGGCAAAAATAAAAATCCGTTATCTCCTTATGGTCTAAGTAAAGTTCCATGACGTCATGAAGTGGTATTTGTCAGGAGATAGGTGGCAACAGCCAAGGAAGAGAGAACGGAGTTGGATGGAACGAGAAGAATGACATGTTTTTAGATCGAGAAGAATAATTTTATTTGTGTTCTAAATGTTTATCTATGTTTTGTTCAGTTTTAGTAGTGTCTTATTAAATGATTCGTCTTCAAGTACGATGTGTTTTATTTCAAAGCCATGACTGAATTCATTTAAATTCAAGTGATGGTGCCTCCAATCAAGCAGAGACCAGGATCGAATTTTACTGGCGCAGCCTTTTACTAGGATTGAAAAAGATACCTAGAAAATGGGGAAGGTAAGAGCTTTCTTGTATATGCCCAAATATTTTAAGTGTACATTTAAAAAAAATGTTTTTTTTTATAACATAAAATGAAAATAGAACGTCAGTTCTAATATTTTTGAATATGTTCGATATGAAGCACGCCAGTGAAAAATAAATACTCGATAAGAAGCACGCCAGTGCAAAATAAATATTCGATATGAAGCACGCCAGTGCTAATTCTGTGTTAAAAAAAAAAAATAATAATAATAAATTTTGTTGGTATTATAACGTAAAATTATATACATAATAGAACGCCAGTTCTAAGTTTTTGTTCTCAAATACATTCGAACAAAGTTCACGCCAGTGAATGTTAATTTTAATACTGTGTGAATGTATTAAGCGCATTATGTTTTACGCTGGTAAATAACAGCATACGATGTCACGCCAGTGATTGTTTAATTTTAATACAGCGTATATGTAATAATTACATTTATTTACGGCAGTGAATAAAGGTTTAATATTTCACGCCAGTGAATATTAATTTTCATACAATGTGATTTTTTTTTTATTTACTTCAAAAAATATAGAGTTGTTTATCTGTTAAATATCTACAACAGTAGATCTTGATATTTTCGCCCTCAGTTTGATATATATACATATCTATATATTTGTTTGTTTGCTCTCCGAAGTAAGAGTTAAAAGTATATTGTTTGATGAAATAAATTAGAGTAAATATCGTATTTTGTTCCTGAAATTGGAAAATCTATTTTTTTAGAATATTTATATTTTAATAAATGTACCTAATATGAAATATATATGAGAGTTGATTCAATTTAGTTATTAAGTACTGAAATTACACAAATAGTGTTTTGTTTATTTCATTTAATAACGAGCCATAATAAATTAGTTTGTTTTCGAACGAAATAGCTAATTCTGACGAAAATCGTCTGCGTTATTATTATTATTATTTTTTTGTTCCATTTCATTATTTTATAGAAAGAGTAATTTTTTTTTCTTTTCTGTGTTTATGCTTATGACCATAGATATAGTAATAAGACATAGATTGATCAGCGAGGCCGAAGAAGTGATGCCTATTTTTTTCGGGAAAGGACGGCCATTTTACTCTCTTGTGGATGTCTTTCCCCGACTGAATATACACAGGAATACACACAGATAATTTAGCAAATAAAATTTATGAATAATTTATGTACTAAAGATGAATGAAAAAACTCCAGATACTCATTTTTCTTTCTCTCTTTTCTTCTTCTTTTCTTTTTCTTTTCTTCTTCTTCCTTTCTTTTTTTTTTTTTTTTTTTTTTTGTATGGAATAACGACATTTAAAGAAATTTATCGTTTCTGTCTACTATTTCTGTCTGGTTAGAAGTTTTTATGGTCGAAAAAACTATTGGACTTATCCTCATCTTTTGAGATATTATAGTTAACCCTTTAATTGCCAATCGCAATGCAGTCGGACACTTTTGTTACCGACTGTATAGAGTAGAAATTTATGTTTACTCGGAAATGGTTATAAAGATATTAATAAAAGTTTCGGATAAGTGCTTTTTAGAGACCTAAAACAATTGGAACATCCTTAGCATCAAGAAAATTAGTGTTAACCCTTTAACTGCCAATCGCAACATGTAGTAGAAATTGAGTTTAATCAGAAATGGATATAACGATTTTGTTTAAAGTTTGGCGTTAAGTGTCTTTTTTTTTTTTTTTTTTTTTTTTTTTAAGAACTAAAACGTTTGGACATATCCTCATCTTCAGGAAAATTGGCGTTAACCCTTTAACGGCCAGTCGCAACATATAATAGAAATTAGGTTTACTCGGAAATGGATGTACCGATTTTAATAAAAGTTTGAGATTAAGTGTTCTTTAGAGAGATAAAGCGATTGGACATATCCTCATCTTCAGTGTGGATATTTTAGAAAGAACACGTCAATATTTCTAAAACGAATGGTTGAACCATACATCTGTATTAATTTAAAACGAAGCTACCGATTTCTTTTATTTTTAATGTTATATATAATGTATATATAGTATAGACATATATATATATATATATATATATATATATATATACAGTCGAACCTCGTTAACGTGAATTACTTTTAACATGAACTGTTACCACAATCCCCGTCAAAATGAAGATTACTTTAGTTATATGACGATCAGTTACTGATAGCATGAACTACTGATAAGATGAACAGATTTTTGATCCCCCTTGAGATTCACGTTAACAAGATTCGACTGTATATCTTTTCATGTCTGCACAAAAATGATTTTTTTCAGCATTTATTATTATACTACTTTAAGAAAAAAATCGTCTGATTCATCATGGAAAATATCTTTAATAAATTATAACTTAATAAATAATTTGTATTGAATAAATTTGTATAGGATTAAATAGAGAAGAAAGTCTTGTGGTAATACTAGTTATAATATATTAAAACAAGCGGGTTTTACCTCTGCCACTGCTAACTACATTTAAAAGAATTTTGAAAATTCGAAATTACTTACTAATATAAAAACTTAAAAAATATTAAAATTTTAAAAAAAGTATTCCATTAAAAATCAAAACAGTATTTAAACCATAATAATAACAAAGCAACTGATTATAAAGAATCGTATTTTTCATAAATTAGTTAAATTTAACTTACTCATGAAAACTTATTCCACTTCCTTTCATAAATTCATTTCTACAAATAAAAGCCGCGCAGTACTTCAGCATTTTCAATATATATCAGCCATGTCTTATTACTGTATCTATGATATCAACATTCTATTCCATTGTTGTTTTCGAGTTTCATACTCTCTCATCATGGCTGATGCCAAAAACTTTTTCGGCATCAAAAATCTTTGCACGTTAACATGGGGATGATAGATCTATGTATATTACTATAGCTATGCTTATGACACATGGTAATTATATAAAAAGTGTTAAAGATTACATTTTTTTTATTGTTTATTTTTTTACAAACGTTGAAGTAAGCTTATGATAGAAATGTTTGTTTATTCATTTCATATGAAATAAAAGTGTTGGTTTCAATAAAAAAAAAATAAAGATAAAAATAAGGATAAATATACGGATAAAGATAAGGATAAATAAGAAAATAATTTTATTTTATATTTCATTGCGTAAGGAAATGTAAATATGCACGACAGTGTGTTTTAAATTATTTCTAATGTGTGAAAATATCATTCATGTATTTTTAAAGTCAATTTGATTCATAAGCTAAGTAAAGAAATTTATATAGATATCAATTGCTTTAGGTATAAATTATGGGTTTTGTGTATGGTATATAAATTTATTTCCATTAATATTTAACAAAGTGTTTTAATCAGCACCACCTTGAGGAATTTTTGCTAAGTTTCTCATTCAGAAAATTTTAGGTGTATAAGATGGCATATTTGGGTCGCGCAAAGAAAGAGGATTTGAAATTGTTGGCTGTGGAGTTGAATCTTCAGGTCACGAATGAAATTACTGTAAGCGATTTACGCAAATTAATTACCAAAGATAAAGAATATGACGAAGAATTTACTAAGAATCAGCTCGAGATTATTATCGAAGATAGGAAGCTCCGTGAGAAACAAGATGCTGAAAAGCAATTCCAAGAGCTAGAGATTGAAAAATTACGTGAACAGCAAGAAAAACAAAAACTCGAATATGAATTTGAGTTAGAAAAAATCCGTTTGGAAGTTGAAAAGTTTAAAGTAGCACCGATTTCTGAAGCTAAGAGTAGTACGCAAGATTTAACAAAAATCGTTCCAAAATTCGAAATGAGAGATGGAGATATAGTGCTGTTCTTGACTTTGTTTGAGCGTCAAGCCAAGAGAATTAATCTAGATAAATGTAACTGGGTATCAGCTCTTTTAGCTCTTATGCCAAAAGAAATCACTCAATTAATAGCTCGTGAATCAGAAGAAAAATTTGACGATTATGATTATATCAAAGGTTTATTATTAAAACGATTTAAATTAGGCCCTGAACATTTCAGACTAAAATTTGTGAAGCATCAGCGAAACCCTACTCGATCTTGGCGAGACTTTGTTTTCGAAATAAAAAGCTACTTTGAGGAATGGCTTGAAGGAGTTGCAGTAAATTATTTTGAAGGATTGAAGGATCTTATGATTACGGATCAGTTAAGAAGACGCGTTCCAGGTGATATCCGAGAACATTTCGTCGATGACTGGGCTAAGTTACTTGTTCCGGGTATTTTAGCTGATAAGTTGGATGAGTACGAAAGTCTACGATTGAATACTAAGGAATTCGTTTTGGGTGATATGAAACATAGAACAACTAGCTATTACAAACCTGATTTTAAAGACTTTAGCCACAAACAAAAAGACGAACAGCCATCTCGGAAATTTAGGACATCATTTCCTCCAAGAACTGATCAAAATACAAGTTTTAAACATACTTGTTTTACGTGTGGATCTGTGGGGCATTTATCTAGAGTTTGTCCCAAGAATTCCAAGAAAACATCAACTCGTAACGCCGTAAGTAATGTGGTTTAAGCCAAAGACGTTAAGCCAAAGACAGCGAACGAAGTTGTAACTGCTAAGGTGTCAATTCCTGTGTCAACCTCTATGCCGATTAAAGATGGAATTGATGATTAGAAATACGTAAATATCAAATGTGGAGAAAAAGTTTTGAAGGCAATAGTGGATACTGGAGCACAAATTTCAGTCTTACGTGCAGATTTGGTCGATACCGACTTTGGAGAACGGGATGGAACAATCCAAATTATTTCGGCTTTCGTTGAAAAAGAAGTAGCTGCTCTAAAGATTTTTGACCTAAAGATAGATGATGGGAAACACGGCAATGTACCTGTAACTTGTGCAGTGTCGAAGAAACTTGTGAATGATATGCTAATTTGTTCAACTGCTTATGAAGTTTTAATGGAGAATGTAGAATTAAATGGATGTATGAATCATGTACTTGCAAAATTAAATGAGCGCATCGAAAAAGAAATAAAAAATGTTAAAGAAGTAAATGATATTGAACCAAATATTTCGAAGGAGAAACTTGACATTTCTAATAAACATGAAAGTATTGACAGTTTAGAAAACTTAGATGAGAGTATGCATAGCTTTGATTCGGATCAAGGAAGTAGAGCCGAACAGTCAATTTCTTCAGGTCTAGAAGATTCTCAAGATGCAAAAGAAACAAACTTAAAAGAAAACACAGTTTCTACTCAAGAAAATTCAGCTGAAAAAGCAAAACCGCAAGTAGAATATCAGCCAGATAATTCAAATAGTTTTCAAGAGTTAGATGACAGTTCGGAATCTAAAGGTTTAAATGAAAATGCAGATAATGAACAAAAACAAGAATTGTCTTTGGCTAAAAACGAAACAAATTCAGATTCAAAAACTGATAAAGCAAATGAAAATTTTCCAAATACTGCTGATGTTTTACAAGAAAATAAATTTGAACTAGATAAAAAAATTGTTACTCAACCTCCGAGTTCAGTTGATGCATCTCCACATTCCAAAGAAACAAATAATGAAGTTAATGGTTCTGATGATAAAGTATAAATTCAACCGATGCTCTACATAATCCTTCTGTTGTTAACTTACATTCAGAAGATCCTGCTCTTAAAGCTAATGGTGCACACGATTTACTTAATTCAGTATCTGAAAATGATCAGTATTATATCTTTCCTGGACGTAAATATGTTAGAAATTCCAAGCTAGGTGAAAGCATACGTCAGTTTGTTAAAGATAAAACTTTTGGATTTGTATCATACACTTTTGGAATAACAACACCTGATTCATCTATTCAGAAAGACAAATTGCTGAATGAACTCAATAAACTCGATGCTCACATTATTTGTATTCAGCAAGTTTCAAAATCTTATTTTTGTGGAGTTCTGGAACCAAGTCTTGATGCTCTTGGGTTTAAAGGTACATTCAGCCAACCAGAAGAGAGTGAAAAAGGAATGGCTATTTTTTACAAAAGCTCTTTGTTTAGATTAAGTGGGCAGTCTGAAGCACCCTTAAAACACCTTATTGAAAAATAACTTGAAGCTTCTCCTCGAAATGCAGAAGATCGATTCTAAGATTCTAAGATTCTAAGACGGAAGGTGGCCGCTCACCACTATGCAGCGGTTTTGAGGGATTTTAACCTTTAGAGAGGGGCTCCGATGGCACTGTGGTGATTCAAGAGAGCCCGTGTCTAAAGGTTAAACCTCCTTCGATGCAGAAGATCGATTGGCTGTAAAATCATATGTGAAGAAATGTGGTCATGTTCTTTTCACACATTTTGCTATTGTTATTGGTATGCACTCCTTGACTGTGGCAAATGTTCAGGTTCCTCCTACAGATATTGGTGTTCATGCATTGCAGGTCTCCTGTTTAGTTCGAGAAGTTGTTAGAATAAATGGTGGAACTAGCCGACCCGTTTTATTAGGTGGCGAATTCAATATGTTGGAATCTGAAGCACCATACCAATTACTTAGAGATGGATATCTTAGTAATGAAGATTCTGAATCAGATGAAAAAAGCAAGACCAAAGGAAAAACAAAGGTAGCTAAATCTCCAGCTAAAGGAGCAAAAGATAAGTCAAAAGGAAGCAGAGGTCGTCGGGGAAGGCCATCAAGAAAACAACAATCTAGTGATGAAGATGAGCCAATTGCATTATCCGATGAAAGTGTAGAAATTGAATCAGAAACTATTGGCAAAAAATCAGAATCTTCTAAAGAAACTACTAGTAGGAGAGGTAGAAAATCTAAAATAGACAATGAAACAAAATCAGAATATAAACCTAAATCATCACGCAGAAGGGCTAGAGCATCTGTTGTCAAAGATGATGAACCACCTAAAAAAAGACCTTCTCGATCTGTGCAGGCCAAAAAATATACTGAAGACGATGATGATGATGATATTGAGGAAATACATGATTCTAAAGCTGATGAAGATGCAAAACCTCAAGATACTGGTCGCAAGAGAAAGCGTGGAACTATTGAAAGTAATAAGCGGCTAAAGGGAGAAGAAAGTGCTGAAACAAAAGAAAAAGAGGAACACATCGAAAATATTGCAGATGAAGATGATGAATCCAAAATATTTCCTTAAAATATTTCTAATAATATTTCAGTTGTATCTATTTATTCAAATTTAATTTACCTCGTGATATCTTATATAATTCATGTGCATATTATAAGGGTTGTTTGTAAGATATTTAATGTTAGATCAATTATTTGTGTGTATTGCTGTTGTTGTTTATTGCTGAATATACTATGCATTTGATTTTTTTTTTCTTTGGGCATATGCAGAAGCTCTTCCTAAAGATTTTATGATATATGCATTTTTTTTTTTATAAACTCTTGATATAAACTTTTAGGATCTACATATATGAACATTTATTTTATAAACTTTTTCTAAAAAGAATTTTTGTGGTACCTACATGAACATTTTCTTAGAAACTCTTAGTGTTATCTGTTGGTGCTCTTCCTATATGAAAAACTTATATCAAAAACTATTCAGCATTATCATGAGTGTGAACATTTGTGTAGAAACTCTCTATATCATGAAACAGTATCTAAGTTTGGTAGCATCATAGTCACTCCTGTGACGTATGAGCTCAAAAAGGAGGGACGAGTAAAGTTCCATGACGTCATGAAGTGGTATTTGACAGGAGATAGGTGGCAACAGCCAAGGAAGAGAGAACGGAGTTGGATGGAACGAGAAGAATGACATATTTTTAGATCGAGAAGAATAATTTTATTTGTGTTCTAAATGTTTATCTATGTTTTCTGCAGTTTTAGTAGTGTCTTATTAAATGTTTCGTCTTCAAGTACGATGTGTTTTATTTCAAAGCCATGACTGAATTCATTTAAATTCAAGTGATGGTGTCTCCAATCAAGCAGAGACCAGGATCGAATTTTATTGTCTACTAACTTAAATTATTTAAAGTATGATAATGTCTAAATGCCTTATTCTATTAAGCTGCAAGTTCATAGGTACATTACAAGTTACCACCACAAGAACTTTATTAATCTTGCTGAGTGTACAAACTATGGTTCTTTTACAAAGAAAAATTCTTTATAATTATAGCCAATGAAATTAAATTATTAAAATGCTGTGTTGCCCAAACGCCTCATCCGATTGAGCTATAAATTAGTAGGTTTGTTAAAGGTCACCTTCGCATTTTTTATTTTGATTGTAATGAGCACAGGGCTTATAGTTCTTTTACAGGGTACCAAAAAATCTCTTCATCATTAGGGCTAATCAATTAAAATTATTTGAAGTGGATAGGGTCTTAAGTATACAGTCGATAAAATATAAATTAGTAAACATGTTGCAAATCATTACCGCAAGAAACATACATATTTACATGAGTGTAATATTGCAGTTTCTTTTCACCGGTATATACCATAGAATTTTTATACATTGCGGTCTATTAACTCAAACTATTTAAAATTCGATTTAGTATTATTAAATTGTTTAGATCATAAAAACAGATAATTGATATTGCGAGCTTACAAAATGCAGCTCTCTTTTACATGAAAGCACAAAATAATTTGCATACATTATAACCCAATAAAAGACATATAACTTGGAAAGAAACATTCTATTATGATTTTTCGATTTTTTTAACTACTTCTCTCATTTAAATTTGTTTAAATAATCCGTTAATTACTAAATATTCAGAATGTTGAATCGAGTTACTCAAAACATTTAAAAATTATATTATACATATTGCTATAGATGTTTACACTTCTATCGTGCAGCTTTAAGCAAAAACTTAAAAATATATTATTATTGTTATATTTATTTATGTATATTCAAAATGCTGTGTTTTTTCCAGATAGTTATGAAATTATTTTAAATATTTTATTAAATTTATATCATTCACCATAATCCGTTATTAATATTTACTTCTTCTATCACAAGTGATTATGTATTATAAAAATACTGAAAGAAGAACAAGAATTGTCTTAATAATTTTCTAGTCATTAACATACACGCAAAAAAATAAAAAATAAAATAAAATAAATAAATAAAATAAATGAATGAATAAATAAATAAAAATGAAAACAGAGAGAAAGAAAGGAAGAGAGATTTCTTCACGGAAAAGCATTTTAATTTTTGAAATTTCGTCCATGGGATTAATTTTAGAATTATTTTTTAATTAATGATTAAAAAAATTGAAATATTAATACCATTTCTAAAAGAATAGAAACTTTTTGTGTCTGAATATATTTTGAAAGTGTATTAAAAATAGTGTAAATCAGAAATAATATTTTTTCGAAGTACACAAAAATATAAAAATGGCTCACAAATATGCCTGAAATAAAGATTTTAATTTTTATAAATATTTTTTATTGATATCAATGTTATTAATTATTTTTAGGTGCTTATTTTAAGTTTATTTATTTATTTATTTATTTTTTAAGATTTATTAATAAAAGAAATTTCATATCTATTTGCATGCTTATTTCACGAAATATTTTTCGAGATTATTTTGACCTTTAGTAATTTTTAACAAGTATCTAAAATTTACTTTACTTTTTTAATTTTAGTAAGTATCTGCTATGCTGCGGTTTTTTTTTTTTTTTGTTTACCAGAAGGCTATATCTCAGCACTGTGTCATATTTCATAAATGCCTTAAACTTGATATTAATGGCTGTTGCGAAAAACACAGAATATGACGTTGCTACTCAAAATTGTTCTTCAAATAAAGAAATATTATTATATTTCTATTTCTATTGTGTTTATGTGCACCAAACTTATTATGTGATGTGTTCTATTTTTACTATGTTAATTCAATTATTCGGCATTTTTTCCTAATCTCTGGAAGACTGTATCGCTGCCTTTACTGTATTGCAGATTCTACTGGTGTAAGTGCTGCATATATTAATAATAATAATAATAACTACGATAATTTAATTGTGGCACAATATTCCCTTTTTACCGGAAGACGATATCGCAGCTTTTATAATACACGAGTGAATGAAACTTGATATGTAAGATGGTTATATTGAAAAACTCAAACTATGATGCTACTGTGTTACATTTTTCTTTCGTTACAAGAAAGCTGTTATATTTCAGTTTCTACTGTGTATAAGTGCACCAAATTTAATATGCATTTCTTTTATAATAAGAAAAAAACTTTGGTAATGGAATTATGTTTCATATTTCCCTTTTTACCGGAGGCTATATATCAGGTTTTAATATATGTAAATGCATTAAACGTAATATGTAAGATGACTTTTGCTAAAATCTCAAAATGTAACATTGCTAATCTGCATATTGTGTGTGTAAATGCAGCAAACTTTATATATTTTACTTTTTATGAAAAATTGTGCTAAATAAATCTGACCGCATTCCGATCATGAAATAAAGTGGTTATGCAGATGCAGACTATTTTATGTTTTATACAGATTTTTAGGAAAACATAAGTATGATATACAAGAAATTATAGCAACGCTATAATAACTTAGTCCATTGTGATTTCCACAGCGATTAATTTTAGAAAAATATTTTTCTCCCCCCCTCCCCCCTCCCCACACACACTATTTTTTTTTTCCAGCAGATTGCACTAAAAGAAAATAATTATATTTAATGAAAAAAAAAAAAAAAAAAACTATGAAAATATTATGTTTTCTATATCTGACGCATGTACAGTTTACTTTAATGTAGCGTCTGACATTTTCAGAAAACTGCAAACGTAAAGAAAAAGTTATCTATTAAAAGAGTTAATCTTTTATTTAATAATGAATATTCTGGGATAAATTATGTTTAATTAAATATGTTGAGATTTTATATAAATAATTTTGAGTCATACATATTTGAAGAAAAAAAAAAAAAAACTTAAGTAAGTTTAATAAAACCATTTTAGAAACAATTAAATCGATATTTTATATAAAGATTAAATAAATAAATAAATATAAGAGTTTGTAAAAAACTTCAATCATTAATATTTTCCAATTTAACGTAATATAGTTAAAATATTTAAATATATACAGTAAGAAATAATGTGCTATTTCTAACTTAAAGTCTTGTTCTATCAGCTAAAATTAGAACATAAATTTATTGTATATAAATATAACTCCTGCAGAATATATATATATATATTGCAATGTGGCTCTGAGTAACGTGTATGGGCTTACAAATATGAATAAAACATTTATCTCAACTATTGAGTAGAAAAATATGATGGATGATGCTAAGGAAAAATAATTAGTTAGTTGACATATTACAATGCTATATTTATCAATTTAAAAATGTATATTTTATAAAGAGTCGCGCAAAACTTAAAATTATTATTCTGACACTACTAATTTTCTTTTCAAATATATTAAATATATATATATTACAAGGTTCGCAATTTCGCCTATCGGATTTTGATGTATGAACTCCTTTTTGCATTTCTCGAACAGGAATTTAACTATATTTTAAAGTCAGTGTCTATGTGTCAGTCAGTGTGTTAACTATTATAGACGTTATTACTCTGTTGTATTTGCACGGAATTCTACGAAATGCCTTGTATGTTGAAAATAAAATATACAACACGTGACTGTAGACATACTATTATTTCGTGTATGGAATTTCATTATTAATGTGTAAGATCAGACATAAGGTGTGGCTGTTAGATTTCAAGTATCGTGCAGAACAATTGGCGTTGCACTGCGTACTTTTTAAGAAAGGAGTTATAATTTCATTGTGACATTAATCATATTGAATTTAATATGTAAAGTACTATTTTCTAAAAATTTTGCTCGATTTAATTATGGAATACAAATGTTGCTGAAATGTAGTTCTGTACACAATGAGCAATTCAGTTATATTTTTCCATCTTTGGAGAGAACAACTTAGCGCTTAATGTATAAGATGCACATCTTGGCATACATTCCTTACGCCAATAAATAAAAAGTTACAAAAAAAAAAAAAAAAACTATCTGTTTGAAGATATTGACTAAAACATTATATTTCTGAAGTGTGCACATTGCAAGTCTACCTATTAAGTTCAAAAAAATTTTGGAGTTTGGAAAGGTTTGATGTATACGATCGATTTCACGGTTAGATCCAGTGAATTAGGGAGAATTCTGGAAATTTGGACAAAAGACTGGAATAGTGATTTAGTTTATTGAAAGATAAGTATTCTTCAGGAAATGCATTACAAAATTTGTTTGAGGATTTTATGGTCTGTGAGGTTTTTAGAAAGCATTGAATTGGAACAGGTTTTGCAAAGATTAATTTGTGAAGGTATGCAAATTGATTTTTCAATTATTCTATTTAAGCAAAGACGAATTCAAAGTCATGGTTAACTGGAGATTGATGAAGGCATATATATATATATATATATATATATATATGTAGTGACAAGCCCTTCTTTCCCCCTAACCTTGCTTTCCCGCAACTGCTGAATCCAAAGCTACGTAGTTTAGTTTCTGTTTGCCGCATCCAGAATCCTAACCAGCTGATCATTGACGGAGTATCAGAATATCAGAGGAAATGTGCGCCTATGATGTAAGTGACGCCACTTCCTGAACACGCCGCTGCTAAGAGCGTTGGAGGATAGAAATTCAGATTCGACGGAGAGTTGACGAAGCTTGCATACTGGACGGATGTAATGCTTGTTTGTTTTTCATGTTTCGACGTATTTAGAAAGCGAAGACGTAAATAATTTATGTCACGAACAGTCGACGGACATTACCAAAGTAACATCCTGATTACCAGCGTTTTTCTGTATATATTGTAACATATTTTAACTTTCTTTATTAAATTTTAAGTAATTAGTAAATAATAGAATTAGCATTTAATTGTTCTTAAACGCCCACAATCGACTGGAGACCAAACATATATATATATATATATTTACGGACTACACAGCCATTCATTAAAATAAACACTCTTTGCTAAGCTTAAAACAATCAAATTTAAGTACTGGAAAGTAATATTTTCTTTAATTCTAATTCAAACAAATTTATTTATTTTTACATCTCTCACGTTTCTATTATATTGTTTTAAGTTTGTTTTAGCAGAAAAATGTCGACTCAGAAGGAAACCTAACCGTTGGTATAATTTCTGAAAATTGCAACTCATCTTAAAGTTTTCATGGTGACTGGTACATTATTTATTTATTTATTTATTTATTTTCAAATCTAATAACGAGTGATGTTTCAACAGCGACACCGATTACAATAGCTGGAAATTCAGAATAAATACCCCAAACGGATATGGCTCTTTCATTTCTTTCTTTTTCTTTTTTAATTAATTCTAATTTACAGTTCAGCAACTGTATTTTCATAAAGATTTACTCGGATTCTCCAAGATCTCACCTAAGCTTATTTTAATATTGATCTTTGGGCTCGTATCTGGAAAATCATGAAAAATAGGGAGCCGTTAATTTGATACGTGTTTTTGTAGTTTATGGGGTTCGTTTACGCAGTTTAGCTCATTCAAAATAAATAATTGAATGTATTTTACTCCATTTTACTCCATAGAAAAAATACTGCATTCGTCAAATTTCCGACTTCCAGATTACACATTTATACATTTTGAGATATTTTGAACATGATTTGACTAATTTTAGGAAACGTCTGTGAATGTGCATCTGTTTATTTGCTTGTATCTCTCTGTGTAGGATTAAAAATAATTTCTACCAACTAGATAATTAATGGTGAAGATTCAACTAAATAAAAATTTAATGAAAATTTTCATTAAGTTTTACCTTTGCATAAACCGATGCCTATGAAATTTGGTGCATATTGCTCAACAGGTGACACTGTCATCCTGTTTTAGCATAATTTTTAATATTGCAGCATAGGACAAAGTTTCATATAAATGCATACATTAAGGATTAATTTAAAGTAACAATTGAGAAATTAAAAATAAAAAAGTTTATAACAGTAAGAGTTAAACAGGATAAAGTTTTTGCATATACAGAAATATCGCTTGTCCCACCCAACCTCCTGGGCGAAGAATTCCCTCCCCACGAAAGTTTTGAAGTTTTAATCATGTATCTATAAAAATTTGTAACATTTTCTATTTTTTTTTGTTTATTAATTTTTAATTAATTTATAAGTGGTATGTAAAAAAAAAAAAAAAAAAAAAAAAAAAAAAAGGTGGGGCTAAAAATACTCTGGAATAAATTAAAATGTTGGCATCTATGCACACACACACAAGCAAGTAAACCAAACGCACAGACATTTTTTAAAAATGGCCTATTCGTGTTCTGGATCTCTCAAAGCATGTAAATCCATTGAAAACCAGAAGTCAGAAATTTTTACGTATCCAGTACTTTTTTCTATTGAATATAAGAAAAGTAATAAGTGTATAGAGACCACCACATGTCATTCTTCTATATATTTTTTTACACAAATTCACTCAGTAAAAATAACTTTTTAAAATTATTATTTGTTAAAATTATTTTCTCTGATGAATGCAGACGAATTTCATTCTACAGGAATATAACACTACATATCCAAAGAAGGTCAATTTTATCTTCTATATGACATATTAAAAAAAAAAAAAAAAATACTTTTTTTTGTGTGTGTATGTGTGTGAAAAATGAAAAAAATCGATAACTTTATTAAACTTTATCACACATCGATGGTTCGACCATTCGTTTTAATGGTATTGGCGAGTTTTTTCTGAATGATATCCATAATGAAAATTTGCCCAATGCTCCTACATATAATTTTTTTTTTTGATAGTTGACTACCATTACTATAAATAAGTCTTTTTAATTTCCTAATTATTCTTTAAAATTAATTCTCTTCATGCACATTTATACGATTTCCTATAACGCCTGTTAAAAATTTAGAAAAAGCGAGATGTCAACGCCATCTTTTGGACGATTTTCACCAAACGTTGACAGGCACTAATTCATTTTAAAGTACAATTGCTTATTAATTTGTACGAAATTCTGTGCAGTAGTTCCTGAGATATAGTTGCCACAAAATTTTATCACACGCACACTAACAGCCAGACATTTTCTAAAAATGATCAAATTGTGTTCTAGACTCCCAAAACGTTTAAATCTATCGAAAACTCGAGGTGGAAAATTTTTATACAACCAACATTTTGTTCTATTGAATATAGAATAAAGTAATTAATAAATAAATGCTATATATATCCTTAATGGAAAAAAAAAATAAAATTCCTTAAAGTAATTAACAAAATAACATTTTGTATGGTCATTTCTTAAACTAGTAAAGAAAATATTGTGGGATTTAATTTTGCTCCTTCAATAAAAGAGAGAAAATCGTACAACCTGTTTGTAACATTAATTAATATTAATTGCACCTCTCAAACAAAATGGTTTCATCAGATCAAGAACTCAATAAATTTCTTTCTCATGAGGCAAATTACTTTTGTAGAATAATTTAATTTTTTTAATACTACCTATTAAAATAAATAATTTTTATTTGTTGAAAAAAGTACTTTTTTATCGGAATTAATTCTTCATATTACATATTTTGAATTCTGGAAATATAAAATTATTTTTCTACATACTTATTTATTTTATTTTATTTTTTAAATACCTTTATTAAACAAGCAATATATTTTTTTAAAGAGTTTTAAGTTCTCATAACTTCTTTTTCTGAATGATGAGAAAATGAAATTCGACTAGCGCTATAAATTTATTGTTGATCTATAAATGTTAATGCACCGTAAAACTAAGTTGCTTGGACCGTAGTGGGTTACTTGAACCCAAAACGATAAAACGAATAAAGTTTCTCCGGAGGCTAGTTCATTGAAGTAATTTACGTAGTTCTTATCCTCTGTTGACAAACTACTACTTCCATTACTTCATTAAAACAGTGATAGAGACAATTTTTAATTGTTATGTGTCGTTTTAGGTAAAAGTAGCTTCTGGTGAAAGTAACCTGGGTAAAAGTAACCTGGCTTTACGGTGACTAAATTTTAAGTCGTTTTCAAAAAATACTAAATAAATAGTTTCTAAAAAAAAAAAAAATAGTTATATATTGGAGAAAATTTTTCTATAAATAAAGAGGTGCGAAATAAAGGCGGGGATAAAACTACTGCAGAATAAATTAAAATATTGGCATCTATGGTATGTGTGATAAAAATTTTCTGTCGACTGTATCTCAGAAACTACTACACAAAATTGTATACAAATTTATATGAAGATGTAACCTTCGCATAAATTAATGTTTATCAACTTTCGGTGCTAATCTCTCAACAGGTGGTGCTGCTATAGAACGATTTCCGCATGTTCAGGGAAGACTATATCTCAGTAACTACTGCACAAAATTGCATATAAATTTATATATAGATGAACATTGTCATAAATTAATGCCTATCAACTGTTAATCGCTCAAAAGGTAGCGCTGCTATTCAGTGATTTCAGCAATTTATGTGAAGGATATATCTCAGATTCTACTGCGTATAATCGAACAAAATTTTATTTACGAAAAGCCCATTATGAGATATTATGCTGATTAATTTTGGTGCATATCCGCGATATGTGGTGTTGCTATATTGCAATTTTCCTTCGAGAATGTTAAGGATTCACGGTAAAAGGATGCACGGTATGTTATCTGCATGGTAAAAATTCACTTCCGTTGGACGTTTAATGTAATACCTTCTTGAGATGAAAATTGTCAACATTCGCAATGGATAAAAAAAATAACAAATAATTTGTACGGCGTGAATTTGTGTAGGAAGATATAGAAGAAAGTTTGTGCTGGCTACAACATAGTATTTTTTAATTGTATTTTTAAAATAATTGATTTTTATAATTGATTTTTGCCAAAATATAAACAAAAAGATATTTATTCACTCAATTTTTTTCTCTTTATTTCTATATTTGTTGAATTCTGTAACAGAGAATTATTTGCTTATTTTCAATATCTGATTTCTAATATATAAAGCGCTAATTGTGTGCTTCCTTGAAAATTTTTTATTAAAAAAATAAGCAGAAAATTGATTTCTTTGTATTATAGCAAAAGGTGCTTCCATTAAATCGGAATCATATGGCATTTGTTTTACTTTAGTATTTCCTGAGTGTAGATAAATCTCAGGGAGTGCTCTATTTGATTACGGCTTTTTATGATCCTTTCTATCATTGTTATTCTGGTAATATTTTTTTTTTTCCTTTTTTTATTTGCAATAGTACGTCTAGGAATAATGTGTTGGTGGACTACTTATGTTACAGAATTCTCGGTCGCCTGTGACGCATTTGTGTTAATTATTTCAGTTTTAATTTTTATTTGTTATTTTCTAATTGTGTATTGTTCGCTTTCTTCAAACAAAATTACATGTGTTACGATATTTCTATTTCTTGACGCAGTGGTGATCGTTGTTTAGTGGAGATATCTGCAAGAGAAGTTGAAGAAGTCCAAATGCAGTCATCAGGAAGTCTTTATTTTGTGAAAAGTCTTTTAAAACAACATCAAGGATAATTATTCTTATACTCTTAAAATACACAGCGTTGGTCATTATAATACAAATTCAATAACCCTAGTGAAACGTTGAGATTGTCGCATAAGATGGGGGAGAGAGCGAAGTAATTACATGTTTACAATCCTATGATCTGGAGCAGTTCTGAGATCCCTACACCAGAACAGATCTGAGATGTCTGAAGAAAAAGAGCCAAATTTTAGAAAAACAGCCAAATTATAGTGCCAAATACTTTCATTGTTTATCGGATAAAACAATGTTAATTTTTGAATTTGTAATGACGGTTTATAATTGTAGTAACCCTTTAATCGCCAACATTTTGCCAAACTACCGTTAGACAAGAGAAAGAGACGGTTAAGAAATGCAGTCATCAATATTGCGCAATCTAAAATAAATTACATCCTGTGTTGAAATAATATAAATTCTGACAATGAGTTTCCTTGTTTTATGACTATTTTAGAACACTTTTTATTTTATAATTACGTTTAATGTCAGAATTTCCGTTAGATATTATTATTATTTTATTTTCTTTTTATCCCATAAAATAAATTACTTTTCTATTTAAAAGATAAACATTTTATTTATAATTTAGATATAAAACATATACAAATTAGATTTCTGAATGATGTGTGTTAATGTTTTATGTTAATAAATAGTGTAGGTCTTATGTATAATTAAAATTGTGCAATTTTTAATGACACTTAAAAAAAACAATTCTTTCTTCAAATGTCTGAAAACAAATTATGTGAATAAAATATCACACATGAAATTTAATTATTTTATATTGCGATAATGCATTATTTTATCATTAGATTTTGTTTTAAATAAAAACTCAATTAAAATTTAACCAAACATATGTGAACACCTTCACATATTTCTCCCCTTCGCCTAAAAAGAAAAAAAAATCGAAAGGTAATTAAAAAAAATCGCTCTCTCTCGCATCAAGACAAATACATACTACAAATTTCAAAATAACTTTCGATATAAAATCAATATTACTTTAAAAATACTTTTCATATTACAAAGTGGCTAATAATGTAAAATTAAACATCAAATATATGTAATACCAATAATTAATTAGAACTTGTTTGTACTGGACATAGTTATCTTTCATAAGAAGCAACAATGTATATTGAAATCATGACATTATAATTATAAAATAAGCAATGCAATGTAGTATTTATAATAATTCACAGCTGTATGACAATGCATTCTCAACAAATTTTTCTTGAAAATGTATGACAAATTGAAGGCAAGGAAAAAGGAAATCAATAATTACAAAATTAAAATATTTTAAGTATTCACAAGTTTATGCAATCTATTAATTTGCCTGAAATTATTTATTATTTACTAATTTCAATAAAACATTATTTTGATGAGATATTTTGGTATGAAAATTTTTTTTTTAGAATATAAAGAAAGTACCAGAACGCCAATATGTGAAGACCTAAAATTTATACAAATTGAGCCAGTGTGTGTGAATCAGTATACAAATTATAATTGACATTATGGGTTGTGAGGCCACAGCCAAAAATAACTTACTGAGTTAGGGTGTGAGGCAGAAAAGGCATATATTGTGTGTAAATAAAATTACAGCAAGCATTCTGCAACACGACATAATTAAATGCCTTTTGTTTGTGTAAAGTGAATTGCGAAAATGAAAAAAAAAAAAAAAAATAGTCCAATCAATAAAGTAATAGGACACAAGTATGAAGTCTGGAAAATTTTTAATAGAAAATGTAATTAGTTTTTTTTGTTCAATTATAATTAATTATTTCTAAAAAAAACATGAAGTAAGTTCATTTTTCAAACATTACGTGGTTTAAAATAATGAAGAATGATACCAACATGCTATCAATTCCCTTTTCCCTAAGAAATACAATAATTTATAAAACATGAATCACAACTGAAAAGTGTAAATTGTCAACATGGACAAATTCTAATAATATTTTAATAATATTTATACTTTATTCTATTAATAATATGCATTATTCGTGATAGTTGTATTGAATAACGATTAAATAATTGAGAAATACAAAATGTTAAACTTGTTAAGTATGCATGATATGATACTTTTTTTTTTTTTTTGTGTGTGTGTGTGTAAAGAAATTAAAAGAAATTTAATACAAGCAAAAATTCTTAAACATAAGGCCACAAATATTTAATTGAAAATGTCCTCTGAAAGAGACTGCAATGTTTCACAAAAATGCTTCATCATTCACTGTCCCAAAATAAAAAATATCGGCCCAGCCGAAATATTGTCTAGACACTGAACAACAAAACACCCCAAAAAAAAAAAAAAAAACGATACACTGAAAAGCACTCGGAGACAGTGCACAAGCCTTCCCTCGGAAACATTACACAACTTGACAACAACAAAAATTTGTATATTAAATTTTGACAAACAAAAACAAAGTGCATGTATACTAAAATATTTGAATATGAAAACAAAAATAATACACTGAAATGTAATAAATTATTATAATATGTAAATTTGTATATATTATACATAAAGACAATAATTTTTTTTTTAAATATAATTTTTATCTTTAAAATTCAAAAATTACCATATGTAAACACTGGCAAAAACTTAGTAATTATGATTCTATTATAATGAGTCTTTGAACACATGAAATTTATTTTATATAAAAATTCTGAATGGAAAATATGATATAATAATCAAAATTGAAAATCAAATATTTCCAAATTTGAAATTCCTCTTTTTTTTTTTTTTTTTTTTTACATGTATGAATATTGCATGAGTATGCATATGTTGAAAGTGTACATATTTTATATTCAAGTACATGCAGTAAAATAATCAATACAATGTGTGTTTATTTATTTATTTATTTATTTATTTATTTTTTTTTTTTGTATAAATATTTTTTGTAAAACAATTAGCGAATGCTTGAAAAAAAAAATGTTTGAATAATAAGATAAATGTAATATGTGGTTTACCCAACACAATTTTCGGTGTTGAAAATTTAAACTTATAGTCAAATGTCAGCACATTATATAGAAATAATCTGCATAAGAGATAGACCAAAGCAATACAATTGTGTTAATAGGGAGTGTGTGTTTATGTATATTTATTTTATCTATTTTTTTTTTAACAAGAAACTGTGATAACCTAGTTAAATTAATTTGATTTTTTTTTTTTTTTTTTTTTTTTTTTTTATTACAAATGCGAGATTAAAATTCTCGATAACTTTCAATCATGTCCGTAAACATTCTAGAATGGTATTACTGATGAAAAAAAAATAGCCACAATATTATTATTTATGATCTCTGATGACAGCTCTTTAATTAATAATGAAATAAAAAAAAATGTGCACATGAAATTGTTTAAAAAAAAGGTCATGACAATATAAACTTCTAATGAGTTCAATGAGGCCTCTTAAAATGAGCTTAAAATCAATATAAAGACTAGCTACAAGGGCTATCATAAATGCTCATATCAAATTCAATAAAAACTCGAGTAAAGGAAGTATAAATAACTTCTCAATAAAAGATGAATTCAAATTGTTCATCAAGTCGACTAAAAAATTAATCATAATCAGCTGACATCTATAAAAAAAGGCAAAAAAATATTTGCTCAAAAGTTGCGCAACGCTGTTTTTTAAAAATGATGCATCGAATACACAAGGCCTGATATTTGATGTTATAAAATTTGCTAGCAATTAGATGTAAATACTAATATTAATGTATACATATTAATAAAAATAAAAAGATACACATACGAATAAGAATATAAACCAACAAATAAATATTTATGATAAAATGTGAGTAAATAAGTATAAATAATGCTTTAACACAGTTAAATTATATTTACATTAAAAAAAATATATAAAAATATTATTATTCTTCTCATTACTATTTCTTTTAATATTATTTTATGCATGGTGAGTGACAGATATGCATCTCAATCTTTCAGAAAGAATAAAAATAAAAATAAAAATAAAAATAAACATGCTTCAACAAAATATTTTCACCAATGTATGAATAAAAGAGTGTATTTATTTCATTTCTTTTTATTTATTTATCCATTTGTTAGCTTCTCAGTTTCTTTGTTTATAAATTTTGTTTAATCAGCATAATCAAGTTCTTGGAATATATGAAAAATAAATAACTTGATGTGTGTAAAAAGTGTAAACAAAAATATAAGAATCTGTTATTGCACAGTGTTAAAAATATATATATAGGCATAGCAAATTAATACGAAAGTAAATTTTTGAATGTTCGTGTAAGATGAAATGTGTAAATTTATAGCAATGTGTGAAAATAAGAACATCATGCATGTAAAATATTATGGGCGGGAAAGTCTTTTATGAACAACAGCTGTTTTACTGTAATGACGTAATCCCGTCACATCTACATGCAGTGAACAAATGTAAAAAAAATGAGAAAAATATTTAATAAATAAAGAATCAATGTTTATCAATTTAATTACCTTATTGTCTTCATTTAATTATTATTTTTTTTATTTACATATGTATATGAAAAACAAATGCAGAACTGTAAATTTAGCAAAGTAAATATTTTGTATAAATGAAAATAAAATTCTAGCAAAAGTAAAATTGTGCAATGCAAGGTAATCAAGGCAGATCTCTCCCCATAAAGAAATCTGGCCAGGATTTCCAAAGAGAGAAATATACCCCGAGTACCAAACAAACACTACTACATTCAAGACGTTATTAAATGCAACAGTGGTGCACAAAATCATAAAATTTAAATCTTAAAATGGGAAACGTATAAAACTTTTGAGATGTAGAAAATAAAAATTATAATGTGTATAAATTATCATTAAAAAAACTTTACAACTCGCTATTATTTAATAGAACCTAGAAATAGTGTATGTATAAAAACATGATTGAAAATGTGTTAGTGTAAGAGAAAAATTTTATTACAAACGTCCGAAAACAAATATTTCTAAAGTTTCAGGATGAGCCAAACCAATCAATTTATCGATGATTAATTACTAATATTCCCCACAAGAATTGAAAGATCAATTTTATGAAAATGTGAAATGTGTAAATGCAAAATATTTATAAAAAAAAATGTGTTTGTAAGTGTGTAAATAGTGGGAAATGCTCACCTGCCGCTTATAAACACCTAGTCCCGAACGATTGCAGAAAAAATAATTCTTACTTAAATTATTTTAACTTTTTTTTTTTTTTTTGATAAAGTTATAAAATGTACATGTAAAGAAAAGATGCCTAAAATCATAATGTAAAATTGAAGTATTTTGAAATGTTTAGCAAGAAGGTATGAGCACATTTTAATGAAGGGCTACCTATTTGTGACAACAATGTAAACTATGTGTGAAATAAATTTGTTTGAGTGTGAAACAAGAATGAAGAAAAAAATTAGAAATAAGTTTTAAATATATAAAACAATGTATAAATAGATAATACTTAAAAAAAATATTTATGGTCTTACCAAAATAAAGTAAAGCATATTTCAAATACAAAGGCCAATATAATTTATGTAGAATTCAGCCTGAAATACTGAGAACAGATTTAACTCGTTTATCTTCTTATTCGATATAAACAACTTTGATTATAGATGTGCAATTAAACATCACTCTTTTCAGAAGTGAAAAAGATGAGATATTATAATATTTATTACTTATTAAGTCTAGATATTCTATATCTTTCTTTCAAAGAGTAAATTTATTTGAATTTTAATAATATATAAAGTCGATAAAATGTATATATATTCATGTGCATTTCAAATTATCTAACAGAAAACTAAAAAATTTCACATTTTCTAAAAGAAATTATTATGAATCTAAAAAATGATTTTTTTTATAAAATAGATAATGTATATACCTGTATATCCATACCCAACATTTTAATATACAGATTAAATACAAGAAAAATATATATAGAACGTATAAACAAGCAAGAGTACTACTATGCAAGTAAAAATTATAATAAATATAAAACGAGAAAAATATAAATTTAAAATTATTAATACATATACTTTTTAATTAATAATTATTAGAGTTGCGTGCTCCACTCAAAAATTATTTAAGTGTTATAGAATATACAAAGTTTAACTTTCTACTTTCAAACATTTTCTTCAAGACTAATGAAAAAAGTACTTACCAATCTTGAAAAATCAAAAAAATTTTTTTATTTATTTATTATTATTATTTTCCCTCTTTCTGAAGCACTGTAATTCGTATTTTTTTTACGAAACTAAACTTATATTCATTACAGCAACTTGCTCTTCCATGCGAAAATAGTTCGTTTTCCTAAACTATCGAAGTTTTGAAGGAAAGTTTCAAATACAAATGTACGTAGTAGTCTTTTTGACCGAAGGAGAGAAAAATATTTCAAATATGTTTAAGGTTTTCCTCCTGTATGAATGCGTAGACACCAATATAATGTCACATTTTTTTTTTTTTTTTTTTTGTGATTGTACGAAAATGACGATTTTTAACATACAATTTTATAACGCTGAGTTAACTAAAGTTGGTTTGTATACTTGTCTGTAAAACAGCACACACGGGGGGAATCGGTACAAGAATGCAAATACCGCAGCCTCTGCCATGGGATGGAAATGCACAACCACTGGAAAAAGACAAAAGCCGCAGTAATTCTGTTTTAATATTACCGTAGAATTTTTGCTCACAAAAAGAGGTGTAAAATATGATGCGGAAATTATTTTCTTAAGTTGAACAGAAGAAAACACAAGTGGCAAAAAAATGTAGAATATCACTGTATTGTTTGGCGTGAATTTTGATCGGGATTGCTTGAATGGAAAATATCCGAATACGATGAAGGTTATATTCGGTCCGAAACAGCTGCAAGTAAATCGAGAGAATGGCACACACTCCAAAGTACTGTCGCCTGAACAGAAAGACAGGAGTTGGGAAGTCCTTTATCCAAAAACTAATCCATTGTCTCTGTAAGTTAACAGGTAAAAATACTGTTACTAAAGCAACTAGTGTATCCATTTTCTCTTTAAAATATAATAATTCTTGGAATTTTTCTTTAGCACTATTCATTATACAAAAAAAAAAAAACTTCTTCTTTAGTCTTTTTGAAATTTTCAAAACAAAAAGTGTAAATAGTTACTTCAGTTTCACCTAAATCTAATCACCATTCTAGAGCCTTTCAAAGTACTCTAGTTTTTTTAAAGTTTCTAGAGTCTTTCTTCTAGAAAGTTTTTCAAAACCAAAAATGTGACTTTGACGCTTTTCGATGGCAAAGTTTAAGTAACAACTTGTGAAAAATATTTAATAAAATATATATAAGAATAAATACAGCCCCTCTCCCCCATGTCGACCAATCTCAACTCCTGGTGCCTTAGCACCAATTTATGTTACGATATTTCTTGACGCAGTGGTGATCGTTGTTTAGTGGAGATATCTGCAAGAGAAGTTGAATTAACAATATTTCAAGGAGAAGTCCAAATGCAGTCATCAGGAAGTCTTTATTTTGTGAAAAGTCTTTTAAAACAACATCAAGGATAATTAATAGCAGGAGACTTGGCGTTGGAATATTAAACCAGGAATAAACTACTACGTCAGAAACGCCAAAGAAAAATTATTGAGGTGCATACAGCTGTTTCGGTAGCCTAAAGCGTACCGTCATCAGTGCAAAAAGAATTCAGAATCTGGAGAAGTGCTCATATATATAGGAGAGGGACCGGATTTAGTTCAACCAATAGGATTACGGAAGAGGTGGGGAGTGTGGCCAATAGGAATTAAGGAATGTGTAGCTGTATAAACTGTAGAAAAATTAAGGAAATGTGGACTGAATGTAAAATTTCCAACAATCAGACAAATAGGGAACAGCGAAATCACAATTTACAAGGTTTTTAAAATTTTTATAAATATGAAAAGCTTCAAAGAAATCGAGTTCATGAATGGATTTAGGTCTGCGAATTATTTTAGCTGAATTAAATTTGAAATTATGATTTTCCTCCCAGCAATGTTTAGAAATAGCCGATTTATTGGTTTCTTGTTTGCGGACGTAATTCATATGTTCTTTTAGACGAAATTTAAGAATGCGTTTAGTTTGGCCAATATATGATAAACCACACTGACAGGAAATACTATAAATGCCCCAAGAATTATGCATATCAATAGGATCTTTTAACTGAGAAAAGGAACCTTCTCAGTTAACCTTTTCTCAGTTAAAAGATCCTATTGATATGCATAATTCTTGGGGCATTTATAGTATTTCCTGTCAGTGTGGTTTATCATATATTGGCCAAACTAAACGCAGTCTTAAATTTCGTCTAAAAGAACATATGAATTACGTCCGCAAACAAGAAACCAATAAATCGGCTATTTCTAAACATTGCTGGGAGGAAAATCATAATTTAAAATTTAATTCAGCTAAAATAATTTGCAGACCTAAATCCATTCATGAACTCGATTTCTTTGAAGCTTTTCATATTTATAAAAATTTTAAAAACCTTGTAAATTGTGATTTCGCTGTTCCCTATTTGTCTGATTGTTGGAAATTTTACATTCAGTCCACATTTCCTTAATTTTTCTACTGTTTACACAGCTGCACATTCCTTAATTCCTATTGGCCACACTCCCCACCTCTTCCGTAATCCTATTGGTTGAACTAAATCCGGTCCCTCTCCTATATATATGAGCACTTCTCCAGATTCTGAATTCTTTTTGCACTGATGACGGTACGCTTTAGGCTACCGAAACAGCTGTATGCACCTCAATAATTTTTCTTTGGCGTTTCTGACGTAGTAGTTTATTCCTGGTTTAATAATCAAGGATAATTATTCTTATACTCTTAAAATACACAGCGTTGGTCATTATAATACAAATTCAATAACCCTAGTGAAACGTTGAGATTGTCGCATAAGATGGGGGAGAGAGCGAAGTAATTACATGTTTACAATCCTATGATCTGGAGCAGTTCTGAGATCCCTACACCAGAACAGATCTGAGATGTCTGAAGAAAAAGAGCCAAATTTTAGAAAAACAGCTAAATTATAGTGCCAAATACTTTCATTGTTTATCGGATAAAACAATGTTAATTTTTGAATTTGTAATGACGGTTTATAATTGTAGTAACCCTTTAATCGCCAACATTTTGCCAAACTACCGTTAGACAAGAGAAAGAGACGGTTAAGAAATGCAGTCATCAATATTGCGCAATCTAAAATAAATTACATCCTGTGTTGAAATAACATAAATTCTGACAATGAGTTTCCTTGTTTTATGACTATTTGAGAACACTTTTTATTTTATAATTACGTTTAATGTCAGAATTTCCGTTAGATATTATTATTATTTTATTTTCTTTTTATCCCATAAAATAAATTACTTTTCTATTTTAAAGATAAACATTTTATTTATAATTTAGATATAAAACATATACAAATTAGATTTCTGAATGATGTGTGTTAATGTTTTATGTTAATAAATAGTGTAGGTCGTATGTATAATTAAAATTGTGCAATTTTTAATGACACTTAAAAAAAAAACAATTCTTTCTTCAAATGTCTGAAAACAAATTATGTGAATAAAATATCACACATGAAATTTAATTATTTTATATTGCGATAATGCATTATTTTATCATTAGATTTTGTTTTAAATAAAAACTCAATTAAAATTTAACCAAACATATGTGAACACCTTCACAACATGACCGTGTGGACTGCTTCAATGTATTATAATTACAAAATTTTATTAACAGATTTAAGCTTAAACTGATTACCGACTGAATTTTACTCATCTTTAATACCATTGATAATAAAGGATTTTAATTTAAAGCTATCTCATTAAAACAATATAACTGATTTACAAGGGAGAAATATGAAATTAGATTACATATTCTGATTGTATTAATATCGGTTAACTTTCTTTTATTATTATTATTATATTGTTTTTTTCTCTAATTTACACAAAGGTTAATTTTATCATATTGTTAAAAGATTAATATTATAATACAGATATTTAGATAATGATTGGATAATCATACTTTTATAATCTTAACTGGAGCTTTAATTTAAAAATGTGGAATTAGTAGGATTCAAATAGTACAATACATGACAGGTATGTTGCTACAAACTAAAATTAGCATAAGTTTAATTTAATACAATTTGTAATTTTTATTGTTGTACTGCGAAAGAGGTAAATTTTGTTTCACTTTGTATCAATTGTAAATTATTTTTAAATTCAAGAAGTATTTAAAAAATATATATATCAATAAAAGTACTTTGAGAGAGAAAAAAAAGAAAGAAAATTGAAATACAAATAAGAGCATCTGTTAAAAAAAAAAAAAAAAAAGTAAAGAATTTACAAAAGAGAAAAAAAAGTAGGTTCTTATGAATATAAATAGTTGATGGTAATATAAATTAAAGATGAGAAAAGAAGAAAAAAAAAAAACCTTTAGGTTATATATAAACCGCACTCAGTCGGTTACTCAGTTGTTCACTCTGTCGGAAAAATTAAATTTCAATAAATATGATTTTCTTCCACAGTTGATTGTGTGATTTTATTAAAAATTACATTTCATTCTACCATTGTTTAATGGTGTTTTCCATTTCCTGCGGCTTATTTCTGTTGAGCTATCTAAATGATAGACCAGATTGTTTCTGCCTAAAAGGTTGTCTGAGTGAGTAATGCTGACCGGGATGTCGGCCTGGATAGCTCAATTGGTAGAGCCTTGACCTTGTAAGTCAAAGATCCGGGGTTTGAGTCCCGGTCCAGGCATTATTTTTACTCAGTCGGAAAAATTAAATTTCAATAAATATGATTTTGTTACACAGTTGATTGTGTGATTTTATTAAAAATTATATATAAACCGGTTTAGTTTAGGCAACTTAGAACTGAATAAAATCCTTGTGCATCGAACGATGTATTTATGAATGCAATTTTGTAGCACATTATATATTTTAAAACTGCAATTTTTGGAATACATTTATATATCTTTAAGAAATACATTAAACATATATATCATCTCTTCGTTTTATATCACTGTTCTTTGTTTAAATTCATACGCTGAATTCTTTTAAAAGTCAATATTTCAGCGAAATTTATTAAATTTAATAGTTAATATAATCAACCGATTCAGTGGGCTTTCAATGGAGAATTCATTACAGTGTTTATTTTAAGGGTTGATGAAAATTTAAATACTTCACCTGATATATCTTACTAAACTTTAAATTATTCATATACCACCTTCGCAAAATTTAGAAGCCATGTGATTACTCTCTCGTGGAAATAACTAAAAGGTTTAACATTCAAAAGTTTTCCCAGATGACGTGGCATACACGCCAGGAAGTCCATTCAATAGATTGAGTGAATGAAATGAATTTCTTAAGATTAATTTAGCTGGCCTGAAACTAAACGGTGAGCGTAAAACTTAACTTATGAAATTTAAACACTTGGTGTATTAAAATTTCGTAAGATTCCAAAAATAACTGAACTACGCAATTACTTAAAGTAAAAACTATATATATATATATATATATATATATATATATATAGGAATAGATTATCGTCGGTACTTAAAACAGCCCCGTCTGCCGAAGAGGGTTAGTTTATCAGGTAGGGGGTTTCATTTTATTGTATTTCATTTTAATGTATTTTGAAATTTCTTGTATATTTCATATATACTAATTTGTTGTAATTGTACTACTTTTGTAATTTTGGTAATTTTATAATTGTTTTGGATTTTTTAAATTATATGTATGTCAGATTTTTTTTCAGTTAATGGTGGTTTTCTGTTTGGTGAGAAGTTGGGGGCTAAGGATAGTTATTAACTAATTGCTACTGTCCTTTCAGAAACTTCTCTTTCACCCCTACACTGAGGGGGCCTCACTGATGAAGACCTCAGTGTTTTGGGGGGTTTTATTTCATTTTATTCATTGATAATTTATTTTATTCATTGATAATCTATTCCTATATTTTAATTTTGCATTTCCTTTTGCAGCAATTTTGCGCATTGGTTTGCAATTCTCCTTTTATGTTTTTATTATCTTTAAACTCATAAATTCGTTACAATAGTTACCTATATATATATATATATATATATATATATATATATATATATATATATATATATATATATATACATATATATATATACCGGGCGTCCTATAAATCTGTAGACATTTTAAAAATTCATAAAAATTAAATGAATTGGACGCGGTTTGCGGAAAAGTTATTATCGTGGAGAGGGATTTTTTTTCTCTAATGACAAAAAATATAGTTAAAAATTTCATCGATAAAGGATACGTGAGCAAAATCACACATTTTGATAAAAAACTATATTTATTTGCATGTAAATGTTTACAGGCATATAAATCCTATTCTGTGTGTCCACCATAATCACAAAGTACAGTTTGCAAGCGAGTTAAAACATCGGTAACTGCTACTTTAGTTGGCGTTTCTTATCTGAGGGATAACATCTTCAAGAATAACGGTTTATCAACGAAGTCAACATCCCAATTAATACTACATGTATGCGGAAGTATTAATTGGGTATTAATTTATATTATAATATATAATTGTATATAATTGTATATTGTAAATAATAGCGTATAATTTATATTGTAGCATATAATTGAGTATTATTATTATTATTTTTTTTTTTTAAGAAAAAAATAATAGCTAAAAATTTCGTCGATAGAGTGCGCTGTATGTGAGGAAATTACACATTTCCGTGAAAAATTATTTTTATTTGCATGCAAATGTTTACAGGCATGTAAATTCTAGTCTATGTGTCCGCCATCATCATGAATTACAGTTTGCATATGAGTTACAACACCGCTAACTGCTGCTTCAGTCGGCGATTCTTACCTGAGTGAAGACATCTTCACCAATAACGCTTTATCCACCAAGTCAGTATCGCAATTAAAACTACATGTATGCATAATTAGAAGGCAAAATAAGAAATAAGCTGTGTTAATCGTAAAACTGTGCAATTTACAGGACTCTGATTTTCACATTTTTCGTTAAGCATCCGTAGAGCACCCTCTGTTGACAAAAAAGTTAACTATTTTTTTTTTTTTCTTTTCTAAAAAAAAAAAAAAAAAAGAAAAAAAAAAGGCCCTTCACCAGAATAACTTTTTCGCAAACCGCTTTCAATTTTACCAATTTCTTCAAATTTTATGAATTTTTAAAATCTCTACAGACCTATGGGAAACCCGGTACCATGTTTTAGTTTTCGATCACTGAATCATAACATTTGTAGTGCTTTTGCATCACTAAATTTTCATCGCTGAATGTACCTTATACATATGCTACTTAAAATACCATGCATTTTATGTTAAAAAATGTACTGTATAGTTTTCACTAGGCGTAATTTATTCTAAGTTGTCATATCACGGATTGTACGCCTAAAATACAATTACCTTTTTGATAAGACCATTTCAAAATGTCCTTGTGCAAATATTAATAAGCTCAGAAGAATACATTAATTTAAATACTCTTATTAATACCATGAATAAAATTTACTGCAAAACAACACAAACTATATTAGTTAAGTATTTACATGAAGAAATAAAGTAATGAAAGATGCTTCGATGACATTTAATGTTTATTTCGAAAATTGATTATTGTTTAATCAATTTTTTCAGAAAAGAAGAATCTGTTTCATAAATGCTTTTAATAAAATGTTTAAGTGTTTACTTTCCCTTTTAACTTCTACTTGAACTAGATGAAAGAATTTCATAATATTGCCGTTAGGAGAGTTTTTGTTTGATGCTTTGAATGGTACTCAAATTTGGAATTATATGAATGCATCGGCAAACACAATATGAAAATGTTTAATAATTTTAGCTTGTAATAAATATATTCAGACTTTAATTTTTATTAAAATCGAAATATTCCGTATTTTAGAAAAATAATTTGAAAAAATTAACAATAACTTTATTATAATAGTCATCTGAGTATATTTATTTGAGTGCAAATAATCATTAAATCGTATCCTTAAGCAATTGTTGGAAATGCTTAAGCAATTCTTTTAATTGCGAAAATTGTTATTCTGGTTCATTGAAGTCAAGGCCCGACTGCATTTCAGTTTTGATGAGAGTTTAGTAGCGCATACTCTATTCTGAAACTTTCTCGTTTATTCTGGAGAGAAAGAAAGTATTAATACAGTCAACAGTAATTAGAATTTACATCTTATAATAAAATAACTTTTTCTTGTTTGTAAAAAAGATGAAATGTAACAGTTTCTTGCATTTCGATTTAAAGTAAACGTACTTTATTTAATTAAAATTTTATTCTTTACTGTAAAATTTGTTTCAATTCAAATAAAGCAAAATGTTTATATTAGTAGACTTTTTAAATTTTTAGAAGGATGTGATGCATTAAAATTTTAAAACATATTTTGGATCTGATAGCATATGAAATTTGTTATTGTTTTAAATTTAGTTTAGTATAATTAATCAAGATTTAATGAAACAATGTTTTTAAAAATTTACTTGTACTTTTTATTTTTAATCGTGTAACTTTTTTTTTTTTTTTTAATTTTTTTTTTAATTGTGTTGTAATTAAATTGTTTTCTGTATTTAAAGCTCTTTTTTTTATATAAAAATAAAAAATAAGATTAAAATTATAAAAGACATTTAAACACATGGAAGTTTTAAAAAAATCTATATGAATAAATATGAAAAACACACGAAGTTTTTTCCTAGTGAGCACTAGCATAACACTAGCAAGTAAACACTAGTATTTTAAACACTTTTTGTTACTAAAATCAATTGCAGTCACACCACAATTTTTAATAATTTATGCTCATAAAAAGAGTATAATTCTTTTTATTTTTAGTTCCCTATCATACAATAGGTATGGGGAACTTATCTAATCGTGAAAATTTTCGACCTCGGTTTTTTTTTTTTTTACTTTTTTACACGTTATCAGGTGTGAGGAATCCGAAAATGACAAAATTTGTATGGTGTCCGTCTGTAGGGTGTCTGTTAGTTTGTTAGTCCGTTAGTGAGTTTGTTAGTCTGTGTACACGGTATCTCAAGAACAAATAGTCGCAGAGAAGTCAGATCAGTTTTAAAATATTACTTTCGACACTGGCAAGAACCCTATTCATTTGCAACATTCGAATTAAAAAACTTCGTAAATTATTATAAATTTTATATTTTCTTAACATGGGAGAATAGGGCAAAATTTCACTTAAACGTCCATTAAGTAGAAAATTTTTACTGTAAAGAACAGTTTTAAAATATCAGTTTTGAATTAGGAATAGAATTTTCATAGTTTTCAAAGTTTTTCTTTTGTTTTATATTTTTCTGATAATTTATAATTTGATATTCTAAATTATATATAAGTCATGCTTAAAGTAACGTTTGATATTATATATATATATATATATATATATATATATATATCATATATATTCCCTTTGCAGACGAGTGTGCGCAAATAGCAGAAAACATTATAAAAAAGAGCACTGCCATTAGACGTTCCTTGAAAATAATACATTATTATTATTATTTTAAGGATTTTGAGTATTCGTTTTATCCCGTTATGTACGGTAGGTGTATATATATGTTTATATATCCGTAAAATATTCTGTTAAGTACAATAACATTTTGGAAGAACGTGAACAAGCGCTGTTTGGTATATCAAGCCTGAACTCTGCCAGTCACAAAGTGTAAAGTCTCAACTAGTCATTTTCAATTGCATTTTTGATTAAATAACTGTTTTTGTCCAGAAATTAAAATTATGATTTTTTTTTAAAATATAATTTGTAGTAATGATTTTTTCATTTAAGCCAATACAAAAATTTGTATCTCATAGAAAAAAAAAGTAAATATACTTGTTTAATATTATCATGCCAAAGAAGTATACCAACAAAAAATATTTATAAAATAAAAAACAAAAATTGAAAAATACTTACTTGAAAAGCCTTTCTAAGTAGTTTTACTTTTATGGTTCAATGAAATAATACCCTTAAATCATAATAAAAGAAAAAAAAAAGTTACAAAAATTATTTTCAAATCTTGAAATAAAACAGGCTTCTACCTGAATCGTATTATCTTAGCGGCAAGCAATTTACAGTAGCAAAAAAAGATAAAGAAAGAGTTCGCTTTTGTAAAAAATAAAGAAAGGGAAATAATGTACACATATATTTTATATATTTATTTTTCTTTTTAATTCACATATATATTTATTTTTCATTTTTCACCTTTTAAAACTTACTGGTTTGTGTTATTTACGAAAGTTTCCATTTTTTGTTATTTAATGAATATTTAATTAAAAAAAAAAAAACGAAAGAAAGAAAGAAAAAAGAAAAAAAGAAAGAAAAAAAGAAAAAATAATAATTTTATAGCTATAGCTGTTTGGGATAAAACAATCCGTATTTTTCGATATTTTGTTTTAAATAAAATAATTATTAAAGATGATAAAAATTTATATAATACTTTAAGATGTTTGAGGTTTGAGGTAAGATGAGAGAGGTTATGTTTGTAAGGTAAAAACTAAAAAAGTGACGGTAAAAAAATAAAAAATAAATAAATAAATAAATAAATAAATAAATACTAGCATACTAGCAAACCCGTGCGAAAATTTCGCTCTTTATTTATTGTTAGTTACCTTTAAAATTTAAAATTCATAAATATTATAACAGTTTCACCACCTAATTAAAACGTAACTTACCAGAAGTCAAAATATTACTAGAATGAAATTAATACAGTGCAAATTAATACAGTGCAATACAGTGAAACTAAAATCCTTCAAAGGAAGGTTTCAAAATAAAATTCATGGTCGACGACACATTTTTCATACTACCGCAGGCAGTGCAGTTTTATTATAAGACCCCCATGACGCCTTTTAAATTTTTGTCGCCATGTTGCCGATGACTTTTTATTTAATTATTTTGGTATAATTTTTGAAAAAAAAAAAAAAAAAAAAAAAACCTAATTTCTATTTTGATTATATTTTTTATCATTGCTTTTCTTAGTCAGTTTATGATAATAATTCACATTGTGCGTATATTTTTAAAGTATTGCTATGTTTAAAATGGTGCTTTCAAAGATACTGAAAAAGGAACTTTTAAAAATATATTTTTCCGTAAAATAATCTCATTATACTAATGCCGTTGTTATTTCTTATTAGATCACTAAGCTGATTCCGCGTGCTTAAATATTAGCCATATATATATATATATATATATTTTCTGTCGCATATTTTATTAATTAGATCATTGTCGTATCGTTTCGACAAAATATAATCGTAACTGGACCACGTTAGAAAAATATTATATAGACAGTAAAAATGATTTTTTTTTTTTTTTTTGTGCGTGTGTGTGTGTGTGTTATATTTCTTTTGCATACTATTTTTGACAATGATGATGTTAATACGCGTAAGAAATTAGAAGAGAGAGAGAGAGAGAGAGAGAGAGAGAGAAAATACACATTTTTAAATTATCCGAAGTTTCTCTAATCTTAAATATCTAGCATGAACCGAATATATATATATATATATATATATATATATATATATTGAAAAACATTAATACAATCAGTGCAAAAATGCTTTTATGAAACTCAAAGACGACTCAACTTCAGCACCCAAACAATTCCTCGGACCACAAGCCGAGACCACCCATATCAAATCAAAGAACAACCAAAGAAAAATCGAAACAAACATTGGAAACTGGAAATGGAAAAAAAGCATTATTTGCATTCCAACGCCCTCAAGGGCCTGGTAGAACGCAAATATGCTAAAATATGGATGTTTTTCTGTAACAAAGAAAGCAAAAGCCAAGAATTTCCCTGTTCGCAGGCCCGAAACACCCATAGACAATCCATTAAAGAAGAATATAAAAACAAAACTATAACCCAATATGACAAACCACAACCATACAAAATTAAGATTAAAACAAAAATACAAAGATACAAAAATTCATATTAATGAACACAATATTTGACATGAACACAACTCAAAAAAGAAATATACTCAGTCAAAACAGAAAAACGAAAAACGAAGATCACAATATATATATTAAACATAGAGACAATTTCACCACCCTGTCATTTTAAGAATATGTTACCTTTATCTTAGCTAAAAATAAGTCCAAATTCTTCTTCTGATCGTTCGCAATTTATCCATTACACAGACAATTTTCATGATTAGAACACATAGCTTGGGATTTTGCCGGAACACTTACTTATGAATTTTTTATTCATTCCTTTTTTATATATTTTGAGCATTATATCACTTTAAATAAATAAAAAATATTATGATAAAAAAATTTGCCTATTGGATTGAGAAAGACCGTTTCATTTCATTTATCCATTTGAACCTATTTTGCCTTAAAAATTCCCTACCACTGAAATCCTTTTTTAGAAGAAACTTTCTGTTTTATCCAAGACTAATTACAATGTTTCAGTGTCTTCACAGTGTCCTACACAGCAAGAAAGATAAGAAAGGGACAAAAAACAAAGTTAAACTTAGAGATATGTCGGTCATTTTTCGTTTGTCCGGAAAACGCAATTCTTGAATTACAGCAACACCAGTTATTGTCCAGTTGGTACAGTCGGTAACAAAAGTATCCGGACACTAACAAAAATTCCTATATAAAAAAAGTAGAGTTAATAGTGATTTGTTAAATGAATACTTGTCGAATCTTGTTCTTAGACTGACTAAGAACAGGATTCGACAAGGATTTATTTAACAAAACAGTATTAACTCTACTTTTTTATATATAGGAATTTATGCCAGTGTTTGGATACTGTTGTTACCGACTGTACCTAAATTGAAATTTCCAGTTAAGTTGCAAATTAAAGCAATGGGGACCCAGAACCGATAAAGCTCAGACGTGGAAAACGCTGAAAAAGGTAGCGGGACCCGTAGAGAAGTTTTAAGCGATTTCAGTGTGATTTAGTTTTTATTTCAAAAATGCTTTAAAATACAATTATTATTATTATTATTATTATTATTATTTTAATTTCTTTTAAACATAGTGACTAAAGAAGTAGGCAAAACCTGCTAATTAAAAATAAATTTTCTACAATTGTAGTTTACGTCTGAGAGAATTACCCAAAACTATTTATAGTTGTTTAAATTCAGACTTATGCGGATTTGTTTTTCTTTAATGTTCATATCAATGTGCAAACGTAATTAAAAAAAAAGAAAAAAAAAAAATCCACATTTTTAATGAAGTGTTAAAATATTGCCTTTTCAATTATTGTTCTGAGGTAAAACTTAATTGTTATTATTATCTGTAACATTTGTGTTTAGATATTTGTGTAATGCTTATGTTTGTCACATATTGACCGATGGATATGTGAATTCGTATTTATTGTTTTCTCTCTTCTACCACAAAAACTTCTCGTCGGTCCTGGAAAAGAGCGATAAATAAATGCTTCTTGACACACCATTTTTTGGAAGAGCTTTGAATCACCTTTTGCTCTTTCTTTGACCTCTTTCAGATTATGGTCTCCAGAAATTGGAGCAAAAATCAGCTCAGATGAAAGTTCTGTGAAAAATTGCTTGTTTAATAATAGCATAACTTTGACCCTCCGAGGAGGGAATTATTCATTCGCTTTAGTAACGTCCTAAGGTATTATTTTACGGAATAAAGAAACACGAGGAATTTTATATGCAAAAGGCATTATTAATATACAACGATGGTCATTGGGTGGCTAAAGTATTGAACCCGTAATTTTTTGATTACGAGATCGATTACCTACCGGACTACCTCGGCCCCAATTAGTGCCGGGTTCAATCCAGTTTGGTATGGATGTTGGCAATTGCTCGGAACCCAATTTAAGCGGTCGCCCCAGGTATTACTATCCAAAGTGGGTAAAAAAGAGACCGTAGAGCCTCAAATAAAATCCCTATCCTCAATTATAGCAAACACTCCTTAATTTAACCCATCAACCGCTGGGGTTTCGTTCACGCAACACTAGCAATAATTGCGTTTAACAAATAACTATGAAAGAATATTTTATATTAAGTATTGTTATAAAGTAAGAAAATAGCAGATAATTACAAAAAAATTTGATTTGAAAAATAATTTTATATTTAAAAATGAATTTCAAACTTGAAGCATTTTTCAAACCAAAACTTTTGAAAATTTTCATATTTGAACGAGTTTACATAACTTGTAAAAAAAAAAAAAAATTCTTTCACAATAAAATAATTACTTTTGAAACCATCTGTAGTTTTTGCTGTTTCATGCTCCCTCAAGAAACTTTCCATAAACATTTATTTGTATTGGTTTTATGCTCTTATGTTTCTGAAGTTGTACAAATACAACACTCTATTTTTAGTAAAGTAAGACCAATTTTTATAATTTTATTTTAAATTATTGTTATATATGATCAAAATAATGAGTGTTACTGTTTGTATTTAGAAAAAAGTCATTAGTTCTAGTTTTGGTGGTTAATGGGTTAAACATGAAAATGAAATAATTTCAATCGACATTTTCTCAAGTCTAAATTCGTTGTTTTAAGAACTTTTATTAACAACCATTGCAGCATACACTTTGGTCTTCGCAACAATGACCGAAAATTCGCAACTCTTATTTTCTTTGTCTGACTAGTTTAGTGAAATTTCGTAACAGTTCTTAATACCCTAAAAATTTGAAAGAAAGGGAAAAAATCAATTGAGGTAGTGAATCAACGAATGCTTTGCCAGCTTCGCTGGTCACTATATTTAAAGGGGACTAATGTGCAAGTTGTACCTGACGGGACTAAAGTGAAAGTTGTACCTCAAGGGACTAATGTGAAAGTTGTACCTCACGGGACTAATGTGCAAGTTGCACCGAACGAACAAACTATTTCTTTCAACGAAAATGCCTACTAACACTGGACGATAGGTCTAATATATCGTATCATATTATATATCGTATTTATCGTAATATAACTCAATACTTATTTCGCTTCTTTCTTCGACTCGTTTTAATACGCATTTTTTATATGCATGAGCAGCCCCCGAAAAATAAAAACATTAAATCATTAAATTCATTTTTTTACTTATTTTTATTTCATATTATTTCACGCGCACTTTTTATTTCCGAATTCAAAATTATTAAAAAAAACTTTTTCGATATCGCTTGTAACGATACTGATTATTATTAATTTTCTTTTCTTTTTCTTTCAATAATAATAATAATAATAATATTAATAAAGATTTTGATGAAATTCTGGCAAAAGCAGAATTTAGTTTAGAACGGAGGACTAGTATTTTTTTTTGTTCTTCTTCTTCTTTTTTCAAATTATAACATCGCTTTCAAATTACTCAGTTATATTTTCGATAAATTTTAGATTTCGATAAATGTCCAACTATCGAAATCGACAACGCAAAAATCCCAGATTGAGACTAATAGGCCCTCAGTCCTAATAAATTTTGTATCAATTAATTCGATATTCAATTAATTACTATTTAGAAAGCGAGATAGAGAATTTCTTTCTTTTATTTGAATAATTCATTAAATGAAGTTCATCGTAAGCCCTATTTACTACATCTGAAGAAAACATGCAATATATTTGTATATCTTATATGATTTAAATTTTTAATCTTACACGCGTTTCTCTCCTTTCTTTATATATATATATATGAAACACATAAATCGTTTATGATGCTGTAATTGGCATTAGCTGAAACAGTTTTTTTTCTCAGTAAGGAATTATAAGCCTAACTAAAGCTGATTAATTAATTGACAAGCCATTAATAACCATTAAATCCGCGGATAAGAAGGAAATATTTGACATAAGCTTATTTATTAAGGAAAGGAGTAGAAGGATGTACACAACACTTGATGCTAACAATGTTTGCTCAATTTAGCTAATTATTATAAAGCTAATATAAACCAGATTGCAACAAATATTGAATCTATTCTAGTTACGTTTAAGAAAATTACATAGTTAAATATTTTAACTATATCATGGAACCATTTCATTAATTTTCTGTGTATCCTATTTTAATTTTTGAACTTAATATTTTCTAATTTGGAATAAAGCAATTAATATATTTTTTAAAATCAAAATTTGTTTCAGTTTTAAGTTATACTTTATTATTTTTCAAATTAGAGAGTGAAGTTTTTAACGTGTTGAGAAGGGAAGAATTTTTATTATAGCAGTTTAAAGTATAGCCTGTACGTGCAGAATCTATAAATTTCATTAGTCAGTTAAACATTATAAAGAATAAACCATAGTAGACTGCACTTTCTGCATTTGAAAAAAATATAGCATACATAGAAAATAAAATAAAAATAAAAATAAGATAATACTGTTAACATTGACAAATTCTGGAGGGGCAATATGTCATATTATTGACACCTGCATGATATTTTAGCATATAAACTTCAGTATTTTATAAAACATTGATCATAACATGAATACATCAATTTCAATCAACATGCTCTATTGAGTATAAGTGGACAGTTATCTGTTCACGATTTATTCTTGATTCACTCTGCAGTAAGTATCTCTATAGTACTTTTAATAATTTTGTAAATAAGTAAACGTTTCGTACATGAATAAGAATGAGCGTACAGATAAGGAAATTTCTCGCTTTATACTTGCTTAGTATCACTACAGAGAGAAAAATAGTACTCACACAAATTTGTTTAACAGAATGCTAAGAAATACTTGCTGTTGGAAATTCTATTGTATCAGCCTTTCATTAGATAAAAATTCCTCAATCTTCAAAATGGAATAAAAAATTGTTTCATCAGCAAACAGGATATTTTATAAATTATCTACTGTTTAACTAGTCCCACCAGTGGCCTAGAGATTCTGCTTTTAAGTATGGGAGACAGGAGGTGTCGAGTTCAAACCCAGGTCGCCCTTGTCAGATTATCCTCGCGAAGTGTTTCATAGTTTCTCCAAAACGCGTGTGAATACGGAGTACGCCACCTCATAAAGTCTCCCATGGAAGGCATCCCATGACTCTGGATAGTTAATTGGGTGACTATGGAGTAGTTAATAGGCTTTAAAGCAACCACCACCACAACTGTTCATTCTAATAACTTGTTTTGGCATTCTTCTAAAACTCTCCTCTGTACTTGTGTGGCAGTGTAGCGCCCTGTGCAGAAAATCCACATCCATGCAAAATACTTACTAATTGTAAATATGCAGAACTTCCTGCTGCAGCTGCATCCAAATTTAAACTTGAAAACTTCTTTATACGCCATAAAATAAAAACAAGAAAGGAAAATCATGCAGTACGCCTTGATTAGTAACACTTTCCATCTGTACGCAATTGTATCGAATAACATTTAATATTCTTTGCCTACTTTATTACACAACAGAGAGAAGAACTGAAAAACATGCAGATAGACTCATTGAATTTAAAATTACTCTTAGGCATTTTGGAAAGTGTTAAAAAGGCTTAACGCAAAAGAAAACGCAGCCGTAAGATTATAATTACAGCTTTTAATTTCTCTGAATATTTTAGTGTAGCCCTGTAAATATGAAAGTTAATCATATCATGTTCTATACACAACATCATTTTAGAATTTTAATAATGCATGTCAATGTTTCTATGATGTTTATAGCAGAAAGATTTTTAAATATAACTTTTAAAAAATTCTGTCCTAAAACGTAATACATTGTTTTTTTTATTGTTGTTGTTGTTGTCCCTGTAAACAAACTAGTTGTACAGGACCAATTAATGGCATTTTAAATAGGGAACATTCCATAGGGCACTTGGGTGTATCATTTTTTAAAAATTCTCAAAATATTCATGGATGATAGGAGCCGGAGACAAACAGATAGAAAGGTAGACAATCGGACAGACAGATGCACAAATTGAAATCATATTCCCACTAAAATTATAAGAAAGTTTTAAAACGCTCATGTAAACAAAAGTGCAATTCCAGCAAATTTTTATTTATAGCTCTTAATGTAACTGATTATTTTTGTGTGGCCCTGTAAATCTAATGCTAACATACTATATTACATAGAAGGCACTCTTTTGTGCATACGAATAATATATTTCAATTGCATTAAGCTTTGTGGAGAATAAAATTATTAAAATTTGGTTTATAAAAATAACTCTCCTACAACACAATGCTTTGGAATACTTTCAAGTGCCCCTGTACACAAACCAGTTAGAAATGTACTCTACTTTACATAGGAAACATCCGATAGGGAATTGAATAACATGTTAAAATTTCATTGAAGTTTCTGTACATTAAAGGTATTAAAATATGTTTTATAGAAACTCCTCCCATAGAACACAATTCTTTCGAATACTTTTGGGTGTCTCTGTACACAAACCAGAATAGGTATTCACTCCATTTTCACTAGGGAATATCCGATAGTCAACTTGAATAAAATATATCGGTTTAAAGAAATTCCATGAATATTTACGGGAATTAGAGCGCAGTAAAACAGACAGAGAGACAGACAGACGGAAAGAAGAACAGTCAGACAGATACAGAGATTGAAATTATATTCACACTAAAAAAATGATAGAAAGTTTCAAAAACGCGTAAAGTAAACGAGAGTACAATTCTAGCAATTTTTTATTAGCAGCTCTTAATATAACTGAATATTTTTGTGTCACCCTATAACTCTAATGATAACCATGCTATATTCTATGCAAAGCATTCTTTTGTGCATATAAATGACATATTTCAATTTCCTAAAACTTCGTAGAAAGTAAAGATATTAAAATTTGATTTATAGAAGTAACTCTCATAGAACGCAAAGCTTTGGAATACTTTTAAGTGTCCCTGTACATAAATCAGTAGTGGTATTTCCTCCATTTTATACAGGAAACATCCAATAGGGAATCTGAATAATATATTTCAATTTAATTGAGATATGTCTACAGTAAAGGTAAGAAAATATGGTTTATCGAAATACCTCACATAGGACATAATGCTTTGAAATACTTTCGGGTGTACCTGCACACAAACCAGTAGAGGTACAAACTCCATTTTCAATAGGGAACATCAGATCGTAAACTTGAATAACATATATCAGTTTCAAAAAATTCCATAAATATTTACGGGAGTTAGAGCTCGGACAGACAGACAGGCAGACAGACAGACGGACAGGCAGATACACAAAATTGAAATCATATTCACACTTAAAAAATGTTAGAAAGTGTTTAAAACACTTAACGTAAACGAAAGTACAATTCTAGCAATTGTTTATTAATAGCTCTTAATGTAACTGGATATTTTTGTGCCACCCTGTAAATCTAATGCTAATCATGCTATATTCTGAGCAAAGCATTCTTTTGTGCATATAAATAACATACTTCAATTTCCAAAAACTTCCGTGAAAGTAAAGTTATTAAAATTTGATTTATAGAAATATCTCTCATAGAACGCAATGCTTTGGAATAATTTTGAGTATCCCTGTACATAAACCGATGGTGGTAATTCCTCCATTCTAAACAGGAAACTTCCAATAGTGAACTTGAATAACATATTTCAATTTCATTCAGATATGTCTACACTAAAGGTATGAAAATATGGTTTATAGAAATACCTCTCATAGAACACAATGCTTTGAAATACTTTCGGGTGTCCCTGTACACAAACTAGTAGAGGCATAAACTCCATTTTCAATAGGGAACGTCCGATAGTGAACTTGAATACCATCAGTTTCAAGAAATTCCATAAATATTTACGGGAGTTAGAGCGCGGACAGGCAGACGGACAGACAAACAGACAGACAAACCGAAGTCATAAATACTTTTTAACCTTGTTGGAAAGTGTTAAAAATATTAGAATGTGTTAAAAACGCTTAACGTAAACGAAAGTACATATCTAGCAATTTTTTTATTAATAGCTCTTAATTTATCTGGATATTTTTGTGCCACCCTGTAAATATAATGCTAAACATGCTATATTGTATGCAAAGCATTCTTTTGTGGATATAAATAACATATTTCAATTCCTTAAAATTTGTGGAAACTAAAGTTATTAAAATTTGATTTATAGAAATATCTCTCATAGAACGCAATGCTTTGGAATACTTTTGAGTGTCCCTGTGTATAACCCGATGGTGGTATTCCCTCCATTTTATACAGGAAACATCCAATAGAGAACTTGAATAGCATATTTTAATTTAATTAAGATATGTCTACAGTGAAGGTATTAAAATATGATTTATAGAAATACCTCTCATAGAACACAATACTTTGAAATACTTTCGGGTATCCCTGTACACAAACCAGTAGAGGTTCAAACTCCATTTTCGATAGGGAACATGCGATAGTGAACTTGAATAACATATTTCAATTTCATTAAGATATGTCTAGAGTAAAGGTATGAAAATATGGTTTATAGAAATACCTCCCATAGAACATAATGCTTTGAAATACTTTCGGGTGTCCCTGTACACAAACCAGTAGAGGTATAAACTCCATTTTCAATAGGGACCGTCCGATAGTGAACTTGAATAACATATATCAGTTTCAAGGAATTCCATAAATATTTACGGGAGTTAGAGCGCGGACAGTCAGACAGACAGACAGACGGACAGACAGACAGACGGACAGACGGACAGACAGACAGACAAACCGAAGTCATAAACACTTTTCAACCTTATTGGAAAGTCTTAAAAAAGCACTACCGACTTCGAAAGGACGTGACCTTTCCTCTTCAGGTGCAGAATACGTGCTACTGCCTTGGATCCAAAAGCAAGACAAAGCAAAGGTGTCTATGAAGGTAGCAATATATTAAAGCAGTAGCATACTCTAGCCACACAATCTTGAGGAAAAAAAAACACCTTTAAAGTTTCAGTAGTGGCTTAAGCACAGGTAATTTCAGCGAATTGCAAACGCTTCAGTAGCATAGTTTATGCAATGCGGACGTCTCAAGTCCAGCTGCAAACACTACCTGGCGCGTTCACACTTCGCTAATATAACCAATACTTAAGCAATTACTGAAAATTTAAAGTCTTTTTTCAAAAGATTGTGTGGCTAGTGCGCGCTATTGCATTAATATGTTCTTACCTTCACAGTACAATTCTGCCCAGTTTCGCCTCGATCTGAACTTTCCACGCCGTCACCTCTCCATGTAAGACTTATGATTTCATAGAAGATTCTTCATAAAAATAATTTTTGTAATGTGGCTGAAGTAATTCGATCTCCAAATCAGATACGCATGGGAACATATGGATAAAGCTTGTGAATTTGCGGTTCTAGAAAATATTTAAAATCTAGCTGATTATTTTGACGATAATTTATTTAATTTTTATTCAATTCGAATACATTTTTGACATGCGTTGTCTTATGTATCTATCTTTGAAACTATGTAAAAAATTTAACATATTTTGCTTATGCAGAGTAAAAATTTCTTATAAACAGAATTACTCATATCTGAGTAAAATTTAAATGTATGCATTTCCTGTTTTAAAATAATGTTTCCCTAATGTTTTTTTTTTAATTTTCCGCCCGTTTGTAAAATTTTGTTGAAATTCATTTGTGTTATAAGTAAACAATTTAATAATAATAATAATAATAACTAGTATGATGCGGCCACCACATGACTTTCTTCTATATAATTTTACACAAAATCCATTCAATACAAATTGTTTATTAAATTATTAAATGATTTTCCATTATAAATGCAGACGATTTTTAACTGACAGAATTATAACCATCACTAAATGCCGAAAGAAGGTCAACTTTTTGCAATTATTAGAAGAAATAAAAAATATTTTCTAAGTTTTTTTGTTAACAGATAAAAAAAATCGATAACTTTGTTTTAAATTATCACAGATCTATAGTTCAACCATTCGTTTTAAAGGTACTGACGAGATCTTTCGCAAGATACCCATATTGAAAATTTATTCCCCCCGGGGGGTACTTGCCCCCCAGGGGTGGAAGCGATGCCCCCACATGCACAATTTTTTTTCCTAGTTAACTACTACTATTATCAATAATTCATATTAATTTTACAATCACACGATTAAAAGAACTCTCATTATGTACATTTATACGAAATTTTGTCCTATACTGCCATATTAAAAATTTAGAAAAAATGCGATCACAGCGCCACCTGTTGAGACATTGTTCCACAAATCTAATCAGCATCAGTTTATGTTAGGGTCCAACTAAATAACAAGTTTGGTTAAATTTCGTTCATTGGTTCGTGAGATACAGCGTCCACAAAATTTGTGATACACACACACACAGACACACAGACAGACATACGTTTTCTAAAAACAGTCAAATCGTATTCAAGACATCCCAAAACGTGTAAGTCACTCGAAAACTGGAGTTCGAAAATTTTCAGGAATCCAGTACTTTATATATACATATAGAAGAAAGTAATAATAATATTTAAAAAATTATATCTCTTTAAATATTCCTACAAAAAATTATACAAATATGTAGTTAGGGAGTGAAATCTTGTGTTAAATTTCAAAGTCATTCGTAGATTTCATGTTTTTTAATGTTTCGGAATAATGATTCGCTAATAATTTGTCAAGTTGTGGAGTTTGCGTTGCTGCAAACTCCATCTTAAATACTTAATTAGATTACTAAGAGAACCAGAGACTTGAATTGAACAAACAATAAGAGTTTATTTGAACCAGACTAATGGGAGGGCAGCCTGGTAATAAAACTTAGCTCAGTCAGCGTATTACTTAATCAAAATATATGAATCAACAATTCAATTAGATAATCTTAAATATCTCACCCCAGCAGATAGTCGAAGGTATAGAGACGGTTGCACTCGCACTCCGCTACTACGACTTCACTATGGATCAGAGGATTCCCTTCAGACCCAACTTTACCTTTCCGAGTGCTAGTAGATAAGCACACCAACACTCATCACTACTTAACTTCACGCAACTAAATCTCCACAACTCTACTTTTCGATACTCGCCAAAATAAGATTCATCACCATCCACTATAATATCCTCCAACATCCACACTATCTACTAAAACCATCTCTATTTTTATACTTCTTCCTACACCCTCCTTTCACTACATTTCAATCCGTCCTTTTAAAAATCACTTCTAATTTATCTAACATTCAAAATCTAAGTCTTTCATTGCAGCACCCTGCCGACACAAAACTAACTCGACCTCAACCTTCACCGAGTCACTGGCGACGAAGCGATTTTAACCGTCCCCACTTTCTACTTTGCTGGATCCAGCTTAATTAAAACAACTGTGGTGACGTTCTGACGTCTCAACCTCACAAAGTTGGTCGAAAGTTTTTTAAAATTTTGTTGAAATCCATTGTTGTTATACGCAGAAAACTTACCAACAACTTAATAAGTTTAAATAAAATAAAATAAAATAAAATAATAATCTGTCTGAATAATCTTGCTATTTCCACAAGAAGCATACAAACGTTGCGCATAGTAGTACCTGAAATTACGCGTTAAAGTTACAAATCATTTGTAGCATTTTATGATACAGGGTAATCCAAAATAGGATTTATGTTTCCTCCAATTTGTGATTGATCCCCTAACTGCACTGGCGATGAAACTGATAGTGGAAAATACGAGTTTCTAAATATTTTTAGCATTCCTGAAGCTTAAGGTTATTTCGTTCAGTATTTTTTTTTTTTTAATAGGAACAAAGTCAAAAAAAAAAAAAAAAAAAAAAAAGAAAGAAAGAAAAAAAGAAAAAAAAAAAACTAATAATTTCGCCAACACCGTTAAGAATTATAATAAAAATGAAAAATACACAAACAAAAATTCTTTGCATTGCATTATGCCCCATGCCAAAATATGTTTAAAATTCTTTTTAGATTATAAAAAAAGACATGTTTACCTATCTCAAAATTTTATGTTTTCCAGTTATCAAAGTAGCTTAGGAAACTTAAATTATAAATATTATATGAATGATCAAGAAAAAATTACACTGAATTTTATAAGTTTATTTGTTTATTAAAATGCATCAAATATTATAAATGGATGGTGAAAACATTTAAATTTCAGAAACCTCTTTTCATTTTCAAATGTATTTCATACTTGAAATACATTTGACAATAAAAAGAGGTTTCTGAAATTTAAATGTTTCGATAAAAAGGATGTGAGTTTTTCCTTTTACAATATCATTTATAAAAATTTTTATTATAACTAAAATGTATATAATAATAATCAAATCCTCATCGAAATATTCTGATCAAAATCTTAAATACTAATATTAAACCTAATATGTAAATATCGACAATCAAATATATTTTATTGCGACCTTAATTCAAAGTAAATCTAAATATTTTTGTAATCCATTCCATTCTACCACAATTAATGACACTTTATATTATAAAAGTGTTTTCCAAATTTGCATCATTTATTTCCGTTGAATTACACTTGAATGTTATTGCGATGTGAAGTTACTGACTGATTATTACACTTTGCAATTAATCTCTGAAAACTTGTTGTAATATGGTAGTTAATTTCAGCGTGTATTTTGAAATAAGGTAGGTGAGCCAAAATTGGCCAGTGTTCCTGAAGTACCCCCCCCCCCCCCCAATGAGGTTTAATTTCATTTTTAATCACAATAAGGTGCTACTGCATTGTAAATCATGTATCTCAAGGGTATGTGACGAAATTTAAAGATATTATCTTGATTGACCGCCATTATATGCTGTGATTTCACTTTAGAGGAGTAGTCGTTCTAATTTCCAGGTAAAAAGATATTTTAATTTACAGGTGGTTAAGTTCTTAGAACTTTGAGCTGTGATATGTTTTCCGAGAATTTATTTCTTTTTCTTCCATATTAACTTCATTTTTAATAAATTTATCAAATTAAAAGTTTAATACTGTGCAAACGGCGACCATATGTTCTCAAGATGGCCCAAATGTTTAACACAAATGGAGAATATCAGAGATCTCACGAAAGAAGTCAAAAAATCCCTGAATAGAAGTCCTTAACTACTTTGCACAAAAAGTGGTTGGCAGTCTTTTCGTGTCAAAACATAAGATGAATGAGAAAAAAAAAATTCGAAAAGTAACAAAATAGCGTCTTAAGCACTTTTTAAAAGTGCTTTCAATATAAGGGCCAACTTTGGAATACTATGCGCGAAAGGTGGCCCACAAGTTACAATTTTGAAATCATATTAGAAAAATATCTAAATTACATTTTATAAAGAAAATTGTACACTCCTGTTCAAAAGTTTATCAAGATTTGCAAACGATCATTTTTTTTTCAAATTAAAAACTTATCTCTCAATGAAATGTTTTCAAACATTGAGTATTTAAAGAACTGGGTCTTCCTCATGTTTTTCAGTGAAGATTGGTTTAAGACAACAATTAGGGGGACGATAACAAATTGAGCAAAATTAATAATGTTTGTGATCACCCTGTATCGTTAAGTAAACGAAATGAACTGTAACTTTAGGATATGTTAATCTAGATTCAGTTAAATCTGTGGATGAATTTGTGTGACGATAGCATTTTAAATAAGGGAGATATAAACATTTATTAAAAAAAAAATCAACATGTTTTTTATTTATAATATACAGAGTTTTTAACGAAAATTATTCTCATTTTCAGATAAGTTGGAAAAACACTTTTTAAACAGTATACTGCAATCGGAATACAAATATCTTAAAAAGCTCATGAAATATGAAATTTTGTTTTTGGAAAACGTGTTTACTGCGCATGTACAAAAGATTGAATATTTTTTATTACATAGGTTGAAAGCTAGATGTATTGGGCAACTTTTATGAAAAGACCATTTGAATAGAATAAAAATTAAGAGAATTGTATAAAAAAGAACGAGCTAGATTTTAGCTATTTTACAAGAGTTGAAATTTCTTAAGGGGTTTTTAACATGGCGCGTAACTAATTGGAAGATCCAATTATTTCAACCACTTTCTAAAGGTTGTTTTTTGGGAAAAACCTCTTATGATCTCACAAAGCATAGTAAATAAACAAAAATATGTTAGAGTTACAAGCTTATAAGGAAATTTTCACAAAAAAGTACATAAATGCAGGAAGACCCAGTTGTTTAAATACTCAATGTTTGAAAACATTTCATTGAGAGATAAGTTTTTAATTTGAAAAAAAGTGATCGTTTGCAAATCTTGCTAAACTTTTGAAAGGGAGTGTACTTGATATGGGTAAGAGCATTTTGCGAAAAAAAAAAAAAAAAAAAAAAAAAAAGAAAAAATCCAGCGACATACACCCAAACAGAAAATTATAAAAATTTCTCAAAGCTTAACTATGGCCACCTTTGACTAACCTACTTTAAGTTTCAGACAAATTTTAGATTTTCGGTTTTCGATGGAGCTGTACGTTTTGAGATTTCCTGAACTCAATTTGACCATTTTTAGAAATGTCTGTCTTTTTGATTCCGAACACTGTACTTCATGAACCAATGGTCTTAATTCAACTGAACTTGATATTTCGTTAAACCTTGAACTGAATTATTGTTGATTAACTTTTGGGCTAAATCACCCAACAGGGGTGCTTCCACGTTGTGATTTCCTCTCATCTCAGCATCTACAGTGTACCGAACTCAGAAATATATAATTAGTAAAATTCTGCGGATTCAGTATGAGTGCATATCGACCTTCAAGTAGCACTGTTAAGTTGCAATTTAATTCCATTTTGGGAAAGCCTATAAGATTCTATAGTGTATAAATGTACGAAACTTGGTATGCGAGATCCTTATTAGGTAAAACTACGCGGATTCACACTGAATTCAAGTTGGATGACAGGTGGCACAGCTATTCAGCAATATTTTCCGTTTTTGGGAAAGCTATATCTCAGCTTCTGTGCAATATAATTGTACAAACCGTAATACGTGAGTACATATTATCAAAAATTATCCTTATTGAATTTTGGTGTATTTAGGCCGAAGGGGAGCGCTGCTAATATTTTATGTACTTTCTGATTGCATATGTAAAATATAATTATGAGAAAATGCATTGATTATTATTTTTTTTTATGCTAACCGTTGAGTGGTGATACTAAATAAAATTATGCAGAAAAAAGTACTGGATTCGTGAAAAGTTTAGCCTCAGTTTTCGATGAGTTTACACGCTTTGAGATGCCTTAAAAATGATTTGCTCGTTTTTAGAAAACGATTATTTGACTCTGTGTGTGTGATTTGTATCTCGTAAACTAATGAACAGAATTTAAGTACGATTGATAATTAGATAGACCTAATTTAAATTGGTGCTGATTAGTATTTGGATTATATCTCCCAATAGACGGCGCTTCTATGCTGTGATTCATCTCATTGATGTCGATGATTTATCTCAACTTCTGTATTGCATAAACGCGTCAAAACAAACATGTGTATGACGTGGATATTTAAAATTATGCTGTCATAATTTGGGTGCACATCGGCCGACAAGTCGTGCTGCTGATCTGCAATTTAATCCCGTTTATGAGAAGGCAATTGTTTTCCTTTGCTTTCAAAAAAGTGGTCACGTTTCAACCATTGGGTGATACTAGTACATATTATCATCCAAATCATTAAAATGAGATTTTTAAATATTTATTTTTTTCATTTACAAAATTTATATGAATACTCATTTTTCTATTGATTAAAATATATTAAAAAAAAAATAAATAAAATAGAAAAATAAAATTAAAACTCTCATAAATCAAATCCTTTTTTAACTTGCGTATATTTTAACAGTGTAAACTTTCGATCTACCACTCATTCACTTAAATTTCTACCATCTAATGGCTGTTTTTTCTTAGAATAAAAAATTTGTAGTCAAGAGTATAGTGATGCTCTATTATACAAATTATTACGTCTATGCTACATTGTACAAATTACTATTGCCAGGTTTAACAACTTTCTACGTTAGGTATTTTTCAATGTAAAAGAACACATGTATAAAATGGTAAAATGCATAAAAAATAAAAATATTTTTAAATATCTTCTTGGCATCATAAGAAAATAATTTTTGTATTTTGCGCATCTAGTTAATCGTACTTTTCGAATGATTCCATTTTCAACCCTCTACTCCCATAATTAATATATTGAAAGTATACCATAACTTTCATGCTTGCCTATGTTAATATATATGTAGATATCTTCTAAATATATAAGAAGAAAGTATAAGATTTGGAAAAACTTTTGATTTCCGGTTTTTGAGATTTCTTTGAATTTCAATTAACTGAAAGTGACTACTTATTTTTAAAAAGGTGGATATATTACTAGCTTCTGCATGCAAAGAAGAAAGTAGAAGATACGGAAAAAGTTTCTATTTCCATATTCGATGAATTTAAACTTTTTGAGATTTCCTTGCATTTCAATTAACTGAAATTGACTACTTATTTTTTTAAAGGTGGATTTATTATTCTACCCTGTGCATACATAAGAAGAAAGTATAAGATTCAGAAAAATTTTGTATTTTCAGTTTACGATGAAGTTACACGTTTTGAGATTTCCCGAGCTCAGTTCGCTCATTTTTAGAAAATATCTGTATTTTTGAGTTCTAACACTGTACTTTATGAACCAATGGAGTTAATTTAATTGAACTTGATATTTGGCTGGACTTTGGTTTGATATGGTGCCGATTAGCTTTTGAGCTATATCACCCAACATGTGGCGCTTCCACGCGATTTCCTCTCATTTCAGGAAAGGATCGACATATACAGTGTACCAAACTTAGAGAAATATATTAAGTAAAATTCTGCTGATTCAGTTTGAGTGCATATCTACAAACAATTGCCGCAGCTGTGTTGTAATTTAATTACGTTTAGGAGAAGGCAATAACTTTGCTTTTCCTTGCTCTGCAAAAAAGGGGTCGAGTTTCGACCACTGGATGATACTACATTCATATTATCATTCTATTATACTTGTTATGTAGTAATCACATATATTTTTAAGTTTGGTATATTAATTTTAATTGAAATATATTTTAAAATTTTATAAAATAAGTTAATTGTTCATCTTTAACAACCACTGAATTAACTTTCTTAATCAATAAAATAGAAAAGAAAAAGTTTATCAGACTACAGGCAAAATTTTATTTTTATTTTTTTTCTAAAATGTACCACATGACTTCTTGCATTCTTATTTTTTCCAACTCAAAGTATTGGGTAGTCCGAAAAGTTCATGCCGAATTTGAAGGAAAATTAAAACGCAACACATTTAAATGCTCGTGGATACTGGATTTTGATATTTTAAACATTTTTTCTAATTCACGTGTGGGTTATTTTCGATAAGTGTTTTAATCTGATCTTCATCTGTGGTGGAGGGCCTATCCAGGCGTTCTTGATCTTGAAGGTTGAAATCACCAGCTTTAAACCTAGCAAACCACTTCCGTACAGTTCTTTCAGTTATAGCACCTTCGTCACGAACATATATCGTTTGCCGCTTTCCAGTAAAATAAAAGTATTAACTGCCTATAATGCACTTTGTTTGCTTCCATATACAAAGGCGTATAAAACTAACAACAATTAACGTATCATAACCAATTTTTTTTCTAAATATTCCTGAAGTACCGACTTTTAGAATATGTGCGAATGTCATTTGTGTTCAAGGGGGCCGTGGGACGCGCTCCCTCAGGTAGTGGTCCTACATGCGGCAGCTGCCTCACCTCCAAGATGGGTGCCCCTGGATAGCCGCTTCGGCGGTGAACTAACGAGGTGGCGAAGCCGAACTTGGCGGGTGGACATGTAGTCTTCCGCGTCCACTGTGCTCTATGCCTTTGTGGCCTGGAGGCTAAAACCACTCGTCGCTCGTAAAGTAATAGGTGATGTGTTATGTTACGGGCTGTGATGGTGGCACTAGGCGCCAGGATGGTCCTACTTGTAATAGTCACCTACTCTTCACCGCTGGCCTTGTTCTTCTAATAGGCTCAAGTGAGTTCTAGCACCCGGCCTAGCACACCCACCGGAGAGCAGCTAGTTTGCTTGCGATTTTGTGGGTCTTTCCTTCCCGCGGGCTCCTTCGGGCCCGTGCCCCTGTCCTCGGGGTCGCTGGAGAGCTAGATATGTCGTCCGTGAGGCGGGTCACCTACGGTGTCCAAGCTCTAAGCCGAAAGGCGAGTTGCCCGCTTTCGCTGTTTTCTGCCATTTGTGTTCAATCATTTTGATATATTCAGATCTGTCTTTATGCCACCTAACGAAAATCGGCACGAATATTCTGGACAACCCAATATAATCTTTGCAACTTACTTTTAATCACACAGTAAAAAATATCCTTGTGAAGAATTAAAAATTATTTTTCTCCTGAATAAATCTAACGTGGTTTTGCATTCACATGGATAATTTTCGGCGAAAATGTATGGTTAATGTAATGACAGTCCTGTTCAAAATATCCAAAAGTTATTAACTAGGTAAATGACAATCGTATCTTGCAACCTTCTCATTATCTTGAAACCTTTTAATTGGTTAAAAATTTTTCATTATTCTCTTCTGATCGGTCATACGATGAAGATACTAAAAATGCGAGTATAAAAAATATCCGGCTACTTCTCTTCCTTTATTCTGCATTTTCAATAAAATATTTTAATCTATTCTTTGATGAGTAATCTGACATTATTATAATTTTTAAAATATTGGCTCTGGAGTACGAATCACTGGGTATTATAGACTGTGGAGGAATTATATATTTTTAATCTAAAGGAAAACAACGCTACGGAAATTTCAAACTGCAAAAATTAAAGTAGTTATTTTTGACAATATCTTATAGATAACTTCATTATAAGACAATTGTAACATTGCTATTACTTCCATTACCCGACTACCGAAGGCAATGGAAGTATTGTATTCGGTTCAAAAATTTGATATCGAGTTTTTCCCTGATTAATAAGTTTTAAGGTCTCATGAGTCCAAAAAAGGGTTTTTTTGGCAATTGGTCAGTGTGAGCGTATGTATGTATGTGTGTATGTATGCATGTGGGGAATCTTCTGGCTATCATATCTCCGAAATCAATAAAGATAGAACGATGAAACTTCAGAATTGAGACAGGTCTGGTGCACAGATGAATTTTCCAAAATTTGGTGAAAGTTGGAAAACCGGAAGTGGGAAATCGGAGACCGTAAGTCCATATCTCAAAAACTGCTCCAACGATTTTCTTCAATGTTGCTATATAAACACTCGATTAGATGTGCTTTCAAATGATATAGTTAATTAGTACAGGAAAATTGATAGGCAACCTATATAAATAGCTCAATTTCAGATCTCGGAAGTGCGTTCTATAAAAACGGCTGTAGGGATTTTTTTCAAACTTGCCATATTAATCTCTTTTAAATATTTTTTGTATATAATTATTGTTTTCCGGTCAATAATTGAGAATACAAATTTTTGGTAAAAGTTGGTATCTCAAAAACAGCTTTAACGATTTTCTTGAAAATTGTTACATAAACCCATTTCAGATATCCTTTCTCATAAATCATGAAGTTATTACAAAAAAAAAAAAAAAAAAAAAAAAAAATCCTACTTAGGTAGGTCAGTTTTAGATCTCGGAAATTAATATTTCAAAAAATAACTGTACCTTTTTTTTTTCTTCTTATTTTTAACTCGCTATGTAAACTTTGTTTTATATGTCTTTACACGTTTATTAAGTTTCTCCTAGCAAAAATATTTTAGATTTCTACTTCGTTAGGACAATTTTATGTGTTTTGATCATATTATCTTTTCTCATTTCATGTCCAAAAAATGCCTATAATACGTGCAATGGTGGGTAGTGGAAATCGTGTAGTTGTTTCACATCAGTTTTTTTTTTTTTTTTTTTTTTTTTTTTTTTTTTTAAGGTAGAGTATCTATTTTAATAAAACATTCATAGCTGTTACACTTTATATACAAATTATATTTTGTTTCTGAGGTTGATATTTCCATGGAATGACCCTATAGCTATATTTATCCCAAATTAAAAAAAAAATTTACATTTTCAAACATAAGTTAAAATTGTTAAAATAATTGTTGTTGGGAAAACAATTAACACTTTTTAATTATTTCAACGGTTACATGTTACAATTTTCAAGCTGTTTTCATAAAATAACTCAATTTTATCCGATAACTAAAATATATTGCGAAATAAATAATACCAGTTTTAAACTAATGACAAATTAAAAACCGGCTGCTTTTAAAAATAGTGGAAACAAAACTCTCAAATAGCTATCGAATATATCAAAGCTGAAATAATTTCGTTTAATGGATAGTTAAGAAATGATTTACTACATTTCTAAAACATATAAAATGTACTTTTTGAAAATTGAATTTGAATAGCTGGTGATAAATGTCAGTAAAAATTGCCAAACCATTTTATGAATGGATAGGAATATTTTAAATTTATGTTAATGGAAGTTTCTTATCATAAAATCATTAATTGTTTAAAAGAAAACTTTTTCAGCATTCTACCGTGTATAAATATTGTAAATGTTTATTTATGAACTTAAACCAGTAGCCAAAACCGTTTCGTTTCAGCTATATATCTCCATGAGTTTTAAGGATAATATGCAATAGAAGTTTATTTGCCCGTCTAAATTCAAACATAATGACTATTCTTAATAAAAATTCAAATTGTTCTGTAAAATGTTTTCCTAATTCTTGATATTCAAAATGTTATTAAGACAAACATTAGTTTGTGATAAAGAAAAGTTTGTGATAAGTAAAGTTAAGAACTTTAAATGCACAGAAATTTTTATAAACAATTCGTTTAATATTTTGAAAGATGTAATGTGTCATCTTAAGATTCTTATCATGGCTTATAAAGAGGCAAAAGAATACTGTTATAGTATTCTTTTCGTACTGTTATAGTATACTATAACAGTATACTTTTCGTATACTATTTCGTATACTTTTATAGTATTCTTCTAATCTATACGCCTATAGATTACGCCATTTTCTATAGATTACGCCTATTTGTATTCATGAAAGCGAGAAAAGGGTATTGTAATCATGAAAAAATTCGACTATGAGATTTCGGTGTATCACTATGTTTTGAGGTTTCCTAAGTTCATTTTTGTTATTTTTGCGGTTATGTATGCATGTGATGTATGTGTGCGTGTGTCTGAGTGAACACCTAAACGCTTTGATCTATTGAGCTGAAGTTGGTAGGTATGTTAGAAATCACGATTGCACCAACTGTATAGATTTTGATGAGTTTAGCCCTTATAGTGTACTTACAGGGGCAAAAATAAAAATCCGTTATCTCCTTATGGTCTATTAACTTAAATTATTTAAATTATGATAATGTCTAAATGCCTTATTCTATTAAGCTGCAAGTTCATAGGTACATTACAAGTTACCACTACAAGAAGTTTATTAATCTTGCTGAGTGTACAAACCATGGTTTTTTTTTATAATTATAGCCAATGAAATTAAATTATTAAAATGCTGTGTTGTCAAAACGCCTCATCCGATTGAGCTATAAATTAGTAGGTTTGTTATAGGTCATCTTCGCATTTTTTCCTTTGATTGTAATGAGCACAGGGCTTACAGTTCTTTTACACGGTACCAAAAAATCTCTTCATCATTAGGGCTAATCAATTAAAATTATTTGAAGTGGGATAGGGTCTTAAGTGTACAGTCGATAAAATATAAATTAGTAAACATGTTCCAAATCGTTACTGCAAGAAAAATACATATTTACATGAGTGTAATATTACAGTTTCTTTCACCGGTATACACCATAGAATTTTTATACATTGCGGTCAATTAGCTCAAGCTATTTAAAATTCGATTTAGTAATATTAAATTGTTTAGATCATAAAAGCAGATAGTTGATATTTCGAGCTTACAAATTGTAGCTCTCTTTTACATGAAAGCACAAAATGATTTGCATACATTATAACCCAATAAAAGACATATAACTTGGTAAGAAACATTCTATTATGATTTTTCCATTTTTTTTACTTAACCACTTCTCTCATTTAAATATGTTTAAACAACCGTTATTATCTAAATGTTCAGAATATTCAAAGGAGTTACTCCAAACATTAAAAAAATATATTATACATATTGCTATAGATGTTTACACTTCTATCGTGCAGCTTTAAGCATAAACTTAAAAATATATTATTATTGTTATATTTATTTAGGTATATTCAAAATGCTGTGTTTTTTCCAGATAGTTATGAAATTACTTTAAATATTTTATTAAGTTTATATCATTCACAAGCGTGAATTTTTTAAATATTTATTTATTTATTTTACTTAAAATGTGTGATTCTTTCCTATTTTATTTTCTAATTTCTTATAGTAAAAGCTATACTTTTCAACATAATCCGTTATTAATATTTACTTCTTCTATCACTAGTGATTATGTATTATAAAAATACTGAAACAAGAACAAGAATTGCCTTAATAACTTTCTAGTCATTGACACACACACGCGCAAAAATAAATAAATAAATAAATAAATAAAAATGAAAAAAAAAGAGAAAGAAAGGAAGAGAGATTTTTTCACGGAAAAGCATTTTAATTTGCGAAATTTCTTCCATGGAATTAATTTTAGAATTAATTTTTTAAATAATGATTAAAAATTTGAAATATTAATAGCATTTTTAAAATAATACATTTTTTTTTTTTTTTTTTTTTTTTTTTTTTTTTTTGTGTGTGTCTGAATATATTTTGAAAATGTATTAAAAATAGTGTAAATCAGAAATAATATTTTTTCGAAGTACATAAAATTATAAAAATGGCACACAATAATGCCTGAAGAAAAGATTTTAAATTTTATAAATAGTTTTTATTGCTATCTATGTCACTTATTATTTTTAGCTGCTTATTTTAAGCTTTACATCCCCCCCCCCTCCTTAGAATTAATAAAAGAAATTTCGTACCTATTTGCATGCTTATTTCACGAAATATTTTTCGAGATTATTTTGACCTTTAGTAATTTTTAAAAAGTGTCTAAAATTTATATTATTTTTTTAATTTTAATCAGTATCTGCTATACTGCGTATTTCTTTGTTTGCCAGAAGTCTATATCTCAGCATTGCGTCATATTTCATAAAGGCCTTAAACTTGATATGAATGGCTGTTGCGAAAAACACAGAATATGACGTTGCTGTTCAACATTGTTCTTCAAATAAAGAAATATAATTATATTTCTATTTCTATTGTGTTTATGTGTACCAAACTTATTATGTGATGTGTTTTATTTGTACAATGTTAATTCAATTATTCGGCAATTTTTCCTAATCTCTGGAAGACTGTATTGCTGCTTTTACTGTATTGCAACTTCTAGTCGGGGTAAGTGCTTCATATGTTAATAATAATAATAATAATAATAACTACGATAATTTAATTATAGTACAATATTCCCTTTTTACCGGAAGACGATATCGCAGCTTTTATAATACACGAGTGAATGAAACTTGATATGTAAGATGGCTATATTGAAAAACTGAAAATATGATGCTACTATGTTACATTTTTCTTTAGTTACAAGAAAGCTGTTATATTTCAGTTTCTACTGTGTATAAGTGCACCGAATTTAATATGCATTTCTTTTATAATAAGAAAAAAACTTTTGTAATGGAATTATGTTTCATATTTCCCTTTTTACCGGGAGGCTGTAAATCAGGTTTTAATATATGTAAATGCATGAAACGTAATATGTAAGATGAATTTTGCTAAAATCACAAAATGTAACATTGCTAATCTGCATATTGTGTGTGTAAATGCAGCAAACTTCATATATTTTATTTTTTATGAAAACTGTGCTAAATAAATTTGACCACATACCGATCATGAAATAAAGTGGTTATGCACATGCAGGCTGTTTTAAGTTTTATATAGATTTTTAGAAAAAATATTAGTATGATATACAAGAAATTATAGCAAAGCTATAATTACTTAGTCCATTGTGATTTCCACAGAGATTAATTTTAGAAAAATATCTCTCCAGAAAATATCCAGAAAATATCAAATATCCATCTCTCCAAAATATCTCTATCAGAAAAAATGAAAGAAAATTCAGATTAGTTATATTAAAAAAAAAACTATGAAAATATTATGCTTGCTATATCTGACGCATGTGCACTTTACTTTAATGTAGCGTCTGACATTTTCAGAAAACTGCAAACGTAAAGAAAAAGTTACCTCTTAAAATAGTTAATCTTTTATTTAATAATGAATATTCTGGGATAAATTATGTTTAATTAAATATTTTGAGATTTTATATAAATAATTTTGAGGCATATATATTTGAAAAAACAAACAAACAACAACAAAAAAACTTAAGTAAGTTTAATAAAATAATTTTAGAAACAATTAAATCGATATTTTATATAAAGATTTAAAAAATAAATAAATATAAGAGCTTGTAAAGAACTTCAATCATTAATATTCTCTAATTTAAAACGTAATATAGTTAAAATATTTAAATATATACAGTAAGAAATAATGTGCTATTTCTAACGTAAAATCTTGTTCTAACAGCTAAAACTAGAACATAAATTTATTGTATATAAATATAACTCCTGCAGAATATATATATATATATATATATATATATATTATATTGCAATGTGGCTCTGAGTAACGTGTATGGGCTTGCAAAAATGAATAAAACATTTATCTCAACTATTGAGTAGAAAAATATGATGGATGATGCTAAGGAAAAATAATTAGTTAGTTGACATATTAGAATGCTATATTTATCAATGTAAAAATGTATATTTTATAAAGAGTGGCGCAAAACTTAAAATTATTATTCTGATACTACTAATTTTCTTTTCAAATATAATAAAAATATATATATTACAAGGTTCGCAATTTCGCCAATCGGATTTTGATGTATGAACTCCTTTTTGCATTTCTCGAACAGGAATTTAACTATATTTTAAAGTCAGTGTCTATATGTCAGTTCGTGTGTTAACTATTATAGACGTTATTACTCTGTTGTATTTGCACGGAATTCTACGAAATGCCTTGTATGTTGAAAATAAAATATACAACACGTGACTGTAGACATACTATTATTTCGTGTATGGAATTTCATTATTTATGTGTAAGATTAGACATAAGGTGTGGCTATTAGATTTCAAGTATCGTGCAGAACAGTTGGCGTTGCACTGCGTACTTTTTAAGGAAGGAGTTATAATTTTATTGTGACTTTCATCATATTGAATTTAATATGTAAAGTATTATATTTTAAAAATTTTGCTCGATTTAATTGTGGAATACGAATGTAACTGAAATGTAGTTCTGTCCACAATGAGCAAGACAGCTATATTTTTCCATCTTTGGAGAGAACAACTTAGCGCTTAATGTACAGTCGGTAACAAAAGTGTCCGAACACTAGCAAAAATTCCTATGTAAAAAAAGCACACTTCATACGGTTTTGTTAAATAAATCCTTATCGAATCATGTTCTTACACTGACTAAGAACAGGATTCGAGAAAGATTTATTTAACAAAACCGTATGAAGTGCACTTTTTTTCCATAGGAATTTTTGCTAGTGTTCGGACACTTTTGTTACCGACTGTGTAAGATGCACATCTTGGCATACATTCATTACACCAACAAATTAATAGTTAAAGAACAAACTATCTGTTTGAAGATATTGACGAAAACATTATATTTATGAAGTATGCACATTGTAAGTCTACCTATTAAGTTCAAAAAATTTTTGGAGTTTGGAAAGGTTTGATGTTTACGATCGATTTCACGGTTAGATCCAGTGAATTAGGGAGAATTTTGGAAATTTGGACAAAAGACTGGGATAGGGATTTAGTTTATTGAAAGATAAGTCTTCTTCACGAAATGCATTACAAAATTTTTTTGAGGATTTTATGGTCTGTGAGGTTTTTAGAAAGCATTGAATTGGAACGGGTTTTGTAAAGATTAATTTGTGAAGGTATGCAAATTCATTTTTCAATTATTCTATTTAAGCAAAGACGAATTCAAAGTCGTGTTCAGATGGAGATTGCTGAAGGTTGAAAAGCGACTTCTTTCCTCATTGCTGAACGCTATATTTTTTTACAGACTACACAGTCACTAATTAAAATTAACACTCTTTGCTCAGTTTAAAACAATCAAAATTTAAGTACTGACAAGAATCCTTTCTTTAATCTTTCTTTAAATAAATTTATTCATTTTTACATCTATCACGCCTCTATTATTTTTGTTTGTTTTTTTTAGCAGAAAGCGTCGACTCAGTAGGAAACCTCCAACAAAATTATTAACAACAGTTGGTATAATTTTTGAAAACTATAATTCATTTTTAACGTTGTCATGCTGATTCGTGCGTATTTTTACTTTCCGAACAGTATAGTGAGGAAAGTACTGATAATCATGTCAAAAATCCGAATTCGAGATTTTGATGTTTCTATACGTTTCGAAGTCCCGAGTCCGTTTTCACTATTTTTACGATGATGTATGTATGTGTGTATGTATGTATGTGTGTGTGTATGTATGTGTGTATGTATGTGTGTGTGTGTATGTCTGTGAGAGAACACGCTAGCGTCTGAACGCTTTGTTCGAATAAGCTGAAAGTTGGTGCGTATATTGTAAGTCACCATAGTACGAAACCTATGGATTTTGTTGAATCTAGCACTTATAGTTTTTTTTACAGGGACACAAAGAAAAATTCTTTATCATTATGGTCTATGGGACCAAAATCTGAAAAGTGCGATAGCATCTAAACGCCTTCTTCAATTGAGCAAAAAATTTATACACATATTATAAGTCACAGTTACTCCAGCTGTATGGAGTTTGGAGAATCTGGCACTTACAGTTTTTTTACAAGGGCACAAAGAAAAATTCTTTATCATTATGGCCTATGGGGCCAAATTTTTAAAAGTGCGATAGTGTCTAAACGCTTATTTAATCTGAGCAATAAATTTGTACACATGTTATAGTTGCATGAACTGTATAGATTTTGGTGAATTCAGCACTTACAGTTTTTTTACAGGGACACAAAGAAAAATTCTTTATCATTATGGCCTGTGGGACCAAATTTTTACTTTCTTGTATATTCAATAGAAGAAAGTATTGGATTCGTAAAAATTTTCGACCTCGAGTTTTTGATAGATTTACACGTTTTGAGAGATGTAGAGCACGATTTGACCATTTTTAGAAAATGTCTGTCTGTTTGTCTGTCAGTCTCTGCGTGGGTGTGAAAAACTTTTGTGGCAACTGTATCTCAGGAACTACTTCACAGAATTTCATACAAATTGGTATGTAGTTGAACCTTGACATAAATTAGTGCTATCAACTTTTGGTAAAAATTGTCTTACAGGTTGCGTTGCCATCCCGCTTTTTCTAAATTTTAACATGGTGGTATAGTACAAAATTTTGTATAAATGTGCATAAAGAAAATTATTTCTTAATAATCATTATGAAATTTACCAGAATTATTTATAATAGAGATATTCAACTGGGAAAATTTTTTTGTATGTGTAGGAGCCTCGCCTCCCCCCACCCCTCTGGGGGGAATTTCCCCCTCGAGAAGAGTAAATTTTCATGATGGGTATCTTTCAAAAGAGCTCGTCAGTACCTTTAAAACGAATGGTTGAACCATAGATCTGCGATAATTTAAAATGAAGTTATCGATTTTTTTTAATGTAATATTGACAATAAAATTGACTTTTTTTTGGATATTTATTGTTATACTACTTCTCTAAAATGGAAATCATCTGCATTATCATGGAAGATAATTATTTTTAAAAATTATTTTAATAAATTATTTCTACTGAGTGAATTTGTATAGGAAAATATAGAAGAAAGTCATGTGGTGGCCACAACATACTAGTTAAAAGAGCGTTAGTATCTAAACGCCTTATTCAATTGAGCTGAAAATTTATATGAATATTATAAATCACTGTTGCACTAACTATAAGCATTTTGGTGAATCTAGCATTTATAGGTTTTTTACAGGGAGACAACGAAAATTCTTTATTATTATGATCCATGGGCTCAAAGTTCAGTAGCGTTAAATAAAACATAGTGTAATATATAGAGAAAAATACTCAAACACTTTAATATTTTTTATCTCTTTTGTTTTTTAATAAATCCTCTTTCTTTACTTTATCTACAAAACTGTTAATTACTCAATGTTCGGAAAGTCGAGTGGAGTCACTCCAGATTTTTTTTTTTTTTTTTAAATCTGATTAAGTGTGATGTTTTTCTATTTCAACAATAACACCGATGAAAATAGCTGGGAATTCTGAATAAGTACCACAAATGAACATATGGCTCTTTTCTTTTCTTTCTTTCTCTTTTTTAAAAATTAATTCTAATTTACAGTTCAGCGACTGTATTCTTATACAGATTTACTCGGATTTTCCAAAATATCACCTAAGCTTATTTTATTATCAATCTTTGGGCCCATATCGGCAGAATCATGAAAAATGTGGTGCTGATGAATTGTTACGTGTTTTTGTAGTTTATGGTATTAATTTAGTTTAGATCATTCAACATAAATAATTGAATGCCCTTTATTCCACTTTATTCAATAGAAAAAGTATTGTATTCGTCAAATTTCTGAGTTGCAGTTTACAAATTTATACATTTTGAGATCACCTGAACATGATTTGACTAATTTTAGGAAATGTCTGTAAATGTGCATCTGTTTATTTGCTTGTATCTCTCTGTGTGCGATTAAAAAAAATTCTACCAACTAGATAACTGGTGGTGAAGGTTCAACTAAATAAAAATTTCATGAAAATTTTCATTAAGTTGTACCTTTGCATAAACCGATGCCTATGAAATTTGTTGCATATTGTTCAACAGGTGACACTGTCATCCTGTTTTAGCATAATTTTTAATATTGCAGCATACTACAAAACTTCATATAAATGCATACATTAAGGATTAGTTCTAACTAACAATTGGGAAATTAAAAATAAGAAAGTTTATAATAGTAAGAGTTACACAGAGAAAAAAAAAATATAGCGCCTTCCTCTAGAATGAATAAGTGGCCATTTTCTAAATCTCTTAACTAGAAAGATAGATTTCCGAGCTAAGCGCGTAGGGTCCGCCAATAAACTGAATAAACGAAATAATCGAGAATTTCTAGTGTACACATTTCTAGATGGTGAAACAATATTCTGAATATTCCGAATATTCTGAATCTTTTGAATTGCGAGAAACTCTCGCTTGATTTTCTAGAATTGGGTCATACAACAAGATTATAGCTGCTGAAACCCGCCTCTTGTAGTCTCATTTATTTGCAGAGATTTTTAAATAACTTCGCCTCCAGAATATAGGCAAACGCTCTAGAATTTTAATAGGGGCTTCTGAACTCGCTTTCCAAGGGGACTAGAATTTATAAGGGTAACATGGAACTATTTTTTCTTGAGCTACAACTTAGATTCTATATGTCAGTTACAGAATTTTTTCTCAGTGTAAACAGGATAAAGTTTTTGCATATACAAAAATATCACTTGCCCCACCCAACCTCCTGGGCAAAGAATTCCCTCCATACGAAAATTTTAATCATGTATCTATGAAAATTTGTAAAATTTTTCTTTTTATTTGTTTATTATTATTTTTTTTTTCACCAGAATAAATAAATAAAATGTAAAAGTTCATTTCCTGTAATATAGGCGATACGGCACAAAATTAAACTTTCTTTCTGCTATTAGTGTTATATTTTTCTGAGATGAAAATCGTCTGCATTTATGGTGGAAAATAATTTTGATAAAAAATAATTTTAATGATTTATTTACAATGCATGAATTTCTACGAGAAATGTATAGAAAAACCTTTTGGGAAAACCGCAACATAGCAGTTTTAACTATACAATATTCTTCATGAATATAGAATTTAAAACACGTTAGGAAGCAACCTATGAGATCTTCAAAAAATTATATATAAAATTTTATTTATAATGAATTGTGTCTAAACATTCAGGCGAGGAGTATTTTAATTGTGTATCTTGTAAATGTTTGTATCATGCACAACAGTACAATGATATAATTCCGGAAGTAAATGTTATTGGATTTTTTTTTTTTTTTTTTTTTTTAACAAAATTGCGCTTTTGCGATGAAGTTATATTGGATTTTTCTGATCGAGTAGAATAAAAAAATATATATTTAAAATAAAAGTTTACAAAATATAATTTTTATTTGTACGACACGATTATTTCTATCAGACAGCGATTTTGCGTTGTCACACTTTCATTATGCCAGGATGCCTACCAATATCCAACTACACCATTTAATTTTTTAAATTATCTTAAAATAATTAGAAGTTTTATTGTTAAACACATCAACCATGAAAATTCATTTTAAATAGTTTGGAGTATAAAATAGATTTTTTTTTTATACCAATTATAGGAAAAAGGCCAGAGCCGGTAATTGAACCCAGGCCCTACGCTTAACGTGCGGATGCTATTCGTCTGAGCCACCCTGACTGACAACCATATAGACATTTCTCACATAATAACTGTTACATCTCTGTTTGCAGATACGGTGACCTTGCCAACGGTTATTATGTGAGAAATGTCGAGCTTGTTTTTAGCCAGAGTAGCTAATATATATATTTTTTTTAACTGAGGTCGCTATTAGAGAAAAAAATAAAATATGTTTAGATATTTAATTAATTTATTTTATTTCCTTGGGTATGACGGATAAAATATAAAAACTTTTAAATGTTTTAAGCGTGTAAATTTCGTTTCTAAGAATTAATTATGTGTCAACTTACGAGAATACTTACGAGAATTGTTTAATAATTGGAATCTGAGAAAAAAATTGGGAGTTATATTTAATAAATAAAAATTAAATTATAACACCATAAAATTATAAAAATAAAAAATATTATTTATACTCTGCGCACTGAAATAATTCACTAATAAGGAAATTTGTAAAATTAATTATAACTTAATTAAATTTTGAAAAGTTCAATTTTCTTATTATTTATATCATACGCTGTTAAAAATTTCATTTCAAGATTGAATCAAATGCTGGTACTACAGTAGCTTCAATTTGCTAGGCTAAACAGAAACTTGATACAACTGTAGCTGCAACCATCCTATGGTAAAACCTTCTACAAGGATTTGGTACTTCTTGCTCAAAATTAGCACCAAATTATAGTAAAAGATTTCTCTACCATATGGATGTAGCTATTGCAAACCCAGGCCTTGGTTTAAGAAAGTACCAAATAATGGTAAAACATTAGCATGGTTGCAGCTACAGTGCACCATATTTTGGTTCAACCTAGAACAAAATTTTTTATAGAGTAGGGTTTCAAACCTAACAAAAGCTTTTTTCTTGCTACCTGATTTGCCTCATCGAGCGTGTCACTTATCATAGCTCTGTCATTAGCTCATTATTTTCAGTGTATTCAATGCCTTTATTGCAAAGAGTTGATAATTATTCTGTAAACAGCTGTATGTTAAAAGATAAATGAATAAATAAAAATGATTAAAAAAAAATCTGGTGTGTCACTCACACTACTTTCTCTTACCCTGAAATTTAATACTATAAATACAGGTTGGAGATTAAGAAGGTTGGTATCTTACCTCTTAGTAACCTCTTAGTAGTTCTTACTTACCTCTTAGTAAATCTTACCTCGTACTGTTATGTAAACCTATGTTCAACAAGTCAAATTAGGCTTAGGAAGAGTTTTATGTGATAACTAGTTCTGTGTGAGGGGGCTACCGCCCCCCTCAGCCCCCCCATTTCATTAATGTACAAAAAAAAAAAAAAAAAAAAAAAAAAAAAAAACGACGAATATTTAGCTCAAAACAAACATTAATTACCATATCTCTATGAGGAATTTATTTCAATTCCCGAAAAGCTTTCCTGGAAATGGTAAAATATTATTAATAAAGCACATACACTAACAACAAATAACTAGTGTGTTGTGGCCACCACACGGTTTTCTTCTATATTTTCCTATACAAATTCACTCAGTAAAAATAATTTTATTAAAATTATTGTTTTAAAAAATTATCTTCCATGATAATGCACACGGTTTCCATAATAGAGAAGTAGTATAAAACTAAATATCCAAAAAAAAGTTGAATTTATTCTCAATATTACATTTAAAAAAAAAAAAAAAAAAAAAAATTTTTTTTTTTTTTTTTTTTTTTTTTTTTTTTTGTTAAAAGTGAAAAAAAATCGATAACTTTATTTTAATTTATCGCAGATCGATGGTTCAACCATTCGTTTTAAAGGTATTGGCGAGCTCTTTTGAAAGATACCCATCCTGAAAATTTACTTCCCTCGAGGGGGGGACCCCAGGGGGGAAGCGAGGTTCCTACATACACAAAAAACTTTTCTCAGTTGTCTATCTCTATTACACAAAATATATATTCGTTTCATTTGCTTTAGTGCAGTCTATAGATGTTAAACTCCACTTACCTGCAATTTCCCCCATGGGCGTAATATATTTGAATACTTTTAAGTATCCCTGTACACGAACCATTAGCTTCATCTCAACGAAAAGCTTAGTGTAGCATCCCTATGTGATACACATGTAGAATACTGAGTTTGGAATTTCTGCTACAATTTGTTCTTGAGATATGATGATAACAGACACACAGACAGACACACTGACAGACACACAGACCATTCGCTAAAAACGTGATTTTCATACTCAGGGGACCTCAGAATGTTTAAATATAACAAAAACTCACGTTAGGAAATTTGACCCTAAAATAATACTTTCTCGAGTAAGAGAAAGTAATAATCACTGAATAATCAAAGAAAACTTTTTATCAGAACAGAAAGAAAGTTGTGCTGTTAATGATAAGTAATTATTGTATATATATATATATATATATGTATATATGATTACAGTGCAGTCAATTTTCCCCTAGCTCAGCATTGAGGACGATTCCAAAGACTTAGAGGGGTGCCAAATTGATCGAAAATTTAGGATTCAGTAAAAAACCAGTCATTCTACGTTCCCTTATCGTTTAGTTCCTACCTAGCACAAGGTTAACGTCTCTAATTTAGTACTGTATTCGTTGAGCAAGTATATGCGCAGAAGCTTCCTTGTTCGCAAGAAATGTGGTTGAAGAATAGTTATAGCTTCGATTATTTAGCCAATTTTTTAATCAAGCTTAAGTATTTTTATTCAGAATATTTGGAATATTTGTTGCGAGTCAATCGTAGTAAAATATTTTTTATTCAAGTACATTTGCTGTGTAAAATATCGTTATTAAATGTTTTATCTTTACACGTACATTTCTTTTTCAGTTCATTAAATTTTAGAAATAAATTGGAACATTTATATATAATTTATAAACACAAACATGATGCAACGACAAGTTTTTTTTTTTTTTTCCAGTTGAAAAAAATTAAATTCAATACGTTAAATATGCATGAATTCATGGATGTATCAAACAATTAGTTTTCTCATTTCATATTTGATAGGTAATTCAATTTATCAAAATTCATTAGATAAATGATTTTTCTGTGGTAAAGTGAATATTATGAAGTTATTTCATACGTAGCCTAAAAATAAAGTATTACCCAAGACATTTGTTACTAAAAAACTATGCATTTTTCATAAGTCGGTTACTTCTACTCTACATTTATATCTCTGTATATATAATGATCTCAAAACGTGCATGGACAAAGTGGCCCCTTTTAAACGCTTTTATTAACTTGATATGATGTAACTATTAATGTATGTAACGGAATATTGTAATTCAATTTTCAGCCACTTCTAATCGTCCAAATGACCTGAAATTTTGCACAGGACTTTATAATTAATGACAATAAGTGTTCCCACACTGTCAAAAAAAAGTCCTGTTTGCTGCAGTTTGCTGCCAGAAATTTTCTGTAATTTAGAAAAATTACGGAAAAATTACGTTGATAGAACGGAAAAATTACGGAAAAAATACGTTGCAACGGAAAAATTACGTTGATAGAACGTATTTTTCTGACTTACAGAAAATTTCTAGCAACAAACTGCAGCAAGCATGACTTTTTTTTTTTTTTTTTTTTTTTGACAGTGCAGGCGTATTTTTCATCAGGGGCAGGTTCCAGGAGCAAACAACAATCTACAATTTAAAACTCTACCGTATTCAGAACAGGATTTGACGGCATTTGTATAGCAACGCGTGACAACAACTAATTTTTTTTTTTAAAAAAGATTTAAAAGTATGCAAATAATTTGTTGTTTCACTAACACGACTTTTTCTTACCTTGAATTTCAATACTATAAAGATAGATAGATGCAGTTATTAGTTTTTAAGTTATGTTAATAAAATCTATTCATACAGATCATTTTGTATTTTTTAGTTCACATTTAAAAAAAAAGCGTGTTCTTTAAATTTTTAACATATAATTTTATTCATGTGTAAGATCATATATAAACTTTATAGCTAAATATTTAAAATACTTTTCTGAGATTCACCAAATAATTAAATTCTAAATTTTTATTCAGTAATAATAATAAATCCGAGAATTACTCGACTAATCTTTATTTATACCATATAAACACTCAAAATAGTACAATTTATGTATTTGATACGTCCATTATTTAAAAGCCCAAAATTTTATTATATTGCAAAAGAAATACATAAACTTTTTCAAAGAATAGGGAAAGGATAAGTTTTCAAGCAAAATAAGAAATCCACTACTGTGTGTTACATTTCACACTGAATAAAATTCGCACTGAATGAATTCGCATGAAAGAATATGACCTACGGGAGAATTACAAATCAAGTAAGGAAAAAAATATATATATTTATTTGTAGAACTTACTGAATTTTTTTTTTCAAAATTTTTATGCAAAACACTATAGCATAAAGAGAAAATTTTTGAATAGATAGATATTTTTTCTTAAGGGCACTTGGCAAAACTGGAAGTTTTATATAAAAGCTTATATTGCCATTTAATATTTATAAATTGAAATATAATAAGTTTGTGTTCAATAAAAAAAATAGTAAAGCAACAATTCTAATTGTTTTTGATATATTTTTACAGATTTGAAATCTTTAATTTGAGTTTTCTCAGTTTGCATTTCTTCTATGAATTCATCACACTGTAAAAAAAAAAAAAAAAAAAAAAAAAAAAAAAAACCGTAAGATTATGGGGAAAGCCCGGCAGGAAAGATTCCGGACAAAGCCCGTAAAAAAAAAAAATTATTGGTTTTACGGGAAAAATGTTTTTTTTTTACAGGCATGTAACGTAATTTAAGGTTATTACATGCACTCCTTCTCATATTTATAAGGACGCTTTATATTTTGAAATAACTAATGTAAAAGTAATTGTGAACAAGATTAACTAAGTGCACTTAATATATCTAGTATTCTAAAAACCAAAATTGCTATAATTTTTTTAATATGAAACAAAATTAATAAAAAATAATGCAAAATGTGTTTTTTGTTGAGAAAAAAAAAACATTTTCCTATACATTCCTCTCCTCCACCGTAACGAATTCTATGGTCAATGAGCACCTATCATTTTTTCTTTTCAAAAAAAAAAAAAAAAGGAATTTCGAATTTAAAAATATTTGATTTTCAATTTTGATTATTATTTCATATTTTTCATTCCCAATTTTTATAAAATAAATTTCATGTGTTTACTAAAAAAAAGTATTTTTCATAATTTTGAATGATAAATTAATATTAAATTTTTTTTGTGATGAAGGATGATTGTTATTATCAACTTGTGTATGCACAGTCAGTTATATTATATTATATAAGAAATTTTGTTTTCAATTTTGAGTTTGAAAATTTTGCATATTGTGTTTTTTTTATTTTGAAATTGTTCTAATAAATAAGAAATATATTTTTTTAAAAGAGAGGAGATTCTGGATTAATTTTTAAAATAAAAGGGAATTGAAGTTAATATATTATTTTAATTTTCACAATTTATTGTTTTCCTAAAATTTTTGTTAAATAATCTTCATGGAAATCCAATTACTATTGGTCGTGAAACTATGATGTTTAACATTTTTTTATATGTTTTTTACAATTACACACAAACAAAATAAATACATGAATAAAATGACATAATTTGATATTTTTCAGTATTTAAACACAATCCCTTCTCGGTATAAGGGTAATTTGTTTTGGTTATAATGAAATAGTGATGTATTTGCATTATAAAAAAAAGAAGGAAAAGAGTTATTTAAATTCCATTGGCAGAAGTTAAACATTTATAAATTTATCATAGACATGTTTTATTTTATTTTTAATTAATCTGATGAAAATATTCTTGTATCATTGATTAAGGTATTCATTCTCCTTATGAATTCTTAATTTTTAATACATGCACTTCGTTTATTGTTAGCCAAAATTTAATATACCTTTTTATTGTCAAGTTATGTAATGTTTCCGAAGGGAGTAACTTGTACACTGTCTCTCGAGTGCCCTGCAGTGTATCAGTTTTTTTAGTGTTTTGCTGTTCATTTTATAAACAATATTTCGGCAGGACCCATATATTTTTTTTCTGTTTAAGGATGATGGATAGCGAGGCATTATTTTTGTGGAACATTATATTTTTTTGACAAATGTTTACAATCAATTACTTTTCGAATTTGGTTCAGAATTTCCTTTTGCTACATAAATTCGTTTTGATGAAACTTCTTTAAATGTAATAATAACAGTAAATTGATTGAAATTAAGATAACATTAAGACAAGGGTAAATAAATAATATTGAGAACCTTGTCACATTTTTCTATTGAAATTATGCAGAATATTGATAAAAAAATTTTGATTTTTGATTTTTTATATATATATATTTTTTATTTCTCAATGCATTTAAAAATAGTAATACACATACGTTCTATAAAAGATAATAAACCTAATTGAGATTTTGAATTATTAATTTAATATCTGTTTAAATTTAAAACTCATCTTTACATTATAGTTGCCAAACAATTTTTCTTGAAATTATATAATTATAATACAACAAATGCATAGATTTGTGTTTTTATATTTAATTTCATATTTATACACAACTTTATGAAGGTATATACACATATTCATTAAACGGTTTGGTTACATACAATGCTAGTTTGAAATTTATTGATATTAAAAAAAAAAAAAAAAAAAAAAGAAAGAAAGAGATTTAACACATTTTTCTTAATACACCATACTTGCCAACTTTTCCGGTTTTCCCGGAAGACTTCCGGTTTTTTAACGTATTTTCCGGTCTTCCGGACAGATGATGAAATCTTCCGTTTTTTAAAAAGTCGCGGATACCGTTCGTTTTAAAAAGAAAACCCAAATGTTCTACGAAAACGCCTGATTCCCAATCTTTTTCCATCCATAACATAAATGTCAATATTCATTTCAAACTTGCTTTATGAGATTCTAGAACATGTAAAGAAATAGAATTGTTAAATATTTCTTGCTGATGTAATTATTTTTTACCCCCCCCCCCTTTCATTTATTTCCAACTAGTGATCAGCTATCAAATGTTCTGCAGAAGTCTTTTGTTTCCTAATCTTTATCCATCTGCAACATAAATGATAATATTAATTTTAAACTTCTTTCATTAGATTCTACAAGCAGAGTTGAAAGAGTTTAATATTTCTAACTCTGTAATTATTTTTGTATCCCCCCCCCCTTCCCTGGATTGTGATCAATGATCAATTCTAGAAACAATAAAGCAATGGAAGTGCCCAATATTTTTCATGTATGTAATTATTTTTAGATCTTTATTGCTGAATTTAATGAATCTGTTTATTTTTCCTCAATTAAATTAAATATTTGTATATCATATTTATACCAAATGTGTAAACATGGGAAAAAAAAATTAAGAATAATTTTTTCAGGTAGGAAAATTTTTTCCAAATCAATTTAAGAAAATCAATACTTAGTTGGTTTTATGCATGTTTGAAACTGATAATTAGCTACTGCTATTTTTTTTTTATATGTATGATTAATTTACATACACAAAAATCATATTCTATTTATTTAAAAAATTAGTTATACTTTAACTTAACTATGTTTTTTGTCTATTGTTAAATAAATTTCTTACAGATTCTGTTTTGTAGATATTTATATGTTGAAGAGGAATAACTTCATTTAAAACTTTTATATATTTAGTATAATCAATCTATAGTAAAACGTTTTTATAGATTGTTTTAAATATTAAAATTATAAAACTGTATTTTTTTTTTCTATTTGACGTAATAAACAAGTAAAAAAAAAAAAAAAATATTCCCTTTTCTTATTAAAATTGGTTGGCAAGTATGATACACTATTTATTTTTATTTTTTGAAAGTGTCGGCATGTATCCCAGCCTTGCCATATGGTCACTTTCAGTTATAATGCACATAGGTGCACTTCACACACACATTGTTCAGCATATAATTTATCATTTTAATTCAAGTGCAGTATTATTTAATAATTTGCAACATTAATAACTAATTGAAAAGAGATATTATTACATGACATTTAATTTTTCTTGACTATGTAACTATATAGAATACATAATTTCATAGGGACATAATTTTCTCACACATACATTTTTTTCTTCTTATACAATTTTTTACTCTTACATACTATTATTTTACATTTTATTTTGCCACTTGTTCACTTTTATATGTTATACAATATTTATTTTCTAGTTTTTTGTTTTTTTTTAAATATATGAGATGCACACAAACATAGATAGGAATTTTTATATTCTCTATTATAACCATATCATGGAATTGATTTTTGTCACAAAATACAGTGTTTTCAATTATGTTTATTATTATAATTATCTACACATATTTACAATTTTTTTTTTTTTTGAAATATTTACACGTAAATCTAGCTTATATGCTAACCGTGTATTTGAAATATTTCTTTTATTTTTCACAATTACACACACAGATTGTTTTACATATATACTAATGTTTATTATTTAACATATAATAAACCTTAATCTTTAAAATTAAAAATATATACACAACATTTTCTTATTATTACACATACATACCTTTTTAAATATACAGAGTTATACACATGGTTATTTCAAATATTGGAATTATTTTATTGAATATAAAAACATTGAATTTTTCTCACTTACTCATTCTAAGTTTCATTACACATGCATACCTTTCAAATATTTCAAATATTGGAATTTTTATTACATATAAGGCATTAACATTTTATTTTTATCACCTGCTCATTATAGTTTACCTACACATACAATTTTTAGAAAAATATGAATGGACACATGGGCCATATGTTTTTCAAATTTTTCTCGCTATTGTGCATATGTATATAGATTTTTTTTGTGTTACAATACATTGTATATATTTTCTTATCACATAATTTTACTGATACATATATATAAGCAATATATATGTGTATAACACATGCTGTGTTATTTTTTTGATTGCTATAGTTTGCATTTAAAAAATATATATAAAGTTTTTTTTTTTTTTTTTTCTGATCAGAATATTTATGGCACTAGCTCATGGCTTTATAATTGCCCATTTTTATAATTGAGCTGAATTTTTGAAAGATCTTGTTTGAGCATTATGCATGTGATTGCATTTATATATATAAAAAATATGTTTTTTAACTATTGCTCAATTATATATATATATATATATATATATATATATATATATATATATAAAGGCCTTTCTTTTTCTACATGAAGTAGAAATCTATAATTTATGTCGACATTCATTTTTATTTTTTTCATTAATAAGTGCACTTTTAAAAAATAAAAAAAAAAATTAAGACAAAAAAACCTAGGTACCTTACAAAAAAATTAATATGGAATAGAGATGACAAAGGGCAAAGAAATTTCATTATGGTTCAATTTTGTATGGTTAAGTTTGTGATGCTGGTTTGCATATATTGCATGGAGTGTATATATCCTTCACTAATATACCTTTATTTTCAGATTAATTACATGAAATGAAACAAAACAAAAAAAAAAAAAAATATTGTGAATAAAAATTTTTGGGACAAAATGACTGGAAGACTAAGTATAATTTTAATTTATTGTTTATCTATTAAGCAGATAATAAAATTTTATAATCATAATATTTCATATTTAAAAAAAGATATTTTTATAGCTTCTTATAACACCCTTTGTATTCGATGATATCTAAGAATACTCAGGTGTTGTTTTTTTTTTCTTCTGAAGTGATGGATTCTTCTTTTCCCAATGGCCGGCCACCAACGGGGTGAATGGATATTTATCATTTCATAAACATTATAAGTTTTGATTTTTTTTATGTAAATATTATTCTTAAATTTTGTTTTGGCAAGATATAGATAGCTAAAATTTTCTATTGATCTAATAAAAATCTTTCTTTTAATTTTTTTTTTTTTTAAAAAGAAGGATATAATTTAATGAAATAAAAAGTATTAGTCACACAATGCTAATATTATGGATATTTTTTCCTTTCCAATTATATATTTCAGACAATTAAATTTTGATCAATCTTATATTATTAATATTAACTAATAATAATGGATTTTTTAGGTTTTGTTAATCCAGGATAACGTTTTTTTTTTAGATACTAATGATAATAATTTTACACACTTTAACTATTTTCATATTGTATTTTGGAAACTCATTCGTGTTTTTTCATTGGGGTAGAAACTTTATTGCAGGAGTGTGATGTCACGGTCATACTCCTTACAAATTTTTGCAATAGCCACACCTTTTCTTCTTTTACACGAACACATATTTTTCTCAGAATGCTTGTGTGGCATAGTCATGCACACATAAAAATCAAGCCTCTTTTGAGTTACACATTTTGCTCGGTATGCTATATTTGGCAGTGGCCTCACAAACCACTTGCTATTTTGGCTGTTTGCTGGGTTCACATTTTTCTTCCCCTATCTTGGTGAAATGGCATGAGTGGTGCTCAATGTTAAGTACACTTTTTCTAAACTTATTTCTTTAATTACATAAGATTCTATTGTAGACAACACATTTTTTTTTTTTCCTTTTCAGGAAGAAAATCATTTTTAAGTTTTTTTCTATATCACAATTTTTTTTTAATACTTCAAATTATTTCAATGGGTATATTTAATATATTGTTTGACGAGAAAATAGAAATTGTTTGATTTAAACGTGATTGACAATAAAAGATCATTTCATTGAAATGTATTCTATGAAACTAATTAATTTACTTTTCAGAAGAATTGTATTACAATATATCAGCTGTAACAAGATCAAGAAATTATTTGTCAAGACATTCATTTTAAAATTTTTTGTTTGAAGAATATATATATACACTCATGTATTTGATGACGGTATCGTGCATGTGATTGACAGTATTTGTATGCTTTACACACATGATAATCGTTGTTTTGTATGTTTTTGGATTATTGTTTAGTATTGTGGTGGAGAGAGCTAATTTTTTCATGGCAACCGGGAGAGATATGTGAGGGAGTTCCTCACATATCCTTTTATTTTATCAAATTTATTCAATTATAATTAAAGATCTATTTATTCACAATTAAAATGTAGTGACTTTTATAATCCTTTGTATTTAGGTCAAGCTTATTTCAATTTTAGTAAATTATGTATTCAAAATTAAAATACTTATCATTTTCTAATTTTAAGAACAAATTGAGTATTAAATACATTGATCGCTTGTTAGCTTAATTCAATATATATGTAGGGATCTAAACACAATTTAATTTTATTATCCCTTAAAGTAATTATATTTTTATTTCTATTTCACTGTGTTTCCCAATAAATCTAATTTATATTTATAGCTGTAAATATACGTTGGAAAATTTCCGTTATATCTTTTTATTGTTTTGTTTTATTTTATATACAGATAATGTATTTAATTCCCGTTAAAAGTAAACTAATAACCCATTATGTAGACATTATGTCGCAAGAATTTTCGTAATATTTCTTAATTACTTGCACCTGTCTTTCCAACGGTATTCGTTGGCGAATGTGATTTATGCCAAAAAGGGTTGCCATAAATTTAACCGTCATTTCTTTTTAAAAATGTCCCATTGAAATAACATTAGCAACAAAGAAAGATGTATTGGCGCCCTTGGCTTCAAAATGTGGAGATATTTCCATAACCTGGCGTTTTACAAGGGTGCTGTCAGATTTGATTCCGGGACAGTTTGATAATAATCACCGTACTAAAAAGATGTAATTTTTCTCAATTAAAAATTCTCTCTCTCCTCCACCATCGTTTTATAACGAATTCATTGTATATGGATATGAACCTGGTATGTCCTCTTATGTCATTTTATATTTTTGAATAAATACTCACGGCTATTAAAAATAACTGGAATTGACATTTATTTTAAAATGACTTTTTTTTATTGACTTAGTTTTTTAGAGGACTGTGGCTTTTATGCTGCAGGGACAATCAAGATTTTTTCGTTTTATTTAAATTACTAGCGGATAAATTACAGTTTACATGCGAATTTGTTAACTACTGGGCTAGATTAATTCATATATAAGCCTTCAATTTTTCTTGGACGGACATTACTGATAATTCCTCGAAAAAAAGGACGTTCATGTAGTGAAGTATGATAAATGTGTTTTTTAAGTGGAAGGATAATTTCAATCCGCCGAATTTCTAATGAAATTTGAAGATCTAAAATTGCTGAAGGAAATGTGATCAAACGTTGAACTGCTGGTTCGATAGGAGAGAGATCTGATGCAAAAACAGAGATGTTTTACAGAGATCGTAGACTCATAATTCCTCTTACTGTTCTACTCATAATGACTGCTGCCAAATTTGCTCGTAATTTTTAACGAAAGGTTAGGGTCAACATTTATGCATGTTTGAAATAATTAATAATTTGTTAAAATGAATAAAAAACCTGTAATAATCAATCATCATTTAATGGGGGAAACAACGTCTGTGTTAAAGTTGAATAAAGAGAATATTAAATGGTAAAGTGTTGCATTTTCGGATGAAAAACATTTTATTCTTGATTAACCAAATGGTTTTAACAGTTACTGGCACGATCTGAAAATAGCAAAAGACAGAGCAGATTTTTTAAAGGCAGATATGAATCGGGCATTTTAAAGGTGGATCTATGGTGCTCTGGGGAGCTGCTTCTACTGAAGGCAGAATGAATTTAGTAATTTTTTCAATTATTATGAACATCAAGAGAATATCCGCAAATTTTAAACGTCGAATTATCAGATTTTTGTTAAATTTTGGGGGGTAATAATATTTTTTTCAACAAGACTTACATTTTTGCTCTAATTTTAGAGCAATAGGAAATAGTTTGAAGAAAGAAACTTCTGTATTATTGCCTTTCCCATGGTCTAAAAGTTGAAAAAAACCTTAACTTATGATATTAGAAATGTGCATGCAAGTGGAAAGCAATTTTAAATAGTTTAAATGTATTAAGAATATCATATATGCTACATGAAATGGTATTGAAACTGAATATTTAAAAAAAAAAATGTATATATATATATACCAGAGAGAATGTCTGACTGTTTAACCCTAAAAAGATACCCCATAAAATATTAATTTAAAGAATAACTGAAAAAAATTACTAAAATTCGAGCTGCCCTTATAATTGTGAACACATGAAAAGTCATCTTTTTACTATATTTAAAGTTTTTTAAGATAGAAAAACGATAAAACTTTTTAAATATAGTCTATCAATGAAATTCAAATTAATAAAAAATATATTTGTTTAAATAATAATGTTCAATGTTTAGTTAATATAGAAAAACGGGTGTCCTTATAATTATGAGAAGGAGTGTACTTAATTTACGGTCTAAGTGTTTCTTTTTACGGGCTTTGTCTGGAATCTCTGCTGCCTGGCTTTCCCCGTAATCTTACGGGATTTTTTTTTACAGTGCATTTTCAAAATGATAAAACTTCTACAATTATTTAAGATAGACTGTATATATATGTATATATATTTTTTTTTTTTCAGATGTTTAATAGAACCTACTTAAAAAAAAAATTGGGTATGGATTTTGCAGTATCCTTGACAGAAAAGAAATATTAAAAATTAAAATATAACAAAAATCATGACCTTTTAACACGCTTTTATTAGCTTCACCTGTATGTATGTATGCTTGTATGTACGTTTGTATGTATGTTTGTAACTGCTCTGGGAGCAAAAAAAAAAAAAAATATATTGTAAAAAAATACATTCTCTACGTGAGCGATGTGGCGTTGAGGTAAGGCGCCGCGCTACGAACCTAAAGGTACAGCGTTCGATCCCAGTCAGGGGAGATTTTTAAAAATGGTTTTTGTTTAATTCTAAATTATTTTAATTAAAGATTTAAATGTATGTAAATATTATGGTATGTCACTCACACGATTTTCTCTAACCCTGCATTTTAATACTAAGATAGATATTTTGTGCTTTTTTAATTCACATTTCTATAAAAGAGTGTTCTTTAATTTTTTAAAACTATAATATTATTTAAAAAATATTTTTTTACATATTTTTTAAATAGACATGCATTTTTAATATTTTTTTTTAAAAAACCAATTAATAAATTCCAAAATAATTCACCCCTAATTTTTTTACGTATTTTTTTTTAAATATAAAAAAAAAGTTTTGCTAAATATCTGTAGAAGTTTTAGCATTTTGGAGATCACGAATTCACACACACACACACACAAAAAAAAAAAAAAAAAAAAAAAGAAATGCAAATTGAAAAATCTCAATTATAACAGATTTAAAATCTGTAAATAAAATCTGACAAAAACCATAAGAATTGTTTTCTGAATATTTATTTTATTGAACAAACCTAATACATTTCCATTTATAAATACTAATTTAAATATAAGCTTTCATATGAAATATAAACTTTTATATGAAAATTTCAGTGGTGTAAAGTCATAAGTACGAAGTCCTCTTAATGATTAATTAAAAATATAATAAATAAAATAAAAAATCCTTACCAGTAAAATATATTGATACCTAAATATTTGGGGGGGGGGGTGCGTTTTGTTCGTTTAAAAGTTTTGAAGTGGGTTTCACTTTAAAACAAGATTGTAAATAATGCTGACTATATAACTTAGTTAAGGCATTTTCATTTATTCTACGCATAGAGAAGGAAGGGAGGACTTGCAATTTTTAAAAGTAAATGAATATATTTATATGTGTACACAGGCTAAAAGTAATTGCAGAGACTAAGGAGTACAAGAGGGAAAACGCATTATATTTTCTAATTATTTTTTCAAAAACTTTTTATACGTTGATTTCCCCTTTAACTATTTTTGATGCACATTAAAATTATGCAAACAAAGTAACCTAAGATTTTACTGTCAACTGAAATTTGAAAATAAATTAATTTTGTTTACCTTAATTTAAATTTAAATAAAAACTGGAAATATAAATTACATTTGATATTTTTAAGTAAATAGTTATAGTGGGTTAATAGAAATATTATAAATCACTTTTAATTTCTTCTTCTTCTTTTTCTAAGCGAATATATCGAATATTCCTTAAACAAAAAAAAGTGTTATTATTATTATTTTTTTCTTTAAATATGTGTTTATTAAAACCATTCCTTACTTTTAAATGCCTTTTATATTTATTTAGAGAAAAGCGTTTCTTAGAACTCATATATTTAAAATTCTTAAAGATATATAACTGTGCAATTTATTTCACGAGCTCACTGATACATATATATATATATATACATACATATATATATATATATATATATATATATATATATATATATATATATATATATATATATAAATAATAATAAAAACTTTACTGTTGCTAATCTCATATGTATGAAATAAATTTCAAATGGTTCAATTAATAAATATTTTTTAAAATACATATCACGTTTTTTAAATATATATTAAAATGCTGTCATTTTAATAAAACACAAATGAACATATATTAAAACATTTACTATTCGAAAAATTTAATTACATTAATTTTAAATTTATTCCAAAAATACAAGAGTTTGAAATATTATTAAATAAATAAATAAATAATAATAATAATAATAAATCTTTATTCATGTACGTAGGTATTTAAACTTATTTAATCTAATTTAATCTATTTTAATATAATATAACTAACTGCAATTTTTCATTCAAGAATTGAAAGCGAAGCATTATTCACCCTGTTTTATCACAGTTTTATAAAAAGGAATAGTTTGAAAAATGCCGCTTTTATGTCTAAAGACACTCTTGGGACAAAAACTTTTGAAGCCTTCAAGTCCCTTTGAATTTATTTTTTCATCATTTCTTCGACCGAAAGACCCTATTTTTTCTCTTGGCGATATCCAGATGTCCATTTATCGGCTATCACGTTGCGTTTTCCGAACCCTTTTTTTCCAGAAGTGTCCTTTTCTCCAATAAACGTGACACGAAATCTAAATCGTTGTTGCATTTTAAACTTCTTGAGTAAATGTTTATGGGCCGTCTCTTTCCTTTGGCTCTAATATTTCATACTCGCCAACCTTTGGCGCCGTGTTTTCCCGTTGGCAACCCCCCCTTTTCGTGCGTCGTAGTAGCAGTAGCGGTACCGCACTTGCAGCAAGGCCGTGTGTGTGAATTACGGAGCGCGGACCACCGAAGAGAAGACGGAGGAAGGGCCGCAGGATGACCGCGGCCCGCCGGCCTGATGAGTTCGCGGGACCCTGTAGGGTCAACACTTTACCCCCTTTATACCCGCACTGCATGCGACACCAGCAACACAGGTAACATGTTCTAGAAAATTTGTTTTTAAATGTTTTGAAACTTTTTCATGAAAAGCATGCTTGAAAATTTAATTGCAAAATTAAAATATCGAAAATGAAATTATACGTATTTTTGTGAGATTTTGATGATAATGAACGCATTAAAATATTTTACAGTGTAAATAAACTAATCAGTTTAAAATATTTCCTTTATATATACTTTTTCTATCCATATTAATTTAAATTTTAAACTGAGTCTTATATATATATATATATACATATATGAATAAACTGCTGAGATATACATTTAAAAGAAATGTATATATAAAAAATTTATTATTAAAAAAAAAAAAAAAAAAAAAATCAAAAACTGTTTTTAATTATGAAAAGTAAATTTTCTTCATCAGGAATTTTTTACAAGATTAACGATAAATGAACTATGTCAACAATAATAATTAAATTAGTAAAACATGAGAAAAATAAAATTTGCCTTATACTTATTTATTGAGAAGTAAGGTCATCTAAACAATTTTCAAATTTACCAGAAAAATCGAAATTTTGCCCAGGAAATCATGATAAACATTATCTGCGTCTGCACAAGCTTTGTTATGAGAAAAATAAATGCATTTTTTTTTTTTTTTTTTTTTTTCTTAATGAAACTTTTTAAGAATAAGTATTGAACGAACTAAAAATAAATTTAAAATTATATATTCCAGAATTATGTAAAAAAGAAAATTTTCAAATAGATTTTTAATATTCTTTTCAGAAGTTTTATAAGAAACCTCTATGGAGTTTCAAATTCTGTAAAAATTTTTATACGCAGTATTAGTTCAATGCATTTCTATATATTCTTTGAAACTATTATTTATGAATAAATGTTACATATTTGACTATCCAAACACGCAAAAGATAACGTGTTTTCATACTCCCAAGTTAATGACATATTTTTTTTTTTTACTTTTGGTATGTAGCAGATTTGTTTTAAAACAACAACTGTGACAACAAAAAGTATCACTAAATATAAAGATTATTCTCAGATAATATTATAATCAATGAAATTTAGATGAATATATTAAATGGCATTTTAATTTTAATTAAAATAAAATTGCACAGTTTTTGTATTGCTAATACGAAAAATTTTAATGGAATATATTACATTGATAATTAGTTTATCTGTTTTAATCGTTTAAAGTGTATTCGTTTAAGGTTCAGTGAGATAATATTTTAAATACACTTATATGAAATTTTTATATCTCAAGATAATTACAGCAGTGAAAATATAAATACCGCGTGTGACTTATATAGAATAATAATTTGTTTGTTCTTTAGTAATATATATATATATATATATATATATATATATATATACGATTCTTAAAAATAAAATATTTAAGTACTTTTAATTATAAAGTAAACATTTTCAATCAACAAAATACCTTTTAAAATGCTATGTTCTTATTTTAAAATCATAGTAATTCTTAGTAATCTTAAAATAGATAAATAAAATAAAATATTAAGCATAAATACTTTCTTTCTTTTGAACAAATTTTCGTTGTTACAATAAACACATAAATGGTGTTAAATTTATTCATTTCGAATAAATCTGTATCACTAAATTAATATACTTATATTAATATCAAGAGGTTAGAAAAATATGACAAAATTTTGGGCTTATGATATATATCGTTCAACGTTTCGTGAGATAATATTTTAAAATCAGTTATATGCATTTCCTCTATTATAATTATCTCAAGATAATTATAATAGCGAAGAAACAAATAATGCGAGTATTTTTATTTATTTTATTTTATTTTATTTTATTTTTTTTTTTTGTGTGTGTTTCATTATATATATATATACGATTCTTCAAAATAAAATATATAAGTACTTTTCATTTTAAAGTAAACATTTTTCACTCGACAAAATATCTTTTAAAATACTATATTTTTACTTTCAAATCTTATTAATTCTTAGTAATCTTAAAAAAAAAAGTAATAATAATAAATAAAATAAAATACTAAGCATAAATGTTTTCTTACTTTTAACCAAATTTTCGTTGTTACAATAAACGCATAAATGATATTAAATTTATTCATTTCGAATAAATCTATATCACTGAATTAATATACTTATATTAATATAAAGAGGCCAGAAAAATGTGACAAAATTATGGTCATGATATATATCGCTCAAGTTTCAGTGAGATAATATTTTAAACACAGTTATATGAATTTCCGATATTATAAATATATCAAGATTATTATAGTAGCGAAAAAATAAATATCGCAAGTGTTTTTATTTAGAATAATAATTATCTTGTTCTTCAGTAAGATATATGTACGATTCTTAAAAAAATAAAATTTATAAGTATTTTTCATTTTAAAGTAAGCATTTTCACACGATAAAATATCTTTTAAAACACTGTTCTTGCTTTAAAATCTTAGTAATCTTAAAAATAAAATAAAGTAAGCATAAATATTTTCTTACTTTTACCCAAATTTTTGTTGTTACAATAAACACGTAAATGATGTTAATTTTATTCATTTCCAATAAATCTGTATCACTAAATAATTATACTTATATTAATATGAAGAGTCCAGAAAAATGTGACAAAATTATGGGATTATAATATATCTTCATAAAAAAGATGTAAGAGTTATAAAGTTATTCAAGACTTATGAATTCAATGCATTTATGTTTGTTTATTTACTTGTTACTAAATAGATCTTTTCTGAAATCATTTTGATAATGTATGTTTACCGTACTAAACACTATTATTTCTAGAATACACTCTTAAAAATGTTTTGAGAATGAAGTATTAAACACATATTGCCCACCACATCTTTACGAAGAGTAAAATTTTTAGCACCCGCCTTTTTTTTCACACCAGATATTTTTTAGAGTAATTTTATTCTTATTTAAACGTAACAACATTTGGAAAGAGTTACTCTAAAAATAAAGTGGTGTGGATAAAGGGGCGCTTTTTCAAGGTGCGTTAACAATTTCCGGATCATTAATGAAATGGTTGGCAAGTTAGAAATAAGAGAAAAAATCTACATGGAGAACACAATCATATAAAAAAGTTAAAACAAGTATTGTTTCAAATACACTTGCATTAGAAAACCTAAGTATCGTAAATTATATAAAATACACACGAAATTTTATAATTGCTGAAATAATTTTGAGTGTCCAAATTTTATAGAAAAAAGCGATTTCTTTAATGATTTAATAATAATGACTAATGCAAAATATAAGATTATACGATTATATTAAGAGAACAAGAAAGCCCTTTTATAATTAACGAAAAATTATAAGCTCGATTTTAAAAATTCTTTCTGCCGGCATAGAGAAAACTAAAGTGAGTCTGGATTTGAATTAAATCTAATAATTCATATTTTACTACCAAAGTAGATGATAAAGGGATAGTGAAATTAAAATCGAACTAAAGTACATAGTTAAGTTTTAATATTATTTTTGAAATGTTATGATAATTTCAAATCGTAAAATTTACGGAAAGCTTAAATTTAAGAACATGTTTCAGTTTTTCTTTTTTTTTTTCCCTTCCTTCTCAAAAATGTGTTACGATAATTTTTAAACTTTGAGGGAAATTTACGTCTTTTTCAAAGGTAAAATCAAAATAAGTTTTAAAAACAACAGATGTATTTATTTGTTTCGAAAATTATATATTTCTTAACAGAAATAATATTCTTTTACTAAATTTACAGTATAAATTTAAAATATATTCATTATTATTCTAACTAATCGCGGAAATAAAATTAGCGTATGAATAATTTGGACTTGTTAAAATGAATTTTAACAGTAATTTTTAACAGTAATGAATTTTAACAGGAATTTTAAGTGTAATTTTTTAATACATAATGAAAATATTTTGAGTCATAAAAAACATTCTTCTTCTTCTTCTTCTTTACTTTATTTTAATATATTGAAAAACAAAATTACAATATGTTGTATTTATTTTTTAAGAAATACATATGTTTTGTATATCTAAAACATGGTAAAATGCGTAACATTTTATTTTCTCATATTAATTTTAAATATTTTTACCCGTTAAGTTGTTTAGCTGCACTATTGAATTTATAAAATTAGTTTATCTATTTAAAATTTTATACTTTTACATTTGTTAACATCGAATAAATTTTTGGGCTATAAAGCTAGTTTTCTCTTACAAACGTGTAAAATAACATTTGACAAATTCCTACTGTTTAAGAGTACACAAATTAAATATTCAAGTACATGCATACTATAAAATTTACCCACAGACAAGAAGAGATTTAAAAATAGACGACTTAAGTTGTAAATAAAACTCTAATTTTAATTTCTATATTATGCATAAAACAACTTCTCTGTAATGTGCACACAAAAGTCTTGCGAAGAAAATATAACAAAATATACACCCTTTTTTTTTTTTTTTTTTTAAGGTTTTACATTTAAAATACTTTATATATATATATATATATATATATTAAAAGAAGAGAAAAGCGAATACCGAATTCCGATCTTCTCTTCGTTGCATGTAGACTATTGTAAAGGAAAAACATGTTTTACAGGGAAAATATTAAAAATCTGTTAACTGAATAACGAACTGAAGAAAAGTAAATGTCTCAAAGATATAAAAGATACCACTATTACTTCCTGAATGTCAATTAAGAAAATATCTTATTTTATTTATTTTTTTATATAATTTAATTTTTATGAATTCGTATAGCTAAAAAGTATAAGAAGCAACAACAACAACAACAACAACAAAATAATCAAAATAATAAATAAATAAATAAATAAATATGCTGATAAAAATTTTAACAGAAAAATTAGTGAGAACATTTTGTTATAAGTCTTATGTAAAATTACCGCTAAATGTAAGCGGATGTGTTAAAACGCATGTTCTCTAAATACATTTTAAGACCTAATATTAATTTAATTTATTATTTAAGGATTAATTTATTATTGGTGATTTTAAATAATTTTTCTGGAATAAAAATATATATCATTAATTTTTAATAAGAAGTAAAATAGTACAAAAGAAAAAAAAAAAAAAAAAAAAAACTCGACTGCTTAATTTTAATTGAAAATATTGTGAAATTACAGAGGCTGGATAAAAATGTAAGTAAATTTTGAGAAACTTTATACCGTATTAAGATAAAAACGTAACAAATTCTTGATATTTATTATCACTTTTCTACAGTACATTTTTTTAAGTTAAACTTTTTAAAACTTCAAATATTAAATACCTATCAAAGGATGTGTATAAAAATATTTATGTTCATATCTGTTTCAATCATTATTTAATATGATTGTTCATTAATGACACGTTCATTAATTAACATTAATTATCATTAATGAACATGTAGATAGACAGATTATGTGAATCAATGAAATATTATAATTGTTTCAATATTTGTTAAAAAGGTATTATGATTATTCTGAATTTTAAAATAACCGTAATTCCGTTAATTATCTTTTACACAGCTAATACTATTAAAAGAAGATGTTGAAAGAGAATTTTCTTCAAACTATACATTAATCATTTTTGTTTACGAAATTTTTAATTAAAATTCTACTGTTAATATATATTTTTTTAAACTTTTTATAAGAAGCATAGAAAAAAATCTGTTTTATAAATGCAATAATAATTACCTTATTTTGGTAATTGTATTAGACAAAACAGATAGTTTCCTTCATTAATGAAAATAATAAATAATAAAATTAAAAAATTGCTTTATTATATACATGCAGCAAAATAATGTGTGCATTCAGAAATACCTAATGCATTATTAAATTATCATATTATATGTGCTATATATTAATTTTTTCCCCTTCAGTTACAGTGTTTAATACATTTCAGAAAAACACTTATAAAAAGAATAATACTTGGGTTATGATGTAGAATGCTTAATATGCAGCTACATAATATATTTGTAAGAACAAAAATTAAGTGTTTGGGCTTTTTTTCTGTTTCAAGAAATATTTATTTTTTATATTTATATTAGCCACGAGTATAACAAATTTTAATTAAATATTTCGCTTGGTTTCGTTCTAGAAAAAATACAAACTTGTTTCCTTTTTACTTTTGGAACTTACGTACGAACGAAAAGTATTGTAATCACGAAACTTTTTTCTGATTCTATACGTTTTGAGGTTTCGTGAGTTCATTTGAGCTATTTTTACAGTGATGTATGTATGTATCTGTGTATGTATATGTATGTATGTGTGTATGTAAGTGAGTGAACAGGATAGCGTCTAAACGCTTTGATAGATTAAGCTGAAAGTTGGTACGTATGTTATAGGTCATTGTACCACTAGCCCTATAGATTTTGGGGGATTTAACATTTATAGTTTTTTTTTTCATTGTCACAAAGAAAAATTCTTTATCATTATAGTTTTTGAGTTCAAATTATTCAAAGTGCGATAGCGTCTAAACGAATTTTTCAAATGAACAGAAAATTTATATACCTATTATACATCACCCTCATTCGAAATGTATAAATTATGGAAAAACTAGCACTAGTTTATTTATTTATTTATTTTTTTAAAGGACACATTTTTTGTTTTATTGTTATGGGTAATGGGTTCAAATTATTTAAGGTACAATAGCGTCTAAATGCGTTATCCGATTGAACAGAAAATTTACACTTGTTATAGGTCACTGTCGCACAATCTGTATAGATTTTGGTTAATCTAGTATTGATAGATTTTTTAGAAGAACACTACGAAAACACTTTTATCATTATGATCTATGCGCTGAAATTATTTGAAGTGCAACACCATTAAATTAAAAAATATTCCATATGGAGAAAAATACTCAAACACCCTATTATAATTTTCTTTTTTGTTTATTTGACGACTTCTCTTATTTTAATTTATTTATACAACTGTTAATTACTTAATGTTCAGAAGCTCGATATATATATATATTTTTAAGAATTTATGCAAACACATGAATACCTAATTAATACTACTACAGTACTAAATGACAATACTGTAGTATACAAATCAAGGAAATTAGATGAAGTACACCTTTTAAATTTTCGTCGTATGTAATAGTGTTTGACTTATAAGGAAACAAAAACTTAGAAACTAAAAAAAAATACTAAGCTTAATAAAAGCTAATGCTCAATGCATTTTACAGGGACATTTACCTAAAAGTCAATATAATTAACATTGAATTGACAGTAAGAAAATGCAACCAGATTTCCCTTTTTCTGTAATCTAATAACAAAAAATAAATTCTCTTTATTTTATTTACGTATTGTGTTTCGCATCTATATAAAGATTTTACAAATAGAACATTTTATGTAATTAAACCATGACAAAGAACACATTTCATGCAGTGTTTGAATCACGGAACAAAAGTAAATATTTAGTTTTGCATAAAAATAATGTATGTAATGCTTTAATTATTTTGATACTTTGTTTAAATTTAAATGCACTATCAATTAAGAAAAGAGCATGGGGGGGGGGGGGGGAAGTGACATGTGTGTTTTTTAATAAATTGCACAGGCCTACGGAGATGATTCTGGCAAAATTTTATTTGATAATTTCAGACGACACAAATATTTTTTGGTAAGATGAAACCAAAATTGAATACAGATGTTTTCAATGCAGGCTATCTATCGACACAATTTTTCCATTTTCGGTAGTGTCTTGTATGTTTCCATGATTAATTATAATTAATCATGGAAACATACTATAAAGACTATCATATAATTTACTGGTGGGAGTGTCACGGACCTGAATGTCTACAGACACTGTGTCTGTAGAAACCAAGTATCAACAAAAATCTATATGTTATAGAGAAAATTTAGCTTCCGTTTCGGCTTCAGCACACACACACACACACACACAAAAAAAAAAAAAAAAAAAAAAAAAAAAACATAATTATCAGCCAAAATTTTCAAATCAAAATTTTAGATATAGACCTGTGTTATTAGTAATTGATTAACTTATTTAATTTTACCATGTTTTTTTAACTGCGCTTCTTGTTTGTTTGTCCGGTACAAATCTTGCAATCGATTTTTAACTAACTTTCCTGCTAGCTAGATATTTGAAACTTTTAGAATAGCTCAAAACCCGACGGCAACACAATACTTCGAAGCCAGATTTTCGAATTTTTTATTAGTTTTCTTTTAATTAATTAAAATATGAAAATAATAATCTCTTAATAGCTTTAAATGCCCATTAAAATATTAGCTATAATTTAATTGTTGAAAAAAAAAAAAAAAAAAAGAGTTCATTTTCTTTTGACATAAAAATGAATAAATTTAATTAAACGTGAACGTTAAAAAATTGTAAAAAGTTAAATTATGCATCTCACAAAAATTGACGTCATTATCGCTTCAAAAATTTTATACGCATTGATAAAGTGCTAATGTAGTTCCATCGCTATGATTCAACGGAAAATTTAAAAACATCGTATATGAAAAGTTTTTTTATCTCATAATTATTTTTATTCTTCTCGAGCGTTTTTTAAGGAAATAAAGGTGTTTTGATAATCCTTTAAATAATATATATATATATATTGACAAAACATGTTTAAAATAAATTTTTGTAAGAACAGTAATTCTTTTAATTTTATGTTAGAAAAAAGTTGAAATATAAACAATTACTTTTATTGTGTAAATGGAGAATAAAAATTAACTAAAACTTTTTTTAATGTAGAATATTTTTAACATATTTTTATATATTTTGCTTTGTTGTGATAGAATAGATTTTTAAAAATAGTTTTTTAAAGTTTGAAAGATTTTTAAACTTGTTTATAATTTTAAATTTAAATGTACATTTAGCATAAATTTTGTTTATCCTATAAGCTGTGGAAAAGAAAGTGAAAAAAGGAAATGACAATAAAGCTGTCAAATCGATATACAAATTAATTTAATTATTTATTAAACAGAAAGTTTTTTTTTCCCAATACTTCCAAAATTAAAAAATACTAAATCAATAATAATTTATCAAACACTTGTAACATTTTCCAGACAAATTATTTAGGTTTTCATTAAAAAATAAATAAAAAATAAAATGTTTTTATATTTGTGAAATAGTCAATTCTATTAGAAAGATACAATCTTCATCATTAAATTATAAATTGGGTTTCCTTAATTAATTCTGCATAAAATAAACTTTTGGGACATATTTATATTGTAAAAACGATAAGCTTTAACATTTTCAATGGAAAACATATAGATTAGGGTAATATTTTGGAATATTGGTAAATTTATCTTTAAATATCAATTTCAAATTATTTGATAACCGGTTTTAAGAGATGTCATTGATGTAAAACCAATGATAAATAATGCTAAATGGCTAGTATTCAATAATATATTTTTCATATTTTTATTCTTTATTGTTTTAATTTTCAAAAATTAGTCTAATATTTGATTTGGCTTTATCTTTAAATAATCGAAAGCTAAAGAAACAATTCATGAATATTTATGCAATTTACGAACGAAAGACAATATATATATATATGTATATCAAAATTAAAAAAAATTTAAACCTAACCATTTAAAAAGATTTTAAGTAATTTTTCAAAATGCCTAAAACCTGAGTAATTCAAATGTCCAAATATTTTTTTATACAAATTGATTAATTAAATTTTATGTTTGAAAGCCAATTTAATCTTTTTAATGCAAAGTTTAAATAATTTTAAAATATAATTTTCTACTGCTAAATAAAGCAAAATATATACTTTAAACTTAAAATCTAAAATACAGATTTAATTTTAAAAAGCACCTAAAGAATAAGGTATAAGATTTCTAGCTTTTTCTCCACTTTTTTAATATGAACTTATTATACCTTTTAATTTTTTTTCTAAATATATATAACTAAAGTTTTGATTCCTAATTAAAAACTTTTTTTTTTTAATTATTAAGAAATTAAAAAAAATATTGTAATTTAATTTATTTTTCATTCTTTCTTCTTATATTTCCTACTAAACCACTAAAATTACTTGTCTTTACATTTAATAATTTTCATAGCAGACTTAGTAGACAGCTGTTAAGTTTTTGTTTTTAGTTGTGAAAGTAAGTTATTGAAAATTTGAGTTTTATCCAGTTTGTTATTACTATTATAATTATCATCCAGATACCATTAAAATTTCCCAGTGTTTTTTATTTAACGTTTCATACATACTATAATTGCGCAGTACTATTACGACGTTAAATCCAACAAACCAACCAACCATAAAGACTATAAACATTTTAATGATAAATATAAACTTTTTATTTGAATCATGTAGATTTCATGATTTTCACGATTAGATTGGTTATAATAATTAAAAAAAAAAAAAAAAAAGAAAGAAAAGAAAAAGAAAGAAAGAAAAACGCTAATTTAAATAAGAGCTACAAAACGAATTCTCGTATTTTACCACGTGTTTGTTAAAAATAAATAATCTGTCTATGTTATCTAATACATTTTAATATTATCAGCATTTTACATTAAATACAAGGTATTTATATTGCTTAGAATTCTATGCAATAAAAACGTTTTTTACACTATTGTAAATGCCACACCACCTTGCAAAAATATTATTCAGATTAGTAAATATATTTAAATTTTAAAAAACAATAGATCATAAATATTAGAGAATAATTATTTCCTTTTGGTGTACAGAAACTTCTTTTAAAATATCAGTCAAAAGAAAGTAACAAAATTAATCTAGTTTTTAATATTAAACAAATTTTGTTTCAATTTTGTTGCGAAAAAAAATATATCTCAAAAATTATTTTTATAGCTTTACTTTAAAAAAAGAAACATGGAATAGTCTGATTTTGCGTAGCCTTGTATATTTCTGCAAAACAGTAGCGTTACAGAAATATACTGTGTTTTAAATATGGAGGATATAATTTCGTAAAAACATCATTATTTATAAAGAGAATGTGTTAAAAATTTGCCTTTGTACAACCTTATATATCATATAAAAATTTCGCGTGCACTAAATAATAATGCATATTGCGCTAAAATAAGATCCTCATAATGCTAAAATTTTACAATGAGCCATTTCTATTTACATTGCAAACAACTTTGTACGCCCTGCAAATAAATAAATATAACTCTCACAGACCGTAATAATCGGAAATTGTATGTGAATTCCAATATACAAACCACTAGCATTATTCATATTAGAGAGCTTGCAATAGTAATAGTAAACTTTATAATTATATATCAGTTTCTAAGCATTCTATTTTTATTTCCACAAGTTAGAACGTGAACAGTCTGGAAGACAGATAGGTTGAAATTGAAGCCATAATTTCGTTTAAACTTAATTGGAATGTGCTAAATATGCATAACACGACTAAACGCGCATTTTCTACAATTTCTAATAATTTTTAACTATATCCTTTAATGTATTTGAATGTTTTCGTTTGTCCCTAATATACAGTTATTTAATGCTAATCATACCATGCTATCTTCTGTGCATCTAAATTAAGCATAGTCAATGCATATATAGTTTGTGTACTAAACAAAAATTAATATATATTTTAACCCTTTAACAATCTCGTAATTTTCAAGAAAATCGTAAAAAAAAGTGCCTATTTTTTAAATTTCAGAAAATCGTATATAAAAAAAGTTTATGAACAATATATGTATTCATTTTTTGTTACTTTTGGATTTTTTTTTTTTTTTTTTTTTTTTTTTTAGCTTGAGATTAAAAAAAAACATTAATTTTTAAGAAAAACCAATAACTAGGGTTATTATGATTGATTTTCCAGTAAGCAGAGAGAGAGAGAAAAATAAACTATTTTAAACATTATAACAGAATTTTATGAAAAGAATTTCACGTATACAACACTAACGCATAATACACTGCTCTCAGATTCACTATCTGAACTTTAATAAATTATTTCTGAATCCTTTGTGATTCTGACTACATAATGTACACAATATTTAAAAAAAAAAAAAAAGAAAAGAAACATATTTTGTCACAGAGCAGAAAACCACGTGCATTCAAAAGCCAAACTCTGCCAAGATTACACAATTAGTATTACAAATACATAAAATTGGATAATTCTGATAGTTTAAAATAAACCTATTAATCTTTAACTACGTTTCTTGCGACCATGGAAGCCTCTGCACATGTGCTGACTGGACGAGTCCACTGTTAAAATAGGGAAGATAATTTTTCGTTGAGAGAAAATAAGCGATAAGGGAACACCGCGAACCGAATGATTGGATGTTTACTAAATTCTAACCTGTCGGTCAACTTTTCACCCCTGAAAGGTTTTGGACTCGTCTTCACTGCTAGGCGTAGGAAACGTGGTTGCACTGTATCTCCAATTACATTTTAAATAGTCTGCTACTTCCATCTAGTGTGTAAAATAAGAAATAAAAATTTTTCCGGGTGTTAGAAATGGTTTGTTTTTAAATCCTTCTAGTGCGTTACTTTTAAACACGTCAGCCCGGAAATATCACGGGCACGAGAAATAGGAAGCGAACAACTACCCGTTATTTTCACGAGAGGGAGAAGGAAGGGATTAAAGAAGTACCTCTCATAGTATACATACCCTCTCCTACATAATAATTAAGAATTTTTTGAGTGTCCTATGTACAAACCAGTGGTACTATAACTGTCATTTTCAATAGATAACACGGTATATTGATAATGAATTTTACACTTTAAATTTTAGAGACTTTTACCAGTTTAGACTCTTATAATGCTTTGCAAAGTTTTCAACATGGAATGCATTTAAAGCAACAGACACATTTTAAATTTTAAATTTTAGTTTTTTTACTCAGGCAACTGTTACAATAATATTTACGGTAATATACTGAAATACTTTTAGTAAAGATTTACGATGTATAGCGTAATGGCAAAACTTTTTAATTTTTTTTTTTTAATTAAAGTAATATTTATTAAAAATATATGTACAGTAACCGCCGCTTAATAAAATCACTGGTTAATAAAATCAGCCGCTTAATTTGATCAAATCGCCAGGACCGGAATCAAATCAATACAAAGAACTGTTAAAGCCGCCGCTTAATAAAATCAGCATCGTCGGTTAATAAACTCAAAAATATCTCCTCAGCAGCCAAAAATATCATTTATGCGTACAAACAAACAACAAAAAAAAATTACATTTTTTTTTTCCCCTTGAAAAAGAAATTAAAGCACAACAAATCCTTCGTTATCGCTCATTGTTGAAGATTTTACCCTTGCAGCACAGTTACAAATTAAACACGCCCCATAACTTATCTCCGTAACAATTTCAAGGAACGTATTCTTCAAAGCGCAGTATAATAAAATAGAAATTTGATTTGAAATTTTTTTTTCTAATTATTAGAAGGCAATTTCTAGTTATTATTTTAAAATTACTATCATTCATGAGGTTTAAACAGAAAGATTTTAAATTTATAAGAAAAGCGTGAACTTTTGGTAAAGTAATGATGATTTTCCTCTAACAAAAGTGCACGGGAACTTAGAATGCATTTACTTCTATCGAAGAAATAATTAGTTAATTATCTACCAAAAATTAATTAATATTGTTTACTAATTCCATTATTCGTTACCTTTTGAAGTTTCTTTTGAAATTCAGGGAAGTAATACCTTTTCCTTAAGGGCAGGAACGTTCGCAGGATATAAAAATCAGCCGCTTAATAAAATCACTTTGGCTCAGAACGAATGTGATTTTAATAAGCGGCGGGAACTGTATTTTATATTTTTATAGCACAATTATACTAAAATGTGCAATTTAAATCAAAATTTTCGTTATTATTTTTAAGTCGTCCATACATCAGCAGATAACCTTCAGCAAAAATTGAGTATACAAATTAAAAATATTATTTTCATGGTTCGAAGTAATATTTTTTATGCATAAATAAGAACATAAGTTTTTCAGTCATTTATTTAACATATGTATAGATATATCGTATTGTACCTTTTTGTATCTGAACATAATAATGAATTCAATTCCATTTCTTTTAATACTTTTTATAAAATCTAAATATTTTCTGAAGAACTTACACCTTTTATTTTCTTAAATAAATAAGAATATTAGATACAGATTTATTCTAGCATTTAATCGTGAGATAAAACTTATTCAGTGATACTTAAAACATTTTCTTTCGACGAAGTTTATTATATTTGGTTTTGAGGTGACTTCTTTCACACCACAAAGCTTAGATTGGTAGAAACCATAACAATTTTTTGTCTGAGGATATAAAAAAAAGAAGAACTCTTATTTCTTCAACTTTTATTATTCTCAGCCAAGGTGGGAAGAATGTGAATTTTATCTTTTTACTTGTTTTCAGCGTTTCTTTTTTCATTTTATGTTTTTTACAAAGGGTTTTGACTGTTTCTCTTCTTTTTAGAATGTTCTAGGCGATCAACAGTTTTATTTCTTTTTCTCTTTATTTTTTAAACTTCTTTTCTTATGTAATTCAGTTGATTACTCTTTTCCCTTTACATTCAACATTAGAATAAAGTTTAGATTTGATGCAAATGTTGATTAAAAGAAAAAGTGTAGTACTGAAGCTTTTTTTCTATTGTGCACTCTAAAAAAATTCAAAGGAAAACTGCTGGTAATTATTTATCTTAAGACTTATATAAAATTACACAGAAAATAAACGGAAATGTTAAAAAATGTATTTTATACACATGATTTCATGAGTAATATTAACTTAAATTATTATTGGCTAGAATATATTTGTGACTTAGAAGGCTTTTTCCGAAGTAGTAACATTCACTTTTTTTTTCTATTTTTTAAATTTTAATAAGACATTAAATAATAAAAAGAGATAAATAAAAATACAGAATATAAAGTTTGAGAACCTCAATTTATGTACTTTCTCTGAGAATTACTGTAAAATTACAGTGACTCTGGATAAACATTTTCAGTATATTTCCAGAAATTTTTTTACAATGTGTTTCATTAAAATTTTAAGTTTTAAATTCTGCAAACAATAAAGAATTTCTTTCAAATTAATTTTATTAATTGAGCGGTTCTAATCTATCTTACTATATAATTTTCATACGACAAAAAAAGTAAAAAGTTTTTTTTTTTTTTTTTTGGGGGGGGGGGGGGGGGTGATCTTAAGAGGTTGAAAGTTTTAAACATATTTAAATATAAATTTTATGCATTGGCTTATACACGAATGGATCTGCGTATCAGGAGCCTCAACGTCCTGTTTGCATCAATCATTATTCAACAATTAATTTTTGTTTATTCTATATTATACAATATATATATATTGACTCGATTGATTTACTCATAAACATATACGTTTCAGAGGGGGCTGCCTGATCCCCTCAACCCCTGTATCTCTCTTTCCATACCTATCTGTACATATATGTATATATATGTATTCCTAATAACTGATAGTCTTGTATTAATCCCATGTAATCCACGAATACTTGTACCAAATTTCATGCAAAATGATTGCATAACATATCGGAATTTGTTGGTGTAACCACGTAAACTAATTACCAATTCTATGCCCACAATTTTCCACAGAAAAAATTCTAATAATATTTCATTATATTTAATGGAGTGTAACCATGTTAAAATATACTTTTGAGAAATACCAACCATAGACCGTAAGAGTACGAAATTTTTTTATGTATTTAAGCAGCCACAGTTATTATATATATATATATATATATATATATAATAAAAAAATACACCTAATTAAGTATAACTCATTAATATTTCAACCTTATTTGACATCATTTAGATGATTATAGAATTTCATCGGAATTCTTTTGTGTGTTGCCTTAAATAAATTACTTAGTCTATACGCACCCTTTTTTTAGAGTAAACATGCTTTTAAGCATCTTTATAATGTATGCTAATTCTATTATTTTAAATGCAGCATAAACACGTTAAAATGCGCTTAAATAAAAGTTTGTACATAGGCTCTAATATCACGACATTTTTGGTGTGTCTCTGTAAACGAGCCATAAACATTGTAGACACCAGTAAAAACAATTCAACTTATTGTACCTTTTTCATGAATACTTGTTCGTAATTTCACGTAATTTGAATGATTACGTGAACATTTTTGTAAGATCCTATGCATTAATTAGAAGCCTAAGCGCACACATTTTCTACAGAAAACGTGAGATTAAGCATCTCAATCATGTACGATAAGTTCATTTTGTTGAATGCAGAGTAACAATATTAAAATGCGTTAAAATAAAATCAACCCGATAAACCGTAATGATAAGAAAAACTTTGGAATGTCCCTGTACACAATCCCTAAACAATATGGATATAAAAAGTTATGCAGCTATTTCTATACAAAGCTTGAACATGTGTACCAATTTTCAAGTCAATCGAACGATTTTTGCGGCCGCTATTGCGGTACTTACAAATTCTGTCCATAGGCCGCATGATAAGAAAAAAATTGGTTTGCCCCCGTACACAAACTGCAAATGGAATAAAGACACAAAATTATACAGCTAATATCGTGTGGCTTATGAACACACTGTAAAAAAAAAAAAAAAGGTACTTTTTACAGCAAAATGTGCTGGTAATATTGGTGCCAGCACATTCTGCTATTAGAAAGAGGTAATTTACAGCACAAACAACTGTAAAAGAGTCTCTCCTTACAGATGTTTCTGCGGTAAATTGCCTTATTTAACAGCAGAATGTGCTGGCACAAAAATTGCCAGCACATTTTGCTGTAAATGTACCTTTTTTTAAACAGTGCATGCGTACCAAATTGCAAGTCAATAGCGTGATTTTTGCAACCACTATCGCGAGACAGATAGACATACACACAAAAATAAACCTAAAATGTTTTTTGAGTCTCCATATGGAGGCCTCCACTGACGTTTCAACAACCAGTGGATCTGCAGAACAGGAGACTCAATGTCCTATTTGCCTCACTCATTATTTAATAGATCATTTTTATTTATTCCATAGTTGACGTAATTTGGATGAATACGTGAGCATTTTTGTAAGGAAATAGGAAGCCTAAGCGCACATATTTTCTCCAGAAAACATGAGCTTAAGCATCTCAGTAATGTATGCAAAGTTCATTTTGTTGAATGCAGTGTAACGATGCTAAAATGCGTTTAAACGAAATCCAGGCCGCAATACTAAGAAAAACTTTGGTATGTCCCTGTACACAATCCATACATATATATCATGCATATAGATAACATATATATATATATATATATATATATATATATATATATATAATCGATTGATTGGCTAATAAAAAGATACTTTTCAGAGGGGTGGCTGCCGCCCTCTATATATATTTGCATATAAATATATATATATATATATATATATATAATCCTAGTAACTGATAGCCTTGTATTAATCCCTTGTATTAAGAAATCTTAATTTAAGAAAATGATTGCATAATATATAACGGAATTCTTTTGTGTAACCATATTTACTAATTAAATATTCTATGCCCAAAATTTTCCACAGAAAACATGCTTTTAGACATTCTAATATTATTATATTATATTTAAGAGGATGTAAATTGTAAGTATGTTAAAATACACTTTCAAGAAATACCGTATGTAGACCGTGATGGCACGAAATTCTTTTGTGTGTTCCTGAAAAGGAGCCACAGTTATTATAAACACGAATAAAAACAATACACCTAATTAATTATAACTCATTAATATTTCAACTTAATTTGACATCATTTGGATGACCACACAAAGTCATCGGAATTATTTTGTGTGGTCCTTTAAATAAATTATTTAGTCTATACATATCTTTTTTTTTTTTTAGAAAAAACATGCTTTCAAGCACCTTTATAATGTATGTTAATTCCCTTATGGTGAATGCATGCATCATAAACGCATTAAAATGCACTTGAATAAAAATTTGTTCATTCGCTCTAATGTCACGAAATTCTTTTCTGTGTCTCTGTAAAAGAACCCTAAACATTGTATACACCAGTAAAAACTATTTAACTTATTCAATGTATTTTTTATGAATAATTATTCAAAATTTGACATAATTTGGTTGATTACATGACATTGTTGGAACACTTTTGTGAGTTCCTGTACATTAATTATGTAGCCTAAGCACACATAGTTTCTATAGAAAATATATGTTTAAGCATCTCAATGAATTACGCTGCTAATTTCATTTTCTTGAATGTAGAGTAACGATTGGGCGAAATGTTCGCAGTAGGCCGTAATGGTAAGGAAAACTTTGGTGTGTCCCTGTACACAATCCATAAACAATATAGGCATACAAAATTACATAACTATTTTTAAACAGACTCTGAGCATGTGTACCAATTTGCAAGTCAACCGAGAGATCCTTTGCGACCGCTATTGCGGTACATACCAATACTATCCATAGGCAGTAATGATAAGAAAAATTTTGGTGTGTCCCTGTAGACGAACTATTAACCTAATACACACCTAAAAATATACAGCTAATTCCGTATAGCTCATGAACATGTGTACCGAATTGTAAGTTAATAGCATGATTTTGCGGCCGCTGTCGCGTGACAGACGGACAGATGGAACCAAAAATCTTTTTGAGTCTCCACATGGACGCATCCACTGACGTTTCGGCAATTAATATCTATATTATTAAATTAAACGTAGAGGTTTATGTGTAAATTTGGAAATTTTATTGTTTTTTATTAAAAAATAACTATGTTTTTTCACGAAAAAATTATGTTTTTTTATACAACGACGCTTTTCGGTGAACTTGAGAATAATGACAAAACTATTAGTCTATTGCATAATTAAGTATTACAGTAATGTACATGAAAAATCCAACTGAAATACTTTTGGTTAAGTTGGCTTTACAGTACCACAAGGCAAAATTTCTTAATTTTTATAAAAAATCATATGATTTTTAAAACTGAGAAATACTTGTTTAAAATATAATTATTTTAGATATTTATTATTTTGTTTTCACATTTAAATGTGCATGCATAATCCAAATTATTATCTTTATATATATATATATATATATTCTAAATCTTTCAAACATACGAAGATAATCTTAAGTAAAAATAAAATGTTTAATTTTATAAAATATTTTCCATGTTCTCCTTGCATAACTTCGAGAAAATTTTATTTATTTTATTTATTTATTTATTTATTAATAATTCACTTATCTTATTTTTTTATTACAAATTTTATCTTTTTTGTATATAAATATGATAATAAACTAAATTCTATAAATTATTTTTTAATACTTTTAATAAACGTAATATTTTCGAAAGAGTTTACATATTTTTATTTTCATAAAAATAAATATGAATGTTAGATACAGATTTATTCTAGCATTTAATCGCGAGATAAAATTTATTCGGTGATACTTAAAACATTTTCTTTCGACGAAGTTTATTATATCTAGTTTTGAGATGACTTCTTTCACACCGCAAAGCTTAGATTGGTGGAAACCATAACAATTTTTCTCTGATAATATAAAAAAAAAAAGAGCTGTTATTTCTCCGACTTTTATTATTTTCATCCAAGGTGTGAAGAATATGAATTTTATTTTTCTACTTGTTTTCAGTTTTTATTTATTTATTTTTATAAGGAATTTTTACTGTGTGTTTCTTTTCTTTTTAAAATTTTCTCTGCGATCAACAGTTTATTTCCTTTTCCTATTCTTTTTTTTCCCCTCTGCTATGTAATTCAGTTGATTCTTTCTTTCTTTTTTTTTTTTCTTTTTACTTTCAAAATTAGAATAAAGTTTAGATTTGTTCCGATCGGTGATTGAAAAACCTACAGAATTGATTTGTTTTTTTTAAAGGTGCTTGTTGTAAATTTTTATTGTTTATTCTTGCAAATCATTTAGAATTTAATTTAATATTTTTGAACTAAGTTGTTAGTTGTAATATCTATTGTTCCACTTTTTACTTTTTCCTACAAATATGTAGTATAGAAAGAATTGTTTTGGGATCAAGTTTCTGAAAATCAGTTTTTGATATATTTACAGCTTTGAGGTCTCCAGATTATAATAGTCAGATTTTTAATAGCTTTCCTCTGTGTCTGTGTGTCTCTGTATGTCGATCTGTATGTCTGTTATTAACGTAGCTTATAAGAAAATACTAACAGCTAGTACAAGCTCGGTGCTCTAGGTCTGTATTGCTTGAAAATGATAAAAGGATATTCTTTTAATATATTTTGATCGCATTAAATATATATATATATTATACGCATAAAAGCCTGTTTCATACAGAATATATTATAAAGTGCAATTATAATTCTTTTATACCTCCAAGGAAAAGAATTAGGATTCATTAAGTGTTATATATGAAAGTTCATCGGAAGAAATTTTAAGCGGTACTATGCTCTTCTCTTACTTTGCAAAATTTAAGTACACTATATCGGGGGGGGGGGGTCACATAAAATATACAAGGATACACAAATTTAAGCATGTATATTCTTTTATATTTTATGTAGCTAGCGAAAAAACATTATAAACTTATTAAGTCTATGGAAACAATTTAGAAATAAGTATTACTTTTTCTTAATCATATGGAAAACAAAATATTATTTTGTAGTACAAGTTTTCGATGTTGATTTTTCGCTGTATTTGAGAGTTATAAGGCTTGAAAGTTTTTAATGTGATTCGCTATTTTAAGTGAATGTTATTGGTAAAAGCTATATGAATAAGTTTTTTATATATTTAAAATTTAACTGCAGCCTTCGTTAAATAGACAAAAAGACTTCTTCACACACCATAAACCTATCAAAAATTTCAGTAGGCCAACTTATAATTCTACTCTTTCCATTGATGATAAAATTAAACCTGATAATCTTGTTGTCTTGCCTTTTTATCCCCCCTTATGTTTTAAATTAGCCAAAGTTTTGAAGCGTTTCAATTTTCACGTTATTTTTAAACCTGTCAATAAATTCCAATTCCCTTCAACTAAATCCCCTGTTCCCGAGCTTCATAAGTGGGGTATCTATAATGTCCCTTGTAATAATTGTGATTTATATTATATTGGTCAAACAAAAAGAAATCTTGAATGCCGTTTACGTGAACATTCTCGGTATGTTGTTAATCAAGAAATTTCTAAATCTTCTATTTCGAAGCACAGTTGGGAATTTGATCATAGTTTTAATTTTAAGAGTGCCAAAATTATCTTTCATGCCAAACGCATTTCCGAACTGGATTTTTTCGAAAACTTAGCTATTTACCTTAATCGTGATAAAATTGTCAATGAAAAATCTGATTCCACTTTGCTGTCTACAGCCTGGAAAAATTTGTTTAATTCAATTAAATAATTTCCTTTATTATGTTTATAACATAATATTAGTTATAATTAATTAATTCTAAATAATAAAATAATAATAATAATAATAAATTAATTAATTTTATTAAATTTACTTATTCGTATAATATTGATTAAAAATAAGATAAAATAAAAAATAAATAAAAATAAATAAATAATAAATAATAAATAAATAAAAATAAATAAAATATAAAAATAAATAAATAAATAATTCATTAAAAAATAAAATAAAATTAATTGTTTATTCCTTCCCTCCCTCCTTTTGTTTTTGTGTGTGCATGTGTGTTCCTCTCTGATTGGTCCTGCATGATGCTTCCTATTGGTTGTTTGTGTTGCTCCTCCCCCCCTCTGGATTTTGCCCTGCTTTCAGTCTTGCTTTTGCCTCCAAGGCAGTAGCACGTGTTTTTTTGCACCTGATGAAGGAAGGCTACGTCCTTTCGAAACCCGTTGCGCTGGCTTAGAATTTATGGTGTGTGAAGAAGTCTTTTTGTCTATTTATCGTTTGTACACCAGTTTTGCATTTAGCTTTGCAGCCTCCGTTTTTTTTTTATGAATATTAGTACATATTTTAAAAAGAAAGGATTGAAAAGGATGGTGCCAATCTCACACAAATATGTATGCCAAGTAAAAATGTTTCTATAATTTTCAGGGTAAGAAAAATTAATCTGAAATTCCCATCAGATTATTATTTTTATAAACGCGCTCAAAAACTTCTAGTTTAAATATGTGGAACTAGAAATTATGTTAGTAAACATTGTTTAGACAATCTCTTTTTAACTGAGTATTTCTGAATGATTTTTACGAAAAACTTGACATTTGTAAATTAAATGAATGAATTCTAAAATGTTATGTGTGATTTAGTTCGATATTGGTTTCCAAATATTTAGTAACACTCAAAAAAAAAAAAAAAAAAAAAGTATTTCTAATTTATTTGAATAACTTATAAAACAATAGAAGAAAATTAAAATATAGTTGAAGTGTAAGATAATGACAAAGATTTTGAAAAAAATAATTCTTTACACATAAAACTTGGTGCTAAGTGTAAAGTGCTGACAAAAATTCTGAAAATGAGGATACTTTATGTAAAACACTTTATATAAAATATTGCTTAAATCACTAAAAATAGAGTAAGTCGCTAAATCTATTAGTTTTTAAATTATACATATGCCGTAATTTAAAGTTTTAGTTAAGTTTTAGTATTGTATACTTTCAAATAAAGGACATGCTGAATTTAAGAAACAGAAATATCGAAAATATTTATATTATATTTACTCAAACCAATAACAGATGAAATGAAAGAAAGCTCTTCTTAACTTCTCATATTTTCATTTTCTTCTTTTGATCTTTTAAAACTTTTTGCAAAACCAATATTTTTATCATAGTTCAATAATTCTGATATTTTATATAAGAAAATTAATTAGAAACCGTTAAAATATGAATTTATGGGTTGAAAATATTTATATTTATAGAAGCATTATTTTAGCTATTATCGAAGGATTAAACGACAAAATATAATAAACTCCAATTTATATATAACAGGGTAGCCCAAACGGCATATGTGAGTGTGTCAGGTCATGAGGAGTAAGAATTATATTGGAACTGGGGTCAAAAATGCTATTGTTACCCTCTAGAAAGCGATAAGCTCGATCCAACTTGTGTATACACTAAAAGACACGAGATGTGATGCGCATGCATATAATTTTAATATTTAATAACAACTTTAATTCATTTCTTTGAGTACTTACAATATATTAACGGGGTTATGAGGGCGAAAACCTCCTTCATATTGAAAAGCATATCAACTATAATTGTTTTTAAAACTGTTTTGCATTATTCTTTAACGTACACTAGAAATGTTCAAATAGTGTAAGCCCTATTGTTTACTTTAATAATAAATCTGTATTATTTTAAGAAAGAAAAAGTGATGTGCTTGCTACAAAAGATTACACAGGTGTGCGATGAAATTTCTTTTCTTCAATGTAATGCGTTTTTCTCGTGTATTTTTGGATGCTGATTAAGGAAAAACTATTCAGAAATCGCCATCACGTACAGTTTTGACCAAAAGAAAAAAAAAAAAGGAATTTTTTTAGCTTATAGTTCCACATTTTCAGCTGCCATCTATGTTATTACCCGTAAAATCTAGATGATGTGAGTGGAGAACAAGGAAAGTTATTTCATCAAGATATCGAAGAAATGTCAAAAAGGTATCATAGACGATGGAGTGTCAATATGTTAGTAGATTACTGTTAGCTGCATAGAGAACTCCTTCCTCCCTTAACGGCCCTCTTCACTTCCCGTCGCCGGAAGCTCGAGCCAATGTTATTCTATGGGGAAATTTTTTTTTCAAATTACTTATTAACTAATACATATTTTTAAATTCTGTTTTCACATTCAGAAAATTCCCAACTGATAAATTGACGGACCTTTTTTAAAAATGTATTTTTTTAATTTTTAATATTTTATTTTCAAATTGCAAAAAGAAAAAAATTTCACATATTGAAAATTCGTATTTTTGCAGCTTCAAAATAAAGTATAAAAAATTAAAAAAAATAATTTTTCAAAAAAGGTCCGTCAGTTTAACAGCTGGGAATTTCCAGAATATGAAAACAGAATTTAAAAATATGTATTAGTTAATAAGTTATTTGTAAAGAAAAATTTCCCATAGAATAACATTAGTTTCGGCTTCCGGCGGCTGTGAGTGAAGCGGGCCCTTAATGTCCTCAAGCCTTTCACGAGAGTAAAAGTTCTAAACAGAATTTCGAAGTAAACAAATGCATTTAAATGATAACGCGGAAATAACAGTCTATTTTAATGTGTTTTACACATAAAAATTTTCGAATTTGTTATAGCGTCTGTGGGAATTCTTCCGATCTTCATCTTTACTTTATAAAAAAACCCTAACGTGATAGGAAGAAAAGAGAAGCATTTCGGAATTCAGCGTATAAAAAAATATTAAAGATACACAAAGCTGTGAAGAAGAAAAAACGAAATGAAGAGTACGATTTTACACGCCTATGTTATTTATTTATTCGTAATTATGTTTATTGTTAAATTATAGCCATGCTGAGTTTAAACTGAATTTGGTTAAATGGTTAAAAAGAAAGAAAGAAAGAAAAAACTTTCACACAAATGTTTGATTGATTAAATGATTCGTGTAATGCGGGATATAGAAAAGAGAAATATAAAGTTTGGGGATTCTTAACAAAAAAGTCCACTTTTGTTTATTTTGCAAATTGGTATCTTGTAAAACATCTTAAACTCACTAATAATTTATTATTAATATCTATACGTGTATGTATGAGAGAATTTTTTTATATTACACCGGACATGCAACACTTTTTTGGAATATTAAGTGTAATCAGTACTTATGTTTGGTTTAATATGTAGTACTTTTAATAATCCTTTTACATTTAATTATTTTCATAAGAAGTATAGCCTTCATTTAGTGGTGTACACCATTCCGGTTGAGACTTTGACACCAGAGCTTCAGCAATGTATTATCTATACACATAAAAGAGTAAACTCACTGATTCACTCACTGATTCACTGACTCAACACGGCTGTGGTGATCCTATGGGAGATAGAGTTACAATTTTTGGTGAGTAGGTTGATTTTAATACCCTGACGCTAACTAAAACGGAATTTTGCGAAATACCCCCACGTTCCCCCCTGGGGGGCAAAAGACAAAAACCACCTTTATAAGAATAACTCGGCTCCAAAATACTTCACGGTGAAGAAATTGGAGATAGGGAGACTAAACTTGAATACAAAAAAATTATTTTCTGCAATTTTGGAATTTTGGATTTTTAAGGAGGGATAGAGGGTAAAAGTGAGATTTTCAGAGGCGCATAAGGCAAAAACACATTCATGAGCATAACTCGGCTCCAAATTACTTAACAGTGAAGAAATTGTAGATGAGGAGACTAGACGTGAATGCAAAAAAAAATCTCTTTCTCCGATTTCGGAATTTTGGATTTTAAGGGGGAAGGGGGTGAAAATGATTTTCGGAGGTGCAGAAGGAAAAAACACCTTTATAAGCATAACTCGGCTCCAAATTACTTCACGGTGAAGAAACTGAAGATGGGGAGACTAGACTTGAATACAAAAAAACAATTTACTGCGATTTTGGAATTTTGGATTTTTAAGGGGGGAAAGGGGGTAAAAATGATTTTCGGTGGCAAAATTAGCAATGCATGGATTTTCGAGTAAAATTCTAGCTGCAATAGCTCAAAGATATATATATATATATATATAAAGCACGCCAAGCGTCTTCTTGAACGTGTTTGCAAAAACTCATTTTTGATTTTTTCCGACTTTCGATTTTGGGGGGGGGGGGGATTACGTGGTGGCAAATTCGATCCTCCCTTTTAGCACTAAATTCATCCGTGGAAATCTAAATCTATGAGCTGAGGTCACAAATTTTAGTGTGTGGCTTATTTACGTGTGTCGAACACCAATTGTAACGGGGATTTTGTGAAAGTCCCCCGCCTTTACCCCTTTGGGGGTGGGGTGGAGTGGGGTGGGGAATAAAAATCACTGGTTCACTGACTCAACACAGCCGTGGCGATTCTATGGGAGATAGACTCGCAAATTTTGGTGAGCCCGTTGGTTTTAGGACACTGACACCCATTAAGGCTGGGTTTTGCGAAATATCCCCCGCTTCCCCTTGTGGGGGGCAGAAGGCAGAAAACCCCTTATAAGCATAATTCGGCTCCAAATTGCTTAACGGAGAAGAAATTGCAGAGAGAGAGAGACTAGACTTAAGTGCAAAAAAAGTATTTTCTGTGATTTGAGTTTTGAACTTTTAAGGGGGGGGGGGTAAAAACGATTTTCGGAGGCAAATTTAGCAAAATACGGGTTTTCGAGTAAAACTGTACCAATAACAGCACATAGATATAGAACTTGAGGATATTTCCAAAACCTCATGTTTGGTTTTTGCAATTTTTGAATTTGGGGGGGGGGGGGGGATTACGAGGAGGCAAATTCGAGCCCCCCTTTTAGCGCTAAATTCATCTGGGGAAATCTATAGAAGCTGAGGTTACAAATTTTAGTGAGTGGCTTACTTACGTGTGTCCAACACCCATTGTAATGGGGCTTTGCGAAATTCCCCCTTTTCCCCTTGGGGTTGGAGGGATATAAACACGTTTCCAAGTATAACTTTGCTTCAAATTATCTCAGCAAGATTAATTTGTATATGTGGATTGTTTATGCTTTCCCAACACGCACAGTAAAGGGATTTTACAAAATTTCACCCCCCCCCCCCACACGCTTATAAGAGTAGCTGTGCTCCAAATTATCTCAGGAAGAAATTTTTTGATATGTCAATTGGTTATGCGTACTCAAGACACATTCTACAAAGAGATTTTCTAAAATTCCGTCCTATCCGCCCCCCTTTGGGGGTGAGGGAGGGCAAAAACATGTTTCCAAGCATAACTTTGCTTCAAATTATCTCAGTAAGATTAACTTTTACATGTGAGTTGTTTAAGAGGGGGGGGGGGGTAAAAACGATTTTCGGAGGCAAATTAAGCAAAATACGGGTTTTCGAGTAAAACTGTACCAATAACAGCACAGAGATATAGAAAATCGCCAAGAGTCTTCTTGAGGATATTTCCAAAACCTCATGCTTGGTTTTTGCGATTTTTTAATTTGGGGGGGAGTTACGGGGCAAATTCGAGCCCCCCCCCTTTCAGCGCTAAATTCATCTGGGGAAATCTATAGGAGCTGAGATTACAAATTTTAGTGAGTGGCTTACTTACGTGTGTCCATTACCCATTGTAATGGGGTTTTGCGAAATTCCCCCCCTTTTCCCCTTGGGGTTGGGGGGGATATAAACCCGTTTCCAAGTATAACTTTGTTTCAAATTATCTCAGCAAGATTAATTTGTATATGTGGATTGTTTATGCTTTCCCAACACGCACAGTAAAGGGATTTTACAAAATTTCACCCCCCCCCCTTTTGAAGGCGGGGGGAAGCAAAAACACGCTTATAAGAGTAACTGTGCTCCAAATTATCTCAGGATAAAGATTTTTTGATATGTCAATTGGTTATGCTTACTGAAGACACATTCTACAAAGAGATTTTCTAAAATTACGTCCTATCCACCCCCGTTTGGGGGTGAGGGAGGGCAAAAAGCATGTTTTCAAGCATAACTTTGCTTCAAATTATCTCAGTAAGATTAACTTTTACATGTGAGTTGTTTATGCATTTCCAACACGCATTATAAAGGGATCTTACGAAAATTCCCCCTCCCCTCCTTCACAGGTGGGGAGGGGGACAAAAAGCGCTTTTAAGGGTAACTTTGCTGCAAATTATCTCTGAATAGAGATTTTTTTATATGTGGATTGGTTATGCGTACTCAACACACACAACAAAGGGATTTTGTAAAATTCCACCTTATCCCCTTAGGGGTGGGGGTGGGCAAAATCATGTTTTCATGCGTAACTCTGCTCCAAACTATCTTAGACGATTTTTTATGTGCAGGCTGGTTATGCGTTCCCAACACGCACTATAAGGGGATTTTGTGAAAAATTCCTTTCCCCCTTTAAGGGCGGGGTGTGGGGGGAGGGGGCAAAAACACGTTTTAAAGTGTATCTGCTCCAAATTATCTCAAGAAAGCGATTTTTTGATAGGTTGATTGGTTATGCGTACTCAACACAAACAAACTACAAAGGGATTATTTGAAATTCCGTGCTATCACCCCCTTGAGGGTTGGGGGGATTAAAAACATGTTTCCATGCTTAACTCTGTTCCAGACTATCTTAGAATGGCAATTTTTGATGCGTGGACTGTTGATGCGTATTCAACACACATTACAAAGTGATTTTGTGAACCTCCACCCTACTTCCCCTTAGGGGGCGGAGGGGGAACATGTATCCATGTATAATAACTCTGCAGTAAATTATCTTATGAAGGAGATTTTCGATGTGTGGGTCAGTTATATGTATCTAACTCATAAAGATATTTTGCAAAATCTCCCCCTCCGGGCGAGGGGGGAGCTAAAAAACACATTTTAAAACATAACTTTGCTTCAAATAACCTTAGAATCCCGATTTTTTAATATGTGGGTTAGGTATGTGTATGCAACATGCACTATAAAGGGATTTTGTGAAGTGTGGCGAGTGGGAAAACCGTTATCGAAGGTAACGAGAACTTTAACTTAGATTTTGACTGATTTAAATGATTTTATTATTATTATTATTATTAATGATATGGTATTTTGAGACTTAATTTCAATATAATGACAAGCGAACCGAGCAAAACCTGCTAGTAAGAAAATAAAATCCTATGTATGGTTTGGAGCGAATAAATAACCATAAAAAAATATAATTTAACAGTAATAAATGGCTTTAAATCTCAATCATAATAATGATAAAAATAAAATAAAATTTTATGGTTTGAAATAAATAAGACGCTAAGAAATTTTAATACAAAAGAATAAAATTAAGATTGTATCACAGACATATCGTTTATGTTACTTAGGGCTTAGAAACTACTATCTGACGCAAAAATTGTTCTTATTTTACATCTTAACTGGATTCATAATTTCACCAACGTATTAATACTCTCTCCTACTCTTTTACTTCTTTTATATTTTTGTGGGTACAATTTGTTAAGCAAACAGTGACAGCAGCCTCAAAACAAATGTAACCTTTTATAATGATTATAATGTAATTTATTGTTGAATTAAAATATAATTTTTTAAAATATACTTTTTGGAGCTTTTGTAACTTTTACAATATTGTGTTGCAGTTTTTCTTTCTTTCTTTCTTTCCCTTTTTTTTTTTTTAATATAAAGATGCCGCTAATGTTTTTGTAATACCTTGTAAAATAGTGTTAAATAATAAACTGTCATAAGAGTTACACAGACAAGGAATTAGAAATTTGAAAATCCGTTCACTTGTAAATACATTCCACTATATGGGGAAGGCTGACTATCTTCATTTTCTTCTATATATATAAAGAAAGTATTGGAAACGTGAAAATTTCCGACCACAACTTCTCGATGGATTTACACATTTTAAGATGTTCTGAACACGATTTAAACTAGTCTACAAAATGTCTGTTTGTCTGCGTATTACTGTGTGTGTATTATAAATTTTATGAACGCTGCGTGTTCCTAAACTAATGAACGAAATTTAATCAAACTTGATATTAAGTTAGACCTTGACAAAAACTGGTGCTGATTACATTTTGGAATCATTCGGTGGCGCTGTCTTACGATATTTTCATAATTTTTAATATGACAGTATGAAAAAAAAAAGTATAAATGTACATAATGACAATTACTTTTAACGAATCATCTAAAATTAATATGATTTATTGATAATAGCAATAGTAAACTAGGAAAAACATCGTGTGCGTGTAAGAGCATCGCTGCTAACCTCACCGGGGGATGTAAGTTTCTAATACGTGTATCTTTCAAAAGAACTCGTCAATACCTTCTAAAACAAATGAATTAACCGTAGATCTGTGATAATTTAAAACAAAATTATTTATTTATTTTATTTTATTATTATTATTATTTTTAATGAAAATTTTTATTTATTAGTAACGGCATTTAGTGTTTATCTCTGTAATGAAAATAATCTGAATTGATCAAAGAAGGATGATTTAATAAATAATGGTTTTATAAATAATTTGTAACGCCGGAATTTCTATAGAAAAATATAAAAGAAAGTAAAGTTTAATTAAAAGAAAGTTTAATTAAAAGTAATTTTGAAGAATGTACATGTGAACTGAAAATTCATATTAATTTTACTTCCATTACCCTACTACCGTAGGTAATAGAACTATTGTATTCAGTCCAAAAATCCGATATCGAGATTTCCCCTGATTTCCACGTTTTAAGGCCTCCGGAGTCCAAAAAAGTAGTTTTTGGCAATTGGTTAGTGTGTGTGTATGTATGTACTTATGTGCGGAATCTTCTGGCTATCGTATCTCCGAAACTAATAAAGATAGAACTACGAAACTTCAGAATTCATACTGGTTTGGTGTATAAATGAAGGCTCCAAATTTTGATGAAAATTGGAAAACCGGAAGTGGGACCGTGAGTCCGTATCTTAAAAACAGCTCGAGCGATTTTCTTCAAAGTTGCTATATAAACACTCTATTAGACGTCCTTTTGAAAGGCATAGTTGGTTAGTTCAGAAAAACTAATAGGCGTTGAGTATAAGTAGCTCAATTTCTAGTCCCGCAAGTGCGCTCCTTTAAAAACGGCTGTACGGATTTTTTTTTTTTTTTTCAAAATCGTCATATTAATTCCCTTTTAAATATCCTTTTGTATTTAATAATTGTTTTCTGGCCAATAATTGCTTATGCCAAATTTTGGTAAAAGTTGGTATCTCAAAAACGGCTCTAACGATTTTCTTGAAAATTGTTACATAAATCAATTTTAGATATTCTTTCTCTTGTATTACATGGTTAATACAGGAAAATTAACAGTCATCCTGCAAGTAGGTTTATGTTAGATTGCGGAAATTGATGCTTCAAAAAATATCTTAACTATTTTTTCTGTTATTATCTAACTTGCTATGTAAACTTTGTTTTATATGCCTTTACGCGTGTATTAAGTTCCTCTTGCCGGAATAATTTTGTGTTTCTACTTCGTTTGTTCAATTTTATGTTTTCTGATCATATAATCTCAAAAAAAAAAAAAAAAAAAAAAAGCATATAATAAGTGTAATAGTGGGTAATGGAAGTCGTGTGGTTGTTTCACACCAAGTTTTTTTTTTTTTTTTTTTTTAAATAAACGTATGCAGATAAAATTTTAAAATTATTAGCTGTTATTATAAAGAATTGAAGAAACAAAACTTTAAATTCTGTGCATTACAAATAGTTTTTAATTTATACATTTTTATAACGCCTTCTAATGATTTAAATGAATATTTTATAGACAAATAATGTAAATCTTTTTAAGTCATAAAAATAGATAAATGTGTATAAAGTTTAGTGGTAAATATATAGATAAGTTTATAATATTTTTAATATACATGTATATTTTACAAAATTACTCTAATTTTGATTTCCATTTACAACATTACTCTTATTTTAACTTTCAACTAAAAATACCTTTTAACAAACACTAGTATCCCATGCATGATCAGGCTAATAGGATTGTTAATTATTTTTTAGCTTTATTTTAAGCTTTCAAATCATCGTAACCTACTATACATCTACATGTATTATGCTAGGATAACGCTTTGGGTGAAAAAGCTATTTTATGGAAAAACTTCGTAAAGCACGTACCCTTTTTAAAGATACGTGATTGGTTCAGAGAGAGAGATAAACTTCATTCGGTGACCTTTCATAAACGTACGTTTCAATGTTTAGCATTTTGTAAATATAGCATTTGAATGTAGTGGGAAAATTGTATAATATAAGTAAAAACAAAATTGACGAAATTTAAAATTAAAGTATGTTAGTAAACTTGAAATATACTTACAGGTATTAAAGTTGGTATCGTGTAGTTAATTATATTTTTTGATGTGTTATATTTAATATATGATCTGCATGTATGTAATTTTACGAAATGATAATAATAATAATTTTTGATGAAAGCTACAAATGTATGCCTAATTGCACTAACTAACTTGGGTGAACAAAATGATAATAATAATAAAAAAAATTATTATTATCTAAATTAAATGTATACTGTCAAAATTTTTTTTAAAATTTATATTGGAATTAATAAGATTTTTTTTTCCATTACTCTATTTATCAAAAAGTATATATGTCTTGTATGTCTGAACATAAAGTATCAAACTCATATATACACATATGTATATATACACACACACATATATACAGGGTTGTTATAATTTAAGTTCGCCTATTCAGAAGGGTCTAGAGCCGATTTTATGGTTCCAAACGAAACAAAATTTCACTAGTAGTTAGTACAAGTAATCACTTTGTAAAAATCGAAAAAAAAAAAATAATAATAATAATAATAATAAATAAATGAAAAATAAATAAATAAATGGATAAAATTAAGTTGAAATTTTTGTTAATAGGTGGCGTTGCTCCAATATCAGAGGAAATTTTCGAAGATTTATTCTATTAATCTCGATCAACCCAGATGAAACTCACAAAATTTATTTAATTTTTTGCAAAAAATCTTTAAAAATGGCCTAAGATACTGGCGCTGTGTCAATATCTAAAAATTAACACCTGCAAAAAAAAAAAAAAAATAAAAATAAAAAAATCCTTTATTTTTCACAAAAAATCTGCAAAAATCGCCTTAGATATTGACGCATTACCAGATTTTGATGGAAATTGTAACTTTTTTTTTTTTTTTTTTTTTTCTCTCTTTTGTCAGAGCGCAACGCGCAAGCGCGAAAATAATTTTTTTGTCAGATTGCAGCTCGAAAATAATTTGGTAGCCCTGTGCTCTGTGAAAAAAAAAAAAAAAAAAAAAAAAAAAAAAATAGTCATAATTTGTCAATAGGTGCTCTTGTGCAAATATTTAAGGAAATTTTTGTAGATTTCTTGTGCAAAATATATAAAATGAATTTTGTGTGTTTCGTCTGGATTGACCGATATTAATAGAATGAATCGGTAAAAATCGCCTTAGATATAAAAGCAACGACACTTTTTTTTTTTTTCAATATTCGCAGATATTGTATTCATTTGTACTACACAATAGTGAAATTGTGTTTCATTTGGAGCCATAGAACCGACTTTAGAGTCTTCTAAATAGGAGAACTTTGATTATAACAACCCTGTATAAATGGTATAAGAAACGAATATATGCATTTAATACAAGAACTGAAAATTATGTGGAACAGGGGCAAAATCCGAACAATTAAAAAAGAAATAACAATAAAATGAGTTGAGTCCACCATGACTTAAGACGGGTGGAACGAGTTGAACTGGTTTATCAGGCGTCCAATTTCCTAAAACATTTTCAAGGTTATATGATAACTAAGAAAAAAATTAAAATGAAGATTTTTATATTATTAAATTAAACTAAATTATTATTTTATAATTATTAATATTTATAAACTAAATTTATTTAAACTAAGTCAGTCATATATATTACATTTTAGAATAATTATTGATGCGTATATATCAATTTTATATAAACTAAATCAATTACAAATATTAAATTTTAAACTATTATTCACTCTGTACAGTTATACTTAATGATGTACAAATTATAGTCATAAATTACATTAATGCTGCAAAGATATTTGAGAAATGTATACAATCATCCGCAATTAAACAACATGATAACAGCGTGGAAAAAAAAAAAAAAAATTCTAGATTTTCGGTAAAAGAAATACAAGGTCTTACTGATTTTACGAAATCTTTCTTGAACCGTGTGAAAAACAAATTTTGTGGACGTTATACATAAAAATTTAATACAAAGGATTCAATAAAACTTTAACAAAAACATGCAAATATTGATTCTGGTTAGTTTTTTGCTGTATTTTTAAAGACAGTACTGTGTTTCTTTTACAGATTTCCACAATTTATTACGATATGCACAAAAGGGAATTCTATGTCTTTTATTTTATTTTATTTTTTACCGTGACTAATCAAATTTAAATTGATATAAAACATTTAGTTAAAATGTTTTACATTGAAAATAAAGGAAAAATTAGAACATCCCTTATGAGTTTTCATGGATAGTTGAAAATAATGTTAAACAACTAAATATTAAACATTTTTTTATGGAAAGAACAAATTATTTTAGCAATAGCAAAAAGTAACCTGCCCAGATTCTTAATCTTTGAATTGGAAGATAACATTCTAGTGCTCTACTAATTAAACTAAATAGAAAATATCAAACTTGTACTAAACGCTCATGTAAAAGATACTGTTTACATTTGTTCTATGAAACCAACCCAAGTCCAAAAAAATATTACGCCTATTTAAATTTAAATATTTTCTTTTGAATTATTGTTTATAAAACCCATATTAATTAGAACAAAATAACTCCTTCTTTTCTTTTAAAATATGTCAATTGACAATTTTTGACTTTTACAGAAAATTTTATTAAATTTATCGAAAAAACTAATTAAAAATTTATAAATTAAATTTACTTCTAACTATTTTTTTTTTAAGATTTAATTTTTAATAGGTAAGTTTTTTCACATTTTAAACTTTAAAAGGTCTCTTCGTTTTTTAATTTCAAAATACTTAGAATAGAAAAGAAGAAGAACTTGTCTTATTTTGATGAACTTGTGAACTTAAATGTGTCCCTTTTATAATAGTAATAATTTTTAAGTGTTCTAATAAATATACGAATAGAAATGGGATAAGTTTTCATAAATAAGTTATATTCAAATAATTTATGTAAAATATAATTTTTATAATCAGTTGCTTTGTTATTATTATGAAATAATTACTGTCTTCATATTTAATGGAATACTTTTTTAAAATTTTAATATATTTTAAAATTTTATATTAGTAAGTAATATGGAATGCTCAAAATTCTTTTAAATATAGTTAGTAGTCGCGGAAGTTTTAATATATAACGAGTATGTTGTGACCACCACAAGACTTTCTTCCATATATAATCCTATACAAATTTTCGCCATACAAATAATTTATTAAATTATAATTTATTAAAATTATTTTTCATGATGAATGCAGACGATTTATATCTAAAAGAAGTATAATAATAATAAATGCCGAAAGAAAGACAGTTTTGAGTATACTAGAGTATAGTAAAGAAAAAAAAAAAAAAAAAAAAAAAGGAAAGGAAAGTTAAAAGAAAGAAAAAAAGGGGGTATTTGGAGTTTTTCATTCTCTTTTAGTCCATACATTTTATTTGCTAAAATTTTTATCTAAATTTTATTTGCCTGTGTGTATTACCGTGTATATTCACCCGGGAAAATATATCCATAAGAGAGTAAAATGGCCGTCTTTCCCCGAGTAAAATGCTATCACTTTTCCCCATTGAATGTTTAATCTATGTCTTATTACTATATCTATGATATCTATGATATCTATTATATAAAATATTTAGCTTGATCCATTGATTATTCCTAATTAACTACATAATATATAGGTAATATAAATAATAAGGAGTTCATAATGTACATTGACTTTTACTATTTTTAAGTTATAGGTTATATTATTAAATTCTGCATGTAAATTTTCTATATTTTTATTATTTTACGACTACTTTTATAATTAGTTTAAGCTCCCAATTTAAGTATAAATTACATTTATTTCTCACCCACTCCCTCTCTTCCCCTATCTTTATTTATTTATTTATGTATACAACACTGCTAATCACTAAGAAATCCTGATCTAATTTTGCATTAGAAAGACTAAAGTTCTAATTATTGCAGGTTTTGGACATCAAAAATTTAAATTCTGCAATTTTTTTTTTTTTTTTAAATTTAAATCGCACATCTTAACTATATATTTTTTCGACACTTGCGTATGCTTTTTAATGCAGGAACCATCATTTTCAATGAATATTTTGCTTTTAACTAGTTACTAAAAATCCTCATTCGTTGTACCCTTACACTGTTATAGTATTTTAATTCTGTATGCATGCTCACTGTAGTATGGATATTTGCTTTGCTTGTTATAGATGTTTGATAGAAGTTTTTAATTTTCTTTCTTTATCTTTTTCCTTTTCTTTTCCTTTTTTTTTTTTTCTTTCTTTCTTTCTTTTTTTTTTTAATTAAACTGACAATTTTTATCCTTTCTTTGCAGTAAAATTGAGTGTATTTATCTGTTAAAAATCTCAGCTTTGATCTTACAAATAAATAGAAATCTCTATCGTTTTGCACACAATAATTCAATATATGCCCCTAATAAATTAATTAAACATTGTAACAATTTCACGTTTTTTAAAAAGTACATTGTACCTTTCACCTCTCTATTTCTCTCTAGTGTATAATACAAAATATTTTACTATAGGATTATACATGCATATTTATATTACAAATGAGTTCATTTTTGAATTTATTTCATTTTATTTCGCTTTACTTATTCTAAAGAAACGTATCTCAAATTTTGTAGACTTTGATAATCTCTGATTTAAAAAAAAAAAAATGTTGATGCGAGAACGCTTATGTAAATGGGAAAAAAAAGTTACACTGAGGAAATGTTGATACTTGTCAATAAAAATATCAAAGTATACTAAAAAAACGTTCTGTTTCAAAGGAATTTTTTACGTCATTTTTTATAATTGTTAAAAAATCATTCTTGGCTATATTTTAATTATGAAAGCATAGTACAAGAAGGTACATATAAATTTAATTTAAAAAGTGTAAGAAAAGAAAAAAAAAACGATAACAAAGAATCCTTATTTTAATTTATTATTTTTTGATAAAAAATGCAAATTTCTTAAAGAAAAATAATGATGAATTATTCTCTATCACTGTTTTTTTTTTTTTTTTTTTTTTTTTTTTATTTTAAGGAAAGAAAGGGGAATGTTAAAGGATGAAAAACATAGATTTGTTTATGAGAGAAATAGGAGATTTTAAAATTTGGTAATGAATATATTTTGTTAAAAAAAAAAAAACTAAAATCTGTAAAAACATGTGGTATATGTATTCATATATATATATATACATAATTTTGATTGTAAATATAAAAAACAACAAAATAATTAGAATGCTGTAAAATTTTTTGAAGAAAAATGACACCCGCAGAATAAATAAATATATAAATAACTACATATTTTAGCGTGAAAGGGCAAAAGTAACTTTTATATTTAAACTGGGTTATGATTAAAGTAAATGCATATTAATTTCTGGAGAGAAAAAAAAATATTTGCAAATTACACATTCAAATTTAAAAACAACATGTTTGATTGAATGAAATGTTATAAAAACATATACATAGGTGCCGACTTGTACGTTTTTTTGCTACCGGAAACTATTAATTGAAATTTTTAATCAGTTCTTTAGAAGTTTTCTGCTTTTAAACACGATATTTTTTTTTTTTTTTTAAGAAATACTGGTCTTAGAAAACCGTACAAGTTCGCACCTATGCATATGTATTGTTAGAATGTAAAATATGGGACACATTAATACTAGCGCCCAGGCTTTATGCAACAAACGAATTTTACATGTTGCATTATAACTTAATCGATATACGATGAAACCTCCCTAAGAGGACTACCCACCGTGCCATAGAAAATTGGCTCCTTTGAGAGGTGACCTTTTTAGAGGTTTTTCATGTAATATTAATTCAGGCAATAAATTTTATAAATCAAATGATTTCAATTATTGAAATTTACATTATTTGTTTATATATTTTTCTAATAATCATGAATGTTACTTTATTTGATTTTTGAAAGCTTCTCAGTAATAATTTTGTTTTCCCAAGAGGTTTATATATATATATATATATATATATATATATTCCGTGTCGAATTGTTGTGCCTAGCGCTATTTCTACGTGGTACATTAATCTATCTATATTCACTTAAGATTCCTGGCTGGAAATGCACATTTTAACTTTTAATCTTAACTTGACTTAACGCGTTTATTTTGATATTTGATGTTATCCATTTAAAGGTCATTTCATTTAAATATATTAACTGAATATTTATATGATACTGAATTTACTATTTCCCGTTTGAACTTCATCTCGAAGTATACGTATTTTGATACACGAATTTTTATCATTTATTTCTTTTTTAAAGACATAAAGTGAACAAGTCGGCCTTAAAATCCCTCCTTTATAAGTAATGATATTTTTTGACAAATATTAAAATATTCAGTCCAATTATGACATTTAAATTGTTTCATCGTGTATCAGATTTTTGAGAGTGAGGGGGAGGGGTGGGGGGGTCGTTTTTAGAAAGAGAGTACTTTTCTCCTGCTGAAGCATTAGTTGTATGACTGTACTATTCCTTATTTTATTTTATTTTATTTTTTACCTAATTTCCTTTCCTTTTTTTTTTTAATCGGATATAATTCCCATACTTTCTGAAAAAGATATTTACCCTTCTTTAATGGTCTATGATCGGAATCCACTTATTTGTAGTCTCAAAAGCCAAATGTCTACAATATTTCTTTTCCGTGACAGACTTTATTTACCTTTCAAGTAATTTAAGGAAAATTGTTCATTTTTCATCATTTTAATATTTTGTATTATTATTAAGAAATATATAGTTTTTCTTTTAAAGGTGTAAGTTCTATATTTTATGTTTTGACTCTCTTAAAAACGGTACTAATGGAGCAGTTTTTGGGACAAATTTGGAATCAGGAATGTTAAATTCGAACATAAATGTTAAATTCTTTTTCCTCCCCGGATGAAATATTTATTTACTTACTTTCCTTCTTAACGACCGTTGTTATTATTACAACATGTGTTGATGAACTTAAGTGTATGGTAGTGGTCAGTTAAATTCAAGCAAAAAGTAAAATTATTTGCCCTGGAAAAATCTGACATCTAGGAGAGGTACAGAATTGTACATGTACTTTTAATGAGGTAAAATTAATATTAAGTCCTTTGGGAAAATTTTGGCTCAGTTAAAAACTGACCCTAAAGAGAGGTGGACCTTCAATAAAGGTAGACTTATGGAGAGGTTTCATTGTAATTATATATATATCATTTTAGAAGTTTACAGTTTTAATATAATTCTGTAAAAGTTTTATTCAAATCCTTCTTTTCTTCCAAATTATTTAAAACTTTAGGCATTTATTTAAAAAAAAAATATTTTACTAAAATACGACATATATATATAGCATTTTATAAAACCATCATATTTGATGTGTTTGCAATAAAAATAAAAATTTCAAGATGTAATTAACTGATAAAGATGAGAAAAATTTCTTCTGGGCTCATACAAAATTGGCTAGCATATTTTTGCAAGAGAACATTTTTGAGAAAAATGTCGCATGTAGAAAACAAAAAATATGCTTTATTGTACTCATTGCAAAAAATTTGAAATTTTTTGTACCGCTAATTTTTACTTTATTCAGTTTTAAACAAATGGAACTCGATTTTTTCCCTGTACATTGATAATGAAACAAGAAAAAAAATTGTTGACTTACATTTCGAATAATAAAGAATTATGGACGTTATATTGTTTGGAAAATAATCAATATTCATTAACCTTAGCATTTAGCAACAAAAAACGCCTTTGATTCTGAAATGTCTACCTAATTGAGATATGTTGATTCTTTCTTTCTTTCTTCTTCTTCTTCTTTTTTTTTTTTAACTATAAAAAAAAGACATTTAAAAACATATAATAATAATAACAATGTTTCCAAAAGATGTTGTAAGTTTTTAACACGCATTAGAAATACAATATGTTATAAAATTAATCATTACAATGTCAATAAATTATAATAAGATATTAATAATGTATGTAAAAGTTTTTCGAAATTCACGATACAAATGAGTTTCAAATATATTGTTTTATACTAATATATTAAAATAGTATTTTTGTCACATTTCAAAATACATTTTAATTTATTAAAAATAATAGTTTTAATAGAAAATCGATAAAGAAGAATCTTAACTTAATAAGTTAATTATTTATGCTACTTATCTTTTAATAAAGAACTTCGTTTTTGTTTCTTTAAAAAACTAAAATTCAAACACGAACTATCAAACATATGCGTATTCCTATCTATCTATATCTATCTATCTATCTATCTATATACATTTTTATAAAATGGCGTAAGTATAGAATATACTAGTGTATCGTAAGAAGACTTGAAACCTGCGGCCTTTTAATGCGCGTCAGAGGATGTGTATTTTGTATATAATATAACACTCTAACTTCTATCATCGTAATTTAAATTGCTTTCGTATCTCAAGATAAGGCTTTTGGATTTAATTTTTAATATAGCACTCTCATCTGTTATACAATTTCTTATGAGTCCAATAAAGTACAATTTTTGTTTTCCGTATGAGACATTTTTCTCGAAGAAGTTTCTCTTGCAGAATTATGTTAACCAATTATTTATGTGCCCAGAGGAAAGATTTTTCATTTTCGTCAAATAATTAGGTCTTGAAATATTTATTTGTATTCATGTAATCGGTCAAACGGTATAATAATACAATATACTAGTGTGTTATAAGAAGACTAGGAGCTTTTCGCTTTTTCATGAGCATCCAACGAGGACTATTTTCTTTAGAATATAACGCACGTACCTTCTGTTGTATTATAAATTGCTTTCGTTTCTCAAGATAAGGCTACAGATTTTATTTTTATCATTCCATTCTCATAGGTCCAATAAAGCATATTTTTCTGTTTTCTGGGTGTGACATTTTCTCGAAGAATTTCTTTTGATTTTTATAAATATGTTAGCAAATTTTTTATGTGCCTAGAAGAAGAAAAAATCATTTTCATAAGTTAATCAGGTCTTGACATGTTTATTTGCATTCATGAGATCAGTCACCGACGAAATAATACAATACTACACCAGAGTGCCATAAGAAGATTTGAAACTTGCCACCTTTTAATGAGCGCCGAACGAAGGCTATTTTGTTTATAACATTTTATCGTATTTTAACTTATTTTCGTTTCTGAAAATAAGGCTACAGATTTTATTTTTAATATTTCATTTTTATATTTTGCAAAATTTCCCACGAGTCCTATAAAGTGTGCTTTTATTTCATAATGTTATATTTTTCTCGAAGAAGTCAGTAACACTTTTCTACAAAGTTGGAAAGTGTTATTGACTTCGGTTTGTCGGTCTTTGTCTGTCTGTCAACGCTCTAACTCCCTTAAATATTCATGGAATTTCTTCAAACTGATATATATTATTTTCAAGTTCACTATCGGACGTACTCTATCGAAAATGGAGTAAATAGCAGTATTGGTTTTGTACACAAATATGTTACTCAAGTTGACTATCGGATATTTTTTATTAAAAATGGAGAAAATACCACCAATCGTTTATATACAGGGACACCTGAAAGTTTTCTAAATCATTACGTTCTATGAGAGGTATTTCTATAAACAATATTTTAATAACTTTTCTTTGCACAAATCTTAATGAAATTGAAGTACTATGTTATCCATATGCGCAACAGAGTGCTTACTGTAGAATATAGTATGATCTGCACTAAAATTCACAGTGCAACACAAAAATATTCAGTTACAATAAGGCTACCATTGGAAATTTGCTGAATCGCATTTTCGTTTACATTAAGCGCTTTTGAAACTCTCTAACAATTTTTAAGTGTGAATATGATTCGAATTAGTACATTTGTCTGTCCGACTATCCGTCTGCCAGCCTTCCGCATCCGTAAATAATTTCATAATTTCATAATTTCCTAATAATTGTGTAAGTTATTCAAGTTTCAGGAGAGAATGTTCCTTATATAAAATGGCATTAATAGGCTTTGTACAACTGATTTTCATACAGTGACACCCAAAAAAAGTCCAATCCATTGGTTTTAGGAAAAAACAAATTTCATACGTACAATTGGAAAGTGTTGATAATCAATGCGTACGACATGATTTTTCGTTCTTGTTTTTTATGTACTCAGAAGAAAGATTTTTTATTGTCATCAGTTAATTATGTATCAAATTACAGATTTCTTTTTTTATTAATATAATCAATTCAATAAAACATTTTGCAGTAAATTCGTTTAACAGAAATGGAGAATCGAGGCATTTAAAACATTGAAAATTATAAAAGAAGACACTTTAATACAAGTAGTTTTTCACACACGCACATAGAATTATATTAAAATTTATATAAGTTGAAAAAAAAAAAAAAAAAAAAAAAAAGAGAGAGAGAGAGAGAGAGAGAGAGAGAGATTAAGCTTTTTGCCAATAAATATGTTTTTCTAAAATACGAACTTTTTATTACACCTGCATAAACATTATTCATCTTTTTCCTTGTAATGCTTATTTTAATTGTTTCCGGACAATTTAAGACTTTTCAACTACTTCTTCGGATTACTATAATATAAACTTGGACACCAATAGACTTAACATGGCTATCGATAAAAAAGAATATTTCTCAAATTGTGGATTCAAGATTTCCGAAATCTTCAATTACACTGCTCTGCATTAAAATCTGCCCCAACACCTTTTTTGCAAATTCTTATGTAAAATGACCTCTTGAATTCGAATATGACGCCCATTTTGCCCTATCACCCACCATTTTTTGAGTACGCTCCCTACTTTTATCACTTTTAGGTAATTTTATAGCTATAAATTTGATATATTGGGAAGGAAAGGATTGTTTTAACTGTTAAATATCTTCTTATGGGCTATAGAAGTGAAAAATTCTGAAATATGAAGATTTGAAACACGAGGAAAATATAAGGGGGGGGGGGGGTCCACTGAAATTATAAATTAATTTTATTATATTTCATTAATCAATTATTATTTATTATTTATTATACATTATATTTTTCTGTTTTAAAGTGTTAAAATAAAACTTTTCTATTCTCCAAATCAAATTCATGGCCATAAAATTACCGAACAGAAATAAAAATTGGGGGCGGGGCTGGCATCCCGAGAAAACTGTGGGTGATTGGGCAAAATAGAGTCATATTCGGATTCAGGAGGTCATTTTACATAAGAATCAGCAGAAATGGTATCAGGGCTCGAACTTTTTTTTTTTTTTTTTTTTTTTTTTTTCAGCGAAGTGTAATTAATCTCCTTTCTTCTATGAGAACGTCTCGATTTTTATTTAACTTAGACATTAATAGAATATCGTATTTTAATTTCTGAATATATGAGGAGAGTATTGTAATCATGTAAAAAACTCGACTTTGAGATTTTAGTGTTTCTACACATTCTGGGTCCCCTGAGTTCATTTTTACTTTTTTACGGTGGTGTATGTATGTATGTGTCCGTATGTGTGTATGTATGAGAGTGAACACGATAGTGTCTAAACGATTTGTTCGAAAGAACTGAAAGTTAATACGTATGTTATCAGTCACTGTATGAAGCACCCCTTTAATTTTGGTGAATTTAGCACTTATAGTTTTTTACAGGGATACAATATACATATATATATATATATATATATATATCATTATGGCCTATAGACACATTTTTTTTTTAAAGTACGACATTGCCTAAACGCTCTGTTCGATTGAGCTGGAAATTTATACACACCGACGTTATTGGTCACCGTCAGACAAACTGCATAGATTTTGGTGAATTTAGCACTTATATATGTATATATATATATATATTTAGATTTGTCTTACATTGGCATTAACACTATTTTTTGTTATATACACTTTGTTTAAAGCTGCTTTTGCGCTCCTACAATTTGTATTATTTCTCTAATTTTTTTCAATATGTTATTTACTAATTAAAAATTTAAATTATGATTCTTGTAGTATTGTGAAGTTTTGCGATAGTGTATTTTGTCACTGGACCTGGATCATTTAAAAATAACTGTATTGTTGGCAACTTCATCCCCTAATAATAAAAAAAAAAAATCTTTTTACTGAACTTTTCAAAGAAATTTTAATCTTATTGGTCATTGGTGTTTCAGTGATCTTGTATCTGTTGCTTGGCTTCTACTATGCTTAATAGATCACCATTATTATATTTACATTTAAAATTAAACCTGCTGCAATTGCGCATAAATTTTGAATGTATTTTGACTTTAATAAAACTTATTGATTTATGTCATTTAAATTAAATAATATATGAATTTCATATATTTAGATTTGTCTTACATCGGCATTATCACTATTTTTTGTACTTTACACTTTGTTTAAAGCTGCATTTGCACTCCTACAATTTGTATTATATTTCTCTAATTTTTTCAATATGTTATTTACTAATTAAAAATTTAAATTATGATTCTTGTAGTATTGTGAAGTTTTGCGATAGTGTATTTTGTCACTGGACCTGGATCATTTAAAAATAACTGCATTGTTGGCAACTTCATCCCCTAATAAAATAAAAAAAATCTTTTTACTGAACTTTTCAAAGAAATTTTAATCTTGTTGGTCATTGGTGTTTCAGTGATCTTGTATCTGTTGCTTGGCTTCTACTATGCTTAATAGATCACCATTATTATATTTACATTTAAAATTAAACCTGCTGCAATTGCGCATAAATTTTGAATGTATTTTGACTTTAATAAAACTTATTGATTTATGTCATTTAAATTAAATAATATATGAATTTCATATATTTAGATTTGTCTTACATCGGCATTATCACTATTTTTTGTACTTTACACTTTGTTTAAAGCTGCATTTGCACTCCTACAATTTGTATTATATTTCTCTAATTTTTTCAATATGTTATTTACTAATTAAAAATTTAAATTATGATTCTTGTAGTAATGTGAAGTTTTGCGATAGTGTATTTTGTCACTGGACCTGGATCATTTAAAAATAACTGCATTGTTGGCAACTTCATCCCCTAATAAAATAAAAAAAATCTTTTTACTGAACTTTTCAAAGAAATTTTAATCTTATTGGTCATTGGTGTTTCAGTGATCTTGTATCTGTTGCTTGGCTTCTACTATGCTTAATTGATCATCATTATTATATTTACATTTAAAATTAAACCTGCTGCAATTGCGCATAAATTTTGAATGTATTTTGACTTTAATAAAACTTATTGATTTATGTCATTTAAATTAAATAATATATGAATTTCATATATTTAAATTTGTCTTACATTGGCATTATCACTATTTTTTGTACTTTACACTTTGTTTAAAGCTGCATTTGCGCTCCTACAATTTGTATTATTTCTCTAATTTTTTCAATAAATATTTACTTATTAAAAATTTAAATTATGATTCTTGTAGTATTTTGAAGTTTTGCGATAGTGTATTTTGTCACTGGACCTGGATCATTTAAAAATAACTGTATTGTTGGCAACTTCATCCCCTAACAATTTTTTGTTTCTTTTTACTGAACATCTCAAAGAAATTTTAATCTTATTGGTCATTGGTGTTTCAGTGATCTTGCATCTGTTGCTTAGCTTCTACTATGCTTAATAGATCATCATTATATATATATATATATATATATATATATATATATATATATATATATATATATATATATTACAGGGACACAAGAAACTTTATCGTTATGACTTTTGGGCACAAATTTTTAAGCTACTTCTTTGATTGAGCTGAAAATTTATGCACATGTTTTAAGTCACCGTTGCACAAACTGTATAGATTTTCGTGAATCGAGTACTTATTTATTTATTTATTTAGCATATAAATTTTAACATACAAATGTCTTTTAATGAAATTACGTGTGTTAAAATGTTTTCTTTTATATATATTAATTAAAAAATAATAATAAAGACTTATAAGTATCAGTATATAGTAAAATTACCCTTAACATTCACAGAAGATATTCTTTTGAAAATCGCTAAATTACTTTCAAAAAAGTCTGTTAAACACATAGCTGATCACAAATATGACTATATATATATATATATATATGGGGTGTCCTGTATACTGATAAAAATTTCTGTAACTGACATCTATAATCTAATAGTTCATGTCATCCTTATAAATTCTAGTTCCTTTTACAAACGAGTTCTAGAAACCACTATTAGAGCATTTGCCTATATTATCGAGGTCAAACTTATTTAAAAATCTCTGCAAATAAATGTAAATACAAGAGGCGGGCTTTAGCAACTATAATGTTGGTTTAGAACCTAATTCTAAAAATCAAACGAGGATTTCTTGCAATACAAAAATTCAGAATATCCGGAATATTCAGAATATTGTTTCACCATCTAGAAATGTATAAACTAAAAATTCTCGATCATTTCCTCTATTCAATTTATTGTAGTGCCTTATACACATAGCTGGGAAATATATATTTTTAGTGTAGGGATTTAGAAACTGGCCACTTATTCGTTCTAGATGAAAGCGGTATGTATTCTTTTTCTGAGTCTAAGTTTGTACGTATTTCAAAAATTCATAAAAATTGAAGGAATTGGTACAATTGAACGCGGTTTGCGAAAAAGTTATTCTTGTGCAGAGGGATTTTTTTTCCCTAAATAAAAAAAAAAAATAGTTAAAATTTTCATCGATAGATGGCGCTGCATGGAAACTTGAAATATGCAAATCAGAGCTCAGTAGATTGCACAGTTTTACGATTAACATAGCTTATATCTTATTTTGCCTCCTATTTGTGGATACATAAAGTTTTAATTGCGATACTGACTTGGTGGATAAAGTACTATCAGTGATAATGTTTTTCCTCAGGTAAAAACTACCGACTGAAGCTATAGTTCACGATGTTCTAACTTGTTTACAAACTGTTAATTTGGGGTGGCAGTGGATACACAGAATAGAATTTATATGCCTGGAAACATTTATATCCATATAAATACTGTTTTTCCTGGAAATGTTTTGCTCACGTATAGCGCCCTCTATTGATGAAAATTTTAATTATTATTTTTTTCATTACAAAAAAAAAATCCCCTTCATTAGAAGTACTTTTTCGCATACGACGCTCAATTCTACTAATTCCTTCAATTTTTATGAATTTTTGAAATGCCTACAGACTTATGGGACACCCGGTATGCATCATTTTTAATTTTTGGGAAATGTTTGGTTTGAATCTTCTATAAGTTAAACTGATTTAATTCATATAATGATCATTTTAATAAATTAATAACTTTGTAAATAAGCACTATAAATTGAAAAAACTCGCGATAGTTGTTTCGGGTCAAAAGAACAACACGGCCACTCATGGTGAAAAAAAAAAAAAAAAAAAATAGGCACGAGTGCATCATCAAAGCTGTGAAATGCACTCGCGTTTGTTAAGTAATTTCAGCATGTGGCTTCCGCTGAAACATCATTTATTAAATTTATAAGTAGTGCTGCTAACTACCGAACACACAAGGAACAAAAGTTTAAAAATCGATTTCTAAAAAGGATAAATTTTTGAAAATTTTTGTAAAAAAAAAAAAAAAAAAAAAGAATGTTAATTTATGATCTCAATGTGAAGCCAATGAGTGGTAGAAGATTAAAGAATGAGTCAACAATAATAAGATAGCACTCATATCTTATGCCATACACTGAAAAATTTTTCTCTAACTGAGATTTAGAATCTAAATTGTGGCTCTAGAAATGATAGTTCCATGTCATCCTTATAAATTCTAGTCCCCTTTGAAAGTGAGTTTTAGATACCTCTATTAGAATTCTAGAGCGTTTGCCTATATTATCGAGAGCAAAGTTATTTAAAAATCTCTGCAAACAAATCAGACTAGAAGAGTCGGGTTTCAGCAACTATAATTTTGGCTTATTACGCAATTTTAGTAAATCAAGCGAGAATTTCTCGCAATATAAAAGATACAGAATACTCAGAATATTGATTCACCATCTGGAAATGTGTAGACTACAAATTCTCGATCACTTCGTCTATTCAGTTTATTTGCGTGCTTTATGCGCATAGCTCGGAAATCTATATTTCTAGTTTAGGGACTTAGAAAATGACCACTTATTCATTCTTGATGAAGGCGGTATATATATATATATATATATTTATATGTGACTACAACATTTTGTTTTGATAGAGATAATTATCCAATTAATACATGTAAAAACTATTATTGGTATCAGTATCCTAATTTCAAATTTTGTTTGCCAAATTTCAAATGCATTTTTTTTTTTTTTTTTTTTAATGGTAATACAAATATTTTTAATTTTAATTATTGAATTGAGTTTAATAGAATTTCAAGTATAATTTATATCTAATAGGCCCATCTCAATTTTGTGAAAACTTTAGATATTGTTAGTCGATAGCATAATATAGCATTTTGGTGTTTAAAAAGTTTATAGTATATCATTGCTTAAAATTTATTACCTTATGAAAATTCAATAGCACCTGAGTTGTTTCCCAAGTCAAATGTTTTAATATTATTCATAAAGGGTGTTAAAAAAACCCTTGACTTCTACATCCATTCTGTAATTATTGATTATACACAAGCATAAGATGTTACAAATATGAGTAAAGTAACATACAGAAATATGTAAAATTAAATTATAACACGCAGGATTTATAAATCTATGCTATATCTTTTTTAGAACACCTAAAGTACTATAGCAAAGGCAGTATACTGCAAACATAATATAAAATATTAAATATCTTATGAATAAAGAGTGTTTTTACTAATGAACGTTTTACTGTGCATGCGAATGCTTTAATAAAATGTCTTTAATGAACATTTTAGAGGCGTCTTACAAGTTAATACAGTTTCATAAACTGCGATGACTAAGTTTTCTAAGAAAAGAAATGTCAGCAATTAATCAGCGAAACTTTTAAAAAATATAACTATAAGAAAAATAACAGCACTTGAAATAACTAAACATTTCTATTAAAAAAAAAATGTTTAGTTAATTAAAAAATCAAAAATGTGATAGTTGGTTGTCAGAATGAAACACTAAAACCCATTAAATCCCCCAAAATAATTAATTACACGTATCGAAAATATCCAGCATTGTGAAGAAATATTTCTTTCAATAATTGGCTTAAATAATATATCTATATATATAAAATCGTTCTTCCTGACTGACTGACTGAGTGAGGGTGTGATTCATCATCGCCCAGACCAAACCCCTGGACCTAGAAGCATGAAATTTTGTGACAATGTTCTTTCTATGACGTAGGCATCCACTAAGAAGCGATATTACAAAATTCGCACCCCAAGGGGGGGGAGGGGGGCAAAACGTGATTTCACAAAATCCTTCATATATCAAACGAAAAACAGATATCCGTAAAATTGTTGCTTTGAAATATAGCTAATGCAAATGTCTAAAAACCAATTTCTGGAATTTTCAAAATTCGGTATTAAAATAGAGATAGATCGTTCAAAACTGGTGCATAGAGGTTTTTGATACTTACAAATCGATTGCGGATATTTTCGAATTTGTAAAATTATTAGGATAGACGGGAGGGGGGGCGAAGGGGAAAATAACAGAAAAATTGGGATAATTTGGGAATTTTTTCCGAAGGTAATGAGAACCCGGTGCGACATTTTTCCTAATCAGATTTTGTTTCTCTTTTTTTTTCACGTGATAAAAATTAATGCAATTTTGAGAATTCAGTAGTAATTATAGTGATTCATTTAAAAATAGGGACCAGCGAAGCGGGCGTTGCGTGCTAGTTAATATATATATATAAAAGGCCTAATTTTAAGTAATAGATATAAAATTTTAAACGAAGCAGAATTTAATTCAGCACGACAGGATTTTTTTTTGTGTGTTCTTTCTTACAAGGCTAATGATAAATATATGTTGCTTTCCTTCGCACTGGTTGCTATACACATTTGTTAAAATTTCTTTGGTACAGCTTTAGTATACGACCTACTTGGCGAACTTTAAATTTTTGCTGCAATTTTGCCATTTCAGCAATGTATTCAGCAGACTATTGTATTTGTGGAAACAAAAACCTTGGCGAAAAATGTCCGAGCTACTTGGTTGCCAAATTTTAAATTTCACAAAGGGGGTTATAAACTTATAAAACTTATACTAAAGCTGTTTCAGTTTTTTTTTTTTCACACGATTTTTCTCAATTTTATTTTAAATATATATATTTTTTAATTTAATGCTAAGAAGGGGAAAAGAAAAACATTTTTAATTGATTTAAAATGTTTAAATAAATAAATAAATAATTAAAAATGAATGAATAAAGTAAAATAAACAACTGATTTTTTCCCTTAAAATATGAAGTTCCGTCGCTTAGTAGCAGTTACAATGTTCATTTTCTTCCTTACTAGCAGGCTTTGCCCGCTTCGCTGGCCACTAAATTTAAAGGAAACTCTTTTCTATATAGCTTTATAAAAATAAAATAAATTACTGAAATTTTTCAAAAGCTCGCTCCAGGTCCCTGCTGCATTCGGCAGCGATTTGGTCATCCACTGCAACTCGGGCGCTTGTTCCTATTACCTGCGACAATAGTTTACCAATAAGCTTCCATTTAGGTGCTTATTATATAACAGTTTCGAAATAGATAGTATCGGAAAAATTGGAGTTTCCCTTTTGTATTTGAATCCCAGTTACATGTGAACAACACTATATGTGTTGTTCACATGTAACTCGGACTGGACTCAAAGTAACTGGGTTTAGACAACATAATATTTGCTTTTACGTTATTTCATATTTTTATTTTGTTTATCCAATCAACCATTAAATGACAGCAATTTCACGCCAAATATTACAATATGCTGTGACCGGCTACGTCTGTCGCATGAGACAATTAATTTTTGTGTTTATATATAATTCAAGTGTTGTAAACCTGATAGTACAGCCTTTATATAGTTCTCTTTGGCGGCTTTTGAATTTTTGTCACCATTTTAGACTCAATCCATTGTAACAATAAGACTTAATCCCTTGTAACAATATGCTATGAGCGCTATTTCTGCCGTATTTTAGACAACAAATCTTTTTATGGTATATATATTTCCCATTAAACATATTTCTATTTATTTATTTAAATATTAATTTGAATTTTTCAAATATTTCTGTTCGACAGCGTGCAAGTGCAGTAACACACAGAGGCTCATTTGTTTGTATGATAAATTAGCATAGTGATTATTATATAAAAAAATAAATAAATAGGTAAACATTATCGTGTTACACAACTTTATTATGTCGCTCCATTGGCGGCTTTTGAATTTTTCTCGCCATATTAGCGATGGTTTTTTTTTTTTTTTTGAATGAAAATGGGGAAGACTATTTTGCTAATAATTTTATCAGACTCTTTTTTGTTTATACATAAGAATCCTTTATATTCTGCTTATATTTTTAATGGTTTTTAGGTTTAAAATAGTGCTTGTTGAAATAAATTTCCTATCTTTAAAACTGCATTTGTTCTGTAAATTTTGTGTAAAAATAAATTATTTATGTTTTCATATATTTGATGCGCTACTTCGATTAAAATGGCTGTTGCTATATTAAACTCCTTGTCGAAAAACGTTCGGTGTACTTCAACACCAAAATTTAAAAAATCGCCCAGCAGGACCTGTCAATGAATCTGATAAATTAAAAATATGGTTCATAGAGTTTAAATAATCTATTTTAAAAAACTTTTTTAAAACCCAAATTCTTAATGTATCGTATCACATACATAGATATAGTAATAATATATAGATTGATCATTGGGGAGAAAAAAGTGATTCCTTTTCACTCGGGAAAAGACGGCGATTTTACCAAAATATGGCAGTCTTTCCCCGAGTGAATACACACGGGAATACACACGAATGTTTTAGCAAATAAAATTCATGAATAATTTATTTACTAAAGGTGAATGAAAAGATCCAGATATAGTTTCAAATTCATTCTTCTTTTTTTTCCTTTTTTTCTTCAATACCACTTAATGGCTGATTCCAAAGCTTTTTTTTCGGCATCAAAAATCTTTGCACGATAATATAGGGATGATAGATCTATATATAGTATTATATCTATGATCACATAAATCTTTTCGAAGATAGAATAAAACTTAATTTGAAAAAAATAATAATAATAACTTTTGTTTATTAACCAAAATAATTGATGAAATTTGAAATGCAAGTTGGTCTTGTGGGGTACAGGCTGTGTATTATATTTTTGTGTTCGTGAGAGAAAATTTAAAAGAATTTGAAAACTGCAATTTTTAATCCCACTTAAAAATCATGTGACTTAATATGAAGCAGATTTTTCATTTTTTTTTTCTCCTAACGGTTTCCATACAATCTTCTGCTGTTGTCACCTAAAATTCATACTTTAGTTAATTTTAAAAAATCTAATTGTCCGATTGATAATCTGTTTAATGCATCGGATTTACAAAAATTTTCCCTTTCATTTGCTATCTTATTTGTAACGATGCGACTGATATTTCTAATTTATTTTCTAATCTTTCTGATTTATTTTCCTCATTTTAAATAAATGTACGTTTTTTTTTTTTTTTTTTTTTTTTTTTTTTTTTTTTTAATATTATTATTTTGTCGAAAAAAAATTGGCAACAATTAAATTATGGATAAAATTTTAAAATTTAAATGGCTTATTTACCAGAAATTAGAAGGTTATTATTTTCACATTTTAATTAATTAAGAAAAAACTAATCATCCGATTGATAATCTGTTTAATGCATCGGATTTACAAAAAATTTTCCTTTCATTTGCTATCTTATTTGTAACGATGCGACTGATATTTCTAATTTATTTTCTAATCTTTCTGATTTATTTTCCTCATTTTAAATAAATGTACGTTTTTTTTTTTTTTTTTTTTTTTTTTTTTTAATTATTATTATTTTGTCGAAGAAAAAATTGGCAACAAATAAATCATGGAAAAAATGTTAAAATTCAAATGGCTTATTTTTCAGAAATTATAAGGTTATTATTTTCACATTTTAATTAATTAAGAAAAAAATAATCAAAAATTCGAAACATCTGACTTCGATGTGCACAATGACCCTTCGGGGCGCACCTTTGTGTTAAATCTCGTGACTGTCCGAGCTACCGTTTTCGAGAACAGTGAAATATACAAATATTGCTCACTTAATAGTATAAGATTTCCCTCCTCTTTTTTTTTTTTTTTTTTTTTTTTTTCTTTTTCAGCTTTTATCTCAATTTTAATTTAATATATATATATTTTAATTTATTGCCTAAGATAAAAACATCCTGACGTATTCAAGACGAAATACAGCAAATGGTGACCATAGTAAAATGTCTGATTGAAAGCAATAGTTATGCCGTACTAAAATTTTAAATATAAAAATTAGATAATTTTTTATGTTAAATCACGTAACACACATCTAAAAATATGTTCTTATGGGGACTATAAAAGCAATTTTGTGAAAATTAAATCATGGACAAAAAAAAATACAAAATTAAAGTTTTAAACACTTTACCTTGTTACATAATATTTTAAATAAACCTGAAACATGCATTTTACTCGTAACACAATTTTATTAGATATATTTTAATTTGAAATTTGGCTTAATTTCAGCACTCGTGTTTCAAATAACTTCGACTACAAAGTAATTACGTGAAAGCGATAACCTAGTATTGCTTTTGTCCCTGCTTTGTAGGAAATATTTGATACGATAACATTTCTGGAGTATTTGTATTGGGACGTCAGCATATCCAATCAGTTAGTTATCTATATTGTATTGTAAATGGAATTAGAGAATATACCCGTCTTTCTGTAAGGGTAAATAATACAGTTTAAAGCATTTGTATTACATTATCCAAATATAGTAAAGATATTCTACATGAGCTGTTTCAAACCCAATCTATTAATTTCAAAAATTATTTAATTTAAATTGCAATAAACCATGTGTTTTAGGATTTCAGTATTTCATTTAGTTTTAATTCTGACAAATAGCGAAGAATACAATTAGACGGTAATAATAAAATTCATATAAATAGAGTTTACAGGAAATTAATATTTTATAACTTCTCCAAGCGTATTTATTAAACTACTAAAAATTTAAATTGTGCCTTTTATTAATGGTATAGCCACCAATTTGTTTCAAAATATTGTAAACTGAACAATTCCCGCTCGTTTGGATGAAAACAGACTTTAATTAATGCTTTGATCCCTTAAAAAGTTTTATATTCATTTTGAAATATTTAAGTTGTAATTTATATTTTAATGGGTTGTAAAATAATGTACATCTTTCGTTTTGTTGAATATCTAGAAAAATGCTTGATGGATTCTGTCGGAACTTCGTGTGTGTACAGAACATGTTATACCTCATATATTTCAACGAAATTTTTGTTCCGAATTAAGAAAAAGGGGACCAAACACAATTAAAACAAAAATTACCCTTTTTTATTACCCTCTAAAAAGAATGTTTAAAATTCATTGTAACTTTGGCATTTAATTATAGGCAATATTTAAATATCGTATTCCTTTATATACGAAAAACGCTTACGTTCGTGGAAAGAAAAACGCTTGTTAACAACATCGATAATTTTTTGAAGTTTTTTATTTATAACATTTACAGTTTTCAAATCAATGCAACGTCATTTTTAGAAATTTTGACAGGTTATAGTTCGCATGACATTCTGCATAAATGTATTAAATATCTTTAAAAAAATCTGGCGTGAAACAACTATACACGACTTCCATTACCCAGTATTACACGTATTATATGCATTTTTTGGAAATAATGTCATCCGAAGACATAAAATTTATCTGACGAAGTAGACACCTAAAAATTTTCCAATAAGAGAAACTTAATACATGCGTAAGGACACATAAAATAGTGTTTACACAGCGAGTTAAAAAATAAGAAAAAAAAATGAAGAGTTATTTTTTGAAACACCAATTTCCGAAACCTAAAACTGGCCTACCTAATCAGATGACTGATAATTTTCCTGTAATAACCCGTAATACATGAAAATATTTATGTAACAATTTTCAAGAAAATCGTTAGAGCCGTTTTTACGATATCAACATTTGATAAAACTTGGCATACTCAATTAGTGAACCGCAAAACTATAATTACACACAAAAGGATATTTAAAAGGGAGTTAATGTGGAGAGTTTGAAAAAAAAAAAAAAAAAAAAAAAAAAAAACCCGTGTAGCCATTTTTAAAGGAACGCACTTCTGACACCTGAAATTGAGCTATTTATACAGGGCGTCTGTCAATTTTCCAGACCTAACCAATTATATCATTCGAAAGGACATCTAATAGAGTGTTTATATAGGAACTTTGTAGAAATTCGTTACAGCTGTTTTTGTGATACGGATTTACGGTCCCACAGTTTTCGATATCCCACATTTGGTGTTCCAATTTCCGCCAAAATTTGGTAAAATTCATCTGTACACCAGGTCTGTGCCAATTCCTATTTTTCGTAGTTCTATCTTTATTAGTTTCGGAGATATGACAGTCAGAATATTCCATACACACATACACACTCACTGACCAATTCCAAAAAACTATTTTTTGGACTCAATAGACCTTAAAACATGCAAATTAGGTGAAACTCCATATTGAATTTTTGGACGGAAACAATAGTTCCATTACCTACGATAGTCCGGCATTTGAAGTAAAAATTTGAGACTTTTTACCAAATAATTTGAAGAGCGCGTGTGTAAGCGGTTATATGTTATGTCTACTGTAGCATGTCAAGTTTTTTAAAAATGATATTGCATTGGTTGGAAAACTTTGGATGTTACATATTAAAAAACTTATGAAAATTTGTCAATGTGAACACATGTGTTCTTCAGATTAAATTATATGCAGATAATTTGAAGAATCACTATATTCACATGCTAGAGCTACAATGAATATCAAGTGTTATTTTTTACAAGGTGTTTTAAACTTTTTCGATTTTTTTATTTTATTTTATTTTTTTTATTTTACTGAAATATATTTAGTATAACATATTCTTTACTCCCACAAATTGGGAAAACAATTTTGTCTAATACTTTTTACACTTCCGTAGATGTAATCAGAGGTGTAAAAAATACGATTTTATCTAGAAATTACATATTTTGAGATATTCAATTTTCATTTAAAAAGTAAATTTATGCTTATTATTTTAATGTCTGAAATAATAAATTTTAGATAAAGTTATTTAATAAAAAAGAATCCTTTTGCGTTAATATATATATATATATATATATATATATATATATTTCTTGAAATATGTCAGTTGTTAAAAAAAAAAGAATCTGGTGTGTAACAGCCACACGACTTCCATTACCCAGTACTACACACATTATAAACATTTTACATACATTTTTGATTTAAATAAGTAACAAAATAGATTTATGTATACTTACTGACTAAAAATCACAGTCATTATTAAATAGTATTATAAGCCTTTTGAAGCAAAATTTTCTAAATTCATTCGTGATGTTCCGTAATACATTCATCAAATTATAATTTATGGTCAATCTTCTTTAATTAATTAGACGGAATTAATTAAAGAAGTAATTAATAAATTTAATTAGTAAATTTCTTAGCTTGACTGATTTGTAAAATATTTGAAATTCTTTGTTCGAGAATACGAAATATGTTATCAGATGTGGTGAACGATATTTTAGATTATATAATTTATTTTGCAATTTCTGTACAGTTTTCTTTGAATAATATCATTTTCTTAACATGCATTCACACTGAATTAAACGTTTCCAAGTAATCGATTGCCTGAAATTGAGCTATTTATACAGGACGCCTATCAATTTTCCTGAACTAACCAACTATATCATTCGAAAGGACATCTAATAGAGTGTTTATATAGCAAGTTTGAAGAAAATCGTTAGAGCCATTTTTGAGATACGGACTTACGGTCCCACTTCCGGTTTCCGATGTCCCACTTCCGGTTAAACTTAATTATTGACAGGAAAACAATAATTACATACAAAAGCATATTTAAACGTGAGTTAAAATGGCGAGTTTGAAAAAAATCCGTACAGCTGTTTTTAAAGGAACGCCCTTGGGAGACCTGAAATTGAGCTATTTATACAGGACGCCTATCAATTTTCCTGAACTAACCAACTATATCATTCGAAAGGACATCTAATAGAGTGTTTATATAGCAAATTTGAAGAAAATCGTTAGAGCCGTTTTTGAGATACGGACTTACGGTCCCACTTCCGGTTTCCGATGTCCCACTTCCGGTTTTTCAATTTTCACCAAAATTTGGAAATTTCATCTGTACACCAGACGTATTTCAATTCTAAAGTTTTGTAGCTCTATCTTTATTAGTTTCTGAGCTATAATAGCCAGAAGATTCTCCACATACACACACACACACACACACATACATACACACTGACCAATTGCCAAAAACCACTTTTTTGGACTCAGGGGACCTTAAAACGTGTAAATCAGGTGAAAACCCGATATCGAATTTTCAGACAGAATACAATACTTCCATTACCTACGGCAGTAGGGTAATGGAAGTAAAAAGGATGGATAATTTAGAGTTTTAACATAACGAATTTTTGACACATGTGAACATTTTTTTTTTTTTTTTTTTTTTTTTTATAATTTCCACTTTAATAACTTTTTTATTGACTCTATATATTGATGTAATTAGATATTTTCTAGTTTGCAATTGCTTTTTGTGGAATAAGTACCAATAACAAACAGATAGAGTGGTATTACAAAGTCATCAATACATTTTAAATGGTATGCTAAAATTCTAGCTTTTAAATTAAATATATATATATATATATTTCTAGCTACATTTGAATTTTTTCTGAAGCCCTTTTAAATTAAAAAACTATTATGGTCTCGATAATTTTCGATAGAGAATTTTGAGCAGTTCAAAAACATGTAAGAATGCCTTTTGACTTTAAAAGAATGTGATTTAGATAAATATATCTTTGTTTACTTGAACACACAAATGATAGAAGGTGTACAATTCAGATTTAACAAAAACCAGTATATTTTATTTTTATTTTTAAAGGTGTTTCAGAGATCACTGTATAACACGTACTGAAAAACAAAATCAGCACATCTTATACGAGGATCGAAAGACAACTTTTTCAAGATTTCGTTTTTAATAGAAGAGCTTAACAAAATAATTAATGACAGAAATTACATTTTTATTCAGTTTCTTTTAGTTAAAATTACTATATTATAAATCGTTCCATAAAGCGTTTCAATAAGCCTCAAAACCAGAAACAAAAACAAAATAATTTCCTACATAAAAATGTATCTGAATTATTCGTATCATATAGTCGGTAACAAAAGTGTCAAAACACCAGCAAAAATTCCTATGTAAAAAAAGTACGCTTAATACAGTTTTACTAGCTAAATCCTTGTCGAATCCTGTTCTTAGATTGACTAAGAACAGGATTTGACAAGGATATATTTAACAAAACAGTATTAAGTGTACTTTTTTATATAGGAATTTTTGCTAGTGTTCGGACACTTCGTTACCGACTGTACATGTAAAAAAAACTTGCATTCATTGATAAGTTGTACTTAAAAATTAATATTTTTATGAAGATCACAGTATTTTAACTACCAACTTCTAAGTATATAATTTAGTCTTCTGTAATTTGAAAAACTAATCATAAAATTTTTTTAAACATTAAGATAAGTAAACAGACAAACTATAATAATTCCCCATTATTCAAAAGTATGTGAAACTTAAGTTAAATATAAATTAAGTTCTAAGTAACGGGAAATTTCCAATCTTGATTTTTTTGGTGTTTTTACACGCTGTGAAGTATCAGAAAACAAAAAATTACAAAATTGATATAGTTGTGGTCTGTAGGCTAATCAGTTACTTAGCTCGTTAGACAGTTCGCTAGTTCGTTCGTTATTTAGTTAGTTACTTATTAGTTCGTTAGTATGTTAGTATATGTAGATAGTATGATAGTATGTGATGAGTGAATAATCGAATCTGCGTGATTTTTTTTTTTGTTGTTGTTAATTAATCATCGAAAATAAATCGGATAGTCTTACAATATTATTTATGTCACTGGTATATACCCCATGAAATTTCAGCATTCTAATTTTATTCGATACTTAACAGCTCTTATATTTCTCAAAATTTCTTAAAATGGAAGGATAAGCCAAATTTTAAAATAACGTATTTTATGAACATTATGTTTTCCTCTTGAGAAAGTCGGATTAATGTTAAAATATCATTTATAATACTAGTTTAAACATTATTCAATAGCAATATTTTACTTTAGAAGATTCTTAAATTAATTCGAAATTAAAATTTTTCAAAACATGGCAGAATAGGTCAATCTTTTGCATAAATTTGGGTTATAAAGAATATTGCACAGGGAATAGCATAAAATTACATGAAAATTAAATTATGAAACTGACATTTTTTCAGTTACGTAGCAAATTAGGATGAGGTAAATATATAGAATCGGGAAAAAGGGTAGATGTGGGGCTTATCCGTTTCTATCCGTGCATAGGATATTAGCTAAATTTATTTATCTTAATATAAATATAGTATGTCATAGTATATTTCACATATAGTACAAAATATAGCATATTATATGAACACATATATGGTAGGGAACCGAAAAATGTCCACCTATACAAGTTAGATTTTCACATAAAAATATTAAACGAAGAATTTGTAAACCGAATATTAAAAATGACACACATAATTTATTAAAACAAGAAAATAATCTAGAGATAACCATAATCCACTTATGCCAATCTTTTCCCCTACAAATATAAACAAAAAATATTTGTATATCAAATAGTAAAAATGGGGTAGAGATTCATTTTTATTTATTTATTACTATTATTATTATTATTATTATTATTTTTAGTCATTTTAAAAAGAAGATACACAGTCCATACAAAACTATTCTTTTTAGAAAAATATTTTAATTTATGATTATGGTAACATTTTGCTTCAGAAAAAATAATTCATATAAGTAAAAAATTATATTTGAAATACATTGCAACCTATATTTAAAAAAAAAAAATATTTATACGTTAATGAGTTTTTTTGAGTACAGTATATAAAAACGTCATTTTTTGTCACATTTTTTGTTATTAAAATTTTGAACATTAAATATAAAAATATGTTGAAAAATACGACTGAAAATATTCAATATACTTCTTTAACTTACATTCAAATAATAGATTTTAAATAAAATGTCAAACATCTGATTCTGACACATATATTTAACTAACTCACAAGAAATTTGTGACTAAAAACTCAATAAATCGTAAATAAAAAACAGATTTTCGATGCTGTATATTAAGTGGCACGCAAATGTGGTATGGAACTAATACACTGCTAATTCTAAAAACACCTCTCTCAGATACAGAAACACTACATGAACTATCACAGCTGTAAATATGACATTTTAAATCTATAATTTGACTTTTGTATTCATCTATATTTTTATCGAATATTTACTACTTATCATAATTTTATATAATTGTAACACACGAAGGTTATTGTCTAGTCACTAGTATCAAACTTTAAATATCGATATTTCTAATGCATAAGCGAAAAGAATAAATAAATAAATAAATAAATCAAAGTAATATTTGAAAATTTTCCAATATACAACAATGAATTTCATTATTTTTATTTCTTGTCTGAATTTTTAAAGTTACACGCGAACTTCGAAAGCAAGGAGTAACTTATGAATAACCTATAATTAACCAAATAAATAAGGAATGAAAAAATAAAATAAAAGTATGTCAAATGACTTTTAATTAATTTATTTAAAACAAATTAGACAAAAATCGATAAAAATTAATTATTGAAAGATTATGGTGTACATTTTTGAAAGAAACAAAGAAATGTCAGTAAAAAAAAAAAAAAAAAAAAAAATATTGAATCAATAGATAAAAAAAATATTTTTAACAATTTTAAATCACTTGTATAATGAGAAAATCACGTGATACGTTTCCTTAATAACGATTCATAATATCAACTACTGCTGCTCTTACACCTACGACATTTTTTTTTTTTTTAATTTATAAAAACAATCTGAAAATCGCCGAATTTAATATAACAAGTATACAATCTTTTGAAATAAAATAAAAAGAAAAACAATGTTATTTATTTCGTTTAACTTGCGTTGTCGCTGCAATTAAATTGTAATTGTAAGATTAATATATCTTAACTTCTAAACAATATTCGTATGTCAAGAAAATATATAGTTTGTTACCTAAATATTAAGTGACGCGAAAGAAAAATCTAATTTTAGTAGCGAGAGAAATGCATTTCCCTCAATGAAACATGATATGTCTACTGCTCTAAACTGTAATTTGTTTTCTGACATTTAAATTACCCGACAGAATTATTCAGTTTAACAGGATTGGATTACATCATTGAATGAATGAATGTAGGAAATGCGGTTTAACGTTTTTAACCTATGCATGGTATTATTATTGTTATTATTAATGTTGTTGCTGTTGTTGTATATATATTTGTAATTCTTTTTTAAGGAAAAGAAGAATTTATATAAATTGTAAGAAATATTTTTTTCTTTATTTCTTTAATTAAGCTGTATTAAATATTGTGTAAACTAGTATGAACTACATGGTGATTTTCAATTAACCTACATCTTTTAATCCAAATAACTTTTCAGTTTCCCACTAGATAGTGCTGTGAATTCATGCAGTAGGAGAGTGGGAGTAAAAAGAATTCGCTTTATGTTTGTTCCACTGTTCCACACCATTTCGAAAATGCCTATCATAGTGTCATATTCAACTGAATATATTATTATTATTGTTTTAATTTGATAGTTTTTTTTTTTTTCATAAAATTTTCTTCTAAGTAAAGTTAACTGCAACTTTCAGAATCGGGCATAAGCGTTCTTGAGCAATGGTAGTGATTTCATAAGAAAATTTCTAATGTTTGGTAATGTTTGGATTATTACAAACTGTTAGAAAAACAAAATAATTGTTGCAGAAAGAATATTCACAGTGATAGAGCCAAGCACTTCCACTCGTGAATTGCCAAGTCAACTGGATATTAGTCGAAGAACTACTACAAAGGTATTAAAGAAAGATATTGGGCTTTTTCCTTACTTTTTCCTTACTTTATCCAAAATTTACACTTCAGTTTAGAAATTTATATCACTAAATGATATTGGCCAATTTATTCATTAAATACGAATTCTTGTGATACCTATTTCTGAGATCATAGGAATGATATCATTTACGAGAATAAGCTGATATGCCTTATTAACCTGAAAAAGTTCATAACAAACATAACTGACTCATTTGCAAGCATCAAAATATAAACTCTTGAATTTTTATTTGACAACTTTGTGAGCAGATTGCGCATTCTATCGTTTGTAAAAGCTCACACTTTGAAAATCATATTCGCTTTATTCATTAATGCTTTTTCCACCTTCTTTTCAATAGAAATTTGTAGGGGGTACTGGGGATACTTGATCTCCTGAGAGACTTGTTCCCTCCACTGATATCTCACAAATTTTAAAATTTGAATCATGAAATTGTCAACAGTTTATGGTCAGCTTGCATTCATTTTATTAAAATCAAAACATGCAGGAATAAATTTAAGTTGACAGTTTCTTTTCATTTTTTTTTTTCAACTAATGTTTAAATAATAATACCTGCATTTTGGATATAGGCAGCTGATTTTTTTTTTATTACTAGCGCATATAACTGTAAGTTAATAACAAATAATGAATAAGTGAATCCAATTATGTTGTACTTACAACATAATTGTTGTACTTACCCATGGGGATACTTTATCCCTCTCACTATATCCCAAAAATCAAAACTCCTGTAATAAGTATGGTCAAATGTCGCTATTTATTTTCATAAAGATTATCTGTCTGGAAATATTAATTACTATTTTTTTAATAGAAAAGGTCCTGTACTAACAGAACAAAGGAGGCTTTTAAAAAACAAGTGCCGGTAGATAGTCAGAAATTAAAAAAAAAAAAAAAAAAAATAGTGAATAATTGTTATAAATGATGGAGCAGCTCTGAAAAATACAACTAAGAAATTTTAATTAAATATCATGACACTTAACTGATACGTACAGAAAAAAATAGAAATAAAACGTATATATCGTTCTCATCTAACTACAAGGAAGTCCATATATTTACACCTTCAGAAGAAAAATTGCTTAATGACTATTTATAAAAAATCTAGCAAACTTCACCATGGGAGAACAAGCAAAAAGTTTAGACAATTAGCTTATGAATACGCTATCAGAAATTATTAGAATGTACCTGATAATTAGATATCGCACCAAGAAATAAGCTATGACTGGATTTTAAATATTATGAATCGGAATACGGAATTACGTTAAAGGTTATAAAAAGCAACAAGCTTTAGTAGAGCAACAAATTTCAATAAAAATAATGCTTCTGCATTTTTCGGTAATTTGCAAATTACTCAAAGCAAACTTGCAGTTGGGTCTGATTATATCCATAATATGGATAAAATCGGACTTTGAAATGTTAAAAAATAATAGCATGTCGGAGTGAGAAAAAATAAAAAAATAAATTACTTCAGGTGAACGTGGGGAGACATTAACATTTTGCTGTGCATTTAATGCTCTCGGTAACGGCATACCACCATTCATGGTTTTCCGACGAAAAAATTGGCAGGTCCGAGTGATTAGCAAAGGCCTATATGGTACAGTTCGCGTTAACCATCAGAGCAGATAGATGACAGCAAACCATTTTCATCAATTTCTACAACATTTAAAGAAACATTCGGAACCATTATCGGAGAACAAGGGCTTGACAATTATGCAAAATCACTAGTCAAATAATTCTAGAGATCACATTATATGATAATGAAAACGTTATTATCGTATTCGCAGTTCCCCTTCACGGTTTCCAATCTCCAGCCTTTACAGTCGACAGCAAAAGTATCCGAGCACTAGCTTATAATTCCGTTATAAAAAAGGTACACTTAATACTGTTTTGTTAAATCCATGCTTGTCGAATCGTGTTCTTAGACTGACTAAGAACAGGATTCGACAAAAATTTATTTATTAAAGCAGTATTAAGTGTACTTTTTTAGACAGGGATTATTGTTAGTGTCCGGGTACTTTTGCTGCCGACTGCTGACCGAACTGCTTATAACCATCGTTAAAGTCTTCTTTAAGAAAGCTCGTGATGATTGGATATTTTCACATCTCACAATATCATCGCTAGAACCATGATAATATATCAAAATGCTGAATGTTTGGAAATGCTTTCCCTCCTGTTTTTCCACCACATAATATTCAAACTGGTTCTAGGTTACTAGTGTTTGTGTTCTATAAACTCTGATATCCACACTGAGGAAGATTATTCGTCAGTATACATCACTAATAGAGTAAATGAAGAAATTTCTCAAGAAAGAGTGCTCAAATAACATGTCATTGGAGCTACATGGACAGAACTCCCAAGAAATTGAAAAAGTACTGCCTTGTGCATCTGAAAATGATATGTCATGGAAGCCTCAACATGAAAAATGCTCACAAGGATTGGCACAACATTCCGATAAAATACCATTCAATCAATATTTCAGCTGGACTTCAACCAGCCTTTTACATCAGTTAAAAGTATCATTATACTAGAAATGACCACTCCTCATCCTAAAGCTGCACTCAGGAAAATGAATATTAGAAGCGTTAGGAAATGAGCCCATATAAAAGTGTTACACTGAGAAAAAATACACCGCTTCCATCTAGAACGAATAAGTAGTCATTTTCTGAAATCCTAAACTAGAAATATAGATTTACGAGCTACGTGTTTAAAGTAAACAAATAACCTGAATAGACGAAATGATCGAGAATTTCTAGTCTATACTTTTCCAGATGGTGAAATATAATATTAAGAATATTATGAATATTACAAATCCTTTGTACTGCTAGACGTTCTCACTTGATTTCCTAAATTAGATGATGAACCTAGATTATATAGTCGGCAGCAAAATTATTGAAGCGCCAGCAATAATTCGTATTTAAAAGATGTGCATTTAGTACTGTTTTGTTAAGTAAATATTTGTCGAATTATGATCTTGGTCTTATACTGTTTATAAAAAAGTAAATTGGAGATAAAAATTATCGATTAAAAAAAAAAAAAAAAAAAAAAAAAAAAAAAATGTGGATGTGTGCATCAATAATTTTACTGCCGACTGTAGTTACTGAAACTCACCTCTTGAGTTCTCATTTATTTGTAGTGATTTTTAAATAAATTTTACCACGATAATTTAGGTTGGTTGGTTGATTGGGTTCTACGTCGCACTAAAACTGTGTGATGGACAATTGGCGACGGTTTGGCACTCAACCTTCGAGGTGATTCGGAGATATGCCATCACAATTTTGATCCTACATGGAGAGGACACGATAATTTAGGAAAATGATCTAGAATTTTAGCAGGGGTTATTAGAACTCGCTAGCAAAGGGGACTAGAATTTATAAGGATGACGTGGAACTATACTTACTAGAGACACAATTTAGTTTCTAGATGTCAGTCACAGATTTTTTTTTTTTTTTTTTCAGTCTAGTACTCTAGAAAAACTAGCTATTGAATTAGAATTTATGGACAAAGAACAAAAGAAGAAAGTAAAAGAAGGTAGAGAAAACATCATAAAAGTAAAATTTAGTTTGAAAAAATATCATGCACACTGTAGTATGGATATTTGTTTCGCTTGTCATGGATGTTTGATAAAAGTTTATAATTTTATTTCCTTTCCTTAATTCTTTCTTTCTTTCTTTTTCATTTACTTTTTTATTTATTCAACTGACAATTTTTATCCTTTCCTTGCGGTAAAAGACTGAACACAATTTTCTGTTAAAAATCTTAGCTTTGAGCTTACAAATAAACAGAAATCTCCATGGTTTTGAATACTACATTACAATATATGCCCCTGATGAAGTATTAAATATTAAAATGATTTCATATTTTTTCAAAAGTACATTGTATCTCTCATCTCTCTGCTTCTGTCTCGGGTATTATAGGAAATGTTTTACTATAGGATTATACATGCATATATAGATTATTAATGCCTTCATTTTGGAATTTATTTTATTTTACTTTACTTATTCTAAACAAACGTATCTCAAGTTTCGTAGAGTTTGACTCTCATAAAAAAAAAAAAAAAAAAAAAAAAAAAGTTGATACGACAACGTTTATGTAAAAGGATAAAAAGTACTTTGAGGAAACGTTGATATTTGTCAATAAAAATATGAAAATATTTTTATTAAAAAGTTTTGTTTCTAAGAAATTGTTTATGTCATTTTTTATAATTATTAAAAAATCATTCTTAGTTCAATATATTTTAATTATCCAAAAATAATACAAGAAGGTATATATAAACGTAATTCAATAAATGTAAGAAAAAAAAAAATAGAGACATAGGATCCTTTTTCTTTTTGATAAAAAATAAAAATTTCTTAAATAAAAATAATGGTGAATTATTCTCTATCTTTGTTCTATTTTTTTGCAGCAAAAGAGGATGTTAATAGATGAAAAACATAGATTTGTATTTTGAAAAAATTTGAAACGTAGATAAAAAAAAAAAAAATCTACTAGAACCTATAATTTCTTTAAATGTTATTTAATACAGTAAAAAAATTTGGTATATATATATATATACATAATTTTGGTTATAAAATATAAAAAAGTACAAAATAATTAGAATACCTATAAAAACTTTTGAAGAAATAAGAAGCCGATAGAAATAAATAAATACATTTTTTAACATGAAAGGGTAAGAGTAACTTTGACACTTAAACTTTGTTTTGTGAAAAGTTTACAATATTCTGGGTGATGATCTAAGTAAATGTATAATAATTTCTGGAATGAAAAAAGTATTTGCTAATTACACATTCAAATTTATAAACAGCCTACTTGATTAAATGAAATATTATAAAAACATATGTTTTGTTAGACGGAGTATATTAATACTGGCGCACAAGGGTTATACAACAAAGGAATTTTATATAGTATACAGCTTTATAATTTAATCGATATACAGTGAAACCTCGCTAGGAAGGGCTGCCCACCGTGTCATAGAAAATTGCTTCTTTTGAGAAGTTGTTCATGTAATCTTAATTGAGGCAACAAATTTTGTAAATCAAGCGATTTCAATTATTGAAATTTATATATATCTTTCTCTTATCATGAATGTTACTTTATTTCATTTTTTAAAGCCCTCCAGCAACAACTTTGCTTTTCATGGGTTTGTTTTATATAACTTGACAAATTGTTGTTCCTAGCGTCATTTCTATGTCGTACAGAACTCTCTATTAATCCATCTGTATTCGCTTAATACTCCTGGAATCTTAACTTGGCATAAAAACTTTTATTTTGATATTTAATGCTATTAATTTAAAAATCTTTTGATTTAAATATATTAGCTAAAAAATTGTACGACAGTCTCTCTTAAAAACGGTATTGGTGGAGCAGTTTCGGTGACACATTTTGAATTCAAACAGTTCACTTTTTTTTTTGCTAGGGAAAAAAATATATATTTACTTCCTTTCCTTTTTTGGCGATCGTTATTATTATTACAGCATATGTAGAAGAACTCAGTTGTGTGGTAGATAGTGGTCAGTTAAAATCAAGCGAAAAGTAAAATTATTTGCCCTAGCAAAATGCGACATCTAGGAGAGGTGTATAATTGGACATGCCCTTTTAAGGAGGTCCCCATTGGACTTAAGTCCTATGGGGAAATTTTGAGTCGGTTAAAAACTGGCCCTAAAGAGAAGTGGATCTTCAATAAAGGTAGACTTATGGGGAGGTTTCATTGTAATTATTTATATATCGTTTTAGAAGTTTACAGTTTTAATATAATTATGCAAAAGTTTTTATTTATCTCCTTTTTTTCTTTCAAATTATTTGTAATCTTTAAAAAAAAAAGTTAATTTCTTTAAAACATATATATATATATATATACAGTGTGTCCTAAAATACAGACAAAATGATAAAATAGAATTCACAGTAAAAATAATTATGGGCTCAAATTTTTTTTATATGTGTATAATTATAAACACTACATGAAACACAAGTTAGTATTAGTATTGGAAAAACACAACAAATGTTGAATTTATTTAGAAAAACAGAAAATGGGGTGTCCCATAATTATAGACAACATACAACATTTATTTTATGGATTATATTTCAGGTTGAGGAAGACAGTTACAAATGTTAGTATTTAAACGTATTTCCATTTCCTTTAATCATATCAAATACACTGTTTTTCGTCAAAAGTACTAAATTTTGCATTACCTTAGGGGATAGTTCATACCATGCTTTCTCTATCGCTGTTGTAATGTCCTCTTGGTCGAAAAATATCGGTGCCCATTTTCATGTACTTTTCATGTTACATGTCCCCGCATGTTTTCAATTGGATTTAGGTCCGGACTAAGCAATGGCCAGTCCATAACATTGATATTTTTCATATTAAACCACATCTTTGTCAAGTTAGACACATGAATAGGTGCTTTGTCTTGTTGAAACATACAGATTGGTCTTCCCAGCAAATCCTGTAGTGGAATAAAATGGACTCTAAGGTTTGCTGATAGTCCTAGGAGTTCATTTTCTTGCTAAAAATTACGAAAAATGATTTTCCGTTAAATCCAAAACCATCCCAAACTATTACTGATCCTCCATTTTTCTGTCTACTAAAAAACTTCATGGTTCGCTTCGTAAATTTTACCAGTAAAATTTTTATCTATCTAATCCATCCAAGTTCCACTTTTTCTAGTCACTAAATATTGTTGTCAGCCATTTATCACCATATGACATAATTTTCTTTGCCCAGTGTAAACGTACTGTTTCGTAGTATACTTTTAAGTGATTTTTCTACAACATTTTCTTGAAAGTTATTCGTTTAGATTCCAAAATTCTTCTGTGAATGGTGTTTTTTGACATTCCAAATTTGGATGCAATTTTTCACAGCGAAATATGTTTTCATGCTTAGAATGATTTTGTCATCGCGCATGGATGTAATTCTTTGTCGACCAGGTCTTTTCTTAGTGCGCCAGTTGACGCCATTATGCAAACTTTTGTAAACACTTTTTAAAGATCTCTTTAAAATCTTGGACATCTCTATCGGATTTTTTACCTTTAAGTTTTAAATCCAAAACTTGATGATTTCTTCTTTTGAAATCTTTTTACCTCTAGGCATTTTGTCAATTTTCTAAAAGTTTCGATTTGTCAACCGAAAACAAGCTAAAAAATGATTTTTAACCAATAAAAGTCAGAACAGCAGACTATACATACCATCAAGAAATGTAAATATATAAACGTTTGCTGAAAAATAATATATATATATATATTACTAATAATATTTCTAAGTAAAGTCAGAGTGTTAATATTTATGGGACAGGCGATATTACATTTTTTAAAACTTTTTACATAGTTTTTACGTATTTTCTAATTCTTTTTACAATAAATCCGAATAAATAAATTATAAAAATGTATCTGAATCATATCTGAAATTGCATAAAATGTATTTTAATTTGGGGTGTCATTTTTGATCTGTGTCTACATTTTTGAGACAGAGTGTATACATGCAATTTTATAAAAACATATTTGATGGGTTAAGCTCAAATTTGCAATTTTTTGTATGCCTAATTTTTAACTTGATCAATTTTAAACAAATGGAAATCGAATTTTTCTCCTGTGCATTGATAATGAAAAAAGGGAAATGGTTGTTGACTTATAATATATTTCGATTAATAAAGAATTATGCGCATAATATTGTTTAGAAAACAATCACTGTTCATAAACCTTGGTCAAAAAAAAAAAAAAAAAAGGCATTTACTCTGAATGTCTACTTAATTGAGATATGTTGATTAATACTTTTTTACTATAAGAAAGACCTTTTAAAACATATTAGAATAATAATAATGTTACTTAAAGATGTTATAAGTTTTTATCACATTTTAGAAATATAATATGCTATAAAATTGATTTTTACAATGCCAATAAATTACAATATAAAAATTAATAATATTTGAAAACGTTTTTCGGATTTCACGATACAAATGAATTTCAATATACTGGCTGTACTAATATACTACAATAGTACTTTTCTCACTTTTTGGAATAGTACATTTTTTAAAAATAATAGTTTTAATAGAAAATCTATAAAGGCGAATCTTAAATTAATAACTTAATTATTTATGCTACTTATCTTTCAATAAACAACTGCATTTTTGTTTCTTTAACATACTAAAATTCAAACACGAACTATTAAACGTATGCGTATTCCTATCTATATCTATCTATATACATATTTTATAAAATGGCGTAAGTATAGAATACTGTAGTGTATCATAAGAAGACTTGAAACCTGCTAACATTTAATGTGTGCCCAAGGGCGACTATTTTGTTTATTACATAACGCTCTAACTTTTATCATCGTATTTTAAATTGCTTTCATTTATCAAGATAAAGCTTTTGAATTTAATTTTTAATATTGCACTCGCATCTTTTGCACAATTTCTCATGAGTCCAATAAAGCATATTTTTTGTTTTCTGCACGAAACTTTTTTCTCGAAGAATTTCTGTTGCAGAATTATGATAGCCAATTTTTTATGTGCCCAGAGGGAAGATTTTTCATTTTCATCAGTTAATTAGAACTTGAAATATTTATTTGTATTGATGTAATCAATCAAATGTAATAATACAATACACTAGTGCATAATAAGAAGACTCGACGATTGTCATTTTTTAATCAGCATCCAGCGAGGACTTATATTGTTTATAACATAACACTTGTATTTTCTGTCGTATTTTAAATTGCTTTCGTTCCTCAAGATAAAGCTTTAGATTTTAATTTTAATATTGCACTTTTATCTATTGAATAATTTCTCTTAAGTCAAATAAAGCATATTTAACTGCGTTTTATGCGTGTGACATTTTATCAAAGAGTTTTTATTATTTTTTATTTTTTAGAAATATGTTAACCAATTTTTTATGTGCCCAGAATTAAAATTTCATTTTTATCAGTTAATCAGATCTTGGTATATTTATTTTTATTGATGAAATCAGTCAAATGGCGTAATATATATGATACAATGCGCCAATGTGTCATAAGAAAGCTTGAAACTTGCCACCTTTTAATGTGCGCGCAATGAGGACTATTTTGTTTATAACATAACACAATATTTTTTTATCGTATTTTAAATTGTATTCGTTACTGAAACTAAGGCTACATATTTTATTTTTAGTATTGCATTCCCATCTATTTCAAAATTTCTCATGAGTCCTATAAAACATGCTTTTTGTTTTCGGCATGTGGCATTTTTCTGGAAGAAATTATTTTTTTATTTTAGAAATATTGTAGACATTGTTAACACTTTCCAACAAGGTTGAAAGGTATTTCTGTCTTTTGTTTGTCGGTCTCTGTCTATTTGCCTTCAGCGTTCTAACTCCCATAAATATTCATGGACTTTTTTCAAACTGATATATTTTTTCAAGTTCACTATCGGATATTCCTTATCGAGAATGGAGTAAATACTACAGTTAGTTTTTATACATGGACACATGAAATAATTCAAAAGCATTACCTTCTATGAGAGGTATTTCTATAAACCATATTTTAATATATTTACTTTCTACAAATCTTAATTGAAATATGTTGTGAGGTTGAGACTATAGACCATCACCAAAGTTGGGACGGAAATCACTTCGTCGCCAGTGACTCGGCGAAAGTCTTGGTCGAGTTAGTTTTATGTCGGCATGGTGCTGCAGTGAAATAATTAGGTTCTGGGTGTTGGATGAATTAGAAGTGATTTTAAAAGTATTGATTGAAATGAAGAGAAAGGAAGTTGTTGAATGTAGTATAAGATGGAGAGTGAATTGATAGTGAAGGGCTAGCGGTAATGAATTGGTAGTGATAGAGAATGGTAGCTGATTAGTGTGTGAAGAGGAGAAGTTAAGTGATGGTAGAGAGGTGTAGTGTAAAGTAAGAAAAGGATTTGTCGCGCTTCGGGAATCCGGCTGATAATCCTGGTGTGATAAGAGTTAGTGTAACAGAGAGCAACCATCGACAAGATCAGTATTGGTGAGATAGCCGCCTTTTATGTTATGCTTTGTTAAAGTTATTATCTGAGGTCATTTAAGTTATAACAGAGTTAGCCCAACACCCTCCTTGATATTGAACGTTAAATAAACTGTGTTATTTTCTATTTAAAACTTTGTCTAGAGCTCTTATTACTATCTAATTAAGTAATTAAGTAATTAAGTTAAGATCTAAGATTGAGGAATTGAATCATGGCCCACTTGAATTCCTCACAATGTTACTCAAGTTTACTATCGGATGTTTTCTAATACCAATCTTTTATATACAGGGACATCTGAAAGTTTTCTAAATCATTGCGTTCTATGAGAGGTATTTCTATAAGCCATATTTTAATAGCTTTACTTCACGGAAATCTTAATGAAATAGAAGTATTACGTTATACATATGCACAAAAGAATGCTTTCTGTAGAATATAGTGTGATTAGCATTAAAATTCACATATTCAGTTACAATAAGAGCTATTATTGAAATTTGCTGAATTGCATTATCGTTTACATTAAGCATTGTTAACACTTTCTAACAATTTTTTAGTGTGAATATGGTTTGAATTAGTGTATCTGTCTGTCCGACTGTCCGTCTGTCCGACTCCCGCGTCCGTAAATATTTTCAGAATTTCTTAATAATTGTGTATATTATTTATGTTTTCACGAGGGAATGTTCTCTGTATAAAATATCATTAATAGGCTCTGTACAACTGGTTTTTATACAGAGACACCCAAAAAATCAATGCATTGGTTTAAAGAGAGAAATTTTTCATAAATACAGTTAGAAAGTGTTAATAATCAGTGCGTACCGTATGACTTTTCACTCATGTTTTTTATGTACCAAGAGGAAAGATTTTTCTTTGTGATCAGTTAATTATATGTCAACAGATTTATTTTTATTAATATAATTAATTCAATAAATAATTATGCAATAAATTCATTTAATAGAAATGGAGAATTGACGTATTTAAAGCATTGAAAATTATAAAAGAAGACACTTTAATTCAAGTAGATTCACACACACATTCATGCAAAAAAAAAAAAAAGATTAAGCATTTTCACCAGTAACTTTATTTTCATAAAATGCTAACTTTGTATTGCATCTGCAAAAAAAAATATTCACCTTTTCCCCTGTAATATTTATGGTAATTGTTTCCAGACGATTTAAGGCTTTAGAACTACTTCTTTGGTTTACTATAATATAAACTTGAACATAGACTTTTAAACGTTGCTATCGATACAAAAGAATATTTTTCAAATTGTGGATTCAAGATTTCCGAAGTCTTCAATTATTAATCTATCTCATTTTTTCCTATGAAAAAGTCTCCGGATTTTTTTTTTTTTTTTTTTTAACTTAGACATCAATAGAATATCGTATTTTAATTTCCCAATATGTGAGGAGAGCATTGTAATCATGTTACAAATCCGATTTTGAGATTTTGGTATTTCTACACGTTTTGGGTTCCATGAGTTCATTTTTGCTTTCTTTATGGTGATGTATGTGTGTATGTATTAGAGTAAACACGATGCGTCTAAACGCTTTGTTCGAATTACGTGCGCTAAAATGTCTTCTTTTAATTTTAAAAAACTAATTAAGACTTATAAAATTTAGTGTATAGTAAAATTACCTTTAACATTTACAGAAGGTATTCTTTTGAAAATTACTAAATTTATTTTTAAAAAGTCTGTCAGACACATAAATATAAATATATGTATTCTCCTGGGGAATTTTTTTTCACTTTTCTGAGCTTCTCCTACTTGAAAAATATTCATTCTTATTGGTCTATGTGGTTTCAGTAACCCGGTATATATATATACAGTCGGTAAGAAAAGTGTCCGAACACTAGCAAAAATTCCTATGTAAAAAAAGTACACTTCATACGGTTTTGTTAAATAAATCCTTATCGAATCATGTTCTTAAACTGATTAAGAACAGGATTTGGCAAGGATTTATTTAACGAACCCGTATGAAGTGTACTTTTTTTACATAGGAATTTTCGCTAGTGTTCGGACACTTTTGTTACCGACTGTACCGGATGTCCCATAAGCTTGTTGACACTTAAAAAATTCATAAAAATTGAAGGAATTGGTTGAATTGAACGTGATTTTCGTGGAGATGAATATATATATATATATTTTTTTTTTTTTTGGTAAAGAAAAAAAAAAAGTTAAAATTTTCAGATAGATGGCGCTGCACGGATGCCAAAGCAAAATATGCAAATCAGCGATCTGTAAATTACACAGTTTTACGATTAACACAAATTATTTCTTATTTTGCCTCCTACTTGTGTGTACATGAAATTTTATTTGCTATGCTGACTTGGTGAATAAAATGCTATTGCTGAAAATGTTTTTCCTCAGGTAAGAACCGCCGACTAAAGCTGTGTTGGCGATGTTGTAACTCGTCTGCAAACTGTTAATTTGTAGTGACAGTGGACACATAGAATAGAATTTATATGCCTGGAAACGTTTACATGCAAATAAATACGGTTTTTCATGGAAATGTATGATTTGCTCACGTATAGCTCCCTCTATTGCTGAAAATTTTAACTATTTTTTTTTTCCTTTACAGAAAAAAAAAATAATATAAAAAAAAAATTAAAAAATTAAAAAATTAAAAAGTCCCCCTTTAACTAGAAGTGCTTTTTCGCAAACGAAACTCAATTCTACCAATTCTTTAAATTTCTATGAATTTTTCAAATGTCTGCAGATTTATGGGACACCCGGTATACATCATTTTTAATTTTCGGGTACTTTTTGGTTTGAATCTTCTATTTTTTAACCTGATTTAATTCACATAATGATTATTTTAATAAATTAATAATTTTGTAAGTAAGCATTACAAATTGAAAAAAAAACTCGTGATAGTTGTTTCGGGTTAAAAAAAAAAAAAAAAAAAAAGCACGGCCACTCATGGTGAAAAAAAATCTAGACACGAGTGCATCATCAAAGCAGTGAATTGCACTCGCATGTGTTAAGTAATTTCTGCATGGGGCTTCCTCTGAAACATCATTTATTAAATTTATAACTAATGCTGCTATCTACCGAACACACAAGGAACAAAAGCTTAAAAATCGATTTTAAAAAAAAAGGATAAATTATTAAAATTTTTGTAAAATAATTTTTTATTTCAATGTGAATTCAACACTGTAAAAAATTTGTGTGAGGCAGCTTACTTGCCACAACCATGTACAGAAATGTTCCCAGATGTAATTGCATAACTTTTCACTATATGCCTCTGTTAGCTGATAACATTTCTCAACATGGTTGAGGAAAATAATTTCCCTTAATAATGTTGTGTATTCTTACACAAATTTTTTTACCGTGAATGAGTGGTAGAAGATTTGGTTTGGTTTGTTTTGATAAGTACTGAGATTTATTGCTATTTATCTCTAGGGCCACTTATATCTTAAAAATCCACACCACAAAGGTTTACAAGTTTTCATTATAACAAGAACAGATACATGAAACACATAAACAAGGACAATACACCCATGCCTTATCCGGGATTCGAACCCGGGCCCAACTGTATAGAAGTTAGGGACGCTAACCACTATACCGTCTGGGCGGCTGGTAGAAGATTAAAGAATGAGACAACAATAATAAGATAGCACTAATATATTATGCCACAGGCATATTTATATGTGACTACAGCATTTTGTTTTGATAGAGATAATTATCCAGTTAAATGCAAAAACTAATATTGGTATCAATAACCTAATTTAAAAATTTGTTTGCTTAATTTCAAATGCAAATTTTGTTTTTTATTTTATGCATGTAATTTTAATTTCAATTATTGAACTGAATATAATTGAATCAAATTTTAAATATATTTATATCTAATAGGCGAATCTCAATTTTGTCCATGCCTTAAATATTGTTAGTCGATAGCATAATTAACCATTTTGGAGTTTGTTTGTTTGTTTATTGATAATATATACATCAGATTTGTATGCTTGACTTGCAGTCCACTTGTAAATCATCGTCAGATAATTACAGGTAACACATGACAGAATTAGAATACGAAGAAATGAAAAACACCCAGGTTCAGCGCGGGAATCGAACACGCTCTCCTACGCTCGAAGGCGATTAGCAGTATGGTGACACAACCACTCGGCCACGGAGGGCCCATTCTGGAGTTTAAAAAAGTATTTATCTATATATATCAAATCGTTTGTCCTGTGTGAGTGAGTGAGTGATTCATCATCGCCCAGTCCAAACCCCTATACCTAGAAGCAAAAAATTTTGTGACAACGTTCCTTCTGTGATGTAAAAATCCACTAAGAATCGATTTTGCAAAATTCGTCCCCCAAGGGAGGCAGGGAGGGTAAAACGTTATTTCACAAAATCCTTCATATCTCAAGCAAAAAGAAAAAAAAATATATATATATATATCCGTAAAATTTTTGTTTTAAAATATAGCTAACACAAATAACTAAAATAAAATTTCTGGAATTTTAGAAATTCGGTCCCCAAGGGGGGAAAAGGGGACAAAACGTGGTTTCACATAATCCTGTATATCTCAAACAAAAAAATAAATATACGTGACATTTTTGCTCTAAAATATAGCTAACACAAATACCGAAAAACTAATTTCTGGAACTTTAGAAATTCTGCACCCAAGGAAGAAGGGAGGAGCAAAACGTGATTTCAAATAACACTTTATATCGAAAAAAAAAAAAAAAGTTATATGTGAGATTTTTGCTCTAAAATATAGCTCACACAAATACATATCCAAAAACCATTTTCTGGAATTTTAAAAATTCGTTCCAGATGTGGTGCGAGGGGATGGGGCTATGGAGAAAAAAAAAAATTAGAAGTACAGTTATACCGTTCAAAGTTGGTACAGACAGGTTTCAGAGGCCTGTAAGTCGAATGATGATATTTTCGAAAATGTAAATTTATTAGGATGGGAGGGAAGACGGGGAGCGGAGGGACAAAAAAAAAAAAAAAAAAAAAAAAGAGAGAATAAAAATAGAGGTAGATCGTTCAAAATTGGTATAAAGGGTTTTTTGATATCTACAAATCGATTGCGGATATTTTTAAATTTGCAAAGTTATTAGGAAGAGCGAGAAGGGGGGCAGAGGGGCAAAAAAATAAAAATAGAGTTAGATCGTTCAAAATTGGTACATAGCGGTTTTTGATACCTACAAATCGATTACGGATATTTTCCAATTTGTAAAATCATTAGGATAGACGGTAAGGGGGAGGCGGGAAGGGGCAAAAATATAGAAATAAGAGTTAGAACGTTAAAATTAGTATTATTAGCTTTTAAGGTCCAAGAAATCGATTGGGGATATTTTCGAAAATGTAGAATTATTACGAGGGGCGAGAAGGGGGGCGGGCACAGGGGCAAAAATAAAGAAATTCAGATATAACGTTGGAAATTAGTATTATTAGGCTTAAAAGCCCTAGAAAATGATTGCGAATATTTTTGAAAGTGTAAAATAATTAGGAGGGGCAGAAACGGTGGGCGCACACGCGCCGTGTGCGCTACGCTGCCGCAGTCAGGTCCGGACCGATTATTCCACCATAAAGAGGAGAAATTTTTTGTATTTTATATTTAAGATTTTTCTTACGATAATATAGTGATTCATTAAGAGCGTCGAACATAAATGCGCGCGTGCAGCGCAGAATGACCTGTGCTGCCGAAGGCAGTGGGGATCCAGTGCAACATTTTTCCCAATTAGATTTTTTTTTTCTCTTTTTTTTCATATGGTGCAGTCGGTAACAAAAGTGTCCGAACACTAGCAAAAATTCCTATGTAAAAAAAGCACACTTCATACTGTTTTGTTAAATAAATCCTTATCGAATCATGTTCTTACGCTGACTAAGAACAGGATTCAACAAGGATTTATTTAACAAAACTGTATGAAGTGCACTTTTTTTCCATAGGAATGTTTGCTGGTGTTCGGACACTTTTGTTACCGACTGTAAAAATTAATGCAATTTTGAGAATTCATTAATTATAGTGATTTATTTAAAAAGGATTTGCAAAGTGAGCGTAGCCTGCTAGTAGTATGTAAAGTAATTTAAATTTATTATCTTATATTGAAAATTCAATACCATCTGAATATTTTCTCTAGTGAACTCTGTTTTAATATTATACATAAAGGTCGCTAAAAAAATCTTAACTTTTTCAATTCCGTAATTATTGATTCTACACAAACGTAAGAAGTTACAAGTATGTGTAAAATAATTTATAGAAATTTGTAAAATTGAATTATAATCCGCACGATTTACAAATCTATGCTATGTCTGTTTTAGAACGACTGGCATACTACAGTAGAGACAGTATACTGCAAACATCACATTAAAAATATTAAATGACTTATGAATAAAGAGTGTTTTTACTAAATAACGTTTAACTGCGCGTGAGAGAGCGATAATAAAATGTCTTCATTGAAAAATTTGGACTCGTCATACAGTCGGTTGCAAAATTATTCGAGCACTAGTAATAATCCTTGCCAAAAAAAATTACACTTAATACAGCTTTGTTAAATAAAACCTTGTCGAGTCATGTTCTTAATCAGTCTAAGAACATGATTCGACAAGGATTTACTTAGCAAAACAGTCTTAAGTGTACTTTTTAAATATAGGAATTATTGGCTAGTGCTCGAATAATTTTGCAGCTGACTGTACATGGTAATACAATTTCATAATCTGCGATGGCTAAGTTTTCTAAGAAAGGAAATGTCAGCATTTAATCAACTAAACTTTAAAAAATATATAAATATTAAAAAAAAAAAAAAAAAAAAAAAAAAAAAAAAAACAGCACTTGCATCTTTATGTGTATAAAGACAATTGTTTAGTTAATGAGAAAATCAAATATGTGATAGTTGGTTGACAGAATGAAACACTAAAACCCATTACATTTTCCGAAACAATTAATAACTCATATCCAAAATATCCATCATTTTGAAGGTTATTTCTTTCACTAATCGGCTTAAAATAATATAAAAAAGAGGAATATTTTTAAATAAAACAAATAAAATTTTGATGATAATAAATATTTTGTAAATGATAAATATATTGCATTCCTTAGCACCGGTTACTGTACTCATTTCTCAAAATTTCGTTGGAACAACTTTAGTATAGGACCTACTACAGCTTTGATATAGAACCTAAAGTTTTGTTACGATGTTGCCATATTTGGCGATGTTTCACGTTGTAGTTTTGGCGACGAATTAAATAGGCTATTGGATTTGTGTAAGTAAAATTCTTGGCGAGAAACGTCCAAGCTACTTGGTTGCCAAATTTTAAATTGAAAATTTCACCAAGGAGGTCCTATATTAAAACGGTTTCATTTCTTTCGCACGATTTTTTTTTTTCAATTTTATTTTAAATATATATATATATATATTAATTTGATGCAAAAGAGAGGAAAATAAAACATTTTTAATTGGTTTAAATTAAAGAAAAAGGTAAATAAGAACAAATAAGTAAATAAGTAAAAATAAAATAAAATAAAATAAACAACCAATCCCCCCCCCCCTTAAAATATAAAATTTCGTTTCTTAGCAGCAGTTACTATGTTCATTTCTTATTTATACTTTATTTTATTTTATTCATTTTTTTTTCTGCAGCTTTTAACTCAATATTAATTTAATGTATATACTTTTTTAATTTGTTCCAAAGAGATAAAATATCCTGACATATTCATGGTGAAATACAGCAAATGATGACGACACGAAATTTCTTATTGAAAGCAATAGCCCTGTCGTACTAATACTTTATAGAAAATACGTAGATAATTTTTTATGTTAAATGACGTAACACATATCTAAAAATATATTCTTTGGGGAACTATAAAAGCAATTTTACAAAAATTAGAAAATGGGCAATAAGATACAAAATTAAAGTTTTAACCACTCTACTTCGCTACATAATATTCAAAATAAGCCTTACACATGCATTTCACTCGTAACATAACATTCTTAGATATATATTACTTTCAAATTTTGCTTAATTTCAGCACTCGTGTTTTAAATAACTTCCACTGCAAAGTAATTACGAGAAAGCAATAACCTGGTATTGCTTGTGTCCCAGCTCTGTAGGAAATATTTGATACAATAACATTTCTGGAGTATTTGTATTGGAACGTCAGAATATCCAATCAGTTAGTTATCTATATTGTATTGTAAATGGAATTAGATAATATACCCGTCTTTCTACAAGGGTAAATAATACAGTTTAAAGCATTTGTATTACATTATCCAAATATAGTAAAGATATTCTACATGAGCTGTTTCAAATCCAATCTACTAATTTCAAAAATTATTCAATTTAAATTGCAATAAACATGTGCGTTAGTATTTCAGTATTTTAAAACTCGAATAAACGACTACGTCAGAAACGCCAAAGAAAAATATTGGAAATGCATACAGCTGTTTCGGCAGCTTTAAGCGTGCTGTCTTCAGTGCAAAAAGGAAGCGTGCCGTCTTCAGTGCATCCTTTTTGCACTGAAGACGGCACGCTTAAAGCTGCCGAAACAGCTGTATGCATTTCCAATATTTTTCTTTGGCGTTTCTGACGTAGTCGTTTATTCGAGTTTTAATATTCCAACACCAAGTCTCCTGTTATTATTTCAGTATTTAGTTTAGTTTGAGTTTGAGTATCGAAAAATAGAACTAGATGGTAATTAAAAAATTCATATAAACAGAAGTTGCAGAAAATTAATATTTTATAACTTTTTCAAAGCATATTTATTGAAGTACTAACTTAAATTGTGTATTTTATTAATAATATAGCCACCAATTAATTTCAAGATATTGTAAACTGAGCAATTCATGCTTTTTACGATGGAAATGGACTTTGATTGTTATTTATTTTTACAGGTTTTGTTCACTTAAAAAGTTTTATGTTCATTTTGAAATGTTTAGGTTGTATTTTGTATTCTAATTTGTTGCAGAATAACGTACATCTTTCGAAATTAAACGTTTTGTTGAATATATAGAAAATTACTCGATGGGTTCTATCAAAACTTCTGTTATATAAAGAACATATTATACCTAATATGTTTCAGCGTAATTTTTCTACCGCTTCAAATAAAATAAAAAAATGGACCAGAAACAAATTAATTCAAAATAAGCTTTTTAAATCAACCTCTAAAAAATAATGTTTAAAATTTATTGTAACTTTATTATTTCATTAGAGGCATCTTTTAAATATCGTATTCTTTTGTATGTACAAAGCGTGTATGTTCGTAGAAAGAAAATCGTTTGTTAACAACATCGATAATCTTTCGAAGATTTTTATTTATAACATGTTGGGTTTTCAAACCAATGCAACGTCCTTTTTTGAAAAACTTTACATACTACAGGTGACATACCGTACCGCATAAACATAATAAACATTTAAAGAAATGTGAGCCATTCTACCAGATAATTTTAATTGCGCGTGTGTAATCGTTAATACATTATGTTTATTGTAGTATGTGAAGTTTTCTAAAAATGACGTTGCTTTGGTTTGAAAACCCTACATGTTACACATTAAAAAAAAATTAGGAAAAATTGTCAGTGTTCTAATGAAATCATCGTATTGTTATGAATATATGTATTCTTCACATTAAAATGTATACAGAAAATAAGAATATTTGTTATGATCAATCACATGGATATGAAGCATTATTTTTACAGGGTTTTTAAAAATTTGATTTTATTAGTGCTAGAGGCCTATTTCAGTCGGTACAGTTGTCGAATTTTTATAATACACTCTTAATAGTGCTAAGGGCCTATTTCAGTCAGTTTATTCAATGGGGATTTATTGAATGAAGTCCCCCCAAGGCACAACTTTGACATGAGTCCCCCCCCCAGGCCCAACTTTGACATGAGTTCCCCCCAAGGTACCCCTATTTCAGTCGGTACAGCGTTGTCGAATTTTTATAATACACTCTTAATAGTGCTAAGGGCCTATTTCAGTCGGTTTATTGAATGGGGATTTATTGAATGAAGTCACCCCAAAGGCAAAACTTTGACATGAGTCCCCCCCCAGGCCCAACTTTGACATGAGTCCCCCCCAAGGTACCCTTATTTCAGCCGGTACAGCGCTGTCGAATTTTTATAATACACTCTTAATAGTGCTAATGGCCTATTTCAGTCGGTTTATTGAATGGGGATTTATTGAATGAAGTCCCCCCAAGGCACAACTTTGACATGAGCCCCCCCAGGCCCAACTTTGACATGAGTCCCCCCCAGGCCCAACTTTGACATGAGTTCCCCCCCCAGGCCCACCTTTGACATGAGTCCCCCCCAAGGCACACCTCCCCCTCATTGGGAAAAAGAGAAAAAACGTTGTTTTGCGGCTATAAGACAGTTTGGACTTCCAACGTTATTTGTTACAATATCTGCAGCTGAAACACATTGGTTTGATTTAATGGAAACTTTATCATGGAATTTAGATCGTCACGAATTAACTAAAGAAGAATTTGTCGATATTAACAAGTTTAGCAGTAGGCCTCTGGCACTAAATTAAATCTGTCAATGTCAGATTTTCATGTTTTAAATAATGAAATAATGTCGTGTCTGTATATATATTTTTTTTTTTTTCATTGCTTTTTGCTGTGTGTATCACAAATTTTGTGGACACCATATCTCACGAACTAAGGAACGAAATGTAACTAAATTTGGTATTTAGCTAGTTTTTGTTTTATTTCTTTTTTAAGTTCACTTATATACATGTAATATAACATTTTCTGTACTCCCACAAATTGGGAACTGAAACAGTTAAAGTAAAGGCAAAATTTGGAAAATTTTGAATATGATAAGTCTAATAATTTTTACACTTCCGTAAATGTAATCAGAGGTATAAAGATACCATTTTATCTAGAAATTACATATTTTGAGATATTCAATTTTCATTTAAAAAATATATATATTCTTATTATTTTAATGTCTGAAAAAATAAATTTTAGACAAAGTTATTTAATAAAAAAAGAATTCTTTTGCGTTAAATATATATATATTTCTTGAAATATGTAAGTTGTAGAAAAAAAGGATGAAAAATTTAGTATAGTTTTAAGATAAAGAATTTTTGACACGTATGAACATATACATACATATATATATATATATATATATATATATGTATATAATTTCCACTTTAATAACTTTTTTGTTGATTCTATAACAAACAGATAGAGCGGTATTACAAAGTCATCAATATATTTTAAATTATATGCTAAAATTCTAGCTTTTAAATAAAAAAAAAACATTTGTAGTTATATTTGAATTTTTATATTTGAAGTCCTTTTAAATTAAAAAACGTTTACTCGTATGCTCTCGATAATTTTCATTACAGAATGTTGAGCAGTTTAAACATACGTAAGAATGCCTTTTGACTTTGAAAGAATGTGATTTAGTTGAATATAATTTTGTTTGAAATGCTCTAAATGCGCAAAATGACAGAAGGTGCACAATTCAGACTTAACAAAAATCCAGTAAAACTTATTTTTATTTTTAAAGGTGTTTCACACGTTACAGTATAATATGTAATGGAGAACAAAATCAGAACATCTTATATGAGGATTAAAACACACCTCTTTGAAGATTATTTTTTAATAGAAGAGCTTAAAAAGATATTTAATGACAGAAATCCCATTCTTATTCAGTTTACCCTTAACTGAAATAATCATATTATAAAGCGCTGTATAAAACATCTCAAAGAGCTACAAAACTAAATACAAAAGCATAATTATTTTCCTACATAAAAATGTTTCCGGATTATTCGTATCATACGAGTAAAAAATATTGTATGCATTGATACGCTATATTTAAAAATTAATAGTTTTATCAAAATCATAACACTGTATTTTAACTACCTACTTTAAAGTATATAATGTAGCCTTCTGTAATTTTAAAAAATAAAAAAAACATGGAATTTTATAAACATCAAGATATGTAAACAGACAAACTATATTAATAATTATTCAAAGGTATGTGAAACTTAAGTTTAATATAAATTAAATTTTAGGAAGTTTTTTTTTAAGTAACAGGAAATTTCCAATCTTGACTTTTTGGTATTTTTACGCGTTATGAAGTATCAGAAATTCAAAAATCACAAAATTGATATAGTTGTGGTGTGTAGGTTAGTCAGTTATTCAGCTCGTTAGATACTTCGTTCGTTTGTTTGTTATTTATTTAGTTACTTAGTTATTTAGTATATTAGTATATGTAGACAGTATGGGATGAGCAAAAGATCGAATCTGCGTCGACAATTTTTTTTTTTTTTTTTTTTTTTTTTTTTTTTTAAAGCTATTGCAAAGCTTTTATCGCGGTCTTTGAGCGCGGCGACCGAATCAAGAAATTCCGTAACGAAAATAAACCTAACACAGTTCGGCAGACTTCGGCAGACAGTCAGTTCGGCAGACTTCGGCACGGTGTTTGTGTGCGTGCGACGCTCGCACGGATCGAGACGAGCTGCTCCGAAATCGGACGAATACGTAAGTAGCTCTTTGTGAGAAACTATATAGGTGTATAGGTATCTATCATCTATGTACAACAGTGAATAGCTGTACGCGTAAAATTTGTGTATAAAGTGTTTTAAATATGAATAAACAAAGTGCATTTATTAATGAAGAAAGTGATGAAAAAATAGTGAAAGAAAATGAGTGAGTACTCTATATACATACATTTTATTATTATCACAAATGCAGTAATTTATTTTTTTTGAATTTATATATAATACTGCTATAAAAATAACCTAAGTTTTTGATATTAAAATGAGCGATCTTAAAAGTAGCCCTCTTTTATACACACAAACACACACACACACATATATAGTTTAAATTCTCAATTTAGATTCTCAATATGTATGTATGTATATATATATATATATATATATATATATATATATATATATATATATTTATATATATACCCATTCTTCGTTATGTTTATAATAGAAACCATTAAACCAAGCACGTGTACTATTTAGCACCTTTGTTTTTTGTGTATAGGTAATACACATTAATGCCGCGCAGAGAAAGTATATATGATATTATATCTATATAAATGTACATCGCGCGAAATTCGATGATCAAACTCTTAATATCGTTCTTTTTGTTCAAATTTTTGAATGAATAATTGTTTTGGTGTGTAATTACACTATTCATACCTAATTATTTATACCTATTATTTATACCTAGCTATTTTCGTTTTATATTATATTCATCGCACTTTTTTTTTTTTTTTTAAAGGAATCATTCAAAAGGATTCAGACAGTCTTATAATGTTATTTTTGTCACTTATATGTACCCCGTTAAATTTCAACATTCTAAATTTTTTAGATACTTAAAATCTCTTGAATTTCTCAAAATTTCTTAAAATAGCATGATAAGGTAAATTTTGAAATAACTTATTTTATGAGCATTATTCTTTCCTCTTAAGGAAGTCGGATTAGTCTTTAATAATTGTTTAAACATGATTCAATAGTAATATTTTACTTTAGAAGATTCTTAAGTTAATTCGAAATTACAATTTTCGAAAAATGGTAGAATAGGTCAATCTTTTACATAAATTTGGGTTATGAAGAATATTGCACAGGTAATTGTAAATTACATGAAAACTAAATTTTTAAACTTACATTATTGCTATTACGCAGCAAATTAGGATGAGATAAATATATAGAAGCGGGAAGAAGGGTAGACGTGGGGCTTATCTGTTTCTGACCGTGTATAGGATATTAGCTAAATTTATTTCTCTTAACATAAATATCGTATGCCTTAGTATATATTATATATAGTACAACACATAGCATATTATATGAACAGATATATTGTAGAGAACTGAAAAGAGTCCAACTGAAAAGTAAGTTTCTCATATACAAATAACAAACGAAGAATTTGTAAATTCAATGACACAGGCAATTTATTAAGACAAAATAGTGACATAATAAAATTATGCCAAATTTTTGCGTACTAATAAAAACAAAATATTTGCATATCATAACTATCACACCTATAAATATGACATTTTAAATCTATAATTTCACTTTTGGATTCATCTATATTTTTTATCGAATATTTATAACTACTTATCATTATTTCATATATTTGTAAAACACAAAAAATATTATAATGTATAAGCGAAAAAAAAATTATAATAATATTCGAAACTTTTCCAATACTCAAAAATGAAGTTCTTGATTTTTATTTCTTGTCTGAATTTTTAAAGTTGCACGCAAACTTCAAAAGCAAGAAATAACTTATGAATAATCCATAATTAGCCAAATAAATAATTAATGAAATAAATAAAATAAAATAATGTGACTTCTAATTAATTTATTTAAAAAGGATTACACAAAAATCGATAAAAAATAATTATTGAAAGAATATGGTGTAAAGTTTTGAAAGAAACAAACAAATAACAGTAAAAAAGACTTGAATAAATAAGAATAAAAAATTATTTTTAACAATTTTAAATGACGTGCATAATGAGAAAAATCCCGTGATATATTTCACTAATATCGATTCATAATATGAACTGCTGCTGCTCTTAAATATACGACGCTGCTGTTTTTTATTAATAAAAAGAATCTGAGAATCGCCGAGTTTAATATAACAAGTATACAACCTTTGAAATAAAATAAAAAGAGAAACAGTATTATTTATTTTGTTTCACTTTCGTTGTCGCTACAATTAAATTGTTATTGTAAGATTAATATATCTTAACTTCTAAACATTATTCGTATGTCAAGAAAATATATAGCTTGTTTCCTAAATTTTAAGTTACGCGGAAGAAAAATCTAATTTTAGTAGCGAGAGAAATGCGTTTCCCCCAATGAAACATGATATGTCTACTGCTCTGAACTGTAATTTGTTTTCAGAAATTTAAATTACCCAATAGAATTATTCAGTTTAACAGGTTTGGGTTACATCATTGAATGAATGAAAGTAGGAAATACGTTTTAACGCTTGTAGTCTATTCATCGTATTCTTATCGTTATCCTTATTGTTGTTGTTGTATATATATTTGTAATTCCCTTTTAATGAAAATGGGAATTTATTTAAACTATAAGAAATATTTATTTAATTATTTATTTAATTAAGTTGTATAAAATATTGTATAAACTTATTTGAACTACAGGGTGATTTTTAATTAACCTGCATGTTTTAATCGAAATAACTTCTCAGTTTCTCACTAGATAGCGCTATGCATTCGTGCAGTTAGAAATCCTTCAGTAAACTAGTGCAGTTGGAGAGTGGGCGTAAAAAGAATTCCTTTTATGTTTATTCAACACTTTCGAAAATGTCTATCATAGTGTTATATTTAACCGAATGTATTATTACTATTGTTTTAATCTGGTACGGTATTTTTGCGTGGAAATGTAAAACTACTTGCACGTAAAGTAAACTGAAACCTTCGGAATCAGGCCTAAGCGCTCTTGAGAAATGGTAAGTGATTTGATAAGAAAATGTCAAATGTTTGTTACGTGAAAGATTATCGCAAACTGTTAGAAATTGTGATTGTTACAGAAAGAGCAATCACAGTAGAAGAGCCAAGCACTTCCACTCGAAAATCTATATATTAATTTGAAACTCTCCACTAAATTGAGAGAACGGCTAGGTGTAAAAATTTGGTTGAGGTGTCTAAAAAAAGGTCTTAGACTGTAGATGCGTTATGAAAAGAAAAAAAATCAAAAAAGTCGAACGGCAGGGGTTAAAAACACGTTTACGAGCTTAACTCAGCTCCAAATTACTTCACGGTGAAGAAATTGTACATATGGGGATTAGAGTCGAATACTAAAAAATCACTTTCTGCGAATTTGGAATTTTTGATTTTGTAGGGGGGGGGAAGGGGGGAAATTTGTTTGGGAGGGAAATCCGTTCTAATTCCACACATGTAAAACCTCATTTTAAAGGTCTTGAAATTTCAAGTTGATTAGGGATGTTTGTATACAATATAGGGCGCCCTCTGGTGGTGAAAAATGGAACTAGGTGATTTTGTAGTAGGCCCTATCATGTTACAACTTATTTTAAAGGTCTTGATATTTCCTGACTATTGGTGATGTTCGTACAGAACACACTGTGCCCCCTGGTCGTGGAAAGTGCAACTAAAGGATTTTGCAGTTGACTGACACCACCATGTGACACCTTATTTCAAATGTCTTGGAAATTCAAGGCGATTGTTGATAAAGGTCTTGAAATTTCATGTTGATTGGGGATGTTTGTATACAATATAGTGCGCCCCCTGGTGGTTAAAAATGGAACTAGGTGATTTTGCAGTAGAGCCTATCATGTTACAACTTATTTTAAAGGTCTTGATATTTCCTGACCGTTGGTGTTGTTCGTATAGAACACGCTGTGCCCCCTGGCGGTGGAAAGTCTAACTAAAGGATTTTGCAGTTGGCACCACCATGTGACACCTTATTTGAAAGGTCTTGGAAATTCAAGGCGATTGGTGATATTCGTATACAACATACTGCGCTCCCTGGTGGAGGAAAGTGGATTTTGCAGCGCTTGCGTAGCATGCCTGCTATACCGTGCCGCAGCCACAGGCAACAGTAACACGTCAGAGGTTCGTTCGGTTCAAGGTTAATTTTTGAGAATTTTTTCATGTTATTAGCGGCCTGTATATACGTGCCGCAGACACTGGGTCATAAACCCGAGTTCCATTCTGTTTGAGGTTTTTTTTTTTTTTTTTTTTTTTTTTTTTTTTTTTTGTGGTTTCATCTAAAAATAGAAATTTAAACAAAATCGAGTTAAAGATATAAAACCATACAAATTTAAGGTACAGTCGGGGAAAAAAAAACGCAGCACTTGATGGTATTTCGTTATTAATTGACGCAGAAAAATTTAATAGACACCATTCAACAGGAAATGAAACGCACTTTCTGAAAATGTCATCGAATTTTGAATTAGGGGTCATCTACATATTAAAATGAGAGCCAACTTTGATTTTTTCAATAGCAACACCCAATTTTGACTTCATATTCGAATTTCTGAGAGTCTGGCAGTGCGGAAAAGTATACTGTTTGTATACTTTATCTTTAGTATTCATAGAGTTATGATCAAAAATGTGTTAGGGGGCTATCTCTAAATATAGAAAAATAAAGTTAAGATCCTATAAGAACTAGACAAAATTATACTGTTTCATACCGGAAATATTTCAAGAAAAAAAGATTTATAAAAAGAAATAAAAATATTAACACTTTTGCAGTATCTTAATTTTTATGAATTTAGTTTTTTGGATATGTATATACTTCAGTACTTTTTTAGATAATTTTAGATATATTTAAATACATTACACTTACGATTGGTCAAACAATACTTTTTATAAAAGTGCAATATTTTTCAATTAAAAAGTATCTATCATGGATATACTGATCACCAATAAAGCTTAAATTTTATTTCGTACGTGTAACATAATATACAAACTGAAATAATATAGCTATATATATATATACAACACAACGCATAAACTAAATCTTTTCGGATAAATTTTTGTAAGGTTTCATAAAGTAAATATTTATCAATTTTAATAGCACTTACCAGTTTTGGGTCAGTTGAACTCTTTGGAACTGTACGATTTGTTTTATAATTTCTATGAAAATATAATTTCTTAATTAACGCTTTCGCGACTGCTGACGTAGATTCACATCATTTGAAAATCTGTAACAATACCAGTGGGCGTTTCTTTCGTAATTTGTGTGTTACTTATTTCTTAAAAGCATGTACCCGGTGTTCATATTTTTGCAATAAAATATACTATGGATAGAAATATATTAATTAGAAAGAATATAGTTATAATGTATATTCATCTGTAATATAATTGTGGTACAGAAAATTTGTTTTGAAATATTTTATTTTGAGAGTATTTCAAACAGTATACCCCGCCTATTTAGTTATTTATTTTCTTCTAGTGTTCGTTTAAAGGATTCTAAATTTATCACCAGTAATCGATGAAGTAAATACCACTTGTGTATATTTTTGTCAATGTAAAATTAGGGGTTTAACACGAATACTCAAAGTCACATTCACTTTTCGTTTCTGAATTATTTTGTTTTGAAGAACGATAAAAGGCGGGGCTTTAGAAAACAGGAATTCTTGATACTAACACAAATGTCTAAAAATCAACATTTTTGTTTCATTTCTTTGCCTTTGACGTTATTGTTATATAATTTGACCCTTAAATAAAAAATAAAAATATTTTGTTCAATTTTCTCCGTTATTTTTTAAGATTTGCTTCGTTATCTAATTCAAAATTTTTTAAGAGACGGCCCCCTAAACCACTCCAAAAAAAAGATTTATTTATATCTCGAAAACTAATAACTGGAATGAGCTGCAAATTTGCACACCCATATTTTTCAGCATTAGGATTCATTTTATGTAAAAATTAATATAGGTCATAATTCATAATTTTTATGAATATGAATTTATTAATATTTTTCAGAATTAAAAATATTTTTCAGAATCAAAATTAATGATGGATTATGTTTGGGTTTTTTCACTGTATCTTGTAAAAAAAGAATTATATCGATCAAGTTATTTTTTGTGAAGATATTAATAAAAGTTTGAAATATGAATTTAACATTAGCACCTTCAAACTTTGAACGCTTATAACTCTGTGAAAAAATAAGCAAAATATACAACCAATACACTTTTTCGCATTGTTGCGATCCCAGGAATTCAAATATAAAATAAAAATGGGGCATTACCATTGAAAAAATCAAAGTTGGTGCGCGTTTTAATATGTAGACGACCCCCAATTCAAAATTTCCGTTCATTTTCTGAATCTACTCTCAATTCCCCGTCGAATGATACCTATCGCATTTTTGTGCATTGATTAGCAACAGAGTTACGTCGAGTGCTGCGTTTTTTTTTCCCCGACTGTACATTTAAGGTTATTATCATAGGCCCGGGCAATGCTGGGCGGGTTCGTTCCGTTCCAGGTTAATTTTTTGGAATTTTTTCATGGTATTAGCGGCCTGCGTATGCGCTGCCGCAGGCACCGGGGTCACAAGGCAGAGTTTCGTTCGGTTCGAGGTAATTTTTTTTTGTTACAGCTGATTATTGTTTTTTTCGCAATGCTTTTATTTAAAAATACAAATTCAAACAAAATCGAGTTAAAGATATAAAATCATACAAATTTAAGGTTCATTTAAGGTTATTATCATGGGCCCGGGCATTGCCGGTCGGGTTCGTTCGATTCCAGGTTAATTTTTGGGATTTTTTTTTATGTTGTTAGTGGTCCGTGTATGCGCTGCCGCAAGCACCGGGGTCACAAGGCAGAGTTTCGTACGGTTCGAGGTAATTGTTTTGTTGCAGATGATTATTATTATTTTTTTTTTTGTGATGCTTTCATTTAAAAACAGAAATTCAAACAAAATCGAGTTAAAGTTATAAAATAATACAAATTTAAGGTTCATTTAAGGTATCATGGGCCAGGGCAATGCCGGACGGGTCAGCTAACATATAGTCTTAGTATTAAACGAAATAGAAAATAAAAGATAGCATCTGTTTATTTGGAGTCAGTTTGACGTCACATTGATAGTACTTTGCAGAAAGTGATGTCATATATAGTATTTCTATTTATAAGCATTTTTCCGACTTTCCTTTTACTTTCTTCTATATGTAATATAGAGAAAGTATTGGATTCGCGAAAATTTTCGACCTCCGTTTTTTGATGGATTTACATGTTTTGGGATGTCTAGATTACGAATTAATAGTTTTTAGAAAATGTCTGTCTGTCTGTCTGTCTGTCTGTCTGTCTGTATCATTTTTTTGTGGACGCTGTATCTCACGAACCAATGAATGAAATTTAACCAAACTTGGTATTTAGTTGCACCCTGACATAAACTGGTGCTGATTAGATTTTGGGATCAATCGCTCAACAGGTGGCGTTGTGATCGCATTTTATGCAAATTTTTAACATGGCAGCTTAGGACAAAATTCCGTATAAATGGGCATAAAGAGAGTTATTTTATACTTGTGATTGTAAAATTAATATGAATTATTGATAATAATAGTAGTTAACTAGGAAAAAAACTTTGTGCATGTGGGGGCATCGGTTCCCTCCCTGGGGGGGGAAGTACCCCCCCGGGGAAGTAAATTTTCAAGATGGGTATCTTTCGAAAGGTCTCGTTGATAATAGTAATAGTTAACTGGGAAAAAAATTTTGTGCATGTGGGGGCATCGGTTCCCCCCCCTGGGGGGGGAAGTACCCCCCCGGGGAAGTAAATTTTCAAGATGGGTATCTTTCGAAAGGTCTCGTTGATAATAGTAATAGTTAACTGGGAAAAAAATTTTGTGCATGTGGGGGCATCGGTTCCCCCCCCTGGGGGGGAAGTACCTCCCCGGGGAAGTAAATTTTCAAGATGGGTATCTCTCGAAAGGTCTCGTTGATAATAGTAATAGTTAACTGGGAAAAAAATTTTGTGCATGTGGGGGCATCGGTTCCCCCCCCCCACCGGGGGGGGGGAAGTACCCACCCGGAGGGGCAAAGTTTCAAGATGGGTATCATTCGAAAGGTCTCGTCAATACCTTTAAAACGAATGGTTGAACCATAAATCTGTGATAATTTAAAACAAAGTTATCGATTTTTTTTACGTTTAACAAAAAAAAAAAAAAAAAAATAATCGCAATTTTTTTTTTTTTTTTTTTTTAACGAAATTTAACCAAACTTGGTATTTAGTTGGTCCCCGACATAATCTGGTGCTGATTATGTTTGGGGATCAATAGCTCAACAGGTGGCGCTGTGATAGCATTTTATCTAAATTTTTAACATGGCAGTATAGGACAAAAATTCGTATAAATGTGCATAATAAGAGTTGTTTTAAACTTGTGATTGTAAAATTAATATGAATTATTGATAATAGTAGTATGTAACTAGGCAAAAAAATTTCTGCATGGGGGGCATCGCTTCCCCCCCTAGGGGGGAAATACCCCCAGGGGGGTTAAATTTTCACAATGGGTATCTTTCTAAAGATCAGGTTGATAATAGTAGTAGTTAACTAGGAAAAAATTTTGTGCATGTGGGGGCATCGGTTTCCCCCCCCCACCGGGGGGGGGGGAAGTTCCCACCCGGGGGGGGCAAAGTTTCAAGATGGGTATCTTTCGAAATGTCTCGTCAATACCTTTAAAACGAATGGTTGAACCATAAATCTGTGATAATTTAAACCAAAGTTATCGATTTTTTTTACTTTTAACAAAAAAAAAAAAAACTTAAAAAAAAAAATCGTACTTTTTTTTTTCTTTTTTTTTTTTTTTTATATTGTTACTGATTGAATATGTATAGGTAAATATAGAAGAAAGTCTTGTGGTGGCCACAACATACTAGTTTTACTTTTAACAAAAAAAAAAAAAAAAAAAAAAAAAAACCTTAGAAAAAAAATTGTACTTTTTTTTTTTTTTTTTTTTTTTTAATATTGTTACTGATTGAATATGTATAGGTAAATATAGAAGAAAGTCTTGTGGTGGCCACAACATACTAGTTTAAAGTGAAATGTCGTAAATTATATTAGATGTTTTAACATGAAATACATTTAAATAATGATGCGACGATTTTTGAAACATTATGGTCAATAAAGTGATCGTCGAATTCGACGGGTTTTAGGTAGTAGGCAAATTAATTGGATATCAGTCGAAGTACTGCTGCCAAGATATTAAGGAAAGATATTGGATATTTTCCTTACCTTCTTCCAAAATTTACTCTACAACCTAGATACTGTTATTGCTAAGTGATATTGGCCAATTTATTCACCAAATATGAATTTTAGTGATTTCTATCTTTGCGATTATATGAATTATATAATTTACAGGAATAATCCGACAGGCCTTATTAACCTGAAAAAGTCCATAACTGACTCATTTGAAAGCATAAAAAAAAAAAAAAAACAGTTGCACTTCGGGAGTGCCGACAGAAGTGAAAACGTGAACAATTACGTGTGTATTTCTTGAATCGTCAGGAAATATTTTATTGTGTAGGAAATACTTTTAAATGGAGTGTTTTTTTATTCATTAATATAAACTACTACTACAAAAATTATATTACAGTTTTATTTAATGCGCTAACTGCAATAGAGACAGTGTCCGGCGATGAGAGATATCGTGTAGAGCCGCACCAGATTGTAAAAACGTGAAAAAAATGGCGGCTTTGGCCTTTCTCACGGTTTGTGAGGTCTAACTGCAACGTTTTCGGCTGCAATCTTTAAGAGACTGTGGCCGGAGATGAGAGAAGTCGTGTAAAGCCGCACCAGATTGTAAAAACGTGAGAAAAATGGCGGCTTTGGCCTTTCTCACGGTTTTGTGAGGTCTAACTGGAATAAAGAAAGTGTCCGGAGATGAGAGAAGTCGTGTAGAGCCGCACCAGATTGTAAAAACGTGAGAAAAATGGCGGCTTTGGCCTTTATCACGGTTTTGTGAGGTCTAACTGGAACGTTTCCTGTTGCAGTCTTTAAGAGACAGTGTCCGGAGATGAGAGAAGTCGTGTAGAGCCGCACCAGATTGTAAAAACATGAGAAAAATGACGGCTTTGGCCTTTCTCACTGTTTTGTGAGGTCTAACTACAATAGAGACAGTGTCCGGAGACGAGAGAAGTCGTGTAGAGCCTTACCAGATTGTAAAAACGTGACAAAAATGGAGGCTATGGCCTTTATCACGGTTCTGTGAGGTCTAACTGCAATAGAGACAGTGCCCGGGGATGAGAAAAGTCGTGTAGAGCCGCTCCAGATTTTGAAACAATATACAGTATATAATTATTAAGACTTCACATTAGCAAGTTAATTGTATGATACATTATTTGTATCATACAAGGATGGAAAACGTTTGCTGACGATGACGCGAATTCAATGATTTTTGTTAAGCCAAAAGTTTTCACTTCAAATGGAAAGCGTTAGCTGACGATGATGGGAGTTCAACGATTTTTGTTCACCCAAAAGTGCTCAACGCGCCTAAAGAAGTTTTCACTTCAATAAACTCTTGAATTTGTAATTGACAAATTTGTAACCAGATTGCGCTATAGTGTCACCTGTAAAAGTTCATACTTTGAAATCGTTATTCGCCTGATTCATTAATTCTTTTCTCACGTTCTTTTCAATAGAAAATTGTACTGCTAAAGAAACGACATAGGAGTTATTACAGTTTATAGTTGCAGGTTAATTTAAAATCACTATGTAAAAATGCATTATTAAACAATACATTTTTAATAATATCTATTAATTCCTCAATTATTATAGAAGAAACAATGGTTTAAAATACGTTTTCTAGTACGAATAGCGAAGTATAGAACGCTTTTCCAAAGTAATTTTTTTAAATAGAAAACACAAGTTTCAACCAGTTTTTCAGTAACATATAACAATTTCCTCTAACCAAATTAGACAACAAATTTATAAACTTGATATTAGAATGTTGAAATTGAAATAGTTATGTAGTGTTTGTAGGTTTTTTAAATTAAACTACCAATTAGAGCAATTTTAGGTTAAAAAAAAAAAAAACTACATCAAGATTTTCTTGATGTTAATATTTTTTTTCTCATATTCTTTCATATATTTTAAAAAATAATTTTATGTTGCAATTAATCTTCAAAATGAGAAATGATTAGGATAATGCATTATTCAAAATGTAAACATAATATTTTTTTTCTATTAACAATTAATTTACAACCAAAAGCCATATTATTCTCAACCTATACCTTTTACGCATTACACATGCCTTAAAAAATTTAATTTACAAAAAAAAAAAAAAAAAAAAAAATCTATTAATAATATTTTTAATCTTTCATTAAAATTTTTATTCTTCATCTATGTGAGAACTTTCTCATCTGTTCTTCTTATGAAGTAAGCTTCTTTTTAATCGATTATTTTAATCTTCATATAAAATGAAAATATTATATATTTTCCGTGTTTTAATAAATATTTAAAAAAAATTCTTTCATTTTAAAATAATATACGCTTGCATAAACTAAGACGAATTTAATCAAGTGTTAATTACAATATGATCTTTAGAAAATTTTGTGAAATTGAAAACGTGGAAATTGGATTAATTTGTTAAGTAAATATAAAAGTTTAATTAAAATTTTACTATCATTCTATATTTAACTTTTTCTATTTTTGTATGCTTAATAAATATTACGTATCAAATAGTATTACAAGTATATCAAATTTTTCTACTGAAAATTATATTATTAAAATATAATTTCCTATAGTAAAACACTAAATGAAAATACTAAATGAAAATACATGATGAAGTACGCATGTGACAGAAGGGTTTAAGTATAAATGTTAAGGAATAAAAAATAATGTTCAAGAGAAAAATAATGGCGCAGACTTATGTGAAAGTAAGTACAATGATTTTGTAAAGATATATAGAATGTAGTATAATATACAGGACCAAAGTAATAAAATAAGTAAGTAATAAGTACTAGATGTAATGAAATCAATAAGTTAGAAATAACTTCTTCCAAGATACTTTTTGCGCAACATGTAGTTTAGGTGAATCTGACGTAATTCGAATCTACATAAAGCGTACACTGTAAACAAAAAAAGGGAGGGAGGGGAATACCCACTAGTTTTTACAGCAGAATGTGCTGGCACCCATTTTTCCCAGCACATTCTGCTCTTAAATAGGGTAATTTACAGCAAAAACATCTGTAAAGAGAGACTCTTTCACACATGTCTTTGTTGTAATTTATTTCTTTTTAACAGCAGAATTTGCTGGCATCCTTTTTTACCAGCACATTCTTCTGTAAAATTACTGTTATTTTTTACAGTGTAGGTATCATTTAGTGACACTAATTAATATATCATAAAAGATCGTAGAATAACCGCAGAGAAAGTATGCCTTAAGTTTGCAACAAACAGAGAACTAGCATTTGGTTTCATTATACAAATGAAGTTACTCGTAATTAAATATGGCTTATTTAAAGCACTGTATCGAAAATTCAGACAGAGTCAAAAATTTTTATTTAGACTTATAAAGAGATGCGCTAAAATAATCTGTAAAATAAAATAATAATAATTGTAATAGTAATAATAATAATAATAATAATAATAATAATAAATCTGTTTGGGAGGTATATTACATCAAAACACAAACGAGCTACAAATTCCAATACAAACATCTATATTTATTACAGATTTTTTCACAAAAATGTTTAGCAATTGCAAAATGTAATGCCGATGAATTGTGTGTTCATCAGCTGATCGACAGTCTGTCAGCAGTCACCACATTCAATGTTTTAAAATCGTTAACTTGCAGAGCCATAGTTATCAATTTTATCTACTGTAATAATGCTTGAAACATTAAAAGCAACAGTTTTAAATACCATAGTCAAAATATAATTTTGAAAATACGTTTTTTATTCTCTTATAAAAAAAAAAAAAAAAAAAAAAAAAAAAAAAATCTTTTAGCGCAACATTTGAAGCGTCCATATAGAAATTTTCGAGTCGATCTGCATTATAGTTCCATCTACATAGTTCCATTGAATAGACCAACTTTAATTACGATCACTTTGTTTATACATAATGAAACCTCCATCTGAAAAACACCTTTTACATCACACCTAATCTTTTTAATTCATCTGTTTTTCAAAAACAAATATTAAATTAAATTTTTCTCAAGTATAAGCTTAAAAGCATAAACAAGAAGTGTAAATTCAGGTATACAGATTGTTTATGAACTGTTGTCTGTCTAATCTAAGATAATATACATACAAGTATATAAATATATGTAAGATTCAGTAATCATATTCTTGGTATTATGATTTGCCCATTACTTAACCTTGAATGTTGAGCAATATTTCGGTCTTTAGAGATGACGAGTACTACGAAATCTTTATAACTTGCATTTTATTATACTGAAAAGCTGCCCGTAATTATTCAAAGTTTGGTGAAAAATATGTTCAGTCTTCGTTAACTTGAAAATGATAAATCAATATAATATTAAAAGGCGAATTGAGGCCATCACAAAATTTTCCTCTATATCATTCAATACACATCTTTCTATCAGTTAACATATACGAAAATTTAACTAACTTGGTTTTTTTTCCCAATTAATATTTTATGCATCAAATTCAGTGCCATTTTCACCAACAGTTGTTGAGATATAGCCTTATGAAAAATAACAGAAATTAATAGTACCACCAACTATCGGCCGATATGCACCCAAATTCAATCAGCATAATTTTCTATGGTATATATCTCCCATACTAAGTTCGGTGCATCAATATAACATCGGAGCTGAGAAGTCTTCCCATAAACGGAAAGTTTTGCAGCATAGCAACGCCACATATAGTCCCATATGCACCCAAATTGAATCAGTATATTTTTACATAATATACATTTCATATACCAAATTTTGTGCATATGTATATAATAAAAGCTGATGTATTTCCTTCTCGCGTATGGGAATAAATTGCAGCCTAGTAGGGTTACCTGTTGGCATATATGAACCGAAATTGAAACAGCGTAGTTTTATATAATGATATACACTATGGAACAAAAAAAAAAAAAAAAAGCCGCACTTGGATACTTTTATTTATGTATTTATTTATTTTATAAAAATTATCCAAATTTAAAATTTAATCTTATGGATGTAACAGATAATGATTTTGCCGGATATCAAATATCTGAAAAACTAATATTTCCTGAATACAGATATGCAGTATCCGGCAAAATCGTTATCAGTTTCATCGCTATTTTTAAATGATTACATTGGACGTTTTTTAAAAGTAAAATAAAGATTATACAAGTGTGACTTTTTTTTGTCCCTTAGTGTATAATATATGATATTTCTCTGGTTTTCACTAAATTCGATGCTTCTAGGTCCACGTCTTTAGGGTAGGGAATGATGAATTAATCACTTACTAAAAACACTTATACCACAAGTCAAGTGATTTATACAGACAATTTTAATAGTAAATATTGTTTAATTAATTGTTGGCGGTAGTAACTTTGTCATTTTCTATAAATTTTGTACGTAGGTACATTCATTTTTAATTTTTATTGAGAGGTGTATCATCTATATAATTATGTAAAATATAATGATATTATTTATCTCTATCAAGTTTAGTGAAATTATACACTATAGAAACTAAAATATAGCATTCCGTTAAATAGAGAAAAATCGAAGATAGCTGTGCCACATGTTGGGCGATATATACCAAAGCTAATCAGTCCCATATTATGCCAAAATCGAACTAAACGGCAAGTATCTTTAAATTCTTACCACTGATTACTGAGATGTAGCATCCACAAAATTTTGCTAATACGTGCACACATAGACATTCACAGACATTTTCTAAAATTTGTTGAATCGTGTTCATAGCATCTCAAAACGTACAAATCCATCTAAAACCAAAAATCGAAAATTTACATTGAGCCAACACTTTCTTTCTGTATCTATATCTATATTTATAACTATCTATCTATCAATATATATATGTGTGTGTAAAATATTATCGATAGAAATTAATAAATGCGAACATAAATGTTAAGGCAATTTAAACCATTTTCCATTAATCGGGTGATATCGATTATATTTATTTAGATTATACGGCAGTTTTTACGAATTCGGTAAATCGGAAACAGCCATAGCCTATATACTTTTATAATTTTTCAATTCTTTATTTAAATATAACGATCCTTAGGGCTATTTTTTCTTTTTTAATTCTTACTGAATTTATACTTTATTGAAAATTCTCATTGAATAAGCCTTTGGTATTAACAATTGTTCTTCGTTCATAAAATTTGTTCATAGAAAGAAATATATCGCAAAAGTTAGTAATACTAAATTTAAAAATGCTATTTTAGCAAAATAAATTTATCAGTACTTTTTATTATTTTATTTCAAAGAAAAGGCAACTAGGTTTATATTTTATAGATTTTTCAAACTAACACAGGAAAATGATCGGTATTAACATTTCTAGAATCAATAAGATTCACATTATCGACTTTGATAAATGGTAGTCAGACGAGCGAAATTTGAAACGGCAAAAGTATTCCACCTGCAAAATCTTTTAATAAAACCGAAATATAAATGTTTGAATATTCAATGAGATTTGATTTTCTTTCTGTCTTAAGTATTTTAAATGCAATATTTGTCAGTAATTTGTAAGACATCATTTGCTGAAATATACTATCACAATTTTAATAACGTATAAAAAATAACAAAATATACAGTCGTCATTCCTAAGTTTATTTATACGTTTCAATTCTTTTAAAATACTTTTTTTTTTACTTAGACTTTGTTTAAAGTATTTATTTATGTTTTATTTATTAGCACATTATCTTCACTTAAAATAAATAAAGAAAGAAAGAAAGAATGAAGGAATACATTAGGAATACATAAGAATACATAATGGCAGATTACATTTGCAAGATAAACTTTAGTTTTTATGAAATAAAAAAATCTTTTAATTATTAAGTATATTTCAAAGATTACGTATAATTTGTTTCTTATGAAAATCAGCAAGGTATTCTTTTAAATAATACACTTTCTACCAATAACTATTTAGACACTTTCGAATTTAGACGTTTTGCCAAATATCTGAAGAAGTTCTTTAAGAATTATCTTGAAACTTTACTAAAGTACATGTTATACCTCATATATTTCAACAAAAGTTGTGTCCTGAAGATTAAAAGGGGACTAGTAAAAAATTAAATAAAAAACAAAATGTTTGTCCCCCCCCCCCCAGTAAAAAATAATGCATTAAATGTGTTTTGGCTGTAGCATGTGATTAAGAAGATTTTTCTTATTATCTGAATATGTATATATATATATATAAATATAGATATATAAATATATATATATAAATATATATATATATATATGAAGCCACATATATTCATGGAGATATAAGTTTTTTTTTTTTTAATTGCAAAAAAATTCCGCTTTTTGAAACTATAACACGTAGGGTATTAGACCCAGTGCAAAGACACTTTTAGGAAATTTGGGGTATTGCGTTAGACAGAGCATACTGCAATCAGAATGCAAACATGTTAAATATCTTACGAAAAAGGAGCATTTTTATTAGATAATTTTTAACTACACATACGCTGTCTCTTAAAAAACTTCATTTGCATAATTTAATAGCCAAAAGTATTTGACAACTTACATGAGAACCCCAAATATCGTGTAAATTCAAAATGTTATGAGAGATACAATGAACAGAATTTCATTTCTCTCAAAATAAAAGCTAGAATATGCAATGATATTACAGATAATGATATAGCAATGGTATTACAGTGTTCGTTGATTGTAAATAGATATTAATAAAATTCCCTATCATCTTCCTTTTTCTTTTCTTTTTTTTTTTTTTTTTTTTTTTTTTTTTTGAGAAGGACTGAAATTCTGTTCAATCTCTCATAACTTTTTGAATTTACACGTTATTCGTTTGGAGTTTTCATATAAGTAGTTCCATACTTTTGGTTATTAAATCATGAAAATGGAATTTTTTAAAAGCTAGCGCATGCGTAGAAAAAAATGATTTAGTAAAAATGCTCATATTTCGTAAGATAATTTAAATTTTTGCATTCTTGTTACAGTATGTTATGTCTAACGTAGTATAACGAATTTCCTAAAAATGGCTTTCACTGGGTCTAATACCCTACGAGTTATAATTTAAAAAGTGAAAATTATTTTTGGAACATAAAAAAAAAAAAAAAAATCGTTATATCTTTATGAATATATATTGTAGCCTTATAAAAATTTATACAGGTAATTTAAAAAAAAAATCTTCATAATCACATGCTACAGCCAAAACGCATTTAAAGTATTATTAATTTTTTACAGGTTGATCCAAAATATTTTGATTTTTGTCTATTTTTACTAGTTACCTTTTTCGTTTCTGGATACAACTTTTACAGAAATATATGATGTTTAACACGTTCTTAACACTACCAAAGTTTAAAAATAATTCGTAAAGTACTTTTCTATATATTTGACAAAACGTCTAAATTTAAAAGTGTTCAAATACTTATTGGTAGATAGTGTAGATATTTTCAGATCAAATTGTGATGGCCGTTAAATGAAAAAAAAAAAATAATAATAATAATAAATCAAAAATACAAAATACAAATCTAACCGATTAGTTTAATTCTAAGATATCCTATGATTCGTAATATTAGAATTTGTGATGCATGTTTTTCCGTTACTGATTAATGTTAAACGAGCTGATCATTTTCAGATTATCTGTTCGCATACCATCTGTACTGTGTTTAATAATTTTTTCCGTGCTTCCGCGCTAAGGAATTTTTTTCCGCAGAGTTTATATATATGTCGGAAAACTTTTAAAGGCTTAAAATACCGAAGCTTTGTGTGTTAATATGTCCTCGAAATTCGTAGACAACCCATTTTATTTATTTATTTTATTTTATTTTTTATTTAGAAAAGCAGTAGCAAGAAAAAAATATTTATCATAATTATTTTACTATGTAGTTACGAATTACTTAGAATAAAAAATACCTCCTAAATTGTAACATTTTTAAAGTTCTTTTATAATAAATATAGTCTGTTATTGACACCCTACTTTGTAATGAATTTATTTTTTTTTAATACCTTTATAATATATTAGCATAAAAATTTATTACAATTACCTAAATAAAGAGGTATAGTTTAAGCTAAGTGAATGAGAACTAAACAGGTAATAATTATACTAATTAATTTCCTTGCAGCATTTTTCCAAAATTTAGGAAAACTTTTTCAATATATCTCTTTGAAATACTCCTGAACGCTCAAGAAATACATTAATTCAGTACGCATTTATATTATGTAATAAAAATTTCAATTTACTATACAGTAGTTTCCATAAAAATTAAATTGTAGCACATCGTTTAAACTATTTAGGATAATGCATAATCTATGCGCAATTATTTTCTTGAGACATTTCTTTCATGTTTCAGAAATTCTTAAAAGAAAATAAAATCAATGTGTCAAATATATTAAATTTCTAAAGTAAAAATTATCATTTATTAATAAGTAGCAAAATAATACATTTGCTTTGGAAATTCTTTTTAAATTTCGACAGCTTCCTATTGTATTTTTAAATATCGATTTTATTTTCTGTAAATAGTTTTAATAGATAAAGAGAAATTTTTAAATCGACGGTATATATGCGATTACATGAAAATTTCCCTACCATTGTTGCTCTTATGAGAAAGAAATTTTGCCGGCTATAACACTGTGCATATTAAACGATATAAAACATAAAAAATTAAATAAAATTAAATAAAATAAAAAACAAATGTATCATTTAAATTTGTACAATGCAGAGCAAATTTAAAGTTTGTTGTTTATTAACTTTTTTGTTAATCGGAAAAAGAGAGCTCTTCATTTACCTTTAAGGTTCTGTTATGTTAAGCTGTTCCACAAATAATCTAGCTGTATATTTTTACTAGATTAGATTTTTTTTTCCTAAACGCTATTTACGACTAATAAAGAATGTTAAAGATACTGTATATAGCATTTGACTTATTACCAAATATATTAAACATTAATTAATTTTAAGAAAATAAAATAAAAGAAAATTCTTGTTAGTTTTACAGTGAGACTGAATGTAGTTTTATTTTTTTAATTCAGTAGAAATATTGATTTAAATATTAAAATAACATTTAATGAAATACTGCTACCAATACAAAAGGAATATTGCTTTTTACTTTCCAACCATACATATATAAGACAATATTGCAATCACGACAAAAATTTTACTTTGAGATTTCGGTGTATATATCTGCACTGATAAGTATAAAGGATTTAAGTCCATATTCTTGATTTTTCAGGAGACGAAAAATAAAGTTAAACTAACTAAAAACTAATCAGAAGAATCGATTAGGAAAAAGGGATTATGTTGATTTATGCACTTTATACCGTTCAGCGATTGTCAACCTTCTTTTAATAAAGGGAAAAAATTGAATTAAATATTTTATGTAAAGATTAATGCTAAATTTCTGACATGAATCTTTTTTTACCAATGGATTTTCTCAAAGACAAAATGACATGGATTTAAATCCTTTATGCCAATCGATAGAGAATTTTTTTCTGAGTCTGACCATGTACTTAACTCAAAATTGACATTTTTGGACTTAAATCCTTTATACCTATCAGTACAGATATAGGTTTTGAGGGTTTCCCGAGTTCATTTTTTTTTTTTTTCCTTTTTATTCTGTAATGTATTTATGTGTGCATGTATGACTATATTTCGCATAGTTCAAAATCGAATGGTCGTAAAATGTTGCAAATTTACATTTTTTACTGTCATGATGTCTATTTAGTAAATGCTATTGGTTATGCAATGTGAATTTTTAATTCCTCTATTATGTGTCATACTGTGAGACATTTAAATATTACACTTTCCCCTGGAATTATTTTTTTAAGTACACTATAATTCAAAACCTATTTTGTAACGCATAAAGCACAAGTATAATTTTGATTAAACTGATTTACCAAAATGAATAAATAGGTATATAATTAATATATACCTATACGTAATATTAATATAACAATTAATATTACGTTTATTATAATATTTTAAAATTAAATAGTATCTTTTTACGTCAACTTTAAAATAATTGAGGCTGCAGCTTCTTTCATCGCTTTAAAAAAAATTGATTTACATTTTGATAACTGATTTTCAAATTCAAAATGGGAAAAGGGAAAAGTTAAGTATTTCAGTCTTAATTAAAAATTTTTATTAAAGGAAAATATATATATATATGAAAACTGTTTGTATACAACTGCATATTTCTCAGTCCTTACAAAATAAAGTTTAGCTCACTAAAAAATTATTTTTACAGTATTTTTCAATTAATTATATGTAACATGTGAACACTTAAAATGCATATATAGTGTAAGTCATAAGCGTACTATATAACGTATTTCGTAGAAATCGTAATTTACGAACCTTTATTTATTTTTTATGCATTTTAATCTGTGTACTACGTAATAAATTTTTGTATGAGTAAAATTATAATAGTAATAAAAATATATATAAAAATTTAAATTTGTTTTCAATTTGGATATTAAACTATTATCATGAGGAAATAATTTGAAAGTTTAAAAATATTCATTATTTAATCCAATTTATGCTTTATGAAAGTCTGCTAATGAAGTGATTTATATTTAAATATTTTTAAATATGTTTTTAATCTACACTTTAATATTAAATCAGTTTCTTCGAGAAGCGAATTTTTACTAATCCTGTTCTTTAAATGTTACTTAAACTACAGAGGGTGTTCGCACATTTTTTAGACGATTTTGATGGAGCATACCGAAAACAAATTACACTAATATTTCGTGTTTTAAATGTTCAGTTTGATAGCCCTTGTTCTTAACTATCATTCTATATCCTAATTTCCATGATAATAATGCTTTTTGTAATATCAGAAGAGTTATTTTGTTCCATTCCTCTTCAACGGTTTTCCAACGTCCACAAAGCGTTGTAGGCTGACGTTTAGATAAGGCAGATTTTAAGAGTCCAAAAACATAAAAATCCATTAGTGATACATCAGGAGATTTAACAGGGATATCAGTGAAGGGTACGGTTTTAATTCCCGTTTCTTGTTCCATTTTTTCTAGAAAAGCAATTGTGGATTGTGATGTGTGGCTGCTTGCTTTGTCTTGATGCAGTTCAACGGACTGATGGCATTGTGGATAAAGATCTGTAATTTCATATTTAAAAATTGAAGTTAAAATATGTCCTTGATAGTATTTAGAGTTGATTTTGATATTTTTGTCAACATTTTTTACATTTATCTTGCCTTTGTATGTAAAACCACCGACAATCATAAATCCTTTAGAAAAACTTTCTTTTGATTCTTTGAACCATGTAGCAAAATTTTTTTCTCCTTTTCATGATAATAAATTGATCCATTTTGCATGTAAACAAAAATTCTAAATATCTGACTATAAATAAAACTTCCAAAAATACAACTGTTGTGAAAATAGATTTTTCAATGCAGACGATTTTTTCTTACGGCGAAATAAAATCGTCTAAAAATGTGCGAACAGCCTCTGTATTCTTATAATTTTTTCTATGAAATAAAAATCTAATATCAGGGAGATATTTATGAAATATTTATACATAAAATAGATTAATAAAGTATAACAGTATATTACTTTTTTAAATCAAACAATTCTATCCATATACCGACGAAAAGGTAATTAATTGTTCTATCAAAAGCAAAATAACTAATGGCTAGAATAATAAAGCATTACACTACTAAGAATTAGTCTATTAAGGATTATTTCATTATCGTATGTAGTACACATAAAAACTTAGTATATCATTCTAACTTTGTTTTGTTAATAGCATATAAAAGTGCTAGTTTTGTTTAAGCATATAAAAAGGTTTTGATAGTGAAAAGAAAAAGAAAAAACTTTTATAGTACACATAAATGATATTTAATGAGTTTTGGAAATTATCATTCCTTAATTTATATCATTTACGACAAAAATTTTAGCCATTAAGAATTCAGTCTGATAAAATGGGACGTTGTAAAGAACGTTTTATCATTAATTCTTTTTGAACTATTATATCAGGCCTTTTGTTATAGTAATGAAAATCCCATAAAATCGTTTATAATAATAAGTTACGAAAGAATAGCAATACTGTACAATTGTTACTAGATTTTAGGAATTTAACTACCAATTTAGATAACTTTTCACTGGTTATTTTAAAAGTTTTCTATGAGTAACATGATTTTAAACGCAAGCAAATTATCTACATTTTACTATTTGTTGCATTTAAAATGTTAGTCCAACTATACAAATGAATTTGAACTGTGGTCATCGAAAAATGAAACCTATTAACCCTTTCAGGGGCACTAAGTAAAAATGATTGAATTTCCTTTTAAATATATATATATCATAAAGTAAACATCCCCTACAAGTCATATTTGATGAAGAAAAAAATTCAGCAAGTGGGGATTTTTTTGTGGGTGGTGGCTAGGCGTTCTAGCCACTGTGTCTATCCACCTAAAAGATGCTCCTAAAAATCAAACTAAAATTAATGATCTAAGATAATATGTAAATCTGTTATATTTAAAGGGTGCATTACAGTATATTTACACTACCAAGTACTTTTGAATAAAAAATTATTTTTCATAAAAATATATAAAAGAAACTTCAAAAAATTTTCCCGCTACTTGTCCATTTAAAAAAGTCACAGGCACATCCTGCTTAAAGTTACTGTAGTTCTGCCATCTCTATTTCAATTTTAGAAGTACACATTAACTTTTCATAAAAGTGGATAAAAAAAGTAGCCACTGCACACTTAGAGAAAATTTTCTAAAGTAGGTGGATAGACCCTCTAGCCACCGCCCCTGAAAGGGTTAAAAGTTGCATTTCATAGTTGTTATAGCTTATTTCAACAAAGATTTACGATATGGAAAAAAGATATTGCTTGCCAAGTTTTGTAACATAATGAAGAACCTGACACAAGAAATTTTATTACAATTTCCGTAAATCTTTAAGGATCGCCTAAATGAAAGTAACACTGCCATGATTGTGCCATCGTTTTAAGATACATAAGACTACATTGATTGTTTCTATTGAAAGTCGTACGTATCGTTTAACTGGTTTGCGTACAGGCAGATACAAGTAAAAGAATTCGAATACATTACATTCTATGAGAAGAAGTCTTTGCACACACATTAAAACATCTTTATATTGCTCTAAACTTGATGGAATTCACATGCATTTTTTAAATGCAACTAAGTTATTTTCTGTAGGAAATTGTATGATTAACGACAATGACTTTTTACAGGGACACACTAAAGTATTGGGATTCAGTACGGGAAATTACTTTCACTCTATTTTCAGTTGTGTTATGATTTTTTTTTCTTTTATACTAAGCAATAAAATTGAAAATTTTTCTGAATTTCTTTAAGGATTTAATGGGTAACAAAAGTGAGAACGTGTTTTATATTCCAAGCGACACGCAAAATTTCTTTCTTATTTTAATGATATTATATGTATTTATTAATTTAATTGACTATAAAAATGACTTATAATTCTACGACTAATTTCCTTAGTTGAAACATTTAGTTGAATGTTAAAACTGAATTTGTAAAATATTGAGGAAAATTGTAATGGCAGATATGCTCGCGTTATCTCATTTATCAAGAGCTTTTAAGAGATTTAATTTTTGATAAAGTATATTTTCATAAACAAAACTTTTCCCATTTTAATCTTATTCGAAGAGATGGCATAATATTAGAAATTTCTTTATTGTGAATAATTAGCTTGCTAATAATAAGATTTATATTAAATTTGTTCGAAAAACTGTTTCACAAACACGAAAAGTTTTTAACTTTAATCCCATTCCGATGATGCTTATTATTTTTTAATGGTATAACACTAGAATATTGTTTATTGTGAATAATTGACTTTCTAACGATAAGATTTATTTTAAAAGTTTTTGTAAAGTACATGCAAAAGTAAAAAAATAAATATGTAAATTATGTAGTATTCCAGAATTCTGAGTTTTTAAAATAAAGAACTGAAATTGTTGATTTTCCTAAACATTTTACAGCGGTTTCTGTAAAATGTTTCTTTTTTTGTATAGGAAATTTACAATATATATCTAATTATTAGATATACCAAGTATATCTAATAAATTATCTAAAATATATTTATAATACGTATATCTTACTTTATACTATAGTGCAGCCACATTTCTTGCTCCTAGCATTGAGGACGTTTCTAAAAGCTTGGAGGCCTGTCAAATTGACTGTCAGGTTGGAATTTGATAAACATACAGTCATTCGGTGTTTCCTATTCACTCATTATGTCTCAACCAGAAGGGCTATCACCCTATTTTAAAAATGGACTCATTAAATTAGCACTTTCATGGCCGTAAGAAACGTAGTTGAAGAATACACATTGTTATAAATATTATAAATATAATCTGTTATAAATGTAAAATTTATTTTAACAAGTATTTTAATGTGATTATTTTACAGACTATAGTCTGAATTGCTGACTTGACGCCCATTTTTTCTTCGACTGCTTTGTTGTTTAAAAGTAAATTTCAAAAAATAATGGATATATGTATTTTTTTGTTTGTAATTTCTATAATGTTCGTAGCTGAGACATGAAAATAATTACACCCGTAGATGAAGTACATTTTTTTACATTATTATTAGAAACGGTATAATTATTGTATTAATTTTCAAAATAACTGACTTATAAGTTTGTTAAAGTTCCCAAGCTTCTCATGAAAATGTGAATTAAGATGTACAAAAGTTACAGGAATTACAATATATTTTTCCTTTCACTTTTAATGAGTTTATATCATATCTAAATATCCATTGGTGAAGGATTAACTGTTAACATCCTCTGTAACCACACACTGTTAGAATATGTTCCAGTTTTAAATTTGTTTCACGAAACATTTTTACCTATTTGATTATATTTCTTAATATATTTGGCCTTCATTTATTTATTTCATTTTCTGTTAAACTTAATTCGCATGTTCCCTATGTAATCAGGCATATAAAACTGTTAAATCTTAGCTTTGTGCTTACAGTGTTACAGACAGTACCTATATTATGAATAAAATAATTCAATATATACCCCGGATGATGTATTTCTTAATATACATCCATATTTTTATGAATTTTATTCATCCCCTCTCTGTGTACATTTTCGGGACATGTATTTCTTTCAAAATAATATATGATATGATTATTAAGAATTAAGATGAAAAAAGGCCCTAAGTATATATATATATGGAGAAAGGGACACTTTCATAATTTTTTATGTTCAGGGACATAAACTGGAATACTGGAATTGATGAAACATTTATTCACTGATTCAGAAAATATGGTTATATATATAAATTCAGTCTTCCATAAAGAGGCTATAATACTCAAATAAAATATGTAAAATCATCAATGCCTGCAATGATTTTCAAATAATATTGCATTCCATCTACTTTACATTTTAACTATAATACCTTTGCAACACTGATACTGATAGATATGAAAATTTTGTTTATTTCCCTTTTTCAGTCTACTACTGTAATGTACGACAACTTGAATACAACATATTTTTCTCGTTTGTAGGAATTGTTCTCGAAAATATAAAAAATAATGAATGTATAAATTTAAAACCCTGAAACTTCAAGTACAAATTTGAATATTATTTGAGCATTCAAAAAGACAAAAACCGATAACTTACTTTAATGACTTATGTAAATTCTTAAATATATTCATTGATTTTCAAAAGATATTGAATTTCATGCAGTTTACTATCTAATACTTATCTTTACAGTATTGATAATTTTACATTAATACTAGAACTGTGTCGTTTACATTACCCAATAGAGTGAACTTTGTCAAATTTATCATGTCGTATACTTTTCAGATTACACTGCAAAAATAATGCTGTATTTTAATAATGGTGACATTTATTTATTTTTGATATTTATATTAATGTTAATGTTGCATTAAATGTAAAAATTATTATTATTATTATTAAAATGTTGTATTGTGAAGTAATTCATTGAAAGTTACGAGTCAGAGTGACATGTTTCGTGGTTTTTGGTTTAGATGTTAAAAACATAAAAAAAATGTGAGTTTAGAGCTTCATTTTTTAAAGATAATTAATAATATAGAATTAGGAACAATTGCAATTGTTTTTTTCTGTTCCTTCATAGCCTTTTTAGGAAAATGAAAACAAATCTTATTTGTAGAGATAACACAACCCAATTTTAGGTATAAATGTAAAAAAAAAAAAAAAAAAAAAAAAAAAATACTAATAAAAGATAACAGTTTAAATTTGTTTTAGAGATCAATTCACAGTTTCTTTAGTTCCGTTTGTTCCTTTTTGAGAAAAATGAAAACATGTTTTTGGATCAAAATGGCCCATTTCGTAATTTTTCACTTACAGTTTCTGCATTAATTTTTACCTACCAGTGAGTATATGGACACTTCCAAATGTAGATGGTTTGTCAAACATCTAGAAAAGTTCTTTTGTAATCATCTTCATACTTTATTAACCTAAAGAACACGTTATATCTCATATAGTTCAGCAAAAGTTGTGTGTTGAAAGGGAAAAGCGGACGAGTAAAAAATTAAAGAAAAATCAAAATGTTTTGGATCTCCCTGTAAAAAGCAGTGCTTGAAATGCGTTTTAGCTGTAGCATGTGATTAAGAGGAATGTTTTCATTATCTGTATAAATTTTTAAGAGAATACCACATGTATTTATGCAGATAACAATTATTTTAAAACATTGAGAAAAAAAATCTACTTTTTTTAATTATAATATGTACAGTCGGTAACAAAAGTATTTGAACACTAGCAAATATTCCTATATAAAAAAAAGTAGGGTTAATACTGTTTTGTTAAATAAATCCTTGTCGAATCATGTTCTTAGTCAGACTAAGAACATGATTCTACAAGGATTTATTTAACAAAACAGTATTAACTCTACTTTTTTTATATAGGAATTTTTGCTAGTGTTCGGATAAGCCACTGCTAAGTACAAATATAATTCAAGCACATAATTTAAGTACAAATTCCGCATTTAACTCGAAACAATAAATGCATACATTTCATGCATTACAAAGAGATTAATAAGTAAAATGTGTATCGTTGTTGATAATTAAAAATCACTTTAGTTTGGGATTATTTTACCTCTGTATACAGTCGGTAATAAAAGTATCCGAACACTAGAAAAAAATTCTATATGAAAAAAGTACACTTAATACTGTTTTGTTAAATAAATCCTTGTCGAATCATGTTCTTAGACTGACTAAGAACATGATTCGACAAGGATTTATTTAACAAAACAGTAATAACTCTACTTTTTTTTTTAATATAGGAATTTTTGCTTGTGTTCGGATAGTTTTGTTACCGACTGTAGGGTATTAGACCCACAGTAAAGATATTTTCAGAAAATTTAGCATACTTCATTAAACACAGTATACTGCAATCAGAATGCAAAATGTTAAATATCTTACGAAATATGAGCATTTTTACTAAATAGTTTTATCTACACATGTGCTAGCTTAAAAAAAACATTCATTTGCATAATTTAATAGCCAAATGTTTTAAGCAAATTATATCGAAACCCCAAACAAATATTGTGTAAATTTGAAGAGTTATGAAAAATAGAATGAACAGAAGTTCAGTTCTTCTCAAAAAAAAAAAAAAAAAAAAAAAAAAAAAACGAAAAGAAAGAAAGAAAGAAAGATGATACGGGGTTTTATCAATATTTATTTACAATCAATGAACACTGCATTGTCATTGGGCATTGATTGAATCCAAATAAAAATGTGAGTAAAACCCCTTATAGTTTAGCTTTATTTTGAGAGAACTGAAATTCTGTGCATTCTATCTCTCATAACTTATTTAATTTACACAATATTTGTTTGGGGTTTCATATAAGTTGCTTAATACATCTGGCTATTAAATTATGCAAATGAATTTTTTGTAAAGCTAGCGCATGCGTAGATAAAAATTATTTAGTAAAAATGCTCATATTTCGTAAGATATTTAACATTTTTGCATTTTGATTAACATTTCTGCAGTATGCTGTGTCTAATGAAATAAGCCAAAAGTTCTGAAGATGTCTTTGCTCTGAGTCTAATACCCTACGTGTTATAATTTAAAAAACGGATTTTTTTTTCAATATTTTAAGAAAAATGTTACATCTCCATGAATATGCGTGGTAACCCTTTACAAATTTCTACAGATTGAGAGAAAATTCCTGTTAATCACATGCTGCAGCCAAAATGTATTTCAAGCATTAATTTTTATCTCTTTTTGAACTACGACTGCTTTGATTTCGTTTTTACAGCAAACATCATGGGAATTTCCCATGCTTCGCTTCCTTCTTAACTGTTATAATATTTCAATTGTAGCACATATATAACTTCGCAAGACTGTAATACGTAACTAGATGATTGTTGAGCCATGTATAACGTCATGGTGGTACTATTGTCAATAATTGCGAAAAGTTTAGTGTCTTAAAATATGAGATTTTAAATTCTTTGTCTCTAAATGATATATATATATATTTTTTTTTTTTTTTTTACTTTTATATAAATAATTATATTTATACTACTTGCGTAAAATCATATTTAACTGTTCATCTTTCAGTCTACATGTGTTTTTACTTTAATGTTCATACTATCATTTACCACCAATATGTAAGCCAAAACAGAAACAATATCTAACCAATATATATATATATATATATATATATAAAGAGATACAGTTCGAAGAGTACTGTATCTGATTATTTTCAATTAAATTTTAAACATATTTAATAAATATTTCAGTTAGCGCATTTTCAGTTTTATGAAATGTATTTCAACATCCAAAGATAAATTCATTTCTAAACAGGAATCGTAAATAGTCTTATAGCAATATATAAATATTCATTATCTTTTTTGCATAAGTACTTAAAATAATAATTCTCTTTGTAAGTAATACTTATTTCTGCGAGAATTGCAAAGGTGTACTGCTTGCGAAAAGATATGTTAACTTTCACAATAGTCACGAAAAGAAGGTTAATGCTGTTTTATAAGTTTCAGAAAGGTTTATTCATAGAAGCTTTACCAAAAACAAATGAAGTAAAGTAGAATTGAATATAACTTTGATTTCTCAACTAATGCACATTAGAATTTAAATGTAATGACTGCAGATATTTTATTTGTAAATAGACTTGAATAATTCATGATTATGATTTCAAAATATTTCTGCGAAGAATTAAATCGGAAATGTAATTTGTCTAATTTTACTGATCTTTTCTGATGAATAATAGCTACAGGCTAAATTTACGTAAAGTATGACGCTTCGTTCACTTTTCAGAAAATGCCAATCTGTTGCTTATATCATGTTCTTTAACGTTATAAAGTATTGTAAAAGTTCTTAGTTTTGGTGCATTCTATCGTCTATAAAATTTATGACCATTGTTTTCGTTGCACCTTTTATATATAAATCTAATAATGTATAATAGTGGGAAAAATGAGTATAATACCTAATATCTCGTAGATTTGTAGACATTTTAAAATTTCATAAAATATTAAGGAATTGATAGAATTGTGGGCGGTTTGCGGAAAAAAAAAAAAAAAAAAAAAAAATGTATTCTCATGAAGGAAGATTTTTTTCGTTCTTTTTTTCTTTTTTGTTTGATAAAGAAAAAAATAAAAGTTAAATTTTTGCCGATAGAGGGCGCTGTACTATATCGAATCTTACATTTCCATGAAAAACTATATTTATTTACATTCAAATGTTTACAAGCACATAACTCTTATTTCATGTATCTATCATCCCCACAAATTACAGTTTACAAATGAGATACAACACTGCTAATTGGGGCTTCCGTTGGCGATTTTTAGTTAAAGTAAAACATCTCCAAGAGAAACGCTTTTTCTGCCAAGTCAATATCGCAATTAAAAGTTCATGTATACAAAATTAGAAGGGAAAATACTAAATGAGCGTTAATCTTAAAATTGTGCAATTTATAGTTTAAGAATCTCTGCAGCGCCCTCTATTGACGACAATTTCAACCATTATTTTGCATTATGAAAAAAAAAATCTATTTTACTACAGTAACTTTTTCGGAAACCGCGTTCAATTTTACCAACTCCTTTAATTTTTATGAATTTATAAAATACCTACAGACTTATGCAGGGGTCGATTTAGGCAAAATTTGGGTCCCTTCACAAAATCACATTCATAAAAAGGGACCGTACACAAAATTCAAATTTATAAAATGAGCCCCTTTACAAGATTTTGTTTTATAAAAATAATCCTTTTATAAAATATTTCCATGTTTTCAATATTACTTTTAAAGCCTCAATTTAGCTCAACGAAACTCTATTAACTTTTTATTAAACATTATATACAATGACAGTAAAAATGGAAGGTTTTGCACAATATTTTATTTTTTAACAAAAATAAATAAAAAATTCACAAAAATATTTTGATTTTCACAAAAAAGTACCCAAAAATTAATACCTGGATCGACCCGGGACACCCGGTGCAATCACACAATAAAATGAAGGCCTCAATTAAATAGCATATCAGCTAACTGAGATTATTGTGCAAAACAAAACAACTTTCGAAATGCTTTTAGTATTTTCAAACGGAAAGAAAAATGACAAGGAGTACAATAAGGATGGCAAAGATATTAAAAATATGAAAAAATCTCCTAAAAAAGAAGATGCGTAATTGTCAGTTAAAACTTACATCGCAAGAGTAATGTTTACTTACATCGCAATGTTATAAACATTTTTATCTACTTCCATATGAAATTAGAGATTTTATCTAAATTTCATTACAAATTTCCCTTCCAGATACGTTAAAAAACGATCTAAAACGATCCACTACCCAGCATATATCCAAAAAATAAACAAAAGTCAGAAAGAATCCAATGTATAATAATAATTACTTTAACAAAATGTAAAGTTGAGTTGAGACATCAGTTATTCCGAAATAAAAATAAAAATGTAAGGAATGTATAACCATAGCCTCCTAAACTAAATGCCTGTCGCGTGGCTCGGAAGCTTGGCATCAGTTGAAGCGGTAGACAGCGCCACCTGGTGCAGATTGCGTGACTTTTTTATTCAACTGTCACTAGTATTTTTAAGACTTGATATATGATATATATAATCGACGTTTCTTCGATTCTATTTGCCTTTTATGTATATCAAATCCCACTTTAAAAAATTTTTGGTGGCTGTTAAATAAAAAAGGTCTCGCAATCTGTACCAGGTGGCGCTGTCTACCGCTTAAACTGTTGCAAGGTTTTAGAGCCACTCGATAAGCATCTAGTTTAGGAGGCTATGGTATAATAACCCTTTGCTTGTCCTATTTAATTTCACTCCTTTTGTCAGTGTTGCTAAATTTAGGGACTTTTTTACTCAATATCCACCATTAAATTTTAACTATAACGGTTAACTATAACGAATCACCTCGAAGGTTGTTCGTCCATTATGTATAGCAAATATCACTCCTCAAAATTATTGGTGTTAGTTAAATAAGAGAGTCCTTAAATCTGGCAACACTGATTAAAGAGCTTTAGAGTATTAAGCCCTGCAAAAGGTTAATTATACAGTTCGTCATCCAAAATTATCAAATTTTGATTTGATAATTTTGACTAACCATTATGTTTTTTGGTGAGCTGAAAACGAAACTGAAGCCAATTCTTCTCTTTCTCGTACAGACTTTTGCCATTACAGGGTGTCTTCCGACACAATTTATTCCGTGACTCTTCCCCTAATATAATTATATGGTAACTTTCATATTATGTTTCCATGATTATGTATAATTAATCATGAAAACATACTAGAAACTACCGAAATTGATGAAATATTTCGGTAGATACCCGCTATTCACAAAAAATCTATATGTTATAGAGAAAATCTGGCTTCATTTTCGGTTTCAGAACATCAAAAAACATAATGTATCAGCTAAAATTATCAAATCAAATTTCGCCTACTTTTTTTTTTTTTCTTTTTTTATTATTTGTGTTATTTATCAATTATAAATGTATGTATGTTAGTAAATGAATATCATATAAAACCTTATGAAAATAAATTTGTATGGAAGATCGGGGTTAATTGGCATATATTTTGATTTTAGAATTTTCTATTATTTTTTGCAATACTTCGTAAAATTCTGATGAATGCGTCGCAAAGCTTAACTGTTTGGTTACAAAATCAAGTAAGACTCATCAATTAAACACTTGTTTAACACGTTATCGCTTTAATTAATTTTGCAAAATATTATCAGCAGATTATTTCACTTCTAAATTAATATAGACAACTGACAGTAATATATATTAACTTAAAAAATTCTTTTAGTTTTTAATTTAAGGCCTATCCTCATTTATTGACGCTTAGTGTTCTAGCGAGGAAACTTCGAGATAACAGATTAATTTCTTATTATATGTTGCAAAGATCTCGAAAGTGAAGTATTATAATATATATTATTATTCAACTTGATTTAAGTTAGTATACCTGCGCAAAAAAACAAAGGTATGTGCGACGAATGAAAAATCATAAAATGACTATCCAAATTATTAAATAATAATTAATAGTAGGCACATAAAACTTTCAGGAATCATTTGGAGCGACGCTATAAACTGTCACTAAAAAACAGAAATCGTTCCAAGAAACCACAAAAAATATACGTACCATTTTATTAGCTGTCCTCAAATGAGGACACTGGGCGCTAACGGGTTAAGCGACCCATCAAACACTTTTCCTATGAGCTCGTAACTAGGAAAACTAACCCCGCACACGGGATTAACTGGCATACATGTAGGAGTGAGCTGTCATAACGTGATATGGATAAGGATACTTAGGCAGAATACTTCAAATTTCAAGAAAAAACATTTTATTTTAATAATATTTGTTCAAAAATTTCTTCTTAAGTTTATTAAAAAAATAATGATTTTATCAATAAAAAAAAAATTCTGTTTAGTGTTATATAGCTACATATAGTTGTTCAAATAAAATTAACTCAAATTTTAAAATCAATTACAAATATACGAGTTGCGCGATCATTTATTTCAATAGGTGTTTTCAATTTTTGCACAATTTTAATTTGTTCGTACAGAATTGAATGAATTTTGTTTGATTATCGCTAATTTTTCCCTTTTTTGATTATGCATGGTGAACACACGAATGTCATTCCCATCCGTTTTCGTCAATTTCTTAAGGAACTGGCAGAATGGGTACCTATTTCACCAAAATAAAATCGCTTATTTTATGCTCAGAGGGATCAGAAAGTTCTTGATTGTATGGAGGATTCGTTGTTAGCCTTGCTTATGTGACCTTTTGACATATTTTTGAGGTTCTCCTGGGTTCATAGCTAACTGTCAAATGAAAACCCTCACCATTGTCTTGGCAGGAGTCTGAGGGGAAAGCCCTTGATCTTGGAGATATTACACAGCCTTTGAACTCTCGTTAACACGTTCGTCGCCTCGTCACCTATATCTGGTTGACGGGTATGCTTCCATGGAGGCCGTGTTACCCGAATATGGGTGACGCTCTTCTTGTTCACATTAATAAGATTTTCAGTTGGATTTTTAAAAGGAATTTAATGGAATGAACACTGAAATATAGATATAGGATATACAACATAAAAATACTAAAAATATACTCATTCTATACATCTATTAATATACTTTTCCTTAATTTATATTTAGGATAACATATTACATTATACTATGAAGTTCTATTTATCACTTTCCCTCTAAAATCACTACTTTGTTAAGGAAAGTCAATCTATGCCATAGCTACGTCAACTCATCCCATGCCTAAATGTGTCAACTATCCCTACAGGGATACCTAACGTAAGACTGACACTATAGAATACCAAACACAATAATTGCGATAGATGTATGCAATCACAGTTAACCATTCTTTCGAAAACCGCCATAAGCAGCGCTACAATTTGATTTAAAGATTAGCCAAGACAACAAATTTCATGATGACAAATATTACTTATCAGTCAGAAAAGGGAAGAACAGAAATTTTTCCTTTTTCATGCTTCCAAGCAGACTGAATTTATGGAGGATGTTACACCTATACATACACTCCCTACTACTAAAATAATAGCTCTCTACCTCCATTGTGGCAAGAAATAGAAACTGAGTGACAACTAGCACTTTAACCCCAGTCTCCCTTATCGTACTACATAAAATCTCAGTTTTATTAATAAAAGAGACATAGTAAGGTAACTTTATCGAGTATGAAATTGAATCCTAATTCGAGATAATAATCCAAAATAATCCAAATTCTGGGAAGTGCGGTGTCATTTGTTCTTAATACTATAAATATTAGTAATATTACCATCTTGAACCAATATATTCGATGGATATGTATAATTATTTATAATTTAAGTCTTCCTTCCGGGTGTTTGATCATTATAATGATAAATTATTATATATATATATATATATATATATAATAGTTGGGATACCTTTAGCTTTAATAACGGCTTTACTATGCCTTCCCGAATAATGAATCCAGTTTTCTAGTTTTTCAGCTATCATATTGAGGAACCAGGAGGCTTGCATATTCAAAACGTCGTCAGGAACATAATTTGAATATTGTAAGCAAAATTTGCCTTTTTTGTAAACTAAAAATTACGTAAATCTTTAGGAAAAAGTGTTTTTATAAATTTTTTGAATGAGATTTTATTATTATTACAATAACAGTCATGAAAAAGAAAAGTGAAACATATAGGGAAAAAATGAGATGAACATAATTTTTCACCATACCAGTTAGTACTGAGTTGAGGCTTTTAGCTTTAATCACAGCCTTGCAATGCTTTCCCAAGGAGTGAATCAAGTTTTCTAGTTCTTTAGTTATTATATTGCAGAACAAGTATTTAATTATTTCTTCATTCAATTGGGTTTTATTCTTGGATTACTTATGACTAACGAGTTTCTTTAGTCAGTTCCATAGAATTTCAATTTAGTTAAAATCTGGGCTGTTGTTCCATGGTCATTCCAACAAAGGAACATGATTATGTATAAACCACTTTTTGCAAACTAAAGCAACATGGCAAGGAGCTGAATCCTGTTCAGATGTAAATGCTTCGTTAGGTTGGAAACGATCATGTATCAACAGCTTCTGTTTGGATTAAAGAATTTGCTTATGTTTTCTTTGGAATGTATATTTCCATTAACCACACAAATTCTTCCCATACCTTTTGATGTCATACAGCTCCAGATCGTAATACTAACTGTTTTTTTTTTTTTTTTTTTTTTTCACATTACGGGAAAAACAATTAGAATGCAAATTGCAAATCTTCTCTGGTTCTCCTCCTTACTCTTTTATGTCATCACTACCAAACATGGAATTTGTGTCTCATCACTTCAAATAACACTGTTTCACTCTTACTGTCCAGTAAACAAGGTTTTTAGTCCCCTTTAATTTTTTCAACATTTTTTTCAAAGCAGAAAATGACTTTTTTCGTGGAATTCTAGCATTCAGAACTCATCCCTGCAGTCTGCGCTAAATAGTCTGTGCACATATTTCCTCATTGCATTCGGTCATTTCTTATTGTTTACACTCAGATGATTTGTGTGTGTGTGTGTGTGTGTGTGTTATTTGGGTAAAGATCTGAAAATTTGTGCACCTTCTTCTGCTTTTACCTACCTTATTTCGTCGTAGCTAAGTCTTCCTTTACACCTTAAAATTTTTGAAAGAATCACATACTCTTACGTTCACACCAGTGATTCTTCTATTGTCTTTATAACTCTGTCTTTGCTCACTTAATAGTGTTATTTTACAACTCTTCCGCGGTTACTATTGAAGTTTTTCAGCCATATTTTATTACTTAGAAGCTCACTAAATACATGTAATAACTGCCACTGATTAAGTAATTACAAATACAAATAATCCAGCAACAGTTGAAATCTACTCTATGACGAATATCCAAAATAGGTTAGTACCTCATTGGTTCTCTAAACATTCATGCTTATTGGCTACATTCCAATTATTCAAATCTACTTCATATCAACATCATCCATTTGTACGTCTTTTTTTTTTGTTTATTCGGCTACAACGTTGATAAAATACAAATAAAAGAAAAAATGTTTTGGTTACATCATCTTTCTTTTGACATATAATTGTCTCGTATAGCTCTAAAATAAAGTGCTCTTATGAGCCATCAAACTTTAAAAAAAGAAAAAAATGTTTAAAAGTTTTTTACAGTTCTGACCAGTAATGTGTAGTTGTAAGCATAATGCTAAGAATATTCAAACAATTAACAATGAATAATTATACATTTCATAGAATAATGGTATTTTCAATTATTCTTTAATTTTAATTGCATTTAAAATTTCAATTGCCATAGTATTTTCATTTATCACAATATTTTCAATTTTATGAAATATGTTTGAACAACCCAAAATAAATTCACTTCTAATCGGGAACTGTAAATAACATTCATTATCTTGCATGTGCTTATTTAAAACAGCAATTTTCCTTTCAAGTGATACATTTTTCTGCGAAAACCTCAAAGGTGTACTGCCTGCGAAAACATATGTTAACTTTCACAATATCGATGAATAACATGGAAAGAAGATTAATGCTGTTTTACACGTTGCAGAAAGAATTATTCATAGAAACACTACCGAAAACAAAAGAAGTAAAGTGAAATTGATTACAACTTTTATTTCTGACTAACGCACATTAGAATTCAAATATAATGATTGCAGATATATTTGTAAATTGACTTGAATTATTCATGCTTTGAAAATATTTCTGTGAAGTATTAAGTCGGAAATGTAAATTGCTTGATTTTTCTGTGATGTTTCTAAAATGAATTTTACGTGTGATGCATGATGTGCTCTGCACAATGCATGATATATGCTTGTCAAATCCCAATGCAGTCCTTTATTAAATTTATTTCGCATTATGTCACTTTTCTTTTATTCGTAGAAATTCAGCACGAAATTGAATTTCGGAAAATATCTGATTTGTTTTTTGTTCTTCTTGAATATTGCAGACATTTTTCATACTTCCCATGTATTAAAGAAGTGGGTTACAATTTATGTGCTTACTATTTTTTTTCCTTTTCCTTTTTTTTCATGTTTAAATATATCTATTTTGTTTTAAATTCAATAGAATTAAAATTATAATTAAATAAATTAAATATACCATTTAGTTTTCCATTTTGTCTAAAATAAAAATATTAAATACTTTTTTTTTTACATATTTTTTAATGTTTGAAAAGATATTTATAATATATAAGATAAATCGGGGAAAAACACCATATATAAAGATGTTTTGCTTAGTACAGCCAAAAATTGAAATGATATGACAATAGGGAAAAAAATGTTCCTCAGTGTTTAATTAATTATGTACGTTTATTAATTCCTTACCCAGTCTGTGCACAACTGATGTTAAAGAAACTCATGTAATTGTAGCATCTTCCCCCATATGTATGGGGAAAATGACACCAGTTATGAGGTAAGATGCCACGCCATAATAAATAAGAAAAATAAGACAAGAATTGGAAAATTACCTGCAAATTAAGAATAATTATTGAAAAACAAACAAATTTGTAAACTGAAATAAATTTTTGTAAACTTACTTTACTAAAACTTATAAGGGTACAAGTTTGAATGTTAGCCTGCACAATATTTAACCCCTTGAACTGCCATTTATTTTCAGTCAGCACTGCTCATGCAGACAATTTAATTTTCTTAGTTTTAAGAGGAGGGATTGATATAGAAACTTACGGTTTTGTTGCTCAAATAATTTGTTATTATTAAAAATAATATTAGTTTCACACATTTATATGAATGTTTATTGTTATATATACATATAAAAACATAATTAGTGTCGGGAAATTCTTCAGTAATGTTTAACAAAAATATTACAGTTCTACAGAGTACAGGCTGTTCGCACATTTTTTAGACGATTTTATTTCGCAGTAAGAAAAAATCGTTTGCATGGAGAATTTTATTTTCACAACAGTTATATTTTTGGAAGTTTTATTTATCTTCTGATATTTATAATTTTTCTTTAGATGCAAAAATGCGCTTTTAAAATGGCAGTAGATGGAAGGATAGGTTTCCACTCTTTCCAAAGATAGTTTTTAGTGAAATCGTTATAAAAAGCATTTATCAGCAGAAAAATGGAAAAATGTTGCAACAACAGATGAATCTTGGGTCTACTTAAGTGGTTGCAATAAAAAAAGGTCAATTTATTATCACAAAAGTTGAGAAAAAAAAAATTGCTACATGGCTCAAAGCATCAAAAGAGAGTTTTTCTAAAGGATTTATGGTTGCCACTGGTTTTTTCATACAAGCGCAAGATAAAAGCAAAAAAATGTGACAAAAATGTCAAAATCAACTCTAAATACTCTCAAGAACATATTTTAATTCCAATTTAAAAAAAATGAAAATCCAGATCTTTATCCACAATGCTATCAATCCGTTGAACTGTATCAAGACAAAATAAGCAGCCACACATCGCAATCCGCAATTGCTTTTCTAGAAAAAAATGGAACAGAAAACGGGAATTAAAACCATACCCTTCACTGACATTCCGGCTAAATCTTCTGATGTATCACTGTTGGATTTTTGCGTTTTTCGACTCTTAAAATCAACATTATCCAAACACCGACCTACAACGCTTTGTGGACTCTGGAAAGCCGTTCAAGAGGAGTAAAAAAATATACCTTTTCCGATATTATAAAAAGCATTATTATCATAGAAATTATGATGTAGAATGTTAGTTAAGAACAACGACTATCAAACTGAACAAATAAAACACGAAATATGAGAGAAATTGCTTCAGTACACTCCATCAAAATCGTCTAAAAAATGTGCGAACAGCCTCTGTATTTAAACGAAAAAAGTACGTGTTTCAACATAATGTAACAAATAATAATATAAATATGTATATATATTTATCCTAACTTATATTCGGGTTAATTTTAAAGTACTAATAAACTTCAGGTGTATGGTACTTCTCAAAACACTCCAGAAGATGCAGTGCTGTTTGGCATCGTTTGCATTGTCAGCTTGTTTCACTCCTAATGTTATGCTTAGCGCATGCATGACATCTTTTTGTAGGGTGTTGTTTATTAGCGGTCGGCGGGATTTGTTCCGGAAAATGGGACCAGTTTTGTAATCGAAGCGGTGTATCATGACGAGATGGACTCGTCATTTCAGTTCAAGGGGTTAATTTAGTGCAAATAATCACCACTACAATCTTCGTGCTGACACTTCTTGCATTCGATGTGCAAGACTAGTAGAGGCAATTGCTTTTCTGTGCTGGCAAAGGGAATTGCTGGTGACAGTCGACTACCTCTTGCTCTGCTGGTGGAAGCTGATTGTCCCATGTGTTGCTGGTGAAATCAACAGCTGTATCATTGCTGGAACCAACAGAGATAGCACATGCATGATCTGGGATTGATTGTAAGTTATAAGGATAAATCCCAATAGCTGAAAAACCAGAAGTTGCATTTCCTCTTGTGACTGCTTTGCTCCGAGCTGTATTTAAGAGACTTTAACGTAAGAGACCTTACTGAACACTTGAAAGTTTGTTAAAATAATATTGTAAAAATGATAATTATTATAATGTTATAATTATAATTTCCATTTATATTTTACATTATAATATACAGTATATAAAATAAAACATAAAATTTAAAGGTCATTTAATTTATTTCTGAACCAAGTATTGGTTGAAGACACCCCCATACACTTATTTTCGTATTGCAGCAAGGATAAGAATGCTTCTGCTTACCTTGTGTATGTAATAAAGTAAGGAACTCACTTATACTGTTAATATCTTATTTAAAATAATACATCCGTTTATGAACTTTAAATATGAGCAATCGAATATTATAAGGACACATCTGTCTTATTAAATAATTAAAAAGTATTTCATTAGAATAAAAACTTCTTCTCTGTGAAATGTTACACCTAGTCATAGTCGCACTGTTAAAAATACAGTGCACTCTACTCAATTACCCGTGGTATATTCGTCCTCATAATATTCTACTACAGGGCATACTCTATTTTCATCTTAATAGAAATGAATTTAACTAATCGCTCGACACAGTGACAGGCTGGAATGTCCCACCAAATAGGCTACCCTGTGTTCAGTTCGATACATTTACCATATCTTAATTTGCTAATTATTTTATTAGTGTCAGTTTCGCAGTTCAGATTTTGTTTAATTCCATGTTATTTCTAATGCAGTGATCCATATAATGCAAATTTACGTGAAATACTGCACTCTTCTGCTTTGTTAAAAACCTTACATTTCGAATAATTTGTGAAATTTCCAAATCAGAATATTCGATGCGTCAATGATTGTTTAAAAGCTAGTAACATAAATAATATTTAAAAAATAGTTAGTCTGTTATTTTTACGATGAAAATATTCCTAATAATAGATGTTTATGCGTAATTTTGGTCTATGCTGCAATATAAAGAAAATCGTAAATTTAAAATAACTTTCTAAGTTTTTTTTTTTTTTTTTAATTAGACAATAATTATTTTCATGCTAGTATCCTAAATGATAATTTTAAAGTGGTCTGACATCTTTACTGTGAAAATATTCCTAAAAGTGGAAGATTATGTAAAATCCTGTCTCATTCTGCCTTGTTAAAAAATTCGAAAATTTTAAATATTATATAAAGGTTTCAAAATTGATTTTTATAGTTAATGATCATTCTTGCTCCATCAGAATTTATATTTTAAAGCTGGTATCACACCATTATAGTGAAAATTTCCATTTGATTCCATGCCTAAACAAAAAAATGCCCTACTCCCCCATGTTATAGAAACAGTAAATTGTGAAAACTTTCGAAATTTTTAAATTAGAATAATGCAAATAAACAGGGCTCTTGACAATATCATAAGTGGTATTTTACGATTTCGTCTTAGCCAAGATCATTTATTCTAGAGATAATATGTACACAAACTAACATATTAACTAACAAACTGACTAAACCATGGGCTAACAAACCATGAACCTCATGCCTCAAAACGTGTAAAAAAATTAGAAGTCAAATGTGATGATTTTCACAATTACCTATATTTCCAATACCTATAGTATGTTGGGGAATTAAAATTTCTAAAAGTAAAAGTACCTGCTTATTTTTTTCATATAGATTTTAACTTAAAATGCGCATGCGTTGACTCGCTTTTAAGTACCTACACTTTCTTAAAAATTACATAATTACAGAAATGGAAAATACTATTTTAATTTCAGTAAATTATGGATTTATAGATTAAGATTTCGTTCATAATGGCTTCTTCTAAGATATATACCGGGTGATCCAAAAGTCAGGACAAACTTTAAAAATGAATAATTTGAAAACGAATCAAGATACAAAGATACGGTTTGCACCAAACGGATGAAAAATAAGCCGGGTTTTGTGTGGCTACGAAAAAAAAAATAGTTCTGTTGGCGACCAACCGATGACGCTGTCAGATTTCTGATGTAGGATTATGCAAAGCAACAAACGATATAAAAAGGAACAACTACAGCAGGTAATGGTAGTCGAAGCTTATAGGCATCGAAATATCGCATTCTCAGTCGCTACTTTAATCACGCATGGCCTCCGAGCTCTCCCGATCTGATAACTTGTGACTTTTAGCTGTGGGGATTCTTAAAGTCAAAAGTGTACCGCGTCCAATCGGCATCACTAGCAGCACTGAAAGATGCCATCCGCCAAAATGTGTCTGCCATAATGTAAGAAATGCTACTAAATGCTGTGAACGATGTAGTGAATCGTCTCACATCTGTACTTCTGAATGATGGACATTGAACAGTTACTGTAGTATTACTAATTAACTGTAATTGAGCTGACTTGTAAGTTGGCAACATTTTTTTTTTCATTTGTAAATCATCTTTTGGTGAAATAAAACACTATAACGCCATCTGTTGGTCGCCAACAGAACTATTTTTTTGTTTGCCACACAAAACCCGGTTTCTTTTTCATCCGTTTGGTGCAAACCGTACCTTTGTATCTTGATTCGTTTTCGAATTATTCAGTTTTAAAACTTGTCCTGACTTTTGGATCACCCCGGTATTTTAGAACAATGATTTTTGTCTACAGCAATGATTTTTTCAAAATTAATATGAACGAAAACAACATCAGATTGTTTTAAAAATTTGATCACACTGTAAAAGTGAGATCTCGCTGGCATTATAATAAGTGAACTAACTTAGCAACGCGTAACTCCTTTGGTCGTTCACTTAACCGAAAAGCTCTTGCCTGCAATTTGGTAGTTTTCCAGTCCAGTTTCAGCTATTCATTGGACGCAAACATTAACATTCAATGACATCATCTCCATTCGGAAACAGCAGATGGCGTCACATACGCATGACATTTAACATTTTGCTATTTTTGAGTAAGTACCGTTCATTGAGCACTGACAGGAAATAGAGAGTGGATTCCCTGTACTGGCTATGGAGAAAAATTCCGCGAACATCACTACGATTTTTTGGTTAATGGGTGCTTTTTTTGGCGATAATGGTAACTAGTTCTTGGCATTTTACATGTTTTAAATGTTTTTTCCTTCGTACCACCAAAACTCCAAAGAAAAGTCAAGCGGAACAGCTTTCAATCAGTCAAAAGGATTATATTACTTGCTTTTGATTTCCGCTCCTGTAGGTTATGGTTTGTATTTAATCTACACGCAATCGAATTATAAAACACCGGTAATAAATGTATTATTATTATATAACATTTTAATTTTAGATGGATTTTTTAAAATAAAATTACTGTGTATGTGCATATTTTCGTTTTTTAAGTAGTTTTCTTTTATGAATATTGTGATGAATAGTAGAATTAAATGTATGCGTACCACATTTATTTAATTTAATGATTGCAATTTCAAAAATTTTCGATAACACTATATAAAAAAAAAAAAAAAAAAAAAAACTGTTTATTAAAGCTTTATTTAACTTAAGTTAAAAGCATTTTTTAAGTAAATAAAATAAAAATAAATAAACAAAATTAATTAAAAAAATAAATAAATAAAAAATAATAGTTTCTAGAAGAGTTTTTTTTTCTGTTATTTTATTCACAAATTAAAAAATAAAATTTTCATCCTCTTTGAGAAATCTTACATGCGTTGACTGTTTGCTTCGTAAGAACTATACAGCCCCTTTCACATATCTATATTAATAAAATCAGAGTTTTGTCTGTAAATTTGTCGGAATCGAAAAATTTTGCGATATCTTCACGTTTTACACCCCATGAAAGCCGAAAATGACTTCAGAAAATTTTGCCTGTGTGTGTGTGTCTGTGTGTGTGTCATCGTGTCCGAATGTCGCTTTTTTTGTCCGGGCATCACCTGAGAACGGCTGGACGGAATTCAACGATGCTTGGCAGGAATTTAGGTCTTCACCCAACTTAAAATTATATCTATCAACTTTTCAGAAATTCCCCCCCGTTCTCCCCCTAGGGGGTAAAAGACTAAAACACGTTTGTCCGGGCATCACTCGAGAACGGCAGAACGGAATTCAACGGCGCTTGGCAGGGATTTAGGTATTCACCCAACTTAAAATTATATCCATCAACTTTTCAGAAATTCTCCCCCGTTCCCCCCTGGGGGGTAAAAGACTAAAACACGTTTGTCCGGGCATCACTCGAGAACGGCTGGACGGAATTCAACGGCGCTTGGCAGAAACTTAGGTCTTCACCCAACTTAAAATTATATCTATAGAAATTTTCAAAATTCTGATTAGTGTTTAAATTGTGGGTAAAAAACGCCTGCGCATGCACCATAAATATTTTTTCACTAAAACGCTTTGAATGCAAATACACTGGCGTTCAAAATTAAAGGAACAACCTTCATTCCCATTATTTTCTTCTTTTGCACATAACTATTAAAGAAACATATATAGGAACATAAAATTTGGATGGCATGTACGTTATCACATCATTAATCGAATTTTATATAACTCTAGCATGAGTATTAATTTTTAAACTAATAATTACTCAATTTTCGCTAAAAGTAAACTTCGGAAAAAAATGAAAAATTTCAACAATTTTAGAAAAGAAAATTTAGTGACAAATAGTGGTAATGATGCATTATACATAGTTGAAGACGCGCAGGCCTTCAAATGTCAAACTAAATCCCGATTTTTCTTTTTGTATTCACTTTTCTTTTACTTTTATAACAAATTTTTGAAAAAATATAATTACTAATTTATAATTTATGAGCTTCACCATAATAATAAAAATGTCGATAAATATTTTCATAATGAACGTCTTATCCAATTTTCATGATGTATGTATACTTTTTAAAAAGTTATTCACATGCCAAAAAAAGGAAAAATAGACAAGTGAATACAGGAAGAAAAATCTAGTTTTTATCTAAGACATGCATGTATGGGCATCTTCACCTGTCTGTAATGCATCCTGATAACCATTTTTCATTAAGTTATCTTTTCTAAAATTATTGAAATTTTCTATTTTTCCTAATCTTACTTTTGAGAAAAATTAAATAATTATTAGTTTAATAATTATTACTTATGCTAAAGTTATATAAAATTCGAATGATGATATGGCAACGTACATGCCTTCTAAATTTTATGTTTCTATGTTCATTTGTTTAAAAATTACACGCAAAAGAAGAAAATGAGAAAACAACTTATTGTTTTAATTTTGTACACCAGTGTATTATAAAAAAAAAATGTACCGCGCAAAAGTATATATAGAGTGGAATCTTGTTAACGTGAGTCTCAAGGGGCCTTAAAATTTTGTTCATGTTATCAGTAACTAATCTTCGTATAACTAAAGTAGTATTCATTTTGACGGGGATTGTGGAAAAGTTCGTGCTAAAAGTAATTCATCTTAGGAGTGTTCACGTTAATGAGGTTCAATTATATATTTGTAATGATTTAATTACTGGATGAAAGAGAGATGACAGACGCAGCACACAATGACGACTAGGCTTTCTTTCAGGAAACATCTTTATTGCTTTAGTATTTCTAAGTCGAGACAGAGTAAGGCAAATGGAGTCTGAATCCGACGCTCTGCCGATGCGCGGACGGCACCATCGGCGCCCTGGGCCGCAGAATCTGTTGGGAAGGCCTGTAGTAGTACCTACGTAATTTCAGAGGAAGATTGCAGCGTGGAATTGTTTAACAAGTCAAAATCGTGGCAAGAAGTCTCCGTTTGTTTAATGTTTGGGCTTTTATACCTAATTTTCTGAGCTCCTGATTGGTTCTTTAGATCGTCTGAGCTCTTAAAAGGAATTTCTGGGATTAATTAATATGCAGCTCAATGCAGCGGCAGTTGCAAATTGCACTAACGTCAGCGAATTTCGACTTATAATTTCGTTCCTTTTCTAATTTCTGAGATATAAAGTCTTGTGCTAGGAAACAATCTTTAAAGGAGCAATTACTAATTATTCGCGATTATAATTTAGATTAGCGATTTTCACACTTTTAAATTGGGTTTTTTAATAATTTAAAACTATTTATTTTTATCCCTTTCATATACATATATACATAATGCTCTGAAATATAGATTGCCTTATTTTTTATACATTCAACATTTCAAATTCATTTGTAAAAACAAAAAATGTTCAGATATTCTATTTTTAACAGGGATAAATTGAACAGCATTTCATAAGTACACAGCACAGAAATTCTGTCACAGCGGGAGTTGGAAGAAACCTGTTTTGGTGGAAGTAGAATGTCGGTTTGGAGAATGAATTGGCAGATTGGTGGGGATGTGATGTTCGGGAACACATAAGTTACTAGTCCGTGGTTTATTCTGATATGTAGTCAATGGTTCTTCTCAAAAATGCTAATGTATTGAATTCCTCTTGAGAAAATTTTTGTCTATAAAAAATAAGCTCATATTATATGCTATTTCAGAAAAAAGTATATTTTAAACATAAGAAAGCCAGTTTCTTTTCACATCTAACTTATTTTAAATCTGAGTTTGTATTAAATCGAATTAATTGTATTAATTGTATATAAATTTTGTATTTAAATGTTTTGGTGATAATTTCATATTTAAATTTTTATGTATTTCAAAGCTATTCCCAAAGGAATAATGCCTATAATACAAGTTTATGCGAAATACAAGTTTATGTGTGAAATCTTTTAAATTCGAATAACTTACAGAGTATTTAAAGTAGAATGCTAATAACAAGAAAGTTGATGGTAGTAATGTAAAAAATATTTTGAATCCAATCCGACATCATTACACTCATTTATTCTTATGGGGTCTTGGCACCTTTGACTGCATATCTCAAGTACGTTTCATATAAAAGCTTATATTTCCATTTAATATCTATAAATTGAACTTATTAGGCTTGTTTAATAAAATATCTATTCATGAGACAATTCGCATGGTTTTTGATACATTTTTTAGAAATTTGAAATCCTTAAATTGCGTTTTCTCAGCTTGCATTTTTCATGAATTCATGATGTTCAAAATGCTTAAACTCTTGCAAATATTTAATGGAAAATTTAACTTTTTTGGATGTTTAATAGAACCTATCTAAAAAAAATTGTGACGGATTTTGCAATATATTTAAAAGAAAAAGTATTAAAAATAAAAAGATTAAAAAAACCATTTTTTTTTTTTTTTTTTCAAATTTTTACTTGCACTGTTTAATTTTTTCTCAAAAACTTATTAATAAATTTCAAAACCCATCCTTGATTCTTTAGGCAGGTTCTGTTAAGTATATCCAAAAATACCATGTCTTGTCTTAAATGTCTGTAGAAGTTTAAGCATTTTGAAAATCCTGTATTCATAAAAAAAATGCAAACTGAGAAAAACAATTTTACGATTTCAAATCTGTAAAAAACATATCAAAAACCATAAAATTGTTGTCTGAATATACAGGGTGCCTATAAAATGTTGGACACATTTTGGTGTTTAATAATTAGCAAAATAAGGAAGATAAATTTAAATTTATAACACTAAAGGTTAGATAGACTCGCCCTTGTCAGTGGACTTCCGCATGTGCGTCCTTCGTTGCACGGAGAAAATCAAGACGGTAGTCAATTTCGCGCCAGGTACGGCATCCACATAGGCTGTTACGGCTGTAATCCTGACATTTAAGCAGGTTTATAGTGGCCGCTTCGTTCCGCTGTACGAAAGAACAGAGCTAAAATATAAGGAGTGATAACTTCATATTCAGTTGAATTCTATTCAATTTCTTATTCATTAGATAGTTATCACTCCTTATATTCTAGCTCAGTGCTTGCGGACAGCGGAACGGAACGGCCACTATAAAGGCACCTTTAAGTCACCAACATTCGACACTTTTCTCCTATAAACGATGTCCTTTACGAATCCTCAAAGGAAAAAGTCCAGTGGCGTTATATCAGGTGACCTGAGTGTCCAAGAAATAGTGTGGACTTATGTACGACCGCGTCATTGCCCCCCTTTTTTTTCACTGAAAAGACACTCACATCTCTTGTTTACTTAGACATGTTAGAAAATTTCGTATTTAACTCGAAGGGCTCTTTACAACACGTCTCTTTGTCACATGTCTTTTTGAAACAAATTCGCAGTTCTTTGAATGACTATTTCCCAGGATTGAGCGAGGTGGCCCGATTCCTTGGCCATGCAGATCACCTGATATAACTCCGCTGGACTTTCTCCTTTGAGGATTTGTAAAGGACATCGTTTACAGGAGGAAAGTATCGAATGTTAATGACTTAAAGGCCAGGATTACAGCAGCAATAACCTCTGCGGATGCCGACATGCTTGCCCGTACCTGGCGCAAATTTGACTACCATCTTGATAGTCTCCGTACGACGAACGGCGCACATGACAAGACATGTCCATTGACAAGAGCTATAAAATTTTTTGAATCTATCTAACCATTAGTGTTATCAATTTAAATTTATCTTCATTATTTTATGAATTTTTAAGCATCAAAATGTGTCCAACATTTTATAGACATCCTGTATATTTTATTGAATAAAACTAATATAGTTAATTTTCTAAATATTAAATGGAAATACCATAAGCAAATATATGAAATGTGTTTCAGCAGTGCCATTAAAGGTACCAAGTTCCCTTAATGTACGCTAACGGCATCTTAACCCTAATTTTATCCGTATTACATCCTTAGGATGTCCTATGGATGAAAAGGACGTCCATGGACATCCTATAGACATCTTCAGGATGTATTGTGGACAAATGTGCCGTTAGGGAAATGACTACACATACTAGCAAATTAAGGAACGAAATTACAAACCCTCCCGGCAGATAGACATCTCGACAGACTGGACTTCCTATTATGGTTTTTGGATTCTTCACACCTCAAAACGTGTAAAATAGTTAAAAAGGGATATCGAAAATTTCCTCCGAATACTAAAGTTCTCTACTCTTATGGCATATAACTGATAATAAAATTGTTTATTAGAAATATAAATAAATCAAAATTTTACAGAAATCATTTTCTACTAATCGTACCTAAATAAATGATATGATTAGTAGAGAATAATATAATTTATAAGTACACGATTATGTTACTATTTTGGATTTCTATACTTAATATAATGTATTTTTATTCGCAATTACAGATTTTTCTCAAAATGGTATTTTTTTTTTTTTTTTTTTTTTTTGTAAAAAAAAAAAAAAAAAAAAAAAAAAAAAAAAAAAATGGATTTTTTAAAGAATAAAATTTTTGTGTTGAAATGAAATAAAAAACATTATGTTCAGTTTATGATTAGAATTTATGTGAAAAAAAAAATATTATATAAAAGGTTTTGTTTCGGTTTATACGCTTTATACCATTCGGTGATTGTCAATCTTCATTTAATAAAGGGAAAAATTTGAATTAAATATTTTATACCAAATATTAATGCTAAATTTCTGATTTGAATCTTTTTTTACCATTTATTATTAATCTATTTTCTTTTATATTAAATGAAATAAGCCATTTTTTTATGCATGACGTCAATGTTTCATACGGAATAATATCTGTACTGATAAGTATAAAGGATTTAAGTCCATATTCTTGATTTTTTCCGGAGACGAAAAATAAAGTTAAGCTAACTAAAAACTAATCAGCAGAATCGATTACGAAAAAGTGATTATGTTGGTTTATACGCTTTATACCATTCAGTGATTGTCAATCTTCATTTAATAAAGGGAAGAAATTGAATTAAATATTTTATACCAAAGATTAATACTAAATTTCTGATTTGAATCTTTTTTACCAATGGATTTTCTCAAAGACTAAATGACATGGATTTAAATACTTTATACCAATCGACAGAGAATTTTTTTTCTAAGTCTGATTATGTACTTAACTCAAAATCGACAATTTTGGACTTAAATCCTTTATACTTATCAGTACAGATATGTAGTTTGATTATTCTCAAATTGCATTAATTAGAATAAACACAAAGTTATTAAAGTATTTAGGTTTGATAATGGTTATGTATAACTTATTGTATTATTATTATTTAAATTTAGATCCAGAGTAAATTTTACTGATCATTTTCTTTTTACTGATACGCTTATCGTTTCAAAGAAATATACTAAATTGTGCTCTTTTCTTAAACACTATCCAGAATCTTCATAATCGAATTACCGAAAGCTATATCATTTGCAAAAATATAGTTTAAAATAACACATTTTTATAAACTCTGAACAAAGTTAAGAGCACTAAAATGAGTTAGATAAAAATAGAAAAGAATTTAAAATAAACGTATCGTGTTTCCTTATGTAACAAAATGTAGAATCGTTATAATTGAGTTACTGAAAATTTTATTATTTTATAAAGTAGAGAAGCGTTTAAAGTAATTTATTTAAATATATTTTTCGAAGAAAGATAAATTCATTAGAGTAAATTCCCCAAAATCATGTTTTTTTTTTTTTTTTTTTTTTTTTTTTTTCTGTCAGAAATGTAAAAACTTAAACTAGTAAACTTTTTAAAGTTTTAATTCTGTTAAAAATGGTTAATATTTCTAGAGATAAATTAAAATTTTCTTTACTTTTCTTATACTTATGAAAACTTTTTACAATGAAAATTAGATACCGTGTATCTTATTGCAACAGCTAACAAAAATTATTTTTAGAAATTAATTTAAAAGAGATTTGTTCGTAATAGTTTAAATTTAAATGATTGATACTTATTGCAATAAATTACTCTTTCATTACATTTTTCCTCTGTTAAACCCATTTATATATTGAAAGTTTATCAAGAACTATTCAGGACTTTAGTTAGTAAATCTGAAAATCAAAGATCTGCCGTTCAAGTCAGATTTTATTTCTAAATGCATTAAAAAATATTAGTACTTTTATACCTCCAATTTAATTTATATCAATTTTCTCTAAGCAATAATAATAAATATGCAATTATAAACATTCAAGTAATTGAGCTAATAATAATACAGTGGACGCTCGTTAATTCGAACTCGGTGGTTCTCAGAAAATAGTTCGAATTATCCGAAGTTCGAATTATCCGATGTTAAGAGAAAATAATTTTAAAAGTATCGTTGAAGACGAAAAATCCCCTAATATGTATAACATAAATTAAAATTAAATATACTATAAAAGAGCAATAAAAACTTACCTTAAACATAAAATGCGGCAGAAGATATTTCATAGAAAGTAAATTTCAATTAAAAGTTACACTTTCGGGAAAAACTGTAAAACGGATGTTTGTTTTTGCCTATTATGCCTACATTTTTCAGCCAGCTTTTCTATTTGAAGTAGGCATTTCAATTCCTTTTCAGAGGAAGGTTCCATCTGAATAAATGCTTTGAGAGTTTTTATCGAGTCCATTATGGCTTCATCATTAGGACGCTTAAAAGTTTCTTCAGTCTCATCTGAATCCGATAAGGTTTCTTCTTTCTCATCTTCTCGGATAGTTTTTATTATTTCATCATCGTTCAGTTTTCCACAGATTTCTACGTCTTCATCTACACTTACATATTCAGTAAAAGTAACGTTATCACATTTTGTTGATTAATTATAACTAGATTCATGCATAAAGAATTGACCTGCATCAAAAACATTTTACTAAAACGAAATAAGTTTCAGCATGCATAATATTAAGAAAAGCTAACTCACCTCTCTCCTGCATTCCTGTAGTCGTTTGAAAAAACATTTTTAGGCCATACAAGTCAATAAAGATGAAATCCGATTGCTTACAATAGTTGATTTTAATCAGAGATTTTCTTTCAGAATTTTATGAATAAAAACAGAATCTTTCACAAACTTTAGCACAGGTTTAAACATTCAGAATACGTATAAAGGCATTTTTTTTTTTTTATGCCTTGAATGAATTATAAAGAATAAACAGAAGAATACTTATTGTTTTAATAATATAACAATTAATGGATTACTTGGCTGTACGAATGCAGCCTGAATATTAGAATGTCAATTCAAGAATAAAGTTACTTCAGTTTTTTCGAATAGTTCAGAGAGAACAACAGAATCAATAATAAAAAAAGAAAAAGAATGAGTTTTGTTTCACTTTCTGGTCACATGACTGTCTACTTCTGATCGGCTGTCGCCTTTACCGCTTCCCATGAATCAACAGGCTGGGCGGGGCGGGAAGGCACCGGAGCAGGAGTCGAAATACTTGGAAAAGGGATCACCTGCGTAACCGGTCGAATCAGAGTTCCAGCAGAAGAGGTTTTAAGTTGGAGGACCCTGGCGATTCCGTCAGGTCCGGGAATCAACTTGATGATTCTGGCGAGATCCCAATGGAGTGGAGGTGATGCTTTATCCCTCAGGATGACGAGTTCCCCTGGAGAAAAGCTGTGACGGTGGTTGTTGGTTCTTTTGGATCTATACAGCAATGTTGGCAGGTATTGTGCTTTCCACCTCTTCCAAAACGTTTCCTTCATCTGCAATAAGAGCTTATACCTAGAAGAAAGACTAAGAGAATTGTTTGTTAATGGTAGGTCTGGCAATTCTAATAATGCAGTTCCAATCAAGAAATGTCCTGGTGTTAAAGCTGCGATATCATTAGGAGCATTGGACAATGGTGTTAGAGGCCGCGAATTTATAACAGCCTCTATTTGACATAGAAGAGTGGACAGTTCCTCAAAATTTAAAATTGCGCCTTGTGTGATTTTTACCAAATGATGTTTGGCTAATTTTATCGACGCTTCCCAGAGTCCCCCAAAATTTGGAGCATACGGAGGAATAAAGTGCCAGGTTATTTGGTGTTGGGAAGCAAAATTTTGTAATTTTTCTTCTTTGAATAAAGAAAATAGCTGTTTTAGGTAAGAATGGGCTCCGACAAAATTTCTGCCATTGTCCGAAAATATGTCAGAGGGGTATCCACGCCTACCTATGAAGCGTTTCAAGGCTGCGAGAAAGGCTTCTGTAGAAAGATTTGAAACACATTCAAGATGCACTGCCTTTGTAGCCATACAGATGAAAAGGGCAATATATGATTTAAGGGTTGTCGCTTTTCGTTTATGTTGACATTTTGTCATTACTGGTCCCGCGAAATCGACACCAACCTTCGAAAAAGGCCGAATGGGTGTGATTCTTTCTGAGGGTAGATCCCCCATCTTTGGAATTATTGGCTTAGCTGACAGTCGAAAACAGAGTATACACTGTCTTAATACTGATTTTACGGTGGAGCGTCCGTGGGGAATCCAAAATTTGTTTCTAAGGAGTGAAAGTACTAAATTGGGACCAGCATGGGAGCTTAAGTTATGATAATATGTTATTATCAAGGAAGTAACGTGATTTGCTTTGGGAAGTAATATGGGGTGATTTTCTTGAAATCGTAAGGATGGGTGGTTCCGCAGGCGTCCTCTAACACGAAGAATGCCTGCTTCATCCAGAAAAGGATCAAGACAGAATAGATGGTGTGAAGGTTTTAAAAGTTTGCCTTTCCTTAGTAAGGCAATTTCATCACTAAATTCTGCATTTTGAATAACTTTTACAAGCCACATTTCCGCTTGATTTAGCTCTATGGCCTTTAAAGGACCACTTTCCTTTGATTTGGTTTTAATTTTATTGATAAATCTCAAAACATAAGCTAGAATTCTTAAAAGTTTTAGATAGTTAGAGTATTTCGTGATATGTGATATGAAAGTGTTATTAGAAAGTGTAGGCTTAGAACTTGAATCTGTCGAATGTTGATGAGTTTGTTTCTGAACGGAAACTGAATGTAATGTGCACATTGGTGGTAGCTCAAAACTATGGAGCCATTTTGGCCCTTCCCACCACTCAGTTCTAGCTTTCAACTTAGCCGGGGACAATCCGCGTGTGGCACAATCGGCCGGGTTTTCTTTTCCTGGGATATGTCTCCAAAATTCTAATTGAGTAAGAGCTCTGATTTTGGTAGCTCTATGGGCCACGAAACTATTTCCTTTGTTTGAAGGGTTATTTATCCAGTTTAATACAATAGAAGAGTCAGTATACCAGTATGTCGAATGAGTAAATTTAAGGGATTTTTGAATATTGCAAATTAACTCAGCTACGAGTACAGCCCCACACAATTCTAATTTCGGTAAAGTGAGTGCTTTTATGGGTGCGACTCTAGTTTTAGCAGCAATTAGATATACCTGAATCGTGTTTGTTATGATCTTTAAATATGCGACTGCCGCATACGCCCTCGGAGAGGCATCACAAAAGCCATGCAGTTCAACTGTACAATCTTTAGTATTTGAACCTACATAGCGTGGAATGGACATAGATTTAAACTCATTAATTTCATAATAAAAAGTTTTCCATTCTTGCAAAATATCTGGAGGTATAGGCTCATCCCACGTTGATTGCAACTTCCACAATTTTTGTAGAATGAGTTTTAAGGTTATTGTAGATGGCGAAATAATTCCGAGGGGATCATAAATTTGCGCAATTACGGAGAGCAACTGTCTTTTCGTATTAATTTGTTGATCAGCTAAGGTTCTAACTTGAAGAGTATCTTCACTTAAATCCCAGAACATTCCTAGTACTCTTTGATTTATTTTTTCTTTATCCTCAAAAAAATGAATGACCGAATTAGCCTTATCTTCCTCTGGAATATCAGAGAGCGCTTCTGGATGGCTACAAGCCCATTTCCTAAGTTTAAAACCTCCAGCTTGCATTAGAGCCTGCAGCTCCATTATTCTATCTTTTGCTAATTGAAGGGATTGTGCCCCTGACAATAAGTCGTCGATGTAAAAATTCTCCTTGGCAATTTCTGCTGCCAATGGAAAATTTTGTCCCTCATCCTCACATAATTGCTTAAGGGTGCGTAACGCTAAATAGGGTGCACAAGCTGTTCCGTAGGTGACAGTATTCAATTCGTAAAAGGATAATTGGTCATAGGGAGATTCTCTCCAAACAATTCTTTGGTAGATTCTATGTTTCCTTTCAATTAAGATTTGCCGATACATTTTAGCTATGTCTGCACTGAACGCTACAGGGTTGGCTCGAAATTTTACTAAATTGTCAAAAATATTTGACTGTAGTTTAGGACCAATATATAAAATGTCATTTAAAGATTTGTTATTTGTTGTTTTAAACGAGGCGTCAAATACTACACGTAATTTTGTTGTTTCAGAGTTTTCATTTACCACCGCATGATGCGGTAAATAATAATGTGGCGTTTCATTAATTTCAGCTGGATTTAATTTTGTCATATGACCTAAATTTATATATTCGTTCATGAAATTCGAATACTCCCTCTTTAATTGTGGGTTCTTTTTAATTTTATTTTCAATGGAAAGAAATCTTGAAATAGCACCTGACTTACTGTCACCTAGTGCCTTATCTGGCTTAAACGGTAGATGAACGACATATCTTCCCTGACTATTTCTTTTAGTTGTGTTCACATAAATATTTTCTACAGGATCATTTTCTATCTTTTTTGATTCTACATTTGGAATTGATTCTGTATCAAAAAATTGTTTTAAAGTGTTGTTGATATCATCATCAATAGTCATATGGCATGTTAAACTGATATTTGTACATTGAAAACTGTTTATTCGTCCTGAAAGGAGGTAACCCAGCTTTGTGGGGAATGCTGTAGGAGTTCCTGCTGGCCCTTGAATTGGACTGCCATTGCAGATTGAGGCGACTATTTCTGCCCCAAGAAGAATATCGATTGGACCACTAACGTCATAATTGGGATCCGCTAGTTGTAATCCCTTTATGTGTGGCCAATCATGTTGCGGTAGTTGGAAATTAGGGAGAGGTGAGGTAACCTTATCAACTATAAAAGCGCTGACTGAAAATGACTCCGACGAAAAATGCGGAGTGAATTTAAATTCTGTTTCGTTGAGAGCAGTTTCTGCTAAAACGCAATTAATCCCTATTATCCTATGTTTCATTAATTTCAGCTGGATTTAATTTTGTCATATGACCTAAATTTATATATTCGTTCATGAAATTCGAATACTCCCTCTTTAATTGTGGGTTCTTTTTAATTTTATTTTCAATGGAAAGAAATCTTGAAATAGCACCTGACTTACTGTCACCTAGTGCCTTATCTGGCTTAAACGGTAGATGAACGACATATCTTCCCTGACTATTTCTTTTAGTTGTGTTCACATAAATATTTTCTACAGGATCATTTTCTATCTTTTTTGATTCTACATTTGGAATTGATTCTGTATCAAAAAATTGTTTTAAAGTGTTGTTGATATCATCATCAATAGTCATATGGCATGTTAAACTGATATTTGTACATTGAAAACTGTTTATTCGTCCTGAAAGGAGGTAACCCAGCTTTGTGGGGAATGCTGTAGGAGTTCCTGCTGGCCCTTGAATTGGACTGCCATTGCAGATTGAGGCGACTATTTCTGCCCCAAGAAGAATATCGATTGGACCACTAACGTCATAATTGGGATCCGCTAGTTGTAATCCCTTTATGTGTGGCCAATCATGTTGCGGTAGTTGGAAATTAGGGAGAGGTGAGGTAACCTTATCAACTATAAAAGCGCTGACTGAAAATGACTCCGACGAAAAATGCGGAGTGAATTTAAATTCTGTTTCGTTGAGAGCAGTTTCTGCTAAAACGCAATTAATCCCTATTATCCTATGCGACGTGCTCCGTAAGGGCAAATTTAGTCGCTTAGCACATTCCTTAGTAATTAATGAATTTTGACTAGCATTATCTATCAAGGCTTTACAATGCACAATTTTTCCTTTATTCGATTTAACCTTAATTAGTGCTGTAGATAACAAAACATTACTAGAATAAAACTGAGCACTATTAGAAACTGAAATGTCTGGCGATACATGATTCGCCCTTTCAGAATTTATATTTCTACTATAAACATGCAATAGCGTATGGTGATTTTCTGCACAATTTTTACAATTAATGTTTATCCTACAATTCTCCAGCCTATGATTTTGGCGTAAGCAATTTTGACATAACTTATTTAATTCAACAAATTTCCATCTTTCTTTAACCGGTTTTGAATTAAATGTCGGACATTTAAATAGCGCGTGACGCTCATTACAAAGAATGCACGTATTTTCCTTTTTTACAATTGTACTCAATACGTTTGATTTCTTCGAATTAGTGAATTTTACGTCTTGTTTACATTTTATCTCTTCAACACCGCGCGCTTCGCGCTCAACGAATTTCCTAAAAAGATCAAGATCCGGCAATTTATCACTATCCAACATTAATTCCCATCTCTGTTTTAACGATTCATCCAATTTCCCCATCATGAATTTTATTATAATTAAGTCGCTTAACGCATTAGAATCTAAACCCAAAGTTTTTAAGTTTCTGACGGCTTCGTTACAAGTATCTAATAACTCAAGTAAAGTTTTAGCATTGTTTGCTTTTACAATTTTCATAGAAAATATTTTGTTAATTTGACTCAATGCTAATTGTCTCTTATTTTCATATCTTTCATTTAATATTTCCCAACATTGATCTAAATTTTCCTCTTTTAGAGCGAATCCTCGAATTAATTTAGCTGCGTTTCCGCGCACTGAAGGATGTAAATATTACAATTTTTCAATTTTGGATAATTGATTATTTTGTAGAATTGTCGAATTAAAAATTTCTTTAAAAGAAATCCAATTTTCGGTTTCACCAAAAAATTTTGGAAGATCAAATTTAGGTAATTTAATAAGAGACGATTTTCCATTTTTCTCATCTTTATTTTCCGCGTGAGTATCTGAATCGCACGCGTTTACTTCTGTTTTGTCCTCTAACTCCACCAGTAAATCAAAAACCACTCCTTTATATCTCAAATACATATCCATATAATCCTCATTCTCTTTAGCGGATAAATTTTTAAATATTTCCGCGATTTCATGATCATACGATTGAACTTTGGTTTTTAATAATTTAACCTTAGATTGTTCATCTTTACTACACCCCTTTACTCTATCTCTAAAACTATCGATTTCCTTACATAAATTTTCAAATAATAAAACTTGCTTAGATAATTTCGGCATTTTAGAATATATAAGTTTAAATACACATAACTATAGGCCTTCGAATTACAGAACAAACATTCAAGAACAAAAATAAATCATTTTAAGAATAAATGATTACGAATAAGAATAAGAATATCAAATACATATTAAATATATATAGTTTTTTTTTTTTTTTTTATATATATCTATATAAATCATCGATAGACTCATGGCTCTAGGACGGACCAAAAACATGTTGATTAATTATAACTAGATTCATGCATAAAGAATTGACCTGCATCAAAAACATTTTACTAAAACGAAATAAGTTTCAGCATGCATAATATTAAGAAAAGCTAACTCACCTCTCTCCTGCATTCCTGTAGTCGTTTGAAAAAACATTTTTAGGCCATACAAGTCAATAAAGATGAAATCCGATTGCTTACAATAGTTGATTTTAATCAGAGATTTTCTTTCAGAATTTTATGAATAAAAACAGAATCTTTCACAAACTTTAGCACAGGTTTAAACATTCAGAATACGTATAAAGGCATTTTTTTTTTTTATGCCTTGAATGAATTATAAAGAATAAACAGAAGAATACTTATTGTTTTAATAATATAACAATTAATGGATTACTTGGCTGTACGAATGCAGCCTGAATATTAGAATGTCAATTCAAGAATAAAGTTACTTCAGTTTTTTCGAATAGTTCAGAGAGAACAACAGAATCAATAATAAAAAAAGAAAAAGAATGAGTTTTGTTTCACTTTCTGGTCACATGACTGTCTACTTCTGATCGGCTGTCGCCTTTACCGCTTCCCATGAATCAACACATTTAATTTTTTTGAATTCAGGAAAATCAGTATCAACAGTATCACATTTTTCGGTTTGATTGCTCTCTTCGGCATGCATGAATTTAGCATGACGAAAGGAATTTCTGATTGTGCTTTCTTTAACAGCATCCCATGCAGCATATAGATCATTTATAACTGTCAGCAGAGTAATGTCGTAATTTTCACCACAATCTAAAGAAAAAAGGATTTGTTTTAAGAGTCTCTTACGGTAATTTACTTTAAGATTCTGTATGATTCATTGATCCATTGGTTGTAGCTTCGCAGTTGTATTTGTCGGCAAATATTCAACCTGTATGGAACTCAGTTCTGAAAGATTATTGTGGCAGGATGCGTTATCCACAAATAGGAGAATTTTACGTTTTTGCCTCGAAAACTGATTATCTATTCCTTTTAACCAATTACTGAATATTTCTCGTGTCATCCATGCTTTTGCGTTGGATACATAATCAACTGGTAGTGTTTTGATTCCTGTAAAATACCTTGGATTCTTGGACATTCCAATCACTAATAATTTAAGTTTTTCGCTCCCATCCATATTAGCACAAACTAAAGCTGTAATCCTCTGTTTACTACTTTTACCTCCTACGCAAGCATCCCCTTTAAAATGCAATGTTTTGTTAGGCAAAAGTTTATAAAACAGTGCCGTTTCGTCCGCATTAAAAATATCTTTTGGCAGATAAGTAGATAAAAGTTCTGGGAGTCTCCTACCGAAAATATTGCATACATCTTCGTTTACATCAGAGCTTTGGCCACATACATTTTTTTTTTATATATATAAGAAATATTGTGCCTTGACTTAAATCGGGAGAGCCATCCATCACTGCATTTAAAATCTTCAATTTCCATTCGACTTGCCAATTCATCAACTTTCGCCTGCAATAGGGGCCCATTTATTGGAAAATTTCGAGATCTAGCATCTTTGAACCCCATTAGTGAAGCTTTTTCTAGATCTTCTTGGGACGCATTTCTCATGCGTTTCCTTCCTTTAGCAAATTTAGATTTTTCCCACGCATCTAAAATTGATGCCTTGTTTTTCAAATAAGTTAACAATGTATTCTTTTTTATTCCATAATCAGCTGCTAACTTTGTTTTACATTCGCCATTCTCAACTTTCTTTAAAATTTCAAACTTTGTCTCTAAAGTTAGGGTTTTGTACTTTCCACGTGTAGACATAATGAATTTTTACACGTTTACAACACACACTGAAGGAGAACACTAAAGCACATTAACTTGTCTGAACTGCAGGCATAACTGACGCAGCTTTTTAGAATCGATAACAAAGAAACAGATGATTCACCCCCCTCCCCCCCCCCCCAATCATGATCCATTCAAAAAGAGTTTTGATGGAATCCAAGAAAGCAGGTAAGGTCAGGGAGTTTTAAGTACTGATAAGAATTGGACAATATCGATTAATGTTCAGCGGAGATAGGAATGTCATGTGCCTCTTTACACACACAAAATAAAACAACCAAAAAGAAAAAAAAAGAAAGAAAAGAAAAGAAAAAGAAAAAGAAAAAGAAAAAGAAAAAACTGATTATTTTATGACACAAAATAACAAACACAGCGTGTATTTTCTCCATTAAATGAGAAAAAAAAAATTGGAGGATCATTTTTTTTTGTTCGAATTAACCGAAGTGACAAAAATTTAGTTCGAATTAATGAGATTTTTTTAACATTATTCCAATGCGAGCTTTTGTGGGATTTTGGATTAGTTCGAATTAACCGAAAATTCGAATTAACCAAGTTCGAATTAACGAGCGTCCACTGTAGTTAATACCAAACAACAACGTGAAATATGATTACATACAGGATGGCCATAATTAAACTGACAGTGTTTACAGTGTTCTGTAGGGTGATATAATTGCGCAAAAGGCGCTAAATTTTGTAGGATGATTTAACATGACGGGGTCGAAGGATTGCACTAAAAAAAATATTAGTTCCAAACGTCACCGCTAGGGGAATATATAGCGCTGTGTAAAAGAAATGAGAGTTCTAAATAACGCAGAAGGAATACTGAAATAAAATTACCTTTTATTTAGCACATTCAAATCAGGTTCAATGTGTCCACCGTTTTTGTGGGCCACATACTGCATTCTGTGCACAGTATTCACAACAGCAGAAAGTAACATTTCTGCAGGAATCTCCCGTACAATCCGAAAAGCATTTTAAGCTGATCCATCGGCAGATTCTGTCCAGTAAGTCTCTTAACCGGTCAACAGATGAAACTTCTCAACGCTCGAAGTTACCAATCCATTTGAGGCGACCACTGAACAAGTCCTCAGTAAGTGAAATTGCAGATAAAGAAACTTTATCACTGTTTATGTAACGTTTTCGCTTTTTTAAAAATTGTGCCCACATTGAACTTGAATTAAATTGTTAAATGTACTAAATAAAAGGTAATTTTATTTCAATATTAATTCTGCATTTTTTAGAACTCTCATTTCCTTAGACAGTGCCACATATTCCCATAGCGGTGACTTTTGGAACTAATATATATTTTTTAGTGCAATCCTTCTTGTTAAATCATCCTACAAAATTTGGCGCCATTCGCGCATTTAGATCAGTCTACAGAACACTGTAAACACTGCCAGTTTAATTATGTCCACCCTGTATATTAATATTAAATAACTACTTATTTTTTTCATTGTATTAAATATTTTCATTTTTGGCTCTCTTTTTAAGATATCAATTTCTTGGCAACTATAATTCTCTCTAATTTATTAATCTATTTATTTTTATTTTACATCAAGATTTTATTTTTTGGGGGGGTTAAGTTCTTTCTAAAAATTTGATTTTAAAAAATGTATAATTTTGTGTCATTGTAATCGAAGTGCAACATCCTGTCCATTACATGAGTCAAAATAAATAACATATATACTTATCCCAATATAATTTTTAGATGAATCTCATATCTATCATTATGAAATATCTAAAATACCAAAACATGCATGGGATTTACAAAGTTTGATATGCATTCATTGGTGACAATGCACAACCGCCACACAAAATAAAATATACATTTTTTGCATGAAATTATATGGCATCACGGACATGTGCAGTCCTTTGCTTATTGACGCTGTATAGGCTATCAACATTTTATCTAACGAAACATTTTTTTTTTTTTTTTTTTTTTTTTTTGAGATTTGAATATCTAACGTAGTATTATGTAAACACAAATAGTTGCTTTTTGTCATAAACGAAAATCTTGATTGCTTTAGAGTAAAGCATTCTGTATTTCTGACTGAATATGTCGATTGCAACTTTGCTCTGATAAAAGATAAATTTCAATTTTGTTGTGCATTGTAATCTTTAAAATTTCTTAAATCTTATATGAATTCTCTTGTGTAAAAAATATCACTTTAGAAATTTTCTTAAAGTTTACAAATCATTTTTCATAGGTGCCTTTACACCAATCCGCCTCCTCCCCCTCCACCACCGCCTATATGTACCAGGCTGCCTCATTTGCCTCAGACCTGCAGTGATGGTCACTTGGATATGCATCTTTTACAAAGGCGGCACTCCGAGCGGCGGCCGCCTTCAGCAACTCACTCCCAGAAGCATCATCCAAATGACAACCTCGTGGTTCTTAAAGTGGTCAGTTCAGCTTCAGCAGAACCCGACAAGAAGACTCAATATGAACTCGTGAAAGTTAGTGAACGGCATGGCCGATTCAGGAAAGCCGTGCCCTGCATGCCGTTAGCTCTGTCCATTATACTGTGTATAGTCAATATGCTCGCCCCAGGAGTAGGTAAGTCGAAGACTTATTTATTGTTACAGTTTTGAACAAACATAGGCTTTCATTTACAGTTCAACGTGAGTTGAATGATATGTAAATGAATGCTTTCGTATGCAAAGTTGTGTACGACTTTTCTCTGAGGTTTAATCTTACTAATCGTTAAAAATACACACGAAAGCCATAAAGCACACAGCAATAATAAACTTGAAAATAAATAAGCTGAATGTTTTTACACTGCGAGTAATTGAGTTGTTTCTAAATAGTATGTGCACAATGATTTACTATCAAATAAAATTGCTTGTAGAAATAAGTTCTAAAGTTCGTGGAATCTAAAAGTATTATAATATTAAGTTGAATAAATTGAATCATATAAATCGGTAATATTTTGATCTTAAAGTATTTTGATGTTGCGCTTTAGTTGTAACGGTAAGTTTATGATACTAGTACAAAAATAATTACTTTTAAAAATGAAAGATTTCTCTGATATGTTGTTTATTGCAATGTACCAGGTGATCCAAAAGTCACACAAAAAATAAAAAAATTATTATTCAAAGAGTATAGTAAAGTATTCAAAAGTAGAACTATACGGTTTTCAGTTGAATGCACCGAAAGACATGTTTTTTTTTTTTTTTTTTTTTTTTTTTTTTTAAACCAAATTAGTATTTATTACCAAATTAGTTTAAATGTTCTTCATAAGGTGGCACTATAATTGTAAAATTCCTTTTTCCAGCTGCGCAGTACATTTAACGTCGTAACTAGGACTATAAATGCTTAGTGTAATGGCCGTCACTAAAATGACAGACATTGCACTTTGGAAATTCTCCTAGAAAAGCATTCAGTATTTGCAATATGGTACAGTTTGATCAGACGGATCTGTTTAAAATGTAAGAAGATGCTGCGAATACAGCGCGATATGTTGGTAAAAAATGTAACTATATATATATATAATCCAATGCTTTTCTGTACATTTCAGTGAAAACTGCACAGAGTTATAATAAATACTTTTTGAATAATGATTTTTTTATTTTTTCTGTGACTTTTTGATCACCCTGTACGTATAGTAAATTATGATTAAAATTAGTATAAATAAAATGTTTCTAAGCCAAGAGAATTACAAACTAAAATAACTTCAACTTTTTTCGATATTTAAAAAAAGAGTGGGGAAAATATCGGTAAACATCCTTTTCAGTATAATTAGGTAAATTTAACTCTAACCTTTTTCTATATTTAAAAACATTGTGCAAAACATGTCGACGAATTTATATATATAATCTTATAAATATATATATATATATATATATATATATATATATATATATAACAAGTTAAATATAATTAGAGAACTCTATTTAAAAACTCAATGTATAAACACACAATCTAAGAAAAAGTTACAGATAAATAAGATTTTGAATTGTAGTACGACAGTATTTGATTATTTATTTTACAGATTTGTTTCGAAACTATACAAAACTGGTCATAAAATAGGGGAGAGTGTACAATGGATCAATTTTGGAAATTTCCGGTGTTTGCTCACAAAGTAATAATTTTTCGCTATTGAAAATATGTGTGCATATTACCTATATATTGGGTCTTATTGTGGCGCTCAATCAAAAGCAATAATTATGTTTACTTTTTTTAATATATTTTTTTTAATAACAACTGACAAAAAGAACCATTGTACCCCGACCGCGGGGTACAATGGTCCATGACATGGTGTGCTATGGACCACAGGTCAAATTTAAAAAGCATACTAATGTAGTATGTTTTTTAATACTATAAAATGTAGAATAGATTATATTTATTTATGTCTTTCATTCATACAAATAATGTAAATTAATGAACATTAAAATTAGAAAATGATACGCCAAACAATTTTTGTGTCACTGAAAATCTGCTGTTTTCTTGTGAAGTTGTAGGGTCTGAAAAATCCATCATTACAGTAGCTTGAAAATTTACAAGAGATATAGCAGCACTCTTAGGAAAAAAATGTAGAGATCTTAATTAAGTTTCCATTGCATGAATCTCACAAAAACAGATTCTTTTATAGAAATCCTTTTTATAGAAATTCTTTTTATAGAAATCTTTTATTTCTGTGATTAAACCGTCTTTTTCGTCAAATTTATTTTTTGTTATAGCTGTATGATATTTGTAAAAATGTAAGAATACAAAACTAACTGAATGGTTATTAAAAATAAATAAGAAGAAACCTCAAAGTAAATTGCTTTCTTATTCATCTTTGAAGACGTGATATATCTAATTAAGGTTAACTCTTAAATTTTTATATATAATTTATAGCTAACACTTCAAAAATGCACATTTCGTTAATCAGCTTATTATGACAGAGAACTGAGTTAAATGGACCATGGTCCATTGTACCCCGTTTCTTAGTGGTCCATTGTACCCCGTCTGGACCTCTGACAGCAAATGATTAAAAAAAATAAAAAAATCCTCTTAAAAATTATTTTAATGAGATTAAATATAGTAATAGATGACCTTAGCTCTTTATTGTGCTAAATAGCCTGTTCCAGATCATTATTCCTGAAAGACGAAAAGAAAAAATGTTCAACTAAAAATATTTACTTTTGGCTACCGTAAACTAAACTTCACGAATAATATGGCTGGCTAAGTTTCATCACTGCAGTGCTGCTATCTATGTACCAAAATACGAACTATAAAAATAATTAAATAAATAAATTATAGGGAGCGGTCCACTGTACCCCGTGGTCCATTGTACCCCACTCTCACCTATTATATACCGAAATATGAGCCCCTGGTGACCTTACCTTATAAAAAAAGAAGATACATACCATTGAATAACAGGGTTGATAGAATAACAGTTGTGTTCTCCCTTTCCATCTAATAAGTTTTTAAGAGTAAACCAGTTCCGAATTGTAGAGCAACAATTAGCGTCCTAAGTTACATTCACAACCATCATTGTCTGGAGTTGGACAAAAAGGACATTGACTTAATACCTGAGGCAGTGTTTTGCTGTGTTTCGCCTCTAATTTTTGAGGAAATAGTCTTCATTTGTTGTCGGCATTATTAATTAAAGACATGAGCGTAGGTTTTAATTTCTTTTTCTTCTCTTTCTGCCTTTTGAGTGGGTTGTGTGTGAGATAGTTAGCGTGCATCGAGCAAGAGATTGATGTTGAATTAGGTAATGAAATCAGTCTCATCACGGAAAAAATTGTCTGCTTCAATTAGAGCAAAAGTATGATTTCGTGGATATCGGTAATGCTTTATATTATCGGATGGAGAATGGATTGAAAAACATTAATTCAGTTATCGTTGCCATATTTACTTTGGCACAATTAAAAAAGTTCAAAGATATGTCATTTACTATCTTAATCATATTTTAATATTTTAGCAAATGGAAAAATTAAAAGTTGCATTCGTATGATTTTGTGTAGCATGGAAAATAACAATTTTAAACATAAATTCTAGCATATAGTTTAACTTGTCGGTACATTTGAATGTCTGTTTTTAGTACAGGTGAAAGGTAGGGTGACCATATATCCTCGAAAATAGATCTGTAAATATATCCAGATAGTTTTAACTGCATATCCATAATAGGGTAATTGTATCATTTTTAATGTGTTACTATGTTATAAAAGTATTCTAACATGGTCACTATATTAAAAAGTACAAAACAATATTTTCTTATATTTTAGAAATTAAAATTATTAAATAACGCATGAAATGAAAAGAAAAGAAAAGAAAAGAATATTTAACTTTTAAGAAGAGTAGAACGGAATAAATAAAGTATAAGAGAAACAAACGTTTACATTATTTACAACAATGTATAAATTAAAAAAAAATAATAATAATAAGTGTCTCTTTTGTTCTCAAAAGAATGTAACCACTTTGGGACTTTGAAACATCATAGTGCATGTGACCTTTGTAACGTAAAAGATGTGACTTTGTTTACGTGACCTATGCAAGGTAAAAGAATGTATAAATAAAATTTTGTATTGTAATATTTGCCAACATCCAGATATTTAATGATAATCTTTTCAATAAATTTTTTTTTCAATTATTGTTTTAAAAAACTCAAATTTAATAATGATAATTAAAATATTTTTAAAACTTTATTCGTTATAATTTATATGAATATAGAAATGAAATTAAGCGCATTTTTATTTTAATTAAATAAAAAAAATAAAAATAAAAAAAACTTTTCTTTAATCTGTGAATTTAATACTACACTTGACTGAACAACAAAGAACTAATTTAAGTAAAGAGTAATTAATGTAAATAAATAAATAAATAATAATTCGTACATTACACGCGAATTATTATTCAATAAAAGTAAAAGCATTTTATGTATTAATTTTATGCATTTTTTTTTTATTTTACTTTATTTTTAAATGGAAATATTATTATTAAAGTGCAATACATTAAAATTTATATTGGTAATTAACTCAAGCTTTAACTTTTTTTTAATATGGAATGTAATTAAATTTTTCAATCTACTTAAAATGAAAAGCAAAAAAACCATCCATTTAAACGAACTTTTAAAAATGCATCTTCGTTTACAGCAACAACGTTCCTTTTTATAAACAGCATAATTAAGAAAACTTTTGTTCGTCGAATTCTAACATAGTTCTTTCACGCCGCTTCACAAAATTTATGCATTTCAACTCAACAGTTATTAACATTTTTCCTTCATTTTATTTTCCTTTATTTTATTTTCAAAATGTCAGACATAGTTGCGTGATCAAGCGTAATAGCCTTCGTTTTATTGGGGGAAGAGTAGAAATTCCGAATTTTTTTTCTTCCTGCTAATATTTCTTCATACGAGATCATAATCGATATTTGTAATATGAAAATATAAAAACAAGGAGTAATGCTTAATGAAATTCTGGAATAATTCAGTTTAAGTCTTCTACGGCGAAAACTTCTTTCTCAAAAACATAAATTTAAAGAAAAACTTGAAATATTTTTTTTTTATCTTGTTTGATTAATTATCTGAATAAATTAGGCTGTGTATGTAGAGAGAGTTAAAATAATAAGATATATATATATATATATATATATATATACTATGAAATACGAAAAAAAAATATTTATTTATTAACGCAAGGATATTAAAAATTAGATTATTTTATTTTTATTGATTATATAAAATAACTAACTTTAATTTTTGTAAATAAAAAAATTTATAAATTTATATTAAAAAAAAAACTTTAAAACACGTACAAGTTTAAAAACATATTTAATTAAAAAATAGACATATATATTTCTAAGCTTTTCGCCCTGATCAATAGGGTATCATCAGGAAATCTACATAATTTGTTTTTACAAAATGTGCAGTTATGCGTTCAAGTGTATATATATATATATATACATATATATTATAATATCAGGTGAAAATTACAGTTAAAACGCTACTTCAGTTTAAAACATTTCGGAGTCCGTTGGTTGGAGCCGCTCTGCGTTCACAATGAGGCAACATTTGATAACTGGAACTATTAAGTAACTTGCATAGAAAAAATCAGTTGGATGGTAACTGTAAAAGTATCCTGGTGGTAGCAGCTTTGTGAAAAAAAAAAAAAAAAAATCTTGTAGGGAACTTGCAGTGAATGGGAATCATAGTCTTTTGGAGTAGTCAGTGGATGGGAACTGGAAACACTGGACTGGCGGTAACAAATGATAAAACTATGCTACATCCTTCTCCAACAGTTGTTACCGCCAGTCTAGCTTTTCCAGTTCCCATCCACTGATTTATCCGAAAGATTGATTTCTTTTCACTACAAGTTTACTACAAGTTTTTTACAACAGTTGTTACCGCCAGACCAGTATTTCCAGTTCCCACCCACGGACTTCTCCAAAAGAATATGATTCCCATTCACTACGAGTTCCCTGCAAGTTTTTTTTTTTTTTTTTTTTTTTTTTTCATACAGATGTTATCACCAAGCCAGCTTTTCCAGTTACCATCCAACTGACTTTTTTTACGCAAGTTACTTATAATAGTTCCAGTTATCAAATGTTGCCTCATTGTGAACACAGAGCGGCTCTAACCAACGGACTCCAATAATTTTTGAACTGAAGTAGCGTTTTAACTGTAATTTTCACCTGATATTATAATATATTATATATATATATATATATATATATATATATATATATATATATATATATATACGCTTGAACGCATAACTGCACATTTTGTAAAAACAAATTATGTAGATTTCCTGATGATGCCCTGCTGACCAGGGCGTAAATCTTACAAATATATATGTCTCTTTTTAATTAAATATGTTTTTAAACTTGTACGTGTTTTTAAAGTGTTTATTTCATAAATTTAGAACGATACACGTGTTTCTTATAAAGTGTCTCTATGCGAGATATGCTCTCCCAAATGCCTGTACCTCAGCATTTATTAAACATTTTACTTTTCACACCATTAAATTTTATAACCCTTGCTCGTTCTACTGCATTACCATAAGATTCCGACCATTATAATGGATAGAAAGAAGATTTTTATTTTTAAAAATTAAATTAATATACTCTTATTAAACTTAAATTTTATTAAGTTTAATCCTTTCTACTATATTACCCTTTTTCAGCATGAACCTGCAAAAATATATAATAATAATTAAACTATAATTATACAGGGTGTTTATAAAATCCCGGACCCATTTTGATGTTTAATAACTCATAAAATAATGAAGATATAAACAAACTTATGGCATTTATTGATGGAATAACTCATATATTTTCTTTTCAGGTTTGAATATCTTTACTTTTGTAAATATGTGGTTAATTTCAGATAATTTCATTTTCCAGTCTAAATATCTGTACTTTTCTAAATATCGTCTGCTTATTAATTGCATTTTTCTCTCTTTTGTTTTTGGCAACTATTGCAATGTTATGTTGTGTTTGTTCTACTTTTGATGTGTTTGTTCTATGTAGTACTTTTGTATGTGATGTTTTATTCGAGCGGATATTAAGGAGAATGCATACACCACAAGAGGAAGCACAGATTTTATGGTGGTACATAGAAACGAAATCGATAGTGCAAGCACAGAGAAATTGCAGAAGAATTTACCAAAAAGATCCTCCATTCAAAAGCAGCATCTTGCGGTGGAAAAATAATTTTCTAGAAACTGGAAGTATCGCAGGTAAGATACGTTCCGGACGTCCCTGCACATGCGATTTTGATGTTGACCGTGTCAGAGAGACATTTTTACACAATCCTAGAAGATCTGTGAGATCAGCGGCAAGAGAATTGGATATGCCAATTTCGACGGTGTACAAGGTTATTAAGAAAAAATTAAGACTGCATGCATACAAAATTCAAATTGTTCAAGTTTTGGAACCGGACGATAGGCCTAGGAGGATGTCCTTTGCAACAGATATGATAAGGAGGATAGAAGATGATGGTGATTTTCTGAAGCGCATAATGTTCTCCGACGAAGCATCCTTTCATGTTTCTGGCATTGTTAATCGCCATAATGTGTGCATATGGGGATCTGAAAACCCCCATGAATACCGTGAGGCACAAAGGGATTCCCCAAAGGTTAATGCGTGGTGTGGACTAATGCACGACCGAGTCATTGGGCCTTTCTTTTTTACAGAAAAGACGGTCTCATCAGTCGTATACTTAGACATATTCGAAAACTTCGTATTTCCACAACTAGAAGAGCTTCAGTCACATGTCATTTTGCAACAAGATGGTGCACCACCTCATTGGGGTACCATCGTTCGTAGATCTTTGAATGACCATTTTCCAGGAAGATGGATTGGGTGAGGAGGTCCAATTCCTTGGCCACCCAGATCACCTGATATAACGCCGCTGGACTTTTTCCTTTGGGGATTTGTAAAGGACAATGTTTACAGGAGGAGAGAGTCGAACATTGATGACATAAAAGTCAGAATTACAACCGCAATAGCCTCTGTGGATGCCGACATGCTTGCCGCTACCTGACGTGAAATTGACTATCAACTTGATATTTTCCGTGCGACAAAGGGGGCACACGTGGAAGTTCATTGACAAGGGTCATGAAACTTTTTGAGTCTATCTAACCATTTATGTTATTAATTTTAATCTATCTTTATATCTTTATTATTTTATGAGTTATTAAACATCAAAATGGGTCCAGGACTTTATAAACACCCTGTATAATAATAGAGTATAAAAAATATAAAATTGCATAACATCCCCTTAGGTAACATAGGGAGTAAAAGTATCAAAAATTTCACGCAAAATTACATTCATTTTTTTTTTTTCGTTAAACAAATAGCTCCCGGTAACTTAATAGGAATCCCCAAAAATATTTTTAATTTATAAAAGGTTTTCACATTTAAACGCAAAAAAATGGTAATTTACCGTAAATACACACACACACGCATATGTGTATATATATATATATATACCATCTTATTTTACATATTTTTATAGAATATATTATGCATTAATGTTTTTCAAAAATCATGAATAATTTATTTACTATATTACATATTTTGTTTCGATTTCTAAAACATTAAAAAAAAGAAAATTTTTTATATTTTTAAATTGTTAAAATACATTAAAATCGGCGAATTAACACTAAAATACGCCATATTTGCGTGATCAAGCGTTAATAACCTTTGTTTTATTGGGAAGACGAGCGGAAGTTCCAATTTTATTTTTTCATTCTGCTAATATTTCTTTATATTTTATCATAATCGATATATATAATATAAAAACTTAAAAACACGAAATTATACTTAGTGCAATTCTATAGCCATTTAGTTTAAGTCTTCTACTGGGAAACTTTATTTCTTAAAAACATTTATTGAAAGAAAAACGTAGAATACCCGGCGGAAGATAATTTTTTTTTCTTTATCTTATTTGATTAAATATCTGAATAAATTATGTTTCGTATGCAGACAGAATTAAAATAAAAAGTCACACATTTTCATGAAACAAGAACAAATTATTCGTAACCGCAGAAGAAGAAATCAAACACCACATGTCAAAAATAATAGTTCAAAGTTTCATCCTAAAAAGGAAGCAAATTAGAAAAATTTAGCTGCAACCAACATTTTACGGAATTCGGCATTCTATGTTTTACAATTTTAGTAGTGATATTTGAATAGAAAGCACCAATACATGGTGCTTATGTTTCAAAAAATACTACTAAAATGGTGAAATATAGAGCACCGAATTTCTTAAAATATTGGTTGCAGCTAATTTTTCTAATTTGCACCTTTTTCAGGGTGAAACATTGAACTATTGTTTTTAATAGTTCACATTATTCTTTTCTAAATACCTTTTTCGAATATATGAATAGACAAAACACTGAATTTTGTAATAAATAAAATTAATATTTCAGATTAGGAATAATTAAAACCAATTAATAATTAAAAACAAATATGTTGCATCACACTGCTCAATATACTAAAAGACACTATTTCTCACAATCAACTTACAATAAGATTTAATGATTATAATATAACTATATAAGATAGTATGTAAAATATAAAATAAGATATAGGAAGTGATAGTAAGTAATATTTAATAATAATTATATGTACATTAGACTGAAAAAATTAACGCTTTGCCTATAATTGGTTAATGAAATGAAGCAGGTGTGCACTGAAAAATTAATCGCTTAAAATTGCGGGATTTCCAGGGAAGCGAAAATTCAATGGAATTTTTATATGTATTATTTCTTTAGTTAAACAGGGAGTTTCCCGTAATTTTGTATAAAAAATTCCGTGGAAAAAATGGGTTTCATTTAAATAGATGGGTTTAAAATTTTACACGAAAAATATGGTAATTTCCGTAAAAATGTAGTTGAATTTAATTTTTTTACATGCTTTAACAGGGTATATTATGTTCGATTCTTAATAAAAAAATAGGTATTCTTTGTCTGATGTACATTAAATTTTAAAAAAAAGAATAAATAAATAAATAATAATAATAATAATAATAATAATTCGTTTACTGTATTACATATTTTCCTTAAGTTTTTAAACTATTACCTCGAAGTTAATTTTCATGTTTTTAAACGATTAAAATACATTAAAATAGGCTAATTAACGCCAGAAGACACCATTCAAAAATTCAGGCATGCTTGCATGATTAAGCGTTAATGGTTTCCGTTTAATTGGGCGGAAGGGGTGGGGGTGGGGGGGGGGGGGTGAGCAGAAGTTCTGAATTTGTTTTTTCCTGCTAATATTTCTTCATATTATATCTTAATCGATATTTGATATTTGTATATGTAAACACGGAATTAGTGAAAGCCTGGAGTCATTTAGCTTAAGTCTTTTACGCTGAAAATTTATTACTTAAAAACATGACTTTAAAGAAAAACACAGAATACCCTGGTGGGGATAATATTTTTCTATATCTTTTTTGATTAATTATCTGAATAAATTATTCTGTGTATGCAGACAGAATTTATTTGTTTATTTTTTATGGGGAAAAAAAAACTTTTTAACGTAAGAGAAAGCATAAATTAAATCAAAATATTTTATGACTTTTGTAATAAATGAATAAAATTAATAATTAACAGTTTTACCTCTAATATACCACTGAATTATTACAGATGTATGATGCATTACACTATGCAATATATTACTTTGAAAAGATCAATCATTTTCTCAAGTTCAACTTATAGTAATGAATAATAGTAAAATCTAGAACAATATATTAATAATAATAATAAATAAATAAATAAATAAATAAATACAAATAAATATTAATTACATTAAACCTATATTAAACACAGAAAAAAAGAAGGATAATTGCCATAAGATTATTTCTAATTGATTCATGAAACACAGTGGGTCAGTGTATAATATGTAAGATTGATTATAAATTTTATGTTTATGTCTTGTCAGACGGGCAAATACTTAAAACTCAAAAGGAACACCCTGGTGGCTATAGGCTCGCCTTTTTTCATGATTCTTTCATCAGTTTATTTATATGATAATTTTTTACTTAGTTAATAGTGAAAACTTACTATAAAAAATTCCGAAAGAAAAATACTGGTGAAAGAATCAGGGTAAAAAAATAGCCTGTTACTAATAAGCTAATTAATACCAGAAAAGTCTATCAAAATGTCGAATATACTTGCGTAAGCAAGCGCTAATAGCCTTCGTTCTATTTGGGACAGAGTAGAATTTCCTATTTTTTGCGCTGCTAATATCTCTTTTATACGAAATCATAAATATTATTTGTAATAAAAAAATCCAGAATGATGTTTAATAAATTTCTCGAGTAATTTAGTTTAAGTCTCTACGGTGAAAATTAATTCCTCGATAAATTTAAATTTAAAGAAAAACTTAGAATACACTGCCTAAGATTTTTTTTTTTTTTTCGATATATTTTTTGATTAATTATCTTAACAAATTGTTGTGTGTTTTTAGTGTTTGGGAGTAATACCAACTTACTGCACTAGGGTCTTAGGCCTGAAGGGGTAGTGCCCTCCATGGGGCAGGTCTTTCTAAGGGAACCCAACCCGATTTACGCAAGTTTCTTTGAAAACCACGGAAAACTCCGTACGGCTAGATCAAACCCGGCACCTCACGTCTACCAGCTTTGAGCGCAGAACCTCTTGGCCGCTGGTGGGCCTTAACAAATTATGGTATGTACGCGAAGAGAGTTAAAATAATACTAATGTTGTTCTATAAAATAATAATAATTTATTCATTAACGTAAAAGAAGGAGAAGAAAAATATAGAATTATTTATTTCTAAACACTTTTATTGAATACACGAAATAAATATATATCTGAATTTTGTAATAAAGAAATTGATAAAATGCATAATTAAAACATCTTACCTTTAATATGATAATAAATAATTAAAGACAGATGACTTGTGATAAGATGACGCGTTGAACAAGATGTCGTGTCACGTGGTTCTCATATACACATTATTATTTCTTTCTTTGAGAATTTTTAGGAATTTATTAGATTAGTTTGAATCGATAATCAATCTTTCCTTAGCTGGTAAGTGTTAAAAAAATAACTGACTTGCCCCTTGTTTATTTAGATACATAAATCGTTGTTTAAACAGGGGAATAATAAATCGGATTTTTTTTTTTTTTTTTTTTTTTTTATAGTATAGTGTCTGGCCTTTCTGCTAAACTTTTAAGGGGATGCTAGTTATCCTTTTTGTAATTTAATAAGCAGACTTAGTAAGTTAATAAGCGTCTTGTTCAAAGTTTTGGGGTAAGGTGACGAAAATGTTTTCGGGTTAAGATGCTGAGAGTTTGCATTGAGAAGAGCCTGGTTATCTTCTTTGTTGTTTAAAGTTATATCTGGTTGGTTGGTTGGTTGAGTTTTACGTCGCACTAGTGCTGCGCAGATGGGCAATTGGCGACGGTCTGGGACACACCCCTACAGGTGGTCCGGAGACATGCCATCAAAATTTTGATCCTCCACGGAAGGAATGGCTCTCCCGCTTCGGTGATCCCCAGAGGTATAATTTTGTATGGGAACGTGGAGGACATTGCGGCCACGACAGATTTTACGTGCACCAGCCACCATTAGTGTACACGACGGTCTTTGGCCGGCTGGAGTACCGAACCCGCAATCTTCCAATTACGAGGCCGGCGCTCTACCGACTGAGCTACCGCGGCCCAAAAGTTATATCTGGAAATTCATTTTAGAAAAATATTTGAAATAATAGATAGTATTTTGTTTTAGTCTTGTCGGTGTCAATAATTAGTTTATATATATATATATATATATATATGTATATAATGTTTCAAAAGAATGAATTTGGGATTTTGGGAATGATTATGAAAATGACTGGAATTATTTTATATTGAAATCCCATAAACCATTTTACCCCAAGATTGGGGATAAGAGGCCAAAACGTAAGTTTTAAAGAAAATTTTTCTTTTAAAGTTTTTATTATATTTTTAAAGTTAAATATATTCTTAAAATGTACTCAAAAGTATAAATTTTCGCTAGAGGTCATTAAATAACAAGTATAATCAACAGGGAAATTTACAGAAACATTAAACAAAAACTACGATGTCTTCCACCAATCTACTCTGTATTATATTACATTTTGCAATATAATAATACTTTAAAAAGCGTTTACAATATTTCTATTGAAAAAAAAAAAAAAATGCTAGGAAAATCTTATAAAGTTTTTTTTTTTCATTAAACAGGGAGTTTTCCGTATCAATTTAGGGAAAATCTTGTAAAAAAAAAAAAAAAAAAGACCGTAACTTAAATTTACGGATTTTATTTTTTAAAAGTAAAAATGGGAAATTTCCGTAAAACTATAGTGAAATTTACACATTTTAGTTTTTCATTTTTTTTTTTTCAGGGTATATTATGTTAGATTATTTATAAAATATTTGTTTTTTGTCAAATGGGTCAAATGTGTCAGTGTCAATTATATAAACGTTTAAATAATTCAATGGGAAAATCATGACCATGTTGCACATTTAGTTTAAGCATTTAAAACATTAAAATGAAGTACATTTTTATAATTTCAAAGGACTTTTTCCTGAAATATTAAGTTACTTAAAAATTAAGCTTATTAACGCTACACTATGTCATTCAAAATGTTAGATGTACTTGCGTGATCAAGCGTATGGGAAAAGTATTTTTTTTTTCTGGTAATATTTCTTTATATGAAAGCATAAATATTATTTGTAGTATAAAAATATAAAAATACGGAATAATGTTAAATGAATTTGTGGAATAATTTAGTTAAAACCTTCTGTCATGAAAAATCATTTCTTAAAAACACGGACTTAAAGAAAAATATAGAATACACTAGAATATATAATTATTTTTTCTTTATCTTATTCGATTAATTAAGTGATAAAAAATATGCTACGTGAGAAGATAGAATTTAAATAATTAAAAAAATAAAATAAAAAATCTTTTATGAAAAAATTAATAAACAATTTGTTAATGCAAAAGGAAGCTCAAAATATCAGAACATTTTATTTCTAAACACTTGTGCTGTAAACGTGAAACAAACAATGGTGTCTTTTGTAATAACTGAATAAAATTAATAATTTAAGTTATTACTTTTAATATACTCTTAATAATGAAGTACAAAGATGTTGTGTTGTATTGCGTAATGTAATAGAGTAATTCAAAAAGCACATTTTCTCAGCATTAATCTATAAAAAACATAATAATTATAATAAAAATTTCTAATAATATAGTATATAAAGTATAAGATAATATTACATAACATTTTAGTAAAGAATAATTAATAATAAATATGCTTACATTACACAAAGGAAAAATTTAAATTACTTGCTTCTAATTAATTAAAAAAATAAAGCAAATGTGCTCATACTGTTAATACACAAAAGGTAAATTAGAGAAAAAAGACTGGTTTTATATTACGCACTTTCAGCAAAGCAAAAGAATTAGTGAACTCTCCTAAAATTATATGCTTTCTTTCGTTAAAAACTAAAATTTCATAACATTATAGGTAAAATCTCGTGGAAAAATAGTCATAAATTAAATTCGCGAGTTTTAATCTTGAAATATGAAAAATTAAAATTTCTCGTAAAATAAAATAAAATATATTGTAGAATTTTCACTACCATTTTACTTTTTTTTCCTATAGAGCATATTATGTTAGATTCTTTTGGGTCATTTATATATTAAAATTTTTAAACAATTCCATGGTAACTACGTTATTGTCTTGCATATTTCGGCTCAATTTCTAAAAAATTGTAAAGAAATACATTTTTATAATAAATAAATAAATAATAATAATAATAATAATAATAACACTATAATATATATATATAGATATAAAGTGTTAGAAACTTTCTATTTTCTAAATTTATAGAAATGTAGTTTATGATTATATTTCAGTCTGTCAAAAGAAACATTCTTTTTAACCAAACAAAATCTGTAAACATTGATAAAGATTTTATCTGGTGGTTACATCTTTTTTGTCTTTTGCATATGGAGAACTTGATATCAAAGCATTGGAGACGGGCACTTATAAAATCCATGGTGAAGTAATGACGCTAAGTAATGGTTCTAAGTAATGACAATAATTGTGCTTCCATGGCTGAAAGGTGGACTCTGATTCGATCCTACTTGCTAGAAATGGTGAATTTTATTTAACTTGATACTTTTTACAATATGACTTACTTTATTGGGGGGGGGGGGGGGGGGGAGTATAAATTCTTTTTTTTTTCTCCTACCCGTTAGTTTATTTACTTATTTATTAATATGATCTTAATTAATATTTGTAATTTGAAAATCTAAAAACACAAAATCATGTTTGATGAAATCCTTAAATCATTTAGTTTTAGTTTTCTATGGTAAAATATTTATTTCATAAAAACGTTTTTAAAGAACAGCGTAGAACACACTAAAAAAGACATTTTTTCTTTATCTTATTTGATTAATTATCTGAATAAATTATACTGTATGCGTAGAGAGAGTTTAAAAAAAAAAAAAAGAGAAAAAAAAAAGAAAAAAGATATTACTAACGTAAAAGAATGCATAAATATTCATAATATTTCATTATTAAACACTTTTAATGAATACATTAAATAAATGTAGTCGAATTTTTTAATAAATGAATAACTAGAATTAATATTTTATATATATATATTTATTTTTATTTGCTATTAAATAATTGCAATCCTTACTATTTCATTTCTAAACAATTTTAATGGTTATGTTAAATAAATATAATAATTTTTTTCAATAAATAACTATCTAGAATTAAAATACGAAATATTTTCTTTTAGCTTATCATTAAATAATTTCAATCCTGTAACTTAAGTGCGTTGCATAGTATAACAATACTTTTGAAAAGCACATTTTCTACGTGTCAGTTTTTAAAAATACTTAATCCTTCTATTTGTCTTGGGGAACTTGGAAACGCCTTTAACGATTTTGATAAAAGTTTGGGTTTAAGGGGTGAAAAAATGATTGGGCTAATCCTCATATTCAAGAAAATTCGCGTTCGATGTTAATCCTTTATTCGTTGGTGTCAAAATATGGCAAAAATTGGATCTACTCGGAAATAAATATAACGTTTTCGATGAAAGTTTGAGGTTAAGTGTGTTTTGAAGTAAATCGATTGCTCTCATCCTCATGTTAGAAAAGTTCGCGTTTGCTGTTAACTCTTTTTCCTCCAGTTGAAAAAGATGGCAGATATTGGATTTATTCGGTAACAGATATAATGACTTTGGGGGAAAATTGGGTCTAAAAATTTTCTGAAGTGAAAAATCGATTGGATTTATACTCATGACAGCGCTACCTGATGACTGATTGGTTCTTAAGTGTAATAAGCACCATTTTAGGTCAAGATCCAACAAAATAGCAAAATTTGTTAAATTTCGTTCGTTGGTTTGTGAAATGCAGCGCCCACAAAATTTGTGATAGACAGCGACAGACATTTTCTAAAAATAGTTAACTCGAATGCAGGTCATCTTAAACGTGTAAATCCGCCGAAAACCGGAGTTCGAAAAATTTTACGAATCCAATACGTTTTTCTTAAAAAATAGCACTAATTAAAATAGATAAACTTTTCATGAAATTACTGGTTGCAGTTAAATTTCTTAAATTAACACCTTTCTTTGGATTGAAATTTATATATAACATTATTTAAGTATATTACAGCGCATTAAATAATATAACTATACTTTTGAAAAGCATATTTTCTCAGCATTAACTTATAATGATATGTAATAATAACAATTAAATAAAAAATGTTTAATAATTAAGAATATAAAAAATGAAATATTATAATGTTGCATTTATAGGCGAAAATAATTGTTAATAATAATAGTAACTATAATTCAGATTTTGTTCATAAGATAAAAAATTTATTTCTGAAAACATAGATACACAGAAAAACATATAATACGCTTCAGAAGATTTTTTCTTTTTTACTTATGTTTACTTAATTAATATAAAGAAATTATACTGTGTACATGCAAAAAATTTAAATAATAAATAATATTTTTCATTGAAATAAAAGTATATTATTTATTAACGTAAACAGTAGTAATAAACGTAATAAATTAATGAAGCATGTTTTTATAATTTGAAAAGATTAGAACACAGAAATAAAAATTAAATAAAAATTAAACTAATAAGCACTAAAAAATGCCATATCAGATACCCTTACGTGATGAAGCATAATAGCCTTCGTTTTAATGAGGAAGGAGTAGAAATTCCATTCTGTTAATATTTATTTTTACTACATCCTTAAAAAAAAAAATACGATATAAAAATATGAAAACATGAAATAACGCTTAACGAAATTCTGGAATAATTTTGTTTAAGTCTTCTGCGGCGAGGTTTTTTTCTTACAAACGTAGATTTAAAGACATTTGCAGTTTTGTTTTTGTTTGTTTTTTGTTTTGCTTTGTTTTTTCTGAAATGAAGATGCAGTATTTTTTTTTCTTTTAATTACACTGCTCTGCAAAAACAAAGTTTTTTTTTTTCGATATCTGATACCATTCTTGCAGATTCGTATGCAAAATGACCTCCTGAATCTGAATCTGGCCACCATTTTGCATCATCACCCACCATTTTTTTTCTACGGTCCCTCCCCCATTTTTGTCATTGTTTGGTAATTTCATATCCATCAGTTTGATTTGGAGAGGAACAATAATTATTTTAACCGTTAAATGTCTTCTGACCTAAGGAGCTACAGAGGTAGAAAGTTCTAAAACACGAACATTTTTAGTAAGAAGGATATTTGAGGGGATTTGTGCCTAGAAAAAAAAAAAAAAAAAAAAAAAAAAAATCAATAAAAAATCAATAAAAACTATCAGTTTCTGTTTCTTTCTTTCTTTCTTTTTCTTTTTTTTTTTTTTTTTTCGCAATATTTCTCTTATTCTTTACATATTCCAGCTTCCAGTTCAGTTTGCCATTTTCTTACCAAAACACCCCAAATAATAAAAATTATACAGTGAAAAAGTGTTCGTGAGTAGAGTAAAGGTCTCAAAGCCCCCCACAAGAAAGTTTTACTGATTCACTGTACGACGTTTGCTTTCAATAACTCACACGTTAAATGTTTTGAGCAGTAAAACGGAAACAATAAAATATCCTCCTTTGACATGTGTTAAAGACCAACACGGAATATCACCACCGTCGAGAACACCATAAAGTTCACTCTCTTATCGCAAAACGTGTGCTAAAGGTAGATATGGACTGACGACTACAGTGATAAGAGCAATGATCTTTAATCCTTATCAAAGCAGGAGATTTTGCTGTTCATGTTTTACTGCTCAAAAAATTTAACGTGGGAGTTATTGAAAGCAAACGTTGCACAGTGAATCAGTCAAACTTTCTTGCGAGGGTTTTGAGACCTTTACTCCACTCTCCAACATTTTGAAAAAATTTTCACTGTATAATTTTTATTATTTGGGGTGTTTTGGTAAGAAAATGGCAAACTGGAAGCTGGAATATGTAAAAAAATAAGAGAAATATTGCGGAAAAAAAAAGAAACACAAACTGATTATTTTTATTGATTTTCTTTTGTTTTCTGGTCACAAATCCCCTCACATTTCCTCCTTACTACAAATGTTCGTGTTTTAGAACTTTCTACCTCTGTAGCTCCTCAAGTCAGAAGACATTTAACGGTTAAAATAATGATCGTTCCTCTCAAAATCAAACTGATGGGTAAAAAATATCAAACAATGATAAAAATGTGGGAGCGGACGTATCAAGGAAACGCTGGGTGATGGGGCAAGATGGGTCCAGATTCGGATTCAGGAGGTCATTTTACATACGAATATGCTAAAATGGTGTCGGGGGTGCAATTTTTATACGGAGTAGTGTTATTATAGCGGATATACTCAAGTTATAAGAAGTGAGTTAGCATCTAGTATATGATCTCTGTATTTGATTAAGATGTAAAATGGTAAACATGTGAAAATCTATTATTGCAATAATCATGCAGATTTACACGAGTGCAGAACTTTTTTTTTTAATTCTTTATTGGAACACAAAGTAGAATTTTTATACATGGGCTCAAATTATTTACAGTGAGTTTTAGTTTTAGGTTTTTTTTTTCTTTTTTTCCATAAACAAATAAATATATTTAATATTTGTAGATTACCATTTATAGTTCTTTTACAGAGATGCACAAAAAATTTTGTATACATTACGATCCATTTAAAAACATACAACTTAAACACATATTATGATTTTCCCTTTTGTACATTTAACGAATCTTTCATTTAATTCTATTTAAACAACTGTGAATCACTACACATTCGAAAAGTCGAGTGGAGTCACTCCAAATTTTTCTTCTAAAAAGTAATTGCAATTATGTTAAAATAATGTAACATAATTTTTATATATAAAAGCGAATCTCTCCTTTTCAATACGTTTTTTTTTTTTATCAAACATTTTTTTTGATGATTATCTTTATTAATTTGTAGTATTTCAATCTTATTAAACTTTACTTTCTTTTCGTAATGTGAACACGTATCACGATATAATGGGTATCTAGTAAATCCAATGCATATGTTTGCATGATGTTTCCTAAATTCTAGCCCTGGTGCTAGGTTTGAATCTTGATTTAGAGAGGAACGTACGTGATTGTTAGGAATCCTTTTTAAAATGTAGATATCAGTTTAATGAGCCTTAATGTGTAAAATCATCGTAGAACGATACTCCTATCCTAACCTTAAAATTATGGTTAACAGAGAATCTTTATGTGTAGCAATTTTCTTAACCAATCATACTATATAGAAGGGATGGCCAAACCCTGTCATCTTATTTGTGTGGCATTTTGCGCCGAGCAGTATTTTGCAGTTTACGAGGAAATTAACGATATTGAAAGTTTGACAAGTTTGGTTAACACATAAAAAATTAATAAATCCATTCTGACCTTTTGAAGTTAAAGTACCTTTCAACGATCATGAGTGCTAACGACAGAAACATCACAGTGTTGTAAAAAAATATAATTAGATCCATTATTAATTCTTTTTATTATAATTATTAAAGAACATTGATTAATTTATGACAGTTTTATAGTTAATTCATGAATGAAAATAATTTAATGTTAATGTATTACGCATTAAATCTTCATCCTTCCCTACACCGTAAAAATTATATAGATACATGATTCATACACTCAAAAACATACATACACACATATATATATAAAGTGCGGCTTACATGAATAAAATAGATTTCCAATGCGGTTTTTCGAGTGTTTTGGGTTGGACAGGTCTTCTGTATGAAATATACTAATAAACAAGTACATTTAACTATCTTACTTTCTGGTTTTTATAAACTATCTTTTTAACAATTCAAAAACTTATATGTACGTAAGGTGACTATTGAAATTTACAGCGCTATAATTACAAGAATTGTGTATATATCAGGAAAGTAAAATAAAGATAGCAAAATTTTATTGGTTGAGAAAATTTTGGATTCAAAATAAACCTGGAAAACGTTTTGCCGATATTAAGCTAGAGTTTATTTATCTAGTTCGAATGAGGTAATTCGTCCGAAACAAACATTCGCCATTTCTATAACATGTGGGTTGTTTTATTTAGAGAAAAACCGTACGTAGTATTTATTTCCCTATAATAGTATACAAAAAGTACTTTATATAGATCTCAAGAAAAAGTATTTTCTATTAAAATAGTGCAACAGAAAATACGGGCATTTCCCTCCATTGGAATAAATACAATATGGAATTTTCTAAATATACACCAAGAATCTTAAACAAATTAGTATATGTAAGCAAAAAAAGCAAAAAAAAAAAAGTAATTTTTATTTGTATTTCCCTGTTCTACTAAATATTTTTGAAAATTTACATTTTTATTAAAATCATTATAATATAGACTTTTTTTTTTTTCACTTTAAATGTTAAAAACTATGTGTTATAATTTTATACTGATGTATTGATGAGCTTTTTGAAACATGTAATATATTACTAATAGCGATCAGTCAAAATTTATGCACTATATACTGTAAAAAAATTATGTTAAAAAACAAGTAATTTTAGAAAACAGAAAGTTTCAGTTTTCTAAAACAATAGAAATTTATTTTAAAATTACATATCAGTCTTCCAGAAGTTAATTTGTTTTTAGTAAACAGATAAAATTTGTAACCTTTAATACGTATTCAGTTTGATGAGTATACATACCTGATAACTATCTCATTATTAAACGGAAGATTTTTACTACCCACTTTCTTTCAAACCAGTCTGTTTTTAGTGTAATTTTATACTTATTTAATTGTAACTACATTTGCAGATAATTACTCTAAAAATAAAGTGGTGTGCAAAAAGGGGCGTGTATTAAAAATCTTCCGGTTCATAATTAGGATGTTGGCAGGTGTGAGTATACATATATCTTTCTGTATTACATATGAAAACATGGTAGAAAAGCAACAACTCAACTGGAACATTAACAGGATATTTCAGTCGTCAGTTATCATGTTACTTTTCGTCTGTGCATATTTATTCTAATTTTTTTTTTTTTTTTTACGTTTGAGATTTTATATATATATATATATATATATATGATTAATGTTTCCATTGCGTTTATATCTTTATTCATTGATATGAGGCAAAAATTAATTCCTCTAGATGTTACCGAAGCAAGTAAGCCACCTCCAAATTAAGATAGGATCAAAATTAAGATAACATGTCTTCCTTCCCTTCCCTAATGAAAATATTTGTTAAATACAAGTAACTTCGTAGTACAACCTGTGCTGTTCTACTCGTATTACGGAAAATTTCTGTCAAAGTGTTTTCTTCTATAGTTAGCGAATATTTTTTGGCAACTTTACTGGTAGTTATTTTTTCTAATATGACATAAAACAGGAGTCGTACTCCCCGCCCTTTTTTTTTTTTCAGGATATTGTTAGAGATGAGAAATGTCCGTCTTTTTTACTACCACTATTTTTATATAATAATCGCTATGCTGTTTAATTACGGCACATTTCTTTAAAAAGAGGATAAGGATTTCTGTATGAAAATAGTGATAGAATAAAAGGTGGGAATTTTTTCATCTATGAAAATGTCCTGAAAAAAAAAAGTAAAGATTGACTTTTGCGTAAAACTTTTTTCAGTATACATATTACACAGTTTTCAGATTTTATACTTTATTCAGAAAAATTGTTAGTATTCTCCTACTTTTCACATAAATATTTTAAACAGTAATTTTTGCTTCTTATTTAATCGTAGTTTCACAATGTAGAAACTTATTCTACAAATAAAGTGGGGAGAAATAAAAGCGGATACTAACTAACTATATTATGGACAGACTTCTTAATTAATTAAGGACTTTAATCTTTATATAAAGAAAACTGCTTATATGTATTTATACAAAACATTACTTTAAATTACATATATATATATATTAGGTCTACCGGAAAGTTCTGTACGTTTCAATTAATAAGTTTTCACCGGGAGTTTTTGCTTAACAATATTTGTATGGTACTTTATCAATTATTACCCTAAAAGTTACCCAAGAATATCTTAAATATTATCTAAGATAAATTTCCAATGTCATTATTTTAATTAAAAAGGACAGAACTTTCCGGTAGACCTAATATACTACAAATATAGTTTGAATGTACACCTTTTTGTGTCACAAAAATACAACACCTACGTATCACTAGCTTTTTATTTATTTATTTATTTATTTATTTATTTATTTATTTATTTTTTTTTTTTTGCATGATTTTTTCTTTATTCGCCTTGATTGTAATTTATTTTATTAGTTAATAAGGGTATAAAAATCATGTAAATAGGAAAAACCAGACAAACACATAGTTCACATTAAATACCATTTCTTGAAAAAAAAAAAATTAATTAAAAGATTACGTCTTAGTAATATTAGCATATGATAAAATCACTTTAAAACGCGTTGATTTAAAAAACATTGCATAGAAGGATGTTAAAATGTTTTTACTGTTGTTAAAAAGAGAAAGAGTTTTGCATATTTTAACAACATTTAATGTATACGTTTGTATATAATAATGTATATATATATATATTTAATATCTAAATACCTAGTCTATTAGCAAAATCTTTTTGTATATCACAGATTTGAATAGAATTTGTTAAAAACTCTATTTACAACAATACTGTTCTAGATTAGTTAATTATTCATGAATGTGTGTCTGACGTAGGCGTCACACTTTTTACTTTTTTGTACAGATAACAGTCCATTATTTCCAGTGAAAGGGAAAATAACACTCTTAATTAGTTTCTCGAATTTCTGACTGTCTGGGACATCGCGTTTCTGGGAGTGGCTTCTCTAACTTTAAATTTATTACTTTAATGAATCTTGTCCTCTCGCAAAATGTCTCCTTTGTTTAAACAAATGAATTCTCCTTTAAGCAAAATTTTGACTTTTACTTCAATTTTAAATACTTTAAAACTTTAAGGGGTATTCAAGCAAAAATTTCATAATGCCAGTATGAATTTTAAAAAATACGAAAAGTTGAATGTTATTGGATGGATTTAATTATTCAAAAAAGAATTTCAAAGAAAAAAAATTAATCAACAAGACTTTGATAATTAAATTAAGTGTATCTTTTAACTTTGGCAGTTTTTGAATTAGCATATCAGTTAAAAAATAAACTTACATTAAATTTTAGCAACAGTCAATAACATAAAAATAAATTTGTCAAAAAAAAAAAAAAATAAATAAATAAATAAATAAATAATAATAATAATAATAATAATTGTTGAAGCAACTTACTATATAAGAAAAATCACTTTTCTCAAAACGATAGCTCTAGAATATTTACTCATTGTCGGAGTCGGAGACTTAAAACATAATATGTTCGAAAATCGAAAATATAATTTTATCTTCAGGACTCCCACTGGGATCAAAATCATAGAAGCAGATATTGCCAAGGTACTCCAATAATTGAAAAGAAAACAAATTCCACAGAGAAATTCGTAAATACTGGAAATAATCAAATTTGAGGCTTATAATTATGAAATTTGGAATAAACCTATTTTTCTTTTTCGATAATGATTCTGCCTGTCTATGTATAATTACAGTTTTCTGATGCTGTATCAATAGTTGAATCATTTTATATTTCTTTATTAATTATTTCAATTTAAAATCATGTCATTTGTATATTGGCGATGATTTTTAAACATTTTAATTATAAATAGGGGAAGCCGGGGTAATAAGAGACAAAAGGGGTAATAAGAGACAAAAAATATTAATAAAATCTATACTATTAATGTAAATAACTTGAAATAAATATCTCGTATTAATTTCATTAAATGGACTCCTCGTGATTTTTTATGTGATTTTTGAACTTAAATTTTTTGTTAATTTTGTTTTTTAAATTTTCATTAAATCCTTGTCTCTAATAACCCCACGTGGGGTAATAAGAGACTAGGCTTGTAACTGTCTATATATAACAATGTAAAATCATGTGGGATGATAAAAGACATCTGGAAACAATTCTGAATCAGCCAATAGTTTTTAATTTTTATTATTTACATCCATCCAAAAAATATGTTTTCTCGAAAATTAACTGTCATAAATGTGTTTGTGAAATTCATTTATTTTAATATTAGGTCCTAAATAATATAATATTGTACTTAATGATATTTCTACATAATCAACATAACCTAGGGATTAACCAAAAACATCAATGTACTTTTTAAAATGGGCAGAAAATATTTTACCCATTTTCTAAAGTGTAGGCAAAAAAGACGTATCTTTGATGTGTATACAAGCGAACAAAATGTTATAAAGATTTTTCTAGTAATTATAAATGAACTTATTTATTATGTAATGAACTATTAATGACTAAATACTAACTTACACGCATTCTAAAGATAAATTTACATAATCATAACAACTAAATATGGTCTAGCCAAATCAGTAAAACTGCTTTTTGATTTAAAGTGAAAAAAAAAAGTTCTCTTGGTAAACTTAGACTGGGCCTAACACATGGTAAACTCTTCGTAAACTAGTCAGGTACAGTTAACAGAAACTACAATGGGGGGTGGGGGGGGCACAGTAATTAAGAGTGGGGGTAATAAGAGACTCGTGTCTCTTATTACCCCCACAAAAAATAAAAATGGGGTAATAAGAAACATGCCTAGAACATGTAAATAAAGAATGCTTTCTAGGTTTTAAAAAATTGTACATCAAAGTCATAGTCTTGGTCAAAAGGTTACACATTAATAAATCCCAAACATCTTACCTACAAAAAAAAAAAAAAAAAAAAAAAAAAAGAAAGAAAAATTTAGAAAAAGTCACGAACTTTCAGGGTAAGTTCAAAGTGAAGGTTCTTTTTCGTCGTATAAAAAGAATTCAAAATGTGTTATAAACTTCTCAATAAGTGTATTGTAGTAAAGAATACACATGATACTTAATATTACATATTTTTAAAGTTGTCTAAGTATATTTTATGGTGGGATTTTTGACTGCGTCTCTTATAACCACTGTCTCTTATTACCCCGGCTTCCCCTAGTCCAAATTCCTTGGAAATGTTGTTTTTACATTAGTAATTTTTTTATTTTTGTTCAAATATTATTTAAAAAATTAAATTAAATAAAAGTATTTTCCTTGTATTACCTTGTAAACGTATTTTAATTTTACTGTCTGTTCATGATATTAAAAATACGAAACACGCCAAATCTACATCAAATACTGAAATCGTATATTGAAATGTATTGTCGAAAAAAAAAGCCGTAAATTATCGTAGAAACATGCAACTGGTTAGATTTTGCTTAAGGGTTCGTCTACATATTAAAATTTACCTCAACTTCATTTTTTCGAATAGTAACATCCATTTTTTACTGCATATTAGAATTCCGGACATTAAGGAGGCTCGAAGTTTATATAATTTAAATTAATTCTTAATAGAGTTACAAGCAAAAATGTACTAGGGATAAATCCCTATATTTAAAAAAAATTAAGGTCTCACGCAGAAAAGTATTATGTCCATTCAGATAATAACCGAAAAAGAGGTATGACAATTTTAAATATAAAATTACTGAAAGTAATGCTAATTAGTAAGAGTATTGCCAGACTTGGGGACATTTTTATTCAATAGTCACCAAGAAATTTAGGGAGTGATATTTGATATACATAATAGACGATTAAGTCAAATAGACATAATAGTCGAAGTGTTTAGGACCGTTATAATTATAACTTAGTGATGGGTATTAAATAAAAAAGTCCCCAAATCTGGCAACACTAATTAATAAATGACGTGTGCATCTAAACTTGAATAACTGTTTTAAATCGTGTGTAAGCAAAGTTATAGATGACACAAATGATAACATGTGACAGCACCCTAAAAGCAATAAAATTTGAAATAATCACTCAAAAAAAAAAAAAAAAAAAAAAAAAAATAGCGTTAGGAAAGAGCTGTAAATTTGGAAACCCATATTTTTGATGATGCCTGTTCTATTCGTGTAGGTCGAAAATTCATATAGGTCATAATTCATATTTTTTTGAAATATAAATAATTTAATAATTTTCATAATTCAAAATATACTTTTTAATTACAAATATGCATGGGATAGGTTTAAGTAGCTTTGTTCTAAAGCATATATATATATATATATATATATATATATATATATATATATAATTTGAATATACACTGTCTACCAATAAATATTTGGAACACTTTCGAATTTAGACTTTTTGTTAAATAACTAGAAAAATTCTGCACGAATCATCTTGAAACTTTGGTAGCATAAAGAACATGTTATAATTCATACATTTCAGGAAAAGTTTTGTCTTGGAAAGAAAAGGAAAATCAGTAAAAAATTAAAGAAATATCAAAAAGTTTTGCATCACCCTGCAAAAAGGAATGCTTTAAATACGTTTTAGCAGTTGCGTGTAATTATGAAAGATCATCTAATTATCTGTATAAATTTTCATGAGGCTACCACGTATTTTCATGGCGATATAAAAGTTTCTTTAAAAAATTACAAAACAAATTGTCACTTTTTAAATTATAAGATGTATGGTATTAGACCTGGTACAAAGCCATTTTTAGGAAACTTGGCGTATTACATTAAACACAGCATACTGCAATCATAATGCAAAAATGTTAAATGTCTTACGAAATACGAGCATTTTTACTAAATAATTTTTTAATACGCCTGCGCAAGCTTTATGAAAATTTCCCTAATTTAATAGCCAAAAGTTTTGAGCTGTTTATATGAAAACCCCAAACAAATATTGTGTAAATTTATAAATATATGAGTTATAGAATTAACAAAATTTAGTTCCTCTCGAAAAAAAAAAAAAAAAAAAAGGAAGATGATATATTATCAATATTTATTTACAATCAGCCAATACTGTATTACCATTGGACATTGATTGAATAAAAAGAAAAATGTGAGTAACACCCCTTATAGTTTTAACTTCTATTTTGAGAGCAACTGAAATTCTGTTCATTCTACCTCTCCTAACTTTTTGAATTTACATGATTTTTGTTTGGGGATGTCATATAATTAGTTCAATATCTGATTCGTTATTGTGAATAAATATTGATAACACCCCTATCATCTTCCTTTTTTTGTGGGGGAGGGGGGGGGGGGGGAACTGAAATTTTATTCCCACAATTTTTTTAATTTACACTATATTTGTTTGAAGTTTTCATATAAGTAGCTCAAAACATTTGGCTATTAAATTATGCAAATGAAATTTTTCTAAAACTTGCGCATGCGTAGTTAAAAATTATTTAGTAAAAATGCTCATATTTCGTAAGATATTTAATATTTTTGCATTCTGATTGCTGTATACTGTCTAATATCGTATGTCAAGTTTTCTGAAAATGGCTTTCACTGAGTCTCAAATACCCTACGAGTTATAATTTAAAGAGTGGCAATTTTTTAAAGGAACTGTTATATTTCTATGAATATATGTGGTAGCCTCATGAAAATTTACACAGATAATTAGGAGAATTTTCATAATCACATGCAACAGCCAAATAAATAAATAAATAAATAAGTCTTACATTTTACAGAATAATGCAAAACATTTTGATTTTTCTTTAATGTTTTACTGGTCCCTTTCTCCTCTTTAGCACAAAATTTTGGTTAAAATATGTGCAGTGTAACACATTTTTATACTTCCAAAGATTCAAGATGATACCTAAAAAATATTTCTAGATATTTGACAAAAGGTCTAAAATTGAAATTGTCCGAATACTTGTTGGTAGATAATGTAATAATTTTTTGGGACAATACGAATTAATATTTGTCACATTCATTTAACATAAGTATATCTATATTTTGACAAATTATAGCTCTATGAAAAATTGAGAAGAATATACAAACTATATTCTTTTTCGGGTTCGTTTGATCCAAATTCAAAAAGTTGTAAAAATTGTGGTGGTTTATTGAAAAAAAAAAAAAAGAATTTATACCAGTTTTAATATGTAGACAGACAATCTTCTAAGCAAAATGTAACTATACCGTTATAGACAAGACGTTATTACTAATCGATTGGCACCAGCCGCACATTTTTAGTACGATTCGCAATAAAATTGGTTGGGTGATGGATTTTTTTTTTTTTTTTTTTTTTTTTTTTTTTTTTAATTCAGATTGTTTATTATATCCTTTTAACCAATAAAGTAAATTATTTGCCACTTTTAAAGAAACATTACCATATTTTGCAACATGGTTTTCAAAGTCACTAATCTTTTGATTCTATATGCATAAACCATAAAAATTATAGATAAAATAAAAAACAAAATCGCAGTACATTAAATTATCGGGTTAATTTATTTCTTTACTTAGAAGACTAAGCATGTTACTATATAAATATAAGTAAAAGCAAAACACCAAAAATAAGTGTAAAAATTTAAGAGTTTGATAGCTATATCTTTTTATAGGAGAATTCTTTCTTTTCATGTTATTTTTTTAATATGCTAATTCATACTAGCTCTTATTTTATGCAGTTACACATATCTGAAAGCAATGTATAATATTTCAAACAATTATGTATATCAATCGTAATAGCACGTATGATTAAATACAAATATATAAGAATTCCCCAAAATAACAGCAACTGCAACATGTCTAGCAATAATCACATTAACTTTATCGTAATAGCACTAATAATACAAATATTTCAATAGATATAAAAATCAATTATTCATAGTAACTGAAATTGATAAAATGTATTAATCTTAAAAGATTTTTTTTTTCAAGCACCTTTAACAGCATAATTGTTTTATAAATTATTTATTTTAAATACGTATCTTTTATAAAACATTCAATAACACACTACACTATCATAAATTCTACTTATCTTACGAACTCTGCTGCATATAATACTGCATGCATTAGTTTACAAATATAATCTTAAATTCATTGAATTTTAATTAAGAGGAAATTTAGCGTAAAATTTTAAAATAAGTAACGATTTTTTTTTTTTTTTAATTTCAGTTTCTATTTAGGAGAATAAAGATATTCTCTCTAAATACATTAGTATACTTTATTTCTCATTTCTGTACCAAGAGATTTCTTTGTGCTAAATTTAGAAATGTATTAGCGTTTAAAATATTTATGACTTCCTTTAACATATAATTATTAGAGCTTTATATGCATTCATTTAAAAATATTTTACGTGGTTTAATCTTATGTTAAAAGGGCCTGAACATACAAAATGTTAAACATCAATTTAGCTTTTAATATACTTCGATTATCTTTATCTTATTTGTGACAAAGCGAGCTCATAAAAATTTTGATAACGCTCCAAAATGGTAAATATAGAGTCGATAAAAGTTTAAATAGATTACAAATTTTCAATAAGTAAACAGCTAGCAGATATAAGCAGTAAAAATTTAGCGATAGAAATCACAATATATAATGTACTTCAATAATGATTTCATTTTTGTTCAAATCTGTTTCATGTAGTAAAAATGTAACTATTTTTGCTTTTTTTATAATGGTTTGTAAGGGTATTAACATGCTTTACAAGATATGACATTGTAGATTATATTGACAGAATAACATTATGTTATTCATACCATTTTCCGTTAAATTACTACCATTCATTGTTGATTATTATCATTTAAAAGGTCGTTAACTTTATTATATGGCTTGTTAAAAGTGAAATATTTTCCAAATATTTTTTTTTCTGTGGTTTTGGTTTATGATGTTTTATCTTTGGTTTTGTTTCATCTAGAGTAGATATTGAAATATTTCTTTCATGCCATAATCCCGTGAATTTTCTTTAAAGAATATTTAAATATTTTTAATTTGTGTAATGAATTTATTTTTTTTTTTCTTTTTTCAGTATTTAAAAAATAAAAATAAAGATATTTTTTCAACAATTCTCAACAAGGTTGAAAATATGTTTTTAGCTTTTATTGGTCTTTATAGAGCCCCCTTTCATTTTAATCTTTCATAAATATGTTTGTTAATTAACATAAATTTTTGAAAGAGATTAAATTGTATTCAGTATTGAAACATAGAATAAAGATATTAAAATTATTTTGAGAGACTCATGAAAAAAATTCATACACATTATAGCTTATGGGTTGTAGTATTTTTTAAACGCCTTAATTATTTTGATCTGGTTCTATTAAAGAGAGATTCCTATCAGCACATTTTCCTTGTAAAATCATGTGCATATCAATAATTCTGCTTCTGCACGAGTTCACAAAATCTTCAGACAGGTTGCGATGTAATAGCGGTAGTTGCAATGACATTAGACTATTTCAAAAAAAAAAAAGGAAAATACTTGTATATGTGTTAAGATTTTACTACAGCATTAAAAATAATTCATATGTATATATTTTTATGTGCACACAATAAAATAAATATTTCCATACGTAATTTATTACTTATAGATACATCATGGTGCCTCAGATATATTTGTTCAAGATACAATTCAATTTATGTTACATTATTTTGATCTGTAGATATTTATACAGCCTTTCTTTGAAGAGAAGAAAGTCCTTTGTAAAGGAGAAGACATTTCATCCAGGGCTAGCACCCTCGTGTCACCTCCACTTAAATCATTTAACTAATGAATGTGATTAAATTTTATACATATGTTTGCTCAAAATAATTCAGAGTTCTTAAATTATGGTAAACATTTACACATAATCCATGATTTTTTTTTCTATTTTAGAAAAGTATTTCATACAAATTGCACAAAATAAATTGATTGTTTACAAATACTTTCTATAGTGATAATGGCAACTTAGTTTTAAGCACTCATTACTTTTTTTTTTTTTAACTTATAAAATAATTTTATTCATATATTTTTATCTCAAAAAATGAAATTTTAAAATTTTCTTTGTATGATTCAATTGTTCTAAATTTCAGCTAGAATTTTCTTAGAAAATACTTGCTTCGTAAAAATTTTAAAAATTTCAAATGAACTTTATGTTTTACCTATCTATTTTCATAATCTGATTTTTATAATCATTTATAAGTATCATAATGCAAGAAGCATTAACTTAGCATCGATTTACATTATTAGTAGTACCTATTGCTAATGTATATATTGGGATTCTTCAATAAATTGTAGACATATAGAAAGTCTTAAACCGAATGAAATGCAAAATAAATAAAAAGTATTAAATATTAAATTCCATTAAATTTATCAATTAAAATCTATGAAGCGTTCCGCACAACGTTATTTGTAAGTATCATAATGCATGAAGCATTAATTTAGTATCGATTTACATTATCAGTAGCACCTATTGCGAATGTATATTGCGATTCTTCAACAAATTTTAGACAAGTCGAAACTCATAAACTTTAAGAAATGCAAAATATATTATTGTAAAATATTTAATTTCTTTATATTATTAATTAAAATTTATAAGGTATTCCGAACGACATCATTTGTAAGTATCGTAATGCAAGAAGAATTAATTTAATATCGATTTACATTATAAGTAACACCTATTGCGAATGTGTATTGCAACAAATTTTAGACAAACTGAAACTCATAACCTGTAACAAGTACAAAATAAATAATAAATGATAAGTATTCATTGCCGTTATATTTTTCATTTAAATTGTATGAAGCATTCTGCACAACTAATACAATCTAAAATACTATGAATGTCATTACATCAGACACTGAATAGATGAGAATGTATTAAATATGCTACCAGTAATAACCATTAGTAAATGATAAAATGAAAATAATAAAAATTGATACTTGATTTCCCCCAAATTAAAATCATTATACCGTGTCCCATAACTCTGTAGACATTTTAAAAATTCATAAAATTTGAAGGAATTGGTAAAATTCAAAGCGGTTTTCAAAAAAAATATTCTTGTGAAAGGTGTTTTTTTTTTTTTTTTTTTTTTTTTTTTTAGTAAAGAAAAAAATACTTATTTTTTTGTCAACAGAGGGCGCTATACAGATATGTAACGAGAAGTATGCAAATTACAGTTCTGTAAATTGCACGGTTTTACGATTAACATAGCTTATTTCTTCTTTATCCTCCTACTTATGCATACATGTAGTTTTGATTGCGATGCTGACTTGGTGTGGATACAGCGTTATTGGTGAAGATGCTTTCCCTCAGGTAAGAATCATCTACTGAAGCTGCAGTTAGCGGTAATAATTACAGAACTTTGGATAAACACCATAAAAAGCAACAAATTCGCAACAACTGTTTCGGGTCGAAAGAACACACGATCCTTCGTCAGGCGAACAAAGTAGGCACGAGTGCGGCAGTCAAAGCGGCAACGCCGAAACAATTGTTGCGAATTTATTGCATTTTATGGTGTCTATCCAAAGTTCTGTAATTATTACTTTTAAACGCCCGTTCTGTGGTGCTTTATTATTATGCAGTTAGCGGTGTTGTAACTCGTTTTCAAACTGTAATTTGTGGTGATCGCGAACAGACAGAATATAATTTGCATGCCTGTAAACATTTCCACGCAAATAAATATAGTTTTTTACGGAAATGTGTGATTTGCTTACGTACAGTGTCCCCTATCGACAAAAGTTTAACTATTGTTTTTTTCTTTACCAAAAAAATTCCCTTTTCACGAGAATAACTTTCTCGCAAACCGCGTTCAATTCTACCACTTTCTTCAATTTTTATGAATTTTTTAAATGTCTAAAGACTTGTAGGACACTCGGTATTCTGTCTACTGCTATTTGACAATACTCTTATTAAGTGGTCAGGTACCTTTGAATGAATAAACTATCTGCAAAAAATGACCATAACTTTTACAATAACTGAAAAATTAATTACTTCTAAAACTTATTAATGTTAACAGATGTTAATATAGGCTTTTATCTCTCTATTACAGCCATTAAAATTTATATGCATTTTTTATTTTATTTATTTATTTATTTCAAAAAATATATCAGAGGGATCATTATTATTATTATTATTATTATTATTATTGTTGTTGTTATTTAATCTTTCGCACACAATATCTCTGTGATCGTTAGCCGCGTTTTTATAAAGGTTTAACGCCTTTCATATGACACAAAAATGTATAAAATGACAAATAACATGAAAATGTTTTGTAATTATAAGCATAATTACACCAAAAATAGTTAAATAATTGTACTTTTTTCTTAAAAAAGGAAAAAAAAAAAAAAAAAAAAAAAAAAACTTTCCATGACAGCTTTTTTCTCCATTTTAATTATAAAGTAATTATATATAATATATACATATATAATTCCTTTTAGGTTCATGTGTTGTATCATTTGTATGTAATAGTCTATTGCAAAAGGTTTTTATTGACAAAAAAATTAGTTCTGACATTTTAAAGTATAAATACATGAATAAATAATTTAAAATTATCTTAAAAACTATTATAGATTGATAAAACCTTTCTTAATGCATGTTAAAGCTTACAATTTTTAAAAATAATCATTTTTCAAGTTAGCCTAAATAAAATTGTGACTATTTTTTGCTGATATTTTTACCATTACATTTATTCTAATTCCATTACCAAAATTATCTAAACCACATTTGTATCTAGTCTAAAATATTTAAATTACGTAAAAATATATTCGGAATAAATACGTTGTCAAACGTTCTTTGCATTTTCGAGCTGCATCTTTTATCTCTTCTTTTCAATATTTATATGGTTATTGATTACGATTCTTTAAGTCCACAAAAAGTAAAAATGTAATATCATTAAGCAATATTTTCCTTCTTGAACTGGCATACCATTAAAATAAATGATCCCTAGATAATTCATTAACTGTAAAAAGTCAAAAGATAAGGAGATAATTAAGTCTAATTATCACCCAAATTCATCCTTTTAATACTCATTAATTATAAGCGAGTTTAAGAGACGTTCTCTTAAAGAATTGTTGAATATATCATTATAATTTTTGTTTATTACAAATGACAAGTATACCCTTAATATTAATGAGGAATTTTTTTAAAAAAATAATTACTTTTGCACCATAAAATTTATTTATAAAAATTTATGAAGAAGACATGAATTTCGGTTTTTAAGAGAAATAGTAGAAAATGATGCAAAATCTCTGACGAAAAATTTTTTCGATTAAATTATTTCACAATATATTAGAGGTTTAGTTTTTTTCGTTGCATATTTTAACAAACCGAGTCATTTATGAAATTTTTTGATGTTCATTCGAAAAAAATTCTAAATTATTATTTAATTACTACAACTTATATTTGAGTTTTAGACAAAAAAAAAAAAAAAAAAAAATCTCACTTTCCTTTAATTTTGTAAAAGAAATAACCAAAATATAAAGTTTATGTGTTTTCAAATTGACATTTTTTACAGTAATTAAAGATGTTAGACGAATATGACACAAATATCAACAAAGTTTGTTACCGTATTTTTCGGCGTTATAACGCGCACGTTTGTTAAATCAGTTATACACCGGAAATTTAAATTTACAGCAAACGCTATTTCTTAACAAGCTTTTGCTTCTTACAAAAATAGCTTTATTTGTAAGTTAAATTTTCTGGCGTGTAACTCATGTATTTGACCTGCGCGTTATACGCCGGAAAATACGGTGTTAAAGGGAGGGGGGGGGGATGTACGTGGATGCATGTAGAAATAATAATTAAATTCAATATAAAAACATTTCATCGGGTAAATGTCAAAATTATGGGTTTGGTTTATATTTTAATATTTTACTTTGTAACATTATTAGCTGATTATTGTATAGTTTCCCTTAAAAAATCATGAACATTTCTAAAATGAATATATGGTACTGTTTAAAAAATAGCTTTCTTGATATTGTGTCCTACACCAGTCCTTTTGGAATAATAAGCCAGTTATCATGTCTTTTATTTGTACTCCTTCCCTCTAAATTACATGTCGTGTCATCATTTGGTTTATTATTTCCCCCTTGACCTTTTCTTGTACCATGTCTGCTCCGGACAGGTTATTCTCTATTTTCACTAATGGTTGTTTCTTCATCCATGTCATCACTTTCCTTCATTTTATTATTGCTATTATTATTTTATTATTATTATTATTATAAGCGCTATCGTATTTTCTTCCTTTTTCAAGAAGAAATATTAACACTGTATAATAATTATATGTCTTAATTATTATTTATTTATTTATTTACTACTTTATGTGGTACATTCAAGAAGCTGTCTTTCTACAGATTTTATTATGCCGGTTTTGAAGTATTTTTTTTTTAGCATAATTTTACTTTAAAAAATTTAGGAACTATATTATTTTGTTTTATTATCACCCAAAATAATCCTAAATAAAATACAGGGTGATTATAATTAAAGTTATGATTTCAAAACGCTATAATTTTAAAACTACCGTTGAGAATGACTTGATGTTTTACCAGAACAATAGTTAGACAATGGAATTTTGTTTGGCAAAGGGGAAAAAAAAAATTATACAGACACGACATTATTTCATTATTTAAAACATGAAAATCTGACAGATTTTAATTTAGTGCCAGAGGCCTACTGCTAAACTTGTTAATATCGACAAATTCTTCTTTAGTTAATTCGTGACGATCTAGATTCCATGATAAAGTTTTCATTAAATCAGACCAATGTGTTTCAGCTGCAGATACTGTAACAAATAACGTTGGAAGTCCAAACTGTCTTATAGCCGCAAAACAACGTTTTTTCTCTTTTTCCCAATGAGGGGGAGGTGTGCCTTGGGGGGGGGACTCATGTCAAAGGTGTGCCTTGGGGGGGACTCATGTCAAAGGTGTACCTTGGGGGGACTCATGTCAAAGTTGGGCCTTGGGGGGACTCATGTCAAAGTTGTGCCTGGGGGGGGACTCATGTCAAAGTTGTGCCTTGGGGGGGACTCATGCCAAAGTTGTACCTTGCGGGGGGACTCATGTCAAATTTGGGCCTGTGGGGGACTCATGTCAAAGTTGTGCCTTGGGGGGACTCATGTCAAAGTTGGGCCTGGGGGGGGACTCATGTCAAAGTTGTGCCTTGGGGGGGACTCATGTTAAAGTTGGGCCTGGGGGGGACTCATGTCAAAGTTGTGCCTTGGGGGGACTTCATTCAATAAATCCCCATTCAATAAACCGACTGAAATAGGCCCTTAGCACTATTAAGAGTGACGTATAAAAATTCGACAACTGTACCGACTGAGATAGGCCTCTAGCACTAAAAAAAAACTTTAAAAATGCACCGTTAATCATTCGTAAGATGTTTGTTTCATGAAGCTCCTCTTTTTCTCTTGTCACTATCACTGTTTCTGCTGTAAACACATAGTCTTGTCTTTTTGCTAAAAAAGTTGTCGTAAACCCTTAAAGTCTATTGTTTCCCTCTATTTTATTGCTAACAATAAGTCTGTGTCTATTGAATCTATTTAGGCATTTTTTTTTTTTTTTTTAGTTTACCTTGAAAGCGCCATCTATAGACACATTTCATAAATACATTTTTTCCTTCGCCTAACAAAATTCCATTTGCTCAAGATTGTTCTGGTAAAATATAAAGTCATTTTGACCGTTAGTTTTAAAATTATAGTGTTTTGAAATCGTAGCTTTAATTAGAATCACCCTGTAAATAAGTTGTATAGTTCAATTCTTTTACTTTTGTTTGTTACTTGTGGCTAATAAATAGTTTAATTAATATACACATTTAGAAGGAAATTTTTGAATGATGAATTTAGAGCCAAAAATACGTTTATACTAAAAAAGTAGAAAAAATATTTTATTTAAAATACTTCTAAAATTACGCAAATTGTATAGGCAAACTAAAATCTGAAATTTCTACATTATCTCATTTACACTTCCAGATTTTTTATCTATATTTTTGAGTTTATTGTAAGCTAACAGTTGTAATCCGTTTTCATCTTGTATACATAGATATAAAGATATATGCTAAAATAACAAATTTATGGAATTATATTCTCTGAGCTTTTACGTTGATCGCCTGATGAAGGTTCGTCTGTTCCTTCGACATAAAACAATTGTCGTGAGTTTTTTGCATTTTATTGGTGTTTATTCAGTTTTGTACTTAGTATTAACTTTTGTTTCTTTACAATAAATTTTAAGAATTGTTTTAAATGTCCTTTATTTTTATAAATATACATTTATTATTAGTACTTGTTTTATTGTGGGGCATTTTTTCAAAAGATAATTTTAAAAATCAAATATGAATTTCATTTATGGTAATCATTACATTTCTCTGTTCGTAAAATAACGATGACAAAATGCATCTGGGAAAAATATTAGTACCTCCTCTTGTTTAATTAGTTTTGCTTTTTTCCCTATTGATTTTATTTATATGGAAAGACCATAATTAATTCTTCTATTTAGAATTTTTTTAATGTATGGTTAAAAAAAATGTATGTATTTATTTATAAATGATTTTTTAAGTAATTCTTAATATTTATTGTTTTTGGTTTGCGGTGGAAAATTCAGGCTAAATTATTTCTTTTGTTTTAAAATTTAGCAACGAACGAATATTTTTTAATTTTCATAATAAAGGTGTATAGAAGCCAGTCTGACGAGCGTGACCTAAGTTTAAACCTGGCTGTCTTTTATGCCAGATTCGGGAGCAGAACCTTTCGGTTATTTGTAGAGCATTTTCTTTGTAAATGAATTTGAGTTCGAAAACGAACATTTCACAAAAGTCGATGATCTTGAAGTAGACATTTATCATAAATCAGCGAATATAAAGAGATCCTACAAAAAAATTTTGCAAATCTAAAACAAACACGTAATATGGATAGGCTAACGTAAAACAGATTTTTTTTTTTTTTTTTTTTTTTTGTAAATATATAAAAATTGGACGATTTTATAAAGCTTCTTCAAAATCTTCCGAAGAAAGTATTGTTTATTTTAGCCAGAATATTTGTGAAAAATTGGCGAGTGATCTAACAGAATCTACTGGCCCCTGCCAAATAACTTTAAAATGTTAATTTCCGGATTTAGGTGTTGATGATGATGATTGTTTTTTATCTGTACTTTAATAGCTATCCGATTTACGCAGTGAGAGATGTTTCTAACTTCTCGTAGGTCATCGAGGCGATCATTTTGACACCAATGGAAACATTTGTAGTCCAACAGCACAGTCCGAAAGGATTATTATAAAAACTTTTTTTTTTTTTTTTTAATTCAGTTTCTCCTCAAAAAAGTTCATTTTTATATGTAAAATTAGTTTTAAATTCAATACACTAAATTTATATTCCTTTAATAATTAATATTACATATACTATAAAACTTTATAATACTTCTAATAAAAGCGAGTGCATGATAAGAGGCACAACGTAATTCTACAAATTCTATTCGTCCGCCTCTAGCAGTGCCAAATTCCTGTACCAGTTGAGCGGCAGAAAAGCAATCAGTGGCTATGGATTACGAATAAACAAAATAAATTATGCAATCAACTCAATAAATTATGCATAAAATCAAGATTTACATTGCAGGATATCTTGAAGAAATTTTAAAATCCCAATTTACATATAATCGTTTTATCATGCAAACTAAAAGTAGTGTAATCCTTTTTCCTCAATTTTTTTTTTCTGCTATCAAATAAAATTTTTTATAAGACACTTGCTACTTCACATGGCTGAAAATTAATCGGAGACTTACCCCTATAACATTTGCGCTGCTAACATTCTACACATGCCTAATTCTGCTATAAAAACTAATTTTACAATAAGATGTAATTTGTAATTTATAGTTACGCAATCTGTAAAATTAATTTTAACAGCATAACCGAACCATGTATACAAATTAAGAAGCACAACATAATGGTAAAAAAAAAAAAAAAAAAAAAAAAAAAAAAATGTTACCCTACAGCAGAGCCAACTACCTGTAGTAGTTGGGTGTTAAAATAAGCTAGTGGAAAAATGATTACATACAGACAAATTTAAATATTTAGACAGACAAAGCATTTAAATTGAATGATAGTTTAGAGAAAACTTAAACTTCAAAATCATCTGTAATCGATCAATCAGGCAACGTAAAAATGGATTTAATAATTTTTTCTAAAATATTTCCTGTATGAAATAAAGATTTATTTAAGATGCTTACCACCCAAAAGAGCGAACAATCGGGCGGACACATTTCTCAAAGACGTTGTGTTGCTAACTTTGTACATGCTTTGACCAAAAGTGAGTACAAGCTGAGCAATACAGCGTAATGTTAAAAAATGTCCGCCTACATCAGCGCGAACTGCCTGTATTGGCTAGGCGACAAAATACATTCAGTGGCAACGGGATGGATTACAGCGCGGCTGCCACATGCGAACTTTTCACTTTCTCTTACCCATATATATGGTAGAGAAAGTATTGTTTTTTGGTCAAATTTTCAAAATTGAGTTTTTATTATATTTGCATGTTTTGAAATCCCCCGAGTCCGAAAAACATGTTTTTAATGGTTGGTCTGTGTGTGGGAGTGTGTCTGTTACCAGCATATCCCAAGAAAAATTATAGCAGTAAGTTTAAACTCGGTACCCTAAATCTATATCATTTTGGGATGCTACACATCAAGCAAATGGTTCGTGTATAGGGACACTTAAGAGAATTTAAATACATTACGTAGGGGCGAAGTTGCCGTTACGTAGAGTTTAATATTAATAGGCTTCACTAAACCAAATGAAAGAATATATATTTTTTATAAGCTTTGTTAAAATTTATATTGATATTGCTTTCTTGGTTAACTTTAGTTAGGGCTGTGTTATCTTTCCATATTTTATGTCGTTATTATGTTCCTTTAATCTGCCGGATATCTTCCTTTTTGATACGCCGATATAGCAACCTGTTTTATTGTTTGGATAATTAAATGGAATTCTGTAAATTCCTGCAGTTTCAAAAGGGGGGATGGGATCTTTGTCACTAGAAATTAACTGGTAGATATTGAGGTTCAGTGTGTGTGTGGGAGTGAATAGTAGGGATATTTAAATTATATTTTTAGCGGTATTTTTAATTTTTATTGAGGCTCTTTGGTCAAACGAAATAGAAAATGTAAATTTTGTGGGGACTTTTTGATGGCTAGGAATATACTTAAGTTTACTAATTCTTTTTTTATATAGTTTATCAACTAAGTCTTTGTGGTAGCCTGCTTTAATGGTTATATTTTTAATATATTTTATTTCCTTTCTTAAATCTATGGTGTTGTTACAAATTAATATAGCGCGGTTGATGTACGATTATATTGCGTTTATCTTATATTTATAAGGAGTTTTACTGTGGTTACTAATTATTTCTTCATTGGAGGTGGGCTTACGGTAAACGGTTGTATTTATACTATTTTGACATCGTTTTATTTTTACATCTAAGTAATTAATTTCTTTGTTAATTTCAGATTCACATGTGAATTTTATGTCATGGTCCAACTGGTTCAAAGTTTCCAAAATTTCATTAACGTTTTCATTTTTGCGTATAACTGCGAATATGTCGTCGACATACCGTACACAGAAAACAATTTTATTTTTTAGTTTTCAAAAATAATTTCTCTAAGATTCTTAATTTGTGTTCAGCTACTAACCTGATACGGAGGATCCCATTGGGACCCCTTTATTTAGTTTATATATTTTAACCGTTAAATTTGAAAAAACTTTCACGCAAAATTAAATTACTGGTAGCTATTAGGGTGTTAAGTTCGTAGTTCTCTTTAATTAGGTTGTTTATTACGTCGGATATTTCGGTGGTGTCTACTGAAGGGTAAAGGCTTATTAAGTCAAAGTTTATAAATTGATAATCATCCTTAATTTCGATATCTCTGATTCTTTTTAGGAAATCTTCGGTAGAAAAACGATTTTTTTTTTTTTTTTTTTTTTTTTTTTTTTTTGGGGGGGGGGGAGAAGGTGAAAATCGCAATAAGTATTAGTCATATATTTTTCCAAGTGGTATGTAATTCCTTCACGTTCATTAACTATTGGACGATTTTTTTTTTTTTTTTTTTTGAGGGGGGAGGGGGATATTTGGAGCGTGATTTTTAACGTACGGAGGGTGATTATTGGGCCAGTTTCTTTTTTTTTTTTTTTTTTTTTTTTTTTTTTTGTATAAGTTGACGGATTTTTTCCATTAATTTCTTATTTGGGTCTTTGTTAACTATAGTTGTACCTATTTCTTGAATGATTTTAGTCATTTTTTCAATATAATCTTCTTTATTTAAAATTGCGATTTTTTGGGTTTTGTCTGTTAATATGCAAGTTATTTTGTCATTCTTTTTGAGATTTTCAAGAGTTTTAATATCTGTCTGGTTAATACTTTGATTATTTAGAATTTTTGCTATTTCTCTTTGGGCGTTCTTTTTTATTGAATCTAATGAGTGAAATTGCTTTACTATAATATTTTACTATGTCCAGGAAAACTGTTCAAGAATTGAAATTAAATCCACATACCTATTAGGTAAACAAAGTAATTTTTAAGCTAAATATTCATTGCTTATTTTTTGTATATTTATACGTTTTGTGGTTTCCTGAATACTGAAGTCAAGTTTTAAACATTTGATGTTTATCTCTGTCTCTTTGCAGAATAACATGAAAACAAGTATATTCATAATTTCTGGCAATTCAAATGTTTGTTTTGAAATTGATATAAGTTTGTTATTTGAAAAGTTTCATCAAGACTGATAACGTTTCAGGAATGGTGGGGTTGAAAATTCTCAGAATAATTTTAAATGAACTTTTAAATTTAAGATCAGATTTGAATTCTGTATAAATGTAGGTACAATGTTTAAACTAATGTTGAGGGGGCGGGAGCTCCCCTCAAAAGCCTAATTTGAAATGTTTTTAACATAGTTTTATATAACACTACTCGTTATATAACTCACTCCTTAATCTCTAATATGTACTTATAGTATTGAATTTCGGGGTAAGAGAAAGTCGTGTGAGTGCCAAACCAGATTATTTTTATTACTTTCGAACCACTATTTTCATAACATTAAATTTATAATAAATTTATGCAGTCAAAGTTCAGATTTACTTGCAAAAATATATTATAAATTTTATATTTTGCAAACAGCGGTACGAAAATAATAATAATAAAAAAAAAAAAAAAAAGTTGCCTGTGGCAGCCTTGTTACAGAAACCTTGAAATCCAAATAATATGTAATCGCTTAAGGCTACTAATAAGAATATTTTCTCAAATATTTCCGGTATGAAATAATTATACATGACGCTTGCCGCTCCACATTTGCCACAGACGAGCATACACATATCTCTCAGATGTTCCGCTGCTTATTTTGAATATGCTTTGCTTTGACTATATCATTTTTGAAGTTTTCTAATTTATTTATTTATTTTTAGTGTGATGCTCTGCATTAAATTCTTAAGAAGAAAAAAACTTTTTAGAAAATTCCGGTGTTAGAATAATTTTACATATTTGCGTTATTAGATTTTGTTGCTACATTCCGAGATTTCCTCCGTTCATTTAGGGAATTAAAATTCTTCTCTCAATGTTATCTGTCGACTGTCGAAATCTGATAATTTAACAGACTTCTTATACGAAACTGTTTTTAAATGCATTCTTTCATTAAAAAAAAAAAAAAAAAAAAAAAAAAAAACGAACTTATAATTTGTAAAATGTTAATAATATTAGGAATAATTCTTTAAAAATATCTGTCCTATATTCGTTCATTAAACCTTTTTTTTATTATATTCCCATAATGCACTTATAAGTCAAAACCATAAAATTGTGGATTTTTATTTATTTTGTTTTTAAGTAGACTGGTTTTAAATATAATTATAAGGTTTATCTTCTAGTGACAAATGTGTTTTTCGTCTAGAGTTGAAATAACTATTACTTTAGTACATTGTAAAATTCGTGTAGTGAAAACAATATTGCAGTTTTGTCCTTTTTAAAATTGGTCAAATGGTTAAAATAAAATAAACAGCTGCCTTTTGTCCAAAGCCTGAATTTTTAAAGAAATGGCCTTCTTTGATATAGTTCAATAAAAAAGTAGTGTTTCCTCTATCATGACCAATTTATCTTTTTAAAAGTAATTCATATATATATTTTTTTTTTTTATAAATTCTAAACGAAAAATCACGATATTACGAAAAAATCATTTGATACTACACGCTCATTTCATTATGATCGTCCTTTGTATAAAAGTACTTCTACCAAAGTAGTCGTTATCAGAAGATCTTTATTAATTTATGGAAACAGCGCTTAAAATTTCCTAAAGTTTTGACGTAATTCAGGATTATTTTACAAAATAGATAAGAAAAATACCGATACTTTTCTGAAAATTGACATTTCGAAAGATAGGTTTCCTTAACGCATCTTAATAAAAATTAATATTTAATCTACATACCACATTCTTTCTGTTAATCAATACAAGTTTGAGTCGCGTTAAAATTTCATTTCATTCAAGCCAAATTGAAAATTTGAAGAAATTTTCAAATTTGTTTATACTTTGCAGATGTTTGGTAAATGCTTAGCAAATTCAGTAAAATAAATGCCGCTTCGTAGTTAAATGAGTTTCATTAATTATTATTTTTTTTTTTTTAAATAATTTTTTATGAGAAATAAACTTATGTAAAAAAATCAGCAAAACACAAGGAAAACTGCAGGAAACCTTTGAAATTCCTGAAACAAATCTATATGACACCTTTAAAAAAAAACTGGGTGTTTCCTGAAAAAAACCTACTGTTTTTATTTTTCTTGGAAATATACGTGGAATCCTTTAAAATACCTGTAAAATATTATAAAAAGTCCGAAATACCAGCAGTTTTTAACCGATTTATTTATTTATTTTTTTACCTGGGAGTTTTTCAGTTTTTGAAAATTTATAATTTCTGCTACACGAAATAAATTATATCACATGAATTACCCGGTAACATTTTTCCTATTTAAGTATTTATACATAGGTAGCTATTAATTATGTTTTCAATTTAAAAATAATATAAACCTAGCATTAAATATGCCCGAGTAAACATGATTAAATTTTATTTTTCAAATTGAAATGTAAAACTAGACATAATAAAATTAAAAATCTATTTATTATGGTTTATTCTTGCATAAACAAAATTCTTGCTAAAATTATATTTCTTTTATTTCGATAAAAACCGCATATAAAACATTTTAAGCAATATTTTTATGTTTATTATATGAACACATATACATTTTTTAAACATTTGAAAACTAATTTTCTTTTAAAATATTCTTTCAACTCCGCTTTTTATTTCTTTTCACTGAATATCTGTGTTTTTTTTTTTTTTTTTTCTCGTTTATCTTGAAATATATTTTACCCTCAAGCGCAAGGCTGACAAAAGAAAGTAAAATCTTTGTAAGTCATTACTCCCGAAATTGCTTGAAAAAAGGATTTTAACTTTCTTACATTCATTTAAAAATTTCAGAACGTTATCCTAAAAATGTAAACTTGGAGTTTATTTTCAATTAACTTTCAGATTCTTTTAAAAAAGTTAAAAATAGATTGCATAAGAGTTATGATGTATGTTGAAAACGAGATGTATTACTTAAAAAAAAAAAAAAAAAAAAGAACAAGAAGCCACGCAGAGGAAAATAATGGGTCTTTCTACAAAGTATTTTGTTCGCTTAATCAATTTTGTCCGTTTTCTTTTGTTTATTTCTTATTTTATTTTTCTAATATGTTTATAAACAGATTTTTCCTCAAATATTTTCTTAAAAGAGGTAGTTCTTTTTCATTGTATTAAGAGTATTTTGCAAATTTTTCCATACTTGGTTGCAAAGCAATGTTTCGAATTATGTACTGTGTATGATTTATTCGTTGTATAATACTATGTAGCTCATACTTGCCAACATACTAATTAATATTCCGTAGTATTGTTAGCTCCGCCTTCTTTCTCACACCAGTATCTTTTTAGAATATTTTTCTTCTTATTTAATCGTAATTGCATTTGGAGAATATTGCTTTAAAAAATTACTGGTGTGAGAAAAAGGGCGGGACAAACAATACTACGGAATACTAATTAGGATGTTGGCAAGTATGATGGAGCTCAGCCTCATCCTATTGCGTTGGCGGGAAAGTTTTGTTGTATTTAATTTAATAATTGACACCGATTATTTATTCTAGACAATATTTATATAACTTTTAAGAAGGTATATGGTGGATATCTTTTTGGTGGTTGGTTGGTTGGTGTCGTGTCCAATTGAAGTCAAATTCAAATCATTCCATGTGCCAAAATCACGGCCTTGGCAATGGGATATCTTTTTAAAATCTATATATGCATGTAATATCAAAATAAATTTTCGGCGTCAATTGTTTAAGTAAATACGACAGAAGTTTTCTGCGAATCCAATAAATAAATCTGTCTTCTATTTTATGGTGTCCTACTGAAAATTTATTTAACTTTTATATTAAGAGCAATACACAAATCTTTGCATAAAAATGAATATTGCTTTAATTTGTTTTACTTGTATAACAAATTAAATTGGGATTTATCTATATATTAATAGGCAAGTAGGAAAATTCTGGTACACTTGTAATATATTAATTATGAGAGTAGAGGATTTAAAGTGGTATCATTTGAAAGGTATGATTAGCCAGATTTGCAGAATAGAAAAATTATTTTCTTACGATGTCAAAAAAATATTTAAAAATACTCTTATTTTGTATGCACTCTTTCATTTTATACACGTGTTCTTTTGTATTAAAAAATTCCTAAAGAAGAAAGTTGTTAAATCTGGCTGTTTCTTAAAACTCGAATAAAACCATAGACACAGTCATTTGTATAGGTGTAGCATCACTATACTCTCGACTACAGATTTTCATTTTAAGAGACAGCAGCCATTATAGAATGGTAAAAATTTGAATGAATGAATGGTAGATTGAATGTTTATACTATTGAACATATACGCAAATTAAAAAAGGATTTGCTTTATGAAAGTTCAGAATTTTTTTAAATGTATTTAAGATCCAATTTCTTCCTTTCTTTCTACCCCCCCACCCACCCCCTTTTTTTTGTGTGTGTGATTTACGTCAACTTTAATTTCAAAAACTAAACCACATCGCATTTCAATTAACTGAAATTGACTAATTATTATATATTTTAATGGATTTATTACTATATCTTTCGCATATGTAAGATTCGGAAAATTTTTTGATTTCTGGTTTTCAATGAATTTACACATTTTGAGATATCCTTGCATTTCAATTAACTGAAACTGACTACTTATTTTTTAAAAAATGGATTTATTACTTAGTTTCTGCATATATATAAGAAGAAAGTAGAGGATACATGTTTTCGATTAATTTACACGTTTTAAGATTTCCTTGAATTTCAATTAACTGAAATTGACTATTTATTTTTTAAAAAAAGGGGATTTATTATTCTATCTTATGCCTGTAAAAGAAGAAAGTATAAGATTCAGAAAAAGTTTAGTTTTCGGGTTTTCGATGAAGTTACACGTTTTGAGATTTCTTGAACTCTGTTCGACCATTTGTAAAAAATGTCTGTCTTTTTGAGTTCGAAAACTGTTCTTTCTGAACCAATGGCCTGAATTTAACAGAACTTGATATCTGGTTGAACTTTAGTTTGAAATGTTGCCGATTAGCTTTTGGGCCATATCAGCAAACAGAGACGCTTCCACGCTGTGATTGTTTCTTATTTCAGGAAAGGCTCAGTATCTACAGTGTACCAAATTTAGAGATATACATTAAGTAAAACTCCTTTGCTTCAATTTGAGTGCATATCAGCCAACAAGTGGCACTGTTAAGTTGCATTTTAATCCCACTTTGAAAGTGGCCGAATTTCGACTACTGGGCGATGCTTGTTTATTCAATTATTTACTAATCATTACATTCTGATACCAATATTTACTTTTTGTTACAATTATGTTGAGTAAATTAGCTATTCTCTATATTTATTACAATTAAATGTACACATTTATCCAGTAAAATGTAGCTTTTGCTAGAATTAGCGTTGAAGAAAGTGTCTTTATATTTCAAAAAATCATTATACCGGCAATAAAATTTGATAGATCGCAAATAAAAATTAAAATTTCAGTCTGTTTTTATTTTTGGTTAATCTGTTACTGATGTGACACAATTAAGCATTCTTGTACAAGTTTAAATAACTAAATAATATGCAGAATATTATTAATGAGAATGTAATAGTCAGATATGTAATGTAGAACTTTCACAACTTCAAGTCTGAGAATATGTCCTGTTCTTCAATGCTGCTCCTATGTATAAATGTACTCTAGCATAGAATAGTTCTGTGCTCTAGCTGCGAGTTTTGTTTCAAATATATCCATCCCGAAATAATGTGTTTGATTTACAGAAGGCTACATAAAGTATTCTTAATAAAATGTTAAATTTATTTGCATCGCTTTAAAACCGTATAGGATTTTAGACATGAAGTGTGCTTCGCATATACATGGAAAACACTAAGCAACGAAACACTTAATTTGAAGAAATACTCTAATAATTAACTAATTTACTTTAACGAACGTTAATTTATAATGAAAGATTATATATATAAGTATTTACAATTAAAAAATGTATCAATGAATTAAGAATATCGTTTATCGTCAGTTTCATTTTCACTGTTATCACAATATTTCGGCTGTTAGCTTTACTTCGTGTTTCACCCTGAGAGCCAACGCGCGTCCATCTTCATCTGCGAGTAAACATTCTGCCCGCCCTCTTGGTGTTGCCAAATTTCAACCACAGTCGAACGTCTTTAACGTGAATCTCAACGGGACTAAAAAATTTGTTCATGTTATCAGCAGTTCATGTTATCAGTAACTAATCTTCATATAACTAAACTAATCTTAATATTGACGGGGACTGTAGAAACAGTTCATGTTAAAAGTAATTCACATTAACAGTGTTCACGTTAACGAGGTTCGACTGCACTTTCTTTTGGTCCGAGTTGTGCTGTCTTCTGTCTGCTTGTCATAGGTATGGAACCTCTGGGGTGTGGGTGGGGAAGTGCTTTTGCGAAAGAAAGAGGTCGGTTTCATCGTATTCCTTGCAACCCCCCATATATATATATATATATATATATATATATATATTAGTTGATGAACATTGTCTTATTTTACCTTGGGATTTATTTAAAAAGTATGAGCTAACTAAATTTTAATGTAAACGTTTTAATATGAAAATGAATATCTGTATTATGAATTCACAATTGATTAATTGATTATAAATTAATAATATTTCATGAAGATCTTGACGTTAAGATAGAGCATTCATTCATATTTAAATAAAGATTTGAACTTTGAAGCATATTTTTATATTATCAGAATTTATCATTTATAAAATAAATTCAGCAAATGAGAGTCATCTGAAGTCATTTTGTCGATTATTCCTTGATATAATTTACGCAATAAGTTTGCTTGAGAAATTGATAAACATGAGAAGAATAAGACTTTGACCCATACAATATGACATAAAAGAAAAATTTTATCAGAATTTTTTGTTCCAATATTTTTTATATTGTGATGGTATGTCTCCGGACTATTCTTAAGGGTGAATCTCAGGACCTCACCAATTGCCATTGTGTAATACTAATAAGGCTTAAAAACACACATTCAAATTACTCAGCCACTCAAAACCTTTTCCTGAAAAATGCAAAATAGGTTAATAAAAATATGTCTGCAGAGATCACTTTTTTTTAAACCTTACGTATTTTATTTATTTATTTATTGAATATTTAGAATACAGTGGGAATTGTTTTTAAAGTATATGATATTGTTAATATCTTCAGTGTATAAAAAAATTTAAACATTTTGTGATTTGACACAATCTTGAAGCACGAATTCTCTATCACTCATTAACAAATCTATATCGCTCATTAAAAATTCTATATAACTCATTAACAAACCATTTGAATCTGTGCATAAATTATCTACTAGTACATATGATATTCTTCAGCTCGTATATCAGAAACTCGAAGATTTAAAATTATAGTTATATGTCCCTCAGGCGTATTGCATAAATGAAATGAATGTAAAAGTTAATAAAAATGGTTAGACTTACATTAAAATCTTTTACAATATATTTTTAACCATCTTTCTCAAATATTTATCTTAAATAGAGAAAAAAGTAATTTAAATCTATAGATTTCTCTATAAATAAACCTTAAGCATTATATTATTAAGATAATTTTAAATAAGATTAAAGTTTAGGTATTGCTAACCTCTGAAAAAATATACTCTAAAAGAAAATTCTACGAAATATGTTTAGCTAATAGTTATAAATTTTAAATAAATTTATCATAAATAAGTTGCTTTTTGAGAAAATATTTACGAGAAAAGCAGTGCTTCAAGTAAATTCTAATAAATACAACCTATTTCTGATATTACTGAAATAAATATACTTGCTTCATTTTTAAAAACTACTTAAAACATAATTTGATACTAAACATGCAAAAAAAGGGCGATTTTTGTGTAGCAAAACGAAATATTTTTCTTTACTATCTATCTACTTGAAGTTCATTTCGCATAATCTAGCTGCAGTGAGTTTTGAAGAAATTTTACGTCCTCAAAAAATCTGCATGATTTCTAATGAATAACGGATAGTAGGATTAAATGTAGCAACGTACTCACTTAACCAGCTTATTTTCTAATGTTAAAAAAAAAAAAAAAAAAAAAAAAAAACTTAATGCATACATTACCTTAATGCGTGCTAAATCTTAATACATACATTTGATGATATTCTTGGAGTACTTTCTGGTTTTTAATTCAGGATTCTCGAAAGCCTGAAGTTTACCAAGAAAAAAAAAATCATGCAGATAAGTTTTTCTTCTTCTGATTATTTATTTATTTATATTTTTATTGATATTAGTAGATATTGATATTAATATTGCTTTTATTGATATTAGTAGCAATTCATCGAAATGAAATTACTAATGTTTATTGTGATTTAAATAAATTTAAACGCTGTATAAATGATACTTCTTATTTTATCATAAATCGCCCATCAAGTATGTAATTAATTATTTGAATCTCACTTTCAAATATTTAAAACATAATGCAACAAATGATTATATCAATTTTAATCAACTGCAACAAAAATATAAAAATAAATAAAATTCTAAGATTAATTACATATTTCAAAACCTACAGATGTTTTGGGTAGGTCTATGGTAATCATATGTGCGTATTTTTTTTTCTTTCTTTCTTTCTTTAAATCACTGGATTGATTACAATTAAATTTTCACATTTTAGAATACTATTTTAGAGAATACTGTAAATATATATTGCTACCGTATGTTTTACGAAAAGTATAGGGAAAAATTCTATGAAACAACCGACTTTATAATATGTTATAAAACCTAATTTTTTTTTTTAACTAGTACTGAGTGTGGAAATGGGGATTAAATTAATTCTAAAGTAAGTTTGCCTGATAAACAGAATTTAAAAAAAAAATCAAATTTAAAGTATTAAACATAATATGAAGTTGTAAATTCATGTTAGCATTAGTACTTTTGTAGATTTAATCGGGCGACAATTTTGAACTAAGAAACGTGAATTTTTTTTAGAACGAACAAGTTCTTCAAATTTTCTTGAAACCTCATACTTAAAGGCGTGACACGAGTAGTAGAATACTTAAAAGCCAATATTACATCATAATTAATTCGAAATAATAACAGCTGCTTAAAAAAAAAAAAAAAAAAGAGGTAATTTTTAAACATTGGGTGCTCGCTAAGAATTTTTATTTATTTATTTAATTTTTAACTGAGTTGGAAACGTTTTAGAACCAACATCATGGGATTTAAACTCTTACAAACTGAACCAACACGACTAACACATAAAATAACAGGTAACAATGGGGATCATAATAATAATAATAAGTTGAAATTAAATAATTTTTGAACTGCATGGACAGCGATAGACATTTTTAAGTATTTCTTGTTTATTTCTTATGCTACTTTTTCAAAAAATGACTTTTATTTGTTGCATCCAGAATAAACAAATAAATAATAATAATATAAAGCTCTTTTTAAAATCATTTTTAACTACCTCAAGAAAAATAAACATTTCATCTCAGAACAAGCTGTTATTAATATATATTAATGTTTCTGCAAATGGTAAACTTTTCTTAAAATATTTTGCTAGTAAAATAGCCACAGAAAAGCAAATGAAAATATATTATATTAAACATGAACTTTAAATGCATGTCTAAATTCGCCATTTTTTACAAAATGAAAAATGTATATGACTTCGAATATGTCTATCCGTCCGTTTTTTCAGTTGCATAAGAATTTTTAGAATACCTTTAATGTATTATATAATGTTTAGGTTCAGTATGGAATCGTTTCTTTTAAATATTGTACAAATAGTAGTACTAGTTTGCGTAGAGGAACTCACAATAGAATTTCGTGACATTACGGTCTATGAGAATTATCTCTTTAAAACACATTTATTATTAATACGCTGCATACAACAAAATGACTTTATAAGCGTTATCCATATGCACCAAAGCATGTTTTTACTTTCCGAACACTATAGTGAGGAAAGTATTGTAATCCTGTCAAAAATCCGAATTTGAGATTTTGATGTTTCTATACGTTTCGAGGTCCCCAGAGTCCGTTTTCACTATTTTTACGATGATGTATGTATGTGTGTGTGTATGTATGTGTGTATGAATCTGTGTGTGTATGTGTGTGAGTGAACACGCTAGCGTCTAAACGCTTTGTTCGAATGAGCTGAAAGTTGGTACGTATGCTGCAAGTCACCGTAGCACGAACCCTATAGATTTTGATGAATCTAGCACTTATAGTTTCTTTACAGGGACACAAAGAAAAATTCTTTCATTATGGCCTATGGGACCAAAATCTTAAAAGTGCGATAGCATCTAAACGCCTTATTCAATTGAGCAAAACAATTATACACATATTATAGGTCACAGATATTCAATCTGTATAGATTTTGGAGAATCTAGAACTTATAGTTTTTTTACAGGAACACAAAGAAAAATTCTTTATCATTATGGCCTATGAGGCCAAATTTTTAAAAGTGTGATAGCGTCTAAACGCCTTATTAATCTGAGCAAAACATTTGTACACATGTTATAGGTCACAGTTGCACCAACTGTATAGATTTTGGTGAATTTAGCACTTACAGTGTTTTTACAGGGACACAAAGAAAACTTATTTATCATTATGGCCTATGGGACCAAATTTTTAAAAGTGCGATAGCATCTAAACTCCTTATTCAATTGAGCTGAAAATTTATATGAATATTATAAATCACTGTTGCACTAACTATGAGCATTTTGGTGAATCTAGCATTTATAGGTTTTTACAGGGACACAACGGAAAATTCTTTATCATTGTGATCTATGGGCTCAAAGTTCAGTAGCATTAAATAAAACATCGTGTAATATATGGAGAAAAATACTCAAACACTCTATTATGGTTTTCTCTCTTTCGTTCGTTCAACAACTCCTCTTTCTTTACTTTATCTACAAAACTGTTAATTACTCAATGTTCGGAAAGTCAAGTGGAGTCACTCCAGATTTTTTTTTTTTTTTTTTTTTTTGAATATTATATGTCTAAAATTAGAGTATACAAAGAAATAAAAAAATACTCCGATATATTTGAATGTACAAAAGAAAATCGCTTTGAAGTACATTTTCTGATGTGTTATGCGTTTTTAAAGCATTCTATTAGAGTTAAAAATTGACTTCGCTACGTCCTTTTATCTGTCTCTCGACTTTTCTGTTTTTAGTACGTCAGCTTGTATTATTATTTCTTTTAAATAGGGATTTTGCATTGCCGCTATTTATTACAGCTTGAATGAACGTGCAAACATTTTTGTTTTCATAACATACCGAAATTCAGGTGCACTATTCAGATGGACAATATTACGTTTTCTGTACAATATACTATGACTACTTGTTTTACAGGGTCACCACAAAATTGTTCAAATACATGTGGCATATAAATGTAAATTTTTTATTGTTATGAAGGTTTTTTGTTTTAAAAGTAACGATGCATAACGATGCGTAATTAATTCTTAGACCTCATATATAAGGATACAAAAATGCGAATCTATATTTTACTTGCTATTTTGCTCTATAGAGAGAAAAAAAAAAGCTATAACTATAGTTTTTTCAACATTTCTTCCTTAAGAACAAAATAAATTTTTGTGTAGTCCTGTAAATTTTAGAACGTATAGAGGGTGCATAAAGAAAATCCCTTAAAAAGGGCCTTTAAAAGAACTTTGTCATTAAAATGGAAATTATAAGTACAGTTTTTGTAATATTCATTTCTCGTTAAGTAGAAACAAAATACAATTTAAGGTGGTGTAAAGATTAAGAAAAAAAATAAAAGTTGAAGCTTAAAATGTTACGAGTAATTACAGACAGAAAGTGTTTTATAAGTTAAGTGAATCGCATGATTTGTCTTTCTCGTTTAATTTTAGATTTTATTTATTTATTTTAACTGACTTTTCTTTGTTGTATACAGAGTATTAGTTTAATTTAAATATTTATGAACTGCTTGAACAAAAATAGGCACTTTATCCAAAGAAAGGTCTTATTCATATAAAATTTTTAATATTTCTTTTAATGACAATCTTTTCTTAGAGTATTTCGATGGAAAAGTAAGCATACAGAAATTAAATGAAAATCTAATATAGTAAATTGAATTTTAAAAATATATTCAACATCGTTCATTATGTTTAATGTTGTTATTTTTTAATGACTTTTCTTTCGTGCGTTCCGAATGAAATGGATAGCTCTTTATTACCCCCAAAGCAAGCAAGTTTAATTAAAGCGCGTTTTTATTATATTTTATAGTAAATATTTCAGAATAGCTTAGATGTGTGAGAAAATAAGAATATTTTTCATTTTACTTTATAAGTTGAAATATTTCATTTATTAAAAAAGACTCGCATAAACATTATAATGCATGTTTGCTTTACATGCCTTTAATTTCTCTCTTAGTGCTAGTTTGAAAGTATTTATAAAATATACGGGGAAAAAAAAAAAAAAAAAAAAAAAAAGGAAAATTTTCCGTCTGTAATCGTATAAAAATATATGCGCATTTATTTACTTACTTACTACTAAAGGTTATGGTGAATGAAATTATTTAGTAAAACAGTTCGTATTAGGTACTCTCAAAAATTCTAATAATTTGAAAAAATAATAAAATTGATCTCTATAATTAAAAGTGATAGGAAATTTGACTTTATGGGGATAATTTCTTACTATAATTAATATTATTGGTCAAATATTGGATGACAGATGCTTCTGTAACTGTAAAAAGTCTAAAATTATTACCTAAATACCAATTGTATGCATTTTGGAACAGTTTTATGAATTTTAAAATAACAAATTCTAGAAAGAACAATACCCTGCAATCGGATTAGAAATGTTAGCTAAAGCAGCATAGTTAAATACATGCAATAGATTGAATGGCAAATAATTACTTTTAACTTCGTAAAAAAGAACAGGTGTTGTTTCAATTAGCTGATGACTTAATACATACAATACTAAAAGAAGTGGTTAAAAAAAAAAAAAAAAAAAAAAAAAAACAGGTTTATGAACTAGATTATTAATTCTTGTAGTGGTGCCATCTATCAATAACTATGAGAAACAGATTTTCTTAATTTATTTATTTATTTTTAGTTCCAAAAATATCTCACGAGGTTTAAATGTTTCCACAACATCGTATTGAGTTATTTTATATATATATATATACACTTTTAAAATAAAAGAATGAAAATAACTCAACTTGAGTGAAATTTCACTCATTTGCGTAGAAGAAACACGCCCTCTCACCTTGAGTTAAATTCACTAAATTGAATGAGTTAGCATGATGCACTCAAACTTGACTTATGTGTAGTATTTCAGTAATTTATTTATTTTGTTGATGATTTTAATACAAATGATTCTAATAAATTAGATCACTTTACAACGGCGTTGCCCGTTGTACTTGCGTGCAACTGAAAAAAATACGTTGCAGCGAGAGCGATGTTGTCACTTGCAAGTGGATGAATAAACAGAAATAAGTCAAGTATTGCACTGTAAAAAATATGTTCTTAAAAATAAGTATATATTGTCTCAAAATAGCCCCGATGAGTCATTGTTTTTTTTCAAATTTAAGTATATATTATTTCGGGGCTAATTTGAGAAAATATATACTTATTTTTAAGAACCCATTTTTTACAGTGTGATAAATATCGATAATTCAAGTTTGTTTAAATAAAAAGCTAATAATTAGGTCAAAGAATTGCATTTTTAACTGAAGTCGGTTTAAAGAAAATTAACTCCTACTTGACATGGTAAATTGTCTCATTCATTTTAAGCGAATATATTCAACAAAATTGCAAAAATATTCGAAACCTGATTAAGTAAAAATAAATCAATTATATGTAACATAGTTTTAGAACTGGATACGAAACAGTCTTTTAAGTATTCAGAAATTTAACTTATAAATATTTTATTTATGAATCTTTATTTTTCTTCATTAAAAACTGATTTGCCTTTAACCAGTATAAAAGAAAAAGAAAATTAAGTTTTATTGATTACTCTCTATTAAGTCTCGTGATAACGGTTTCTTTCACAGTTTGTCAAATAAAATCAAAACTAAGTTAAATTATCTTCTTTAAAAAAAAGAAGAAGAAGAAGAAGAAATATTACAGTTTTTTAAAAAAAGTGTTAGTGGCTGGTTAAAGCATTAAAAGGTTACCATCATCATTGTCTCAGGGGTAAAAGAAGTTCTTTGAATCTGCTGTTTTAAAGGCAAGTGCATTTTAAAGTAAAAAACGTATAGTACTTTTTTGTTAAGAGTTTTTTTTTTTTTTTCCAGCAAAGTTAAAGTTTTTTTAATACAACTGAGATTATAAAAAACTGAATAGAAAAGAAATTTTTCAACATTTGTTCATTTGGGAACGATTGATATTCTATAAGATCGTAATGGTTAAACTTTTTCCATTATATATAAATAAATATATATATATATATATATATATATGTATATATATATTTTTTTTTAAGTTACAAAAAATAAATAAATAAAATAAAATATATATATACTTTATAAAAAATGAAATGCTATTTCTTGTTAAGGAATAAATTAAAAAAAAAAAAAGAAAGAAAGAAAGAAATAGAGCTTTCTAAAACGCTTATTGAATTATAAATATATGCATTTTAATTTTTCACATTGTAAAAATCAAAAATCTCAATTTTTTTTTTTTTTTTATTTGGTTTGTTTTTACCTATGCAATTGCAATGGTCTCGCCGTCACTACAAACACCAAGTCACATAGCAAACAGGTAGCTGTAAGTGTTGTCGGACGATTACTACGCATCGGAACCTGCCCGACGTGTTCTCGAGGCATTTAACTTAATTATTTCTTACGCATTTTTTCACATGTGTCAGTAAATTTTCTTGTTTTTAATGACTTTCATTGTACGTTTTTTGCCTTGATTTTTTTTACTATTTTTATTTATTATTCATTTATTTATTTTTTCCTGTTTTGATTACATTTTATGTTTTCGCTGCATGCAAGTACAATAGCATGATAAAGGGTGATTTCAATAAATATTAATAAACACCACTAACGGATAATTTCAATAAGTACATATGATGCAATAGTATTAATCCTTTGATGCATATTTCTATTCACTTGCAAAACTTTTTAGTATGGTACAATATGAAATAAATTTCCAGATTTGTAATAATTTTCTAAAATTTGCTTTTATTATGCTTATTTTTTAAGGGGAAAAAAAACTATTTTTCCTTTAACTAGTTTATGCATACAGTCGATACACATAATTAATTTGTAATTGTGTATATCTAAGTATGAGTATTTTTTTTGCGTAATTATTAACTATTTAATTCATTTCATCCCTTTAAAATAAACATTTTTGGCAGCGCTTTTTAATTATAAATTATGCTGGCAAAAACCATTCACCTCACTGGAATAGTTTTTCAGTACACTGCATTTTAAATTTAAAAATGCACACTTTTTCTCAACTAATGATAATTACAGTATAATTAAAATACATTAATTTTCTATTTTAAAAAAACCTTAACTAATTCATTTGAAATTTTTCCTTCATTATTGTTTGTTTGTTGTGATTTATTTCGTTATAGCACATAATCAATGAAAATAAGATATGAAATATATTTTTTTCCATTCACGAATATAAAAACTAAAAATAGGTACGAGTATATTACTTAAGCACCAACTAAGCACTCGCGCCTACTAAGAAATTTAAAAGGACTCGTACATTTGATTTCCTCAGTAACATAACTTGTTAAATTTCAGAGTAGTGCTACTATCTATAGAACTGCAAAGGACAAACAGTCTAAAAATCGAAAAAATATTTTTAAAAAATTGTTGCATTAAAAATGTTTGGTTTAAATGAGAAATCAATAAATATTAAAAGATTAAACTGATGTTTACCGTTATTTTAGTTCCTCCAGTTTTGCTATATGAATAATATTGTCTTTGGTCTAACATGTCCATGACCGATATTATTCTATTACTGTAAAAGCTAAGCACAAAAGTGATTTCTTATATCTATATTAGGAACGATGATTATTTATAAAATAATGATTTTTCTATCCAGTGATGGAAAAAATACGTGATCGCTATTGATTCCGCTACACGGTTACTTTTTCTACATTCTAAGCATAAAAAGAAGAATACCGTGGCACGGAAATAATCAATATCAGTATTTCACATGAAATATATGTTGAAGTTCTTTGACACGACTTCACTATTTTGCGCAGTGATATCTGTGTAGGGTGTGAGACCTTGGCATAAAGATTTCTAATTGAATATCACATAGGTGATTTATGTTATGTTAGCTATTTGGTTTATGGACATTAATAATTAAATATTATCTGGAAAGTACAGAATACTTTCAGACTTAGTGATTTTACACAAAAAAAAAAAATTATTATTTAAATAGAAAACTAAATGTGTTCTTTTTTTCTTTTTTTACATAAATCAATGTTTTCAAAATTCTTTTACTTATAAATAGTGCAGTTTTTTTTTTTTTTTTTTTTTTTATCGAATCTGTTTTTATGGAATAGAAATTTAAGCCAATTATCATAAAGAAATTAAAAATTTTGTCAAAAAATTATATTTTTTACAAAAACTGGACAAAAAACTGATTTTTAAAAACAATTTTCAAAGAGGAAAAGCAATTATAAAACAATTAAAAAGAAAAAAAAAAAAGGTTAAAATATTTACTACACACTGAGAGAGATAGATGCACAAGCTCACACGCATATGCTATATATATGTATGTATATATACGTGTGTGGATAGGTATATATATATATATATATATGCATGTGGAAAGTAGGATGTTTATTACTGTACTTCAAAACGACCAATAAAAGTATGATATACCGTGATTTGCAGTTTAAAACGTATTGATTCAGATTACGGAAGAATCTGCTGTTTTTTCGTTTTCTTCTTCATAGGTATCGCCATCTTCTCTTTACAGGAGTTTCTGCTGTACATTTTTATATTGGTATCTGAATAAGCCGTCACCCATTTTTAGTAGCACATTCTGAAGTAAAAATTACAGTACTCTATTTCTAGTATCAGTACTTATATTAAATATCTTATGTAAAAAACTAATTTATATTTTATGATAAAAAAGAATTTTTCAAACATAAATGTTTCTATTTCTTAAACTAAGAAGAAATTTTTTTAAGTGATTTATAACTGATAATAATAATATGCTCACCATGACTTTATTCCGTCTCATTAATGTTTTTTTTTCCATAGCTACTAACCGTTCCGTATTTGTAATACCGGCATTTTTTCTATGGAGTTTCTTTTTATTTTTTTTTTATAACAATTGATATAGCAGCTTTCTATGATTAAACAAGGTAAAATTTTCTATAAATAAATACTGGTATTCAAAACACAGAATCATTGGCAGCTATGGTTTTCCACAAAGTTGAAACATGCTTACAAATAAAATTGTCAGTTCGAGTTTTTTTTTTTTTTTTTTTGGGGGGGGGGGAGGAGGAGGTCGAAATTGATATACGTTATTTGTACTCGATTTGGTATATTTTTCATTGCAAATTGTGCAAATTGAAATGTTTATTCTTGTACAGAGGATTTGGAAATCTTATGGTATATGGCATTTTTTTAAAGCTCAATTTAATAATTTTATGCTGCACAAAACATACAGAAATGAACATACTAGATTCAAATGCACAAATAATTATTATTATTTCTATGATACATCAACAATAACTGATTTATAAAGCCACAAAAAATTTTCAGATACATTGTGGAATATAAGTGGAAATTGCTCAAAGTGGTTTTTCAACAATATTATACGTTTTTAATTCTTTCCAAGGGAGTTAAAATGTGTTTATGATTTCAGTTCGTCTATCTGTTAGTCCACCCTCTTATTTCTGTAAATACATTTAGAATGTGATTATATCATTTAGAAGTAAAGATGGAAAGTGCTTTATAATATGTGAAAACAACATGGTTTCTCGTACTTTTAATTACATCAGCTTGTTTTTGTTTTAGTTAATTAGTAATTCACTTAGCATAGTGAGAAAAACTGAAATCCGATACAATTACAGATGCTTTAAACATTTTAAGCTATTTCTTTTAGCCAAAAAAACTATAATTTTTTTTTTTTAGAGAAATTTTAAATTCATCAAAAAATATGCTTTAATTGCATACTTTTCTACATGTTTTAAAAGTGAAATTTAAAAATAAAAGCCGATCTCATTACTAAACTGACTTTAAACATCAAAATTACTCTAAAAGAAAAAAAAATGCCTAATTATTTTACTAATTTAGGTGAAAATGAGTTCTAATTACTTTTGCATTTGTTATGGAAAGTGAGAGAACTGAACGAAACAAATTTAGACCAGATAAGAGTTAAATTTGGTAACTTTCCAATTTTACACAATGAAAGTATTGCAGCTTAATTACCCAGCAGAAGTATTTTAATTAACAGTATTAACATACTTTAAGAGATGTATTGTACATTTTAAAAGTTTTAAGTAAAATTTTCTTGCCTTCTTGAAGAAATCTATCTGCTAGTAAATTTGAAAATGGATTAGTTTAGGCTCTTGTTTGAAAAATAATTCGATACGCGAGTGAGAGAGTTAATGTGTGTAACTAATACGCTTTAACTTCAAAAAACTTCGTTAATCATAGAAACTGTTTTAAAATAAGCTCCATTACCTGTTTAAAACCATGCAGGCTTATTCTTTAAACTTTCTACGTATTTATTTACTCACAGTTTGAGGAAATGCTCTGATGTCAGAGTGTGTAAACAAATTTTAGCTAAGCCCCATTATTTTAAAAATCTTTCCAAGTTTGAAATATTATTAGGAAACTTACCATAAAATTATCATGAAGGATCAAAACTCTACTACATATAGTAAATTCACAATAGAAATATGAAATTAAAATAACCTCGGTTCATTAGAATACTTATTGACAACCTTTTAAAAATAATTATCGTAAAACAAATGTCGAAATACTTTTGTAAACATGCGTATTAAAAAATTTACAGCATATTCAAATCAAAGTTTTTTTTTTTTAGTTTATAAATTACTTAGTTAATAATTTAATTCGTTAATCAGCTGATTTATTCTATTTCAATGTCAAATCATCGAAAATTTCTCAAATTATAGGTTTATCAACTTAATTCATCAATATCGAATTGCATCAATCTTATACTCAACCAATTCACCTTTAAATCAAATTTCTATATCGGTAAACTGTCAATTAAACAATTAATTAGCTCATTCATCTGCTAATTCTTTATTAATTATTGTATTAATTAACTCATAATGATCTTTATTAATTAACTTATTAATTTCTTAAACCTTTATGAAGATATTTATACGTGCACACATAAACACATTTTAATATTATAGTTCTTTAAATATAAACTACACACATGCATAAATACATACAAAAAGTTGTAATTCATACAAAATGCGCAGAATTGGATTCATGTATGCTTTTCTTTAAAAAAAAATAACTCGATACGTGAGTAAATGAACTAATGTATAAAATTAATTTGCTTTTTAATCACATAAACTTTTTAAAAATAAACTCCATTACCTGTTTAAAAGGCTTGTTTAACATTCTGTGCATTTATATATAGTTGAGGAAAGATGTCGTGATGTCAGAGTGTAAATAAATTTAAAAAGAGCTTTATTTTTAATAGTACTGACTAACCAAAAGGCAGATTTTCAAATACCAGTAAATTGTTATACAGTTTATATGTTAACAAAAAATCTGTGAATGAATACGTCGGAGAAAAATTTAAGAGAATAGTAGTATGAATTATCCGGAATAGTTTTCCGCTCTTAAAGTGTGAAATGTGAATAATTATTAGGAAAATTACTAGAAAAAATATTATGTATTACCAAAATTACACTACGAATGGTAAATCGACACTGAACGTAATATTTAAATATACCCAGCTCATTAGAATAAATTTTAATAACTTTTCAAAAATTGTTGTCGTAAAACAAATGTAAAAAATATTTTAAGCGTATATTAACCCTTTGATTGCCATGGCTATCATATGTGATAGCCAGTGATGTTTCCGTTGGGGGCACTGACTATCAGATATGATAGTCAGTTTTTCAACATTTCAGTCCTTGACTATAAAAACCATACCAGTCACATGAAAATCGTTCTGGAGTTTGATTGTTGGAGGATGAGAATCTACTCTCCCCATGTATAGCAGAATGAATCAGACTGAAAAATATTATGTATCTATATAATTTCATGTTGAAAAAAATGCAAATAACACAAAAGAATTTTCTGGCACCGTGGTAAACTTTTGCAATTTTAGCTTGGCAGTCAAAGTGTTAAAGTAGATTGAAAAAAACTAAATATTTACTATATATTATATTAAAGTCATTTAAATTTATAACTTAATCATCCAATAAAATACTTTTTAAATCAATACATATACAGTAACCGCCGCTTAATAAACTCACTGGTTAATAAAATCAGCCGCTCAATCTGATCAAATATCCAGGACCGGAATCAAATCAATACAAACTACTTTTAAAGCCGCCGCTTAATAAAATCAGCATCGCCGGTTAATAAACTCAAAAACCTCAGCAGCCAAAAATATCATTTATGCATTTTTATTATGCATTTCATTATGCATTTTTATTTTTATTTTTTTTACTTACTTTGTGATTTTTTTTTAAATAGAAAAAGAAATTAAAGCTTAACAAACCCTCCGTAATCGCTCACTGTCGAAGACTTTACACTTGCAGCACAGTTACAAATTAAACACGCCCCATAACTTATCTCCGTAACAATTTCAAGACGCAGTAATAAGTTATAAATTTGATTTGAAATGATATATATTTTTTTACATTTCTAATTATTAAAAGGTGATTTCTAGTTCTTATTTTGAGATTACTATAATTCATGATGTTTAAACGGTAAGTTTTAAAATTATAAGAAGCGCTTGAACTTTTGGTAAAGTAATGATGATTTTCCTCAAAGGAAAGCGCATGGTAACTTGAAATGCGTTTAATTTATTTATATACTATTCGATACCTTTTGAAATTTTATCCCAAATTCAGGAAAGTAATTTTTTCTTTTTTTACTTGAATACAAGAACGTTCGCCGGTTAAAAAAATCAGCCGCTTAATAAAATCAATTTCGCTCAGAACAAATGTGATTTTAATGAGCGGCGGGAACTTATTGCATTTTAATATTACATCATAGAATATTTCATAAATATTATTCATTTATCAGTTAAACTCATTAGTCAACCATCTATTCTACACTCGATCACTCCATAATTAAAATCAGTCAACTAACATATCAATAAATTAATCAATTAATTCATTATTATCTCAACTCTTTATAAATTAATTAGTGTACATATTTTTATTATAGTAATCTTGAAATACAGATGGCACACAAACATAAATGCATACAAAAAGTATACATACTAACAACTTTTGTTACTGCTCGCAGGAAATATTCCTTTATTGATTATAAATACATTTAAATTAAGGCATGGTTCATTAAAGAAACTGACTGGTCTTATAATTTACGCTAAGAATGTTTTATTAATAGGCGAACTTAGTAATTATTTTCTTCCCTCAATTTAAATTAATACAATATTTCATGAATAAATGAAAAAACTTCAAACACTTGCTACTCAAATTACTTTTAAAAAATCTTGGTGTTCGTTGATTATTCTTAGATGATATCAAATATTGTCAGATGATGTTGACTGATGTCAGTATGCCATTTGTTCAATTTAATTTTCATTTAAAGAATAAAATAAAATAATGAAAAATAATCTGCACCCACTTTACTTGCTTAAATTCCTACTTCAATTAAAAGAGTAAAGTCCTACTTAGTAAAAGAGGCATTTCATGATCAGAGTAGCTAATAATTCTTCTAGTAAATGCTATTTCAGCATGTGAAAATAAAACTTACAGGAGCATTCAACTGAAATTTTGTTCAATGTATACAAAAAAAAAAAAAAAAAAAAAAAAACTTCAATTAAATATCATCAGTTTATATCAAAATATACAAAGTTATTTAAAGCAATACTTTTGAATCTATTTTGATAACTAGCATTAAACTTTCACTCCTTTTGCTATTCATATTTGAAATAATTACAGTACTGCATTGACAAAAGATTAGTAGTAAAGCTTCGTAAGCTTTCATAAATAGTTTTACAATAAAAAACTGAAAATTGTTTTTTAAAATTAAGTGAATCAATTTACAAAATATAATTCTACTAGATACAACGGCGTAATCGGGCTGGTCAGTATTAACTGGGGACACCCTGTTACGGCGTCACAAGCAGCAACCAGGGGGAGATACAGATTCATTTAGCCTACGGTTAGTGTCCTGAAAAATGAAAGCTCATATGTTTTCAACCATTCTTCATAGTTCGTCCTCCTATGGACATTATTTTGGAGTAGCAACGATCAACGAAATCCACGTCACTAGTGGTATTTACATTTTCAATGCCAATTTTCACCTATGGGAAATTTCTCGTAAATTATTTAATTTTATTTTAATTCTGTTTAGTTTTTTAATATTTTTAAGTATGATTAAGTTTTGTACAGCTGTCGGCTACTTGAACAGAATCTAAAAAACTGATTTTTTTTTTTTTTTTTTTTTTTCAAATTTCTTTGAAAGACTGTAATATTCTATATTTTAATAAAATATACAAACGTAAATGCTTTTAAAGCTAAAATGAGAAGATTTGAAACCTAGAGGAAATTGGATTTTGTGTTTGAACATTTTTGTACGGAGGATTAACATAATTTTGATATATTATAGTAGGCATTAGATTAAGTGTACACAGAACCAACCATATACCCTCAGAGATGTCACCTGAATAAAGTCCATTGAGGCTGGGGCAGAGTAGCCCAATCGCAGCAAATCATGTCCCACAGATTCTGAATTGGTCAGAAATTAGGAAACCTTGAAGACTATAAGGAACGAACTGGAGTAAGGCTTTTCTGCTAGTGAGTTAAAATTACTGTCGCGCGTTGCCTTTATGGAAAAACATTTTTCAGCCGCTGAATGTATCCTAATATAACCGGCTGCATCACCAAATTAATATATAGCCGTACAGACAGCGTGGCTCTCATGCGTACCAAGGGTGATATCCTGTCTAGTGTGATGGCACTCCAAATCATTATGCTACGTTGACGAGCGGTATGGCGTTCAAGAATAGTGTTCATATTCCTTCTATCATAACCCACGCCACCAAACAACCAAACCTAGTTTAAACACCAAGAGAGGTCTGGCCACACTAGTCTCGATCCTGTTTGTCTAAATTAATCCGTTTTTTCTAATTTAGTTACATTTTTTTATCCATTTTCTGTTTTGTATCCAAATTTTAATCGATTATAAAAACGATTTTTTATCTTCAGATTATATCATGTTGTCACACATTATTCTAAAATATGCTGGGTATAATATTCTACCTTTGCAATATAAAACATTTATTAAAATCGTGTATGATAGTAATTATGGCTGAAAACACAGTTTTACTGATTTGCAAGGCGGAAAATGAACTTAATTTACAGTTGAAAAGTAGATCTGAGTAACAGTATTTTGCAAGAAAACTAATATAAAAATTTTGAAATGAAATAAGGGAAGAAAATGCTCATTTATTTTGTCAGTTTCATTGAAATGCAATGTGAAAGCTCATTAGTTTATATATTATTTGAGATGCAATGCTTGATTATTTTGGTTATTTAACTGTTATCTGCCAGATTTTAGTCAGTCGTTTAAAATGTTATTGTAAACGTATATAGTAATGTACCTTGACTAACTAATAAATCATGCTGATAATTTTCGATAATATTTAGTTTATCGATGAACACCGATTTAGAACATTTGAGAATGATTATAACAGTTTCCTAATGCAGTTTTTAAATTCACATTTTTTCTTTTGGAAAACATTTGGTAGGTTTTTTAGCGCCTTTCCATATTAAAATAAAAATTAGCAAATTAAAAAAAAAAAAAAAAAATTGTTCTATATCGTTGCTAGAATTTTTCATCGAGTGAAAAAAAAAAAAAAAAAAAAAAAAAACTTCTTTCCTCATTATATTTAAATGTATTAATTCAGCAATAAATTAACAAACTGCATTAATTTATTAGAATATTTTCCTAATGGGAATAATAAAATTGAATTTTTATTGAGTTTTTAAACTTCCATATATGAAAACATTTATCGATGGGATTCCCCTTTTCTGTTTCCTCATTTGAATTACCATTACAATAGCTTCCTTTTGTACTTCATCTTTCTGTAAAATGTTGAAGTATTTGAATAGCCCATAACGATAAACATGACAGTGAAATAATATTTTTCTCTATATTGTTTAACATAAAGACAAAGTGACTAAGATTTTCATATTTTCATTTCTGAAAATAAAGTTACATTTCAAAATATAAGCCCGTATGTCATTCAAAAATGAACTGTTTTATTAGGTGTACAGTATTTCAAACTAAAATTTTTCAGAATTGAAATTGCGTTTTAAATACACTGGTTCTCATAATTATATGGACACGCGTTTTTGTATATGAACTAAACACTGAACAATATTATTTAAACAAATATATTTTTTATTAACCCTGCAGTGCATGATTTTTTCTTTTTTCCCAGGAAAAATATATTTGCTTCTGTGATAGCCAGATAGTAAGGGAAAAATATTAAAAAAATTCCAGGGATTTCCATTTTTAACTAATTTAACTTTTTTTAATTGTTGCCATATGGCAACACTGTGAAGTAAGCATATACTTTTCAGTACATAGGAATTTTTTTTTAATTAGGCTAATCTGCAATGTTTTTATTGAAATAATAATTACACATAAATAAAAAAGCATGAGATATTTAGCAATAGCACTTACCAGTTAGTTTTTATTATTAAACATTATGGTTTTGTATGGTATGACACAAAACAGTTATTTTGGTTGGAACATAGTGGAACTAAGCATTTCATGCATTTAACTCTAGTAAAATCTTTACAGTTGAGAAATTTACAACGTTACTTGGAATCTAAATGTTCGGGCCAGTGATCGATTCTGTCGTACTTAACGTCTTTGGGAGGTTGCTTGCAGTTAGGCTTCTTCAGTCGTTTTAAGCCGGTCTCAACTTCATTCGATGGTCGACCTCGTTTTAAAGTTTTCATCTTCCTAATAGAACAAAGATTTCTGCAACCTCAAGCCGAAACTCTATCAATTTCAAATGTCTATTAGGGTGTGCTCGCTTGTACAATAACCAGGCGTTTATTATAGCAAGATCGATAAGATGACAAAATAGTCTAAAGTACCATTTTCTAGTTCGCATGGTAATTTTATATCTCCCAAGTAAACTATCATGAAGATCTACTCCATCCATATGTTTGTTATACACGTGGATTACATGAGGACAAGAAACACTTTTTCTACATTTTTCTTTTCTGTCATAGCGTATGACATCTTTCACGGGACTTGTCCCAGCAAATGTTGAAAGCATCAAAACAATTTTATTATCATGCCAGCGATATTTGAAATTTCGCATCCATTCACATTTGTAACATACTCGAAAATACTTCCACGTTTACATTTTTTCAATTCCTTATCAAGTGGTATTTTGCAAGATGGTTACTCCATCTCTTCTTACAGTACCAAGCGATAGAATTCCTTTTGACTTCAAGGATGTAATAAAGGCACAGGTGTGTAAAAGTTGTCAAAGTATAATTTATGATTTTTGTGTTCAGAAACCGGGCGGGTGAGCCTAGCTACCACGGAACCAGTGACCCCTAAGTCACCTGGTTCGTTCGGCAGACTAATGGCATTTTTTCTGCCTCGGTATAAATGTCGAAATTGTATGCGAAACCAAACACACCAGTTAAAACATTGAAATAAGAACACAGAATAAAAATACTCATGAAAAACTTTAAAGAAATAAACGAAATTATAAGCAAAAGCTTTTACTGCATCGAACTCAGAACGTAAATAATCAAAAGAAAAATCAAGCTTTCTTCATAGTGTTGCCAAATAGCAACATTTGTAAAAACGAACGTAAAAAGTTATTATTATAAATTTTGTTGTTAAAAACAAGTTAAAATTAATTAAAAAATATTCTCTCAACAAAATATATATATTTTTAAATATATTGTTGCATGTTTAATAAAATTTTAGGAGATCGAAGTCAGCCTTTGCCAGAAAAAATTTGTGATTGCAAAAGTCGTACTTTGATTTCATCCATCGGGTTGGTACTGCCATTTATGATCTGTTTCATGAACGAAAATTGCTAATTGGAGTATTTTGAAGCCGGAAAGCACAGTGTTGCAGAGATGCTACATGAATTCAATAGGTTAGAGAGGAAAAAAGAGTTTGTAGCCAATTGGCTACAGTATGCACTGTAGGGTTAATTTGAATTTCATTAATAGACTATATTTAAAAATATTTATCGTTTTTCTATCTAAAAAAACTTTAAATACGGTCAAAAAGTTGATTTTTCAGGTGTTCACAATTATAAGGACAACTCAAATCTTAGTAATTTTTTTTTTTTCAGTTATTCTTTAAATTAATATTTTATGGGGTCTCTTATATATTATAATATTTTATAGGGTGAAACAATCAGACGTTCTCTCTGGTATATATATATATACATTTTTTTTACTATTCAGTTTCAATATCGTTTCATACAGCACAGGTGATATTCTGAATACATTTAAACTATTTAAAATTGCTTTCCACTTGCATGCACTTTTCTAATATGATAAGTTATTTTTTTTTTTAAACTTTTAGGCCACGGGAAAGGCAGTAATACAGAAGTTTCTTTCTTCAAATTATTTCCTATTGCTCTAGAAGTAGAGCAAAAATGTAAGTCTCGTTGAAAAAAATTATCTTTCTCCCCAAAATTTAACAAAAATCTGATAATTCCACGTTTAAAATTTGAGGATATTCTCTTGATGTTCATAATAATAGAAAAAATTTATTAAATTTATTCTGCCTTCAGTAGAAGCAGCTCCCCAGAGCACCATAGATCCACCTTTAAAATGCCCGACTCATATCTGCCTTTAAAAAATCTTCTCTGTCTTTCGCTATCTTCAGATCGTGCCGGTAACTGTTAAAACCATGTGGTTAATCAGAAATAAAATGTTTTTCATCCGAAAATGCAACATTTTACCAATTAATATTGTCTTTATTCAACTTTAACACAGACGTTCTTTCCCTCATTAAATGCTTATTGATTATTACAGGTTTTTTATTCATTTTAACGTATTATTAATTATTTTAAACATGCATAAATGTGGACCCCAGCCTTTCGTTAAAAATTACGAGCAAATTCAGCAGCAGTCATTATGAGTAGAACAGTAAGAGGAATTACGAGTCTTCGATCTCTGTAAAACAACTCTGACTTTGCATAAAATCTCTCTCCTGTCGAACCAGCAGTTCAACGTTTGATCACATTTCCTTCAGCAATTTTAGATCTTCAAATTTCATTAGAAATTCGGCGTATTGAAATTATCCTACCACTTAAAAAACACATTTATTATACTTCACTACATGGACATTCTTTATTACGAGGAATTGTCAGTAACATTCGTCCAAGAAAAACTGAAGGCTTACATATGAATTAATCTACCCCAGCAGTTAACAAATTCGCATGTCAACTGTAATTAATCCGCTAGTAAGTTAAATAAAATGAAAAAATCTTGATTGTCCCTATAATTATGAACGTCTAAAAACGTGGAGAAAAAAGTATTTTGCATTATTTTTTATTAATTTTGTTTCATATTAAAAAAATTATAGCAGTTTCAGTTTTTAGAATACTAGATATATTAAGTGCACTTAGTATAATCTTGTTCACAATTATTTTTACATTAGTTATTTCAAAACATACAGTGTCCTTATAAATATGAGAAGGAGTGTATAGCAATGCATTTCCGTCGCTGATATGAAAACCTCTCATGGTAAGTAAGTTATTTTATATTTCTCATTTTTCAATTAAGAAATTTCCTTCTTTCTTTTCTTTTCACCAAATAGCGACAATGCAAGCACGTAGTTTTCAACTATCTACATAATTTTTAAGAATAACAGAAAGAGATGTAAATTATTATTACTAACTAAATATGGTCCAAAATCGAAATTCAGTACCTTTATTGACTACACTGTAAAAAATAGTTTCTTAAAAATGAGCTAAATTGTCTCAAAGTAGCTCTGAAGCAATATATACTTAAATAAAAAATAATAAAAAATAAAAAACATGTACTCATTTTTGAGTGTATTGACACGCTCAAAAAGGGTTTGACCAATAAGAATCCCAATATCCCCATGTTTGGCATGTCAGTATAATCAAATATGAGTACATGGGTTTTAAATTTAAGTATATATTGTTCCGGAGCTATTTTGAGACAATTTAGCTCATTTTTAAGAAATCATATTTAACAGCGTAATGCTTTTCATTTAAGGGCAAAACAAATTTAATTTATGCAATAGTTTTCGACCACAGATTGTCGAAAGAATTATTCCTGTGTTTTAGGTAACCATGGCATAATGTAACCATGATGTCATTTTCCAGACATTTGGGGGGGGGGGGGGGAATCTATAAAATATAACGACATTTTCGCAATTTTTTTAAATTGCGAACTACGACTAATTATTGTTAATTGTGGTCACAAAGACTAAATTCGGTACATCTGTAGACAATATTTTTTCACTTATGAACAAAATAATATTTAATAAAATTGGCTTGTGTTTTAACTATATATATTGAGAACGTGTGTAGTTATCTATCTTAGCTTATTAATAAATCACAGTAGTAGTTTTCGATAATATTTCTGTTAAAAATCATATAACTTATTAAGAACGTTTGATAATGGTTATAACAGGTTCTCTGGTATAATTTTAAATACAGAATTTTTCTTAAGGAAATATTTACTTATATCTTGTAGGTAATAATTTTCCCCCCAACTTCGAAATAAAATATAACAAAGAAAAAAAATCATTCGTTATCATCATCCAGAAAAAAAAAATCTCTTTAATAGATCATCTTCTAAATATATAAACGCAGTAAAAAATTAAGGAAATGCAATAATTTATCAAACTATTTGCCTGATGAGAATATTAAAATAGATTTTTTTTTAATTACGTTTTAATATTTATGCACTTGAAAATACTTTATGATGAAATTCCTCTTTTCAGTTTCATCATTTTAATTACAATTTCTATAGCTTCAATATGTATTTCTACCTTTTGTAAAAATCTCAAAGTAAATCTTTCATCTATAAATATAAACAAGCCAGAGAAATAAGAAATTTCTCTGCTTTGTTTAGTATAAACTACAAAGTGACAAAGATTTTTCATTTCTGGAAATAAATTTACATTTCAAATTATAAGCACGTATGTCATTTTGAAACGAAACATTTTGATGGATGTGCAGTATTTCAGTCTAAGGATTTTCAGAATTGAAAATAAAATTACGTTTTAAAATATAACAACACATTTCAATCTCTGTTATAATAACCTCTCATGGGGAAACATGTTATTCTATATTTCTGATTCTTCAATTAAGAAATGTCTCATTCTTTTGAGCCAAATAGCGACAACTCGTGCACGCAATTCTCAACTATTCACATCTTAAGAATAATGGAAAGGAAGTTTAATTATTACTTCAGTTTTTTTCTTCTGGTTTTCAAAATGAATCACGTGTGATATGGAGAGAAATTTGTAAGCTAATAATATAAAAAAATGAGCAGGTGCTATGATTCATATGAGTGATTAAGAGTCAAATGGTTATCTTGACTTATAAGAAACTGCTAAGGAACACTTATACAACATCATAATGACGAACAGAAATTTAAATCTTTTGGATATGTAGGATTATTATTAGTTGAAATGAAGAGGGAAAAGAAAAAATATTGAAAGATAATTTAGTGTTATAAAGTTAATTTCAGTGAATATTTCTGAATATTTCATGGAGATAAGCACGTATATTTTGTATAATTTTTGCCCAATGTTTTTGTAATTAATCTTTACTAACAATAAAATTATCTGTGCATCTGCTTGTAATTACGTTTCCGCATAGATGACTTGAATCCGCCATATATTGTGCACAAGTGCACAGTTATAAAGAGTTACGATTTTCTAGTATAAGTATTATTTTACAATAAAATTTCACCATAAATAATCGTAGAAAACTGCTACGAAAGCTTATAAAAATTTTCTATAAATAAATACCAGAAACAAAAAAAATCTTAATACTTTGCAGCTTTGCAAGATTAAGTTTAGAAAATCTGGTTGACTTTCATTTTTGGTTATTTTATGCTTTTCCTTTTTTTTTTTTTTTTAGGTTGATTTCTTTAGAAATCGAGCTATTGCAATCACTTCGTTTATCTATCTATCTATCTATATAGATATATATATACATAATAAAAATTTTGTCATCAGGATAACTCCCGAAATAATAGTTCAAATCAAACCAAATTTGGATGAATTGATCTTATATATATCTTGGATGAGTTCTTTAACCAAGTCACTCCGCATTTTTGTTTTCAGGTGGCGGCCACTTGAAAATTTCAAATCCACATCGTAAAAAGTGTTTTTAAAGCCGGATTTTCTTGAATTTTGATGTACATATAGACCACATAAGGGTCTCAACCAAGTCTATTAATGAACTTTATCTGCCATAAGTGGCGGCTCTCTTAAATTAAACGGGGTCACTTGAAATTAGGTTACTACTTTAAAATTTATCATAAGGATAACATCCGAAATAATACTCCAAATCAAACCAATTTTGGACAGCGAACTTATCTTATAAATATCTGAGTTCGTTAACCAAGTTGCTCCGCCTGTTTCTTTTCAAGTGGCGGCGACTTGAAAATTTACAATCCACATTGTAAAAAGCCGATTTAAGACCAGATTTGCTTGAATTTTGATGTATACATAGAACATATAAGGGTCTCGACCAAATTTATTAATGAACGTTATCCACCATTTTTAACAAAGTGCGGATGTTGTAAACTAAGATGGACAACTTAAAATCAGGTTACCGCTTGAAAATTTATAATCATTGTAACTTTTTAAATTCAATTCAACTGGTTCAAATAACTGATTCAATTCAAACCAAAGTTGGACAGTGAACTTATTATATAAATATCTTGGAGAAATTCACTGGGCAACTTGTTCCGACATTTTATTTCCAAGTTGCGGCCATTTGAAAATGTTGCATCACGATAACTTTTTAACTGTTTCAACTGTTTCAACATACTAAACTGTTTCAACCAAAGTTTGATAGTGAACTTACGGTTGAAATATCTTGGATAAGACCGCATGGTAATTTGCTCCGACATTTTACTTCCAAATGGCGGTCACAGGAAAATTTGTCATTATGGTAACTTTTGTAATACTTATACTACTTTTGTAATCCGCTTTTTAATTTCCAAGTGGTGGCCACTTGAAAATTTCTTATCACGAATGTTTTTAAAATACTGAATTAGTTTGAACCAAAGTTGGACAGTGAACGTATCATACATTTTGGATGATTTCCCTGAGCAAGTTGCTCAGTCATTTTGTTTCCAAGTTGCAGCCACTTAGAATGCCACTTGAAAATTTGTCTTAACAATAACTTTTGAAATACTGCATTGATTTGAACCAAAGTTGGAAAGTGAAGTTATGCTCCAAAAATCTTAGTTGAATTTGTTAGACAACTTGTTCCGTCATATTATTTCCAAATGGTGGTCACTTGAAAATTTGTTATCACGATAACGTTTGAAATACTTCATTAATTCGAACCAAAGTTGGAAAATGGGTTTATCATTCAAATATCTGACTTCGGTGGGCAACATTATCCGCAATTTTGTTTCCAAGTTGCGGTCATTTGAACGTTGCTACATGAGAATTTGTTATCGCGATAACTTTCCTCTAAGACACTATCTAATTTTGCAAAATGATTTTACATATTCGTGATGAAATCATTGGTATTTTATACCCAGTAGTAATTCGATAAATACCACTGGCATATATGTACGCCTAAAGTACTTAAGTGTATAGCACGAACATGCAAAATTCTCTAAGTAAAGGAGGTTTTAGAGAAACGCATAAAAAGAAGGTTTTTTTTCTTAACAAACGAACTTTTAACTTACCCACAAGCATTATTTCTCCGACAAGATTAGTTCTCCGACTTCACATTATAGCACATTTTTAAATGACAAAATTAATAAAACTTTTTTAATTTAGTTGTATATTATAGATATACCCAAAATTTAACTTAATATATATATATATATATACAACTTAAATAAATTTTTGTTCAGAAACTTATTTAAGTTGTATAGAGATTTCTGTTATATGTTACGTACAGATCTGTTTTACAAATCCAAATGTGATGGCATTTGAGTATAGTTTAAAATATATGTAAAGTAACATTGGTAATAAATTTGATTTATAAATTTGATTACAGTAACAATGATTTATTTGAAAAATTAATTTTATTTGATTGATACCGAGAAATTTTCATAACCTTTACTCATTACCTGAAATGAAAAAAAAATATTAATTAAAGTTTTAAGTTAAATAAATATGTTTTTTAAATGTAATTTTTTAACGTATATTATAAAGCATATATTCTTTTCGCTTCACTTTCTACCTGCCTCTATGTTATTAAAGCTTACATTTTTTATACTTCTGAATAAATCAAAAACAATTTAATTAATGAGCTTTTTTCTTCTTTTTGTAACTGACGAGTCACGCTTGAAATAAGATACTGAAATATTTATTAGTTAATAAAAGACGACAGGTGTCAAGAACCATTTCAGAAATGAAAGTCCTTTTATAATGCTTTTCAATTGAAGAAAGATTTAATGATCTTAGATTGCCAAAATGACCTTAATTAAGTTTAAAGTGGAGAAATATTTATGTCAGCATATTTTTTGACTGATACGATTTTGATTAAGCCTCTGACAATTTAATATTTCCTCTTTTAAAAATGAGTATTAATTTTTTTCTTCATTTCAAATTTATATGAATAAAAAAAAAGGAAGAAGAAGAAGAAAAGTAAAAACGATAAGAATCTGGTGTGCCATTCACACAACCTTGCATTTCAATACTATAAAGACAAATTGCAGACTAAAGGGTAACATAAAAACTAATGTATATAATCATACAATGAAAATAAATGAAACTAGGTTTAGGAGCAGTTTTACTTGACAAATAGTTTTGTGGTGTAGGGGGAGGGGGCGGGGTACAGCATCCCTCTCAATTGTCCGTATCAATATAGTTTCTACATTTATATAAAATTCAAGGCCGTTACTAAATTTAAATTTTATTCTAAATTCTTCGGACAACTCTCACTCACCCCATTCCTTGAAATTTTTCAGGCTTGATAAAACCTCAAAACGCGATTTATACTGTTATAAAATTATGTACACAATACGAAATATAGTCCTATATTAATAACACGCAGTACAACCTGAAATGCACTACTATTGTTCTAGTTTTCTGTGTAGCCCTGTAAAGGAACATTGAATGATTCTCATACCATATTTTACATGAAACATGCTTTTATGCATATAAAAATATAGGTTCATTTCATTTTGTTTAGTGCGGCCTATAAGTGCTAAACTGCGCCTACCGAAAATTTCACCCATAGCGTACCATTCCCATATAGTGTACCATTTAGTGTACCATTTCCATATAATACAAATTTAGGATACCGAGTCTGGATTTTCTGCTATAATTTGTTCTAGAGATATGCTGACAACAAGTAATATAAAAGAAATTTTTTTAAAGTAAATTCCTACTTACAAACACTATCGAAAAAGTTTTTTTTTAAATAATTTTGACTTGCGCACAAAATGAAATAAAAATAATTATAAGATAAAAAAAAAAACTTTTTATATATCATGTTTTAAATTTTCTGATAAATCATAGAGCTCTTATATATAGAGTGCATAAAATTTTTAAATTGATAATGACGTCAATTTTTGTGAGATGCATAATTTAACTTTTTATAATTTTTAACGTTCACGTTTCATTAAATGCATTTATTTTTATGTCGAAAGAAAATGAACTCGTATTATTTATTTATTTTTTTTTTTTTTTTGGCAACAATTAAATTATAGCTAATATTTTAATGGCTAATTTAACGTTATTAGGATGTTATTATTTTCATATTTTAATTAATTATAAGAAAACTAATAAAAAAATTCGAAAATCGGACTTCGACGTATTGTGTTGTCACCGTGTTCTGAGAAAACCTGAAAGTTTCAAATTTCTAGCTAGTCGGGAAGTTAGTTAAAAATCGATTGCAAGATTTGTACAATATATATATATATATATAGGGAGAGTGTGAACTAATAGTAGGAATTGAAGAATAGAAGCCAGACACACACATAAATCGCTAAAAATCTTATTTTAAGATTCAGGGTCTTCAGACTTGCAAATATGACAATCCATATATTAAGAAGAAAATTGCACAGATTTAGAAACACATTGCAATAATTTAATGGTAAAAAATAACCATCGTGAGAGAAATTATAACTTGTAGGTGTCGGTGACACATTTCGATTTTATTTTTGCTCATACACGTATTTTAATAAATATATTTTTCCTAATCCCCCTTTTTTTAACAGTTATTATTTATCAAATAGTATCTGAGAAATATTTTATATTAATAAAGATGACATAAAGCATATATTATTAAATACTTTTTTTAATCTTATACCTATTTTAATTAAAAACTGTAATATAGATTAAAACAATTCCTCATAAATTAAAATATTTTAATAACAAGTTTTCAAAAGGTACTAAAAACACAGACTCAGCGGAAGTGTATTAAAAAATAATCGCAATGTTTGAAACAGGCATACAAATCCCCCCCCCCATGAAACCTGCCTCTGTTAAAATCGTACACTGAAGTTATTTTTATATTGTATTGTCATCGACGATAAATTTATGAATATATTTTATGCAAAATCAGTTTGACGGAGGCATAATTAAAAGAGCTACAAGATTTGACACAGTCATACAGTTTTTTGCGCCTCAAATTCGCCCCTTCTGAAATAGAGTTCAGAAAATGCTTCTCTGTTGTATTGTCATAGATTCTAAACTCGTATTCAAACTTTCAGCTCAGTAGGGTTACAAGAAAGTTAAAATTCGCATGCAGAACTTAACCATGACAGACAAAAAACGTAGTAATATAAGAATGAGTAAAAAACTTTTTTTTTCATGTAAAATATATAATTATTAGAATAATTGATTAAACAAAAAAACTACGTTAAATGTTGCTTAAAATAATGTTATCATAAAATAGAATACAAATCTAATTTTCATTCCATTTAGCAATAAAATCTGTTCAGAAAATGAAATTTATTTCCAATTACAAAGACTCTTAAATAAATAACTTAAAACATTTATTTTTTAATTGATGTCATATTTTAAAAAGTAGATGCTAATATCTGGTAACCATCTGCATATTTAAGTTAAATTTCTTCCTATATTTTATTCATCTCTATATCTTAATGGCATTTTTAAGAAGATTAAATTAGGGTCTGGAAAAAAGATAATTGGTAACGAAAAAAATATATAATCCAAGCATAAAAGAGAATGGCAATAAATGAAACCCGAGTATAATTCATGCATGGAATTTTACATATAGGAAATCTTCTGAAAGATATATCCCTATTTCGTTTCGGCGGATGCTAATTAGCTTTAGACCATTATCTAATTTTTCTTTGAAATCATTTGGGTTTTGTCCATTTTATTAATAAAAATCCTTTTCTTTCATTTCTAACTACGATTTCCCAAATTACTTATTCTACAATTAACATGATTTTTTCTTTTTTAGTTTTGCGATATCATTTCTTTTCTGCCTTCTGTTTACAAAATGGTTACATAGTAAGAAAATACAAAATTTAAAAGAAAAACATGTGAAAAATATTTTAAATGCTTATCTTTTTTTTTAATTAAATAAATGCATTTGTAAACAAAATGCAAGTGTAATTTCAAAACTTACTTTTGATGTTATATTCTTTTAAGTATCAAATAAATATTGAAATATTTAAGGCTTAGAGCTGTTAGGAATGTTTATCAGTAATAAAAATTTAAAATTAAAAAAAGAATTTGGTTTTTTAGACATGGAAAAAAAATTAACTAATTAGTTTGTGACCATTTTTTTTATTCAAGCACAATAATACAAGAAATATATTTTGCTTTTATGTAAATTATACAATTATTTTTATGCAAATAGAATTTAAATGGAATAATATATTAAATAAACTTCAAATGCTCCTTTAATCAATTATTATCGTAAAATAGAATACAAATCTAATTTTCGTTACGTTTACTAATAAAATGTGTTCAGAAAATTAGCTTTATTTCTAATTATGAAGACTTTTAAATAACTTAAAACATTTATTTTTTTAATTAATGTTGTACTTAAAAAGTACGCAATATTTCCTAGTTACCATCTGCATTTAAGTTAATTTTTTTTCTAAATTTTATTCATTTTTCTTGTTAACGGTATTTTTAAGAAGATGAAATTAGGGCATGAATAAAAGATAATCGGTAAAGAAAAAATATACAACCTAGGCATAAAAGGGAATAGCAGTAAACGAAAACCTAGTACAATTCATGCATATGATAATAATTAACTGTAGAACATTACCAATTTTTACCATAAATCATTTGGGTTTTGTCCATTTTATTAATAGAACTTCGTTTCTTTCATTTCTAAGAACATTGCTCCAAATTACTTATTTTAAAATTAACTTTTTTTTTTTTTCGATATTGTGTTTTTTGTTACTTCTATTTTCAAAATGGTTACATCATAAGGAAAATGCAAAATTTAAAAGAAATAATGTGAAAGAATATTTCAAATGATTATATGTTTTTTAATTAAATAAATGAAATATATTAAATACTTTAAAATATACGTTTTTGAGATATATTCTTTTAAGAATCAGATAAATAATTCTGAACTTTTTTAATTTCAGTGTTGTTATGAGTATCAGTAATAATTTAAACAAAGAAAACAAAAACAAGAAAGAAAAACCATGCGGTACGCATTGATTAGTAACACTTTCCAACTGTACACAATTGTTGTATCGAATAACTATTAATATTCTTTACCTACGTTATCGCACGACAGACAGAAGGACTGAAAAACATACAGATAGACTAATTGATTTTAAAATTACTCTTAGGCATTTTGGAAAGTGTTAAAAAGGTTTAACGCAAAAGAAAATGCAACCGTTAGATTATAATTACAGTTTTTAAACTCTCTGAATATTTTACTGTAGCCCTGTAAATCTGAAAGTTAATCATATCATATTCTATACAAAAATATATTTTATAATATTAACAATACATGTCAATGTTTTTAAGATTTTTGTAGTAGGAAGTTTTTTAAATATAACTTTTAAAAAATTCTGTCCTAAAACGTAATACATTGGCTTTTTTTTTATTGTTGTTGTTGTTGATGGTGTCCCTGTAAACAAACTAGTTGTACAGGACCTATTAATGACATTTTAAATAGGGAACATTCCATAGGGAACTTGAGTGTATCATTTTTAAAAAATTCTCAAAATATTCACGGATGATAGGTGCCGGAGACAAACAGATAGAAAGGTAGACAATCGGTCAGACAGATGCACAAATTGAAATCATATTCCCACTAAAATTATTAGAAAGTGTTAAAACGCTCATGTAAACAAAAGTGCAATTCCAGCAAATTTTTATTAGTACCTCTTAAAGTAACTAATTATTTTTGTGCGGCCCTGTAAATCTAATGCTAACCATACTATATTACATAGAAGGCGCACTCTTTTCACAAATAATGTATTTCAAATGCATTAAGCTTTGTGGAAAATAAAATTATTAAAATTTGGTTTATAAAAATAACTTTCATACAACACAATGCTTTTGAGTACTTTCAAGTGCCCCTGTATACAAACCAGTTAGAAATGTACTATATTTTACATAGGAAACATCCGATAGGGAATTGAATAACATATTAAAATTTCATTAAACTTTCTATACATTAAAGGTATTAAAATATCATTTGTAGAAACTCCTCTCATAGAACACCATGCTTTCGAATACTTTTGGGTGTCCCTGTACAGAAACCAGAAGAGGTATCCATTCCATTTTCAACAGGGAACATCCGATAGTGAACTTCAATAAAATATATCGGTTTAAAAAAATTCCATAAATATTTGCGGGAATTAGTGTGCAGAAAAACAAACAGAGAGACAGACAGACGGACAGAAGTACAGTCAGTCAGATACACAAATTGAAATTATATTCACACTAAAAACTAGTATGTTGTGGCCACCACAAGACTTTCTTCTATATTTACCTATACATATTCAATCAGTAACAATATTTAAAAAAAAAAAAAAAAAAAAAAAGTACGATTTTTTTTCTAAGTTTATTTTATTTTATTTTTTTTTTTTTTGTTAAAAGTAAAAAAAAATCGATAACTTTGTTTTAAATTATCACAGATTTATAGTTCAACCATTCGTTTTAAAGGTATTGACGAGACCTTTCGAAAGATACCCATCTTGAAAATTTATCCCCCCCAGGGGGGGAAGCGCTGTCCCCCCATGCAGAAATTTTTTTTCCTAGTTACATACTACTATTATCAATAATTCATATTAATTTTACAATCACAAGTTTAAAACAACTCTTATTATGCACATTTATACGAATTTTTGTCCTATGCTGCCATGTAAAAAATTTAGATAAAATGCTATCACAGCGCCACCTGTTGAGCTATTGTTCCCCAAACATAATCAGCACCAGTTTATGTCGGGGACCAACTAAATACCAAGTTTGGTTAAATTTCGTTAAAAAAAAAAAAAAAAAAAAAAAAAAAAAAATGCGATTTTTTTCTAAGTTTTTTTTCGTTAAAAGTAAAAAAAATCGATAATTTTGTTTTAAATTATCACAGATTTATAGTTCAACCATTCGTTTTAAAGGTATTGACGAGACCTTTCGAAAGATACCCATCTTGAAACTTTGCCCCCCCCGGGTGGGTACTTCCCCCCCGCTGGGGGGGGAACCGATGCCCCCACATGCACAAAAATTTTTTCCCAGTTAACTATTACTATTATCAACGAGACCTTTCGAAAGATACCCATCTTGAAAATTTACTTCCCCGGGGGGGTACTTTACCCCCTGGGGGGGGGGAACCGATGCCCCCCCCCCATGCACAAAATTTTTTTCCTAGTTAACTAGTACTATTATCAATAATTCATATTAATTTTACAATCGTAAGTTTAAAATAACTCTCTTTATGCCCATTTATACGGTATTTTGTCCTATTCTGCCATGTTAAAAATTTGCATAAAATGCGATTACAGCGCCACCTGTTGAGCTATTGATCCCCAAATCGAATGGGCACCAGTTCATGTCAGGGTGCAACTAAATACCAAGTTTGGTTAAATTTCATTCATTGGTTCGTGAGATACAGCGTCCACAAAAAAATGATACAGACAGACACACAGACACACAGACAGACAGACAGACATTTTTTAAAAACTATCAATTCGTGTTCAGGACATCCCAAAACGTGTAGATCCGTCAAAAAACGGAGGTCGAAAATTTTCGCGAATCCAATACTTTCTCTATATTACATATAGAAGAAAGTAAAAATGATAGAAAGTGTCAAAAATTCTTAATGTAAACGAAAGTACAATTCTAGCAATTTTTTATTAATAGCTCTTAATATAACTGAATATCATTGTGTCACCATGTAAATCTAATGGTAACCATGCTATATTCTATGTAAAGCATTCTTTTGTGCATATAAATAACATATTTCAATTTCCTAAAACTTCGTGGAAAGTAAAGTTATTAAAATTTGATTTATAGAAATATCTCACTAAGAACGCAATGCTTTGGAGTACTTTTGAGTGTCCCGGTATATAAAACAGAGTTGGTATGTAATCTATTTTATATAGGAAACATCCAATAGTGAACTTGAATAACATATTTCAATTTCATGAAGATATTGTACAGTAAAGGTATGAAAATATGGTTTATAGAAATACCTCTCATAGAACACATTTTTTTAAAATACTTTCGAGTGTCTCTGTACACAAACCAGTAGAGGTATAAACTACATTTTCAATAGGAAACATCTGATAGTGAACTTGAATAACATATATCAGTTTCAAAAAATTCCATAAATATTTACGGGAGTTAGAGCGCGGGCAGAGAGACAGACGGACAGACGGACAGATACACAAATTGATATCATATTCACACTTTAAAAAAAAATTAGGAAGTGTTAAAAACGCTTAATGTAAACGAAAGTAGAATTCTAGCAAATTTTTAATAAAGCTCTCAATACAACAGAATATTTTTGTGTTACCCTATAAATCAAATGCTAATCATGCTATATTCTATGTAAAGCATTCTTTTGTGCATATAAATAACATATTTCAATATCCTAAAACTTCGTGGAAAGTAAAGTTATTAAAATTTGATTTATAGAAATATCTCTTATAGAACGCAATGCTCTACAGTGCGTTTGAGTGTCCTTGTATATAAAACAGAGTTGGTATTTAATCCATTTTATACAGGAAAAATTCAATAGTGAACTTGAATAATATATTTCAATTTCATTAAGATATGTGTACATTAAAGTTATGGAAATATGATTTATAGAAATACCTCTCATAGAACATAATGCTTTGAAATACTTTCGGGTGCCCTGTACACAAACCAGTAGAGGTATAAACTCCATTTTCAACAGGGAACATCCGATAGCAAACTTGAAAAACATATATCAGTTTCAAGAAATTCCACAAATATTTACGGTAATTAGAGCGCGGAGAGACAGACAGACGGGCAGACAGACAGACAAACCAAAGTCATTAACTTTTTGCAACCTTGTCGGGAAGTGTTAAAATGTTAGAAAGTGTTAAAAACGCTTAATGTAAACGAAAGTACACTTTTAGCAAATATTTATTAATAGCTCTTTATATAACTGAATATTTTTGTGTCACCCTGTAAATCTAATGCTAATCATGCTATATTCTATGCAAAGCATTTTCGTTTGTGCTTATAAATAACACATTTCAATTTCACATATCTTCGTGCAAAGTAAAGTTAATAAAATTTAGTTTATAGAAATATCTCCATAAAACGCAATGCTTTGGAATACTTTTATGTGTCCCTGTACAGAAATCAGTGGTGGTATTTGCTCCATTTTATACAGGAAACATCCGATAATGAACTTGAATAACATATTTCAATTTCATTAAGATTTGTGTACAGTAAGGTTTTGGAAATATGGTTTATAGAAGTGCCTCTCATAGAACACAATGCTTTGAAAAACTTTTGTGTGTCCCTGTACACAAATCAGTGGTGGTATTTACTCCATTTTATACAGGAAACATCCGATAGGGAACTTGAATAACATATTTCGATTTCATTAAGATTTGTGCACAACAAGGGTATGGAAATATGGTTTATAGAAATGCCTCTCATAGAACACAATGCTTTGAAATATTTTAGGGGTCCCTGTACACAAACTAGTAGAGGTATAAACTCCATATTCCACAGGGAACATCCGATAGTGAACTTGTATAACATATTTTAATTTCATTAAGATTTTTGTACAGTAAGGGTATGAAAATATGGTTTATAGATATACCTCTCATAGAACACAATGCTTTGAAATACTTTCGGGGGTCCCTGTACACAAACCAGTAGAGGTATAAACTCCATTTTAAATAGGGAACATCCTATAGTGAACTTGTATAACATATTTCAATTTCATTAAGATTTTTGTACAGTAAGGGTATGAAAATATGGTTTATAGAAATGCCTCTCATAGAACATAATGCTTTGAAATACTTTCGGGGGTCCCTGTACACAAACCAGTAGAGGTATAAACTCCATTTTCAATAGGGAACATCCGGCAGTGAACTTGAATAACATATATCAGTTTCAAGAAATTCCATAAATATTTACGGGAGTTAGAGCGCGGACGGACAGACAGATAGACAGACAGACAAACCCAAGTCATAAACACTTTTCAACCTTGTTGGAAAGTGATAAAAAAGAAGAATTCGTTTTTTTCGCCACGAAAAAAAATTAACTAATTAGCGTAGGATCATTAATTTTCTTCCTTTCCCTTTTTTTTTTTTCCTACAAATACTGTAATGCAGAAAAAACATTTTGCTTGCATGCAAAATATAGAATAATTATTATGCAAATGGGATTTAAATAGAATAATAGATTAAATAAATTTTAAATGTTACTTGAATGAAACATTATCATAAAATATAATAAAAATCTAATTTTCATTCCGTTTAATGTAATAAAATAAGTTCATAAAAGGAAATTTATTTCGAATTATGAATTTTTTTTGAATAATAATTTTTTTTTTCAATTAAATTCATAGTTAAATAATAGACGCTATTTTCTAGTAACCATCTACATTTATGTTAAATTTCTTTCTGTACTTAATTCATCTTTATATCTTAATGGAATTTTTAAAAAGATGAAATTAGTGCACGGAAAAAAGATAATTGTTAAATAAAAATGTATAAACTACAAACAAAAGAGAATAGCAATAAACGAAATCCGAGTATAATTCATGCATAGAATTTTACATCCAGGGAATCTCCTGAAAGAGGTATTTCGTTTCCAAGGATTATAAACTTTAGACCATTATCTAATTTTCTTTTGAGATCATTTGGGTTTTACAATTTCTTTTTTATTAAAATCACACAATGAACTGTGGAGGAAAATCATATTTATTGAAATTTAATTTTTCCGACTGAGTGAAAATAATGCCTTGACCGGGAGTCGAACTCCGGATCTTTGACTTACAAGGTCAAGGCTCTACCAATTGAGCTATCCAGGCCGACACCCCGGTCATCATTACTCACTCAGACAACCTTTAGGCAGAAACAGCTCTGGTCTATCATGTAGATAGCTCAACAGAAAATAAGCCGCAGGAAATGGAAAACACCATCAGATAATGGGAGAAATAAATACAATTTTTTACTTTCCGAACACTATAGTGAGGAAAGTATTGTAATCATGTCAAAAATCCGAATTCGAGATTTTGATGTTTCTATACGTTTTGAGGTCCCCTGAGTCCGTTTTCACTATTTTTACGATGATGTATGTATGTGTGTGTGTATGTGTGTATGTGTGTATGTCTGTGAGTGAACACGCTAGCGTCTAAACGCTTTGTTCAATTAACCTGAAAGTTGGTACGCATATTGTAAGTCACCATAGTACGAACCCTATAGATTTTGGTGAATCTAGCACTTATAGTTTTTTTACAGGGACACAAAGAAAAATTCTTTATCATTATGGCCTATGGGAGCAAAATCTTAAAAGTGCGATAGCATCTAAACGCCTTATTCAATTGAGCAAAAAATTTATACACATATTATAGGTCACAAATACTCAATCTGTATAGATTTTGGAGAATCTAGCACTTATAGTTTTTTTACAGGGCCACAAAGAAAAATTCTTTATCATTATGCCTATGGGGCCAAATTTTTAAAAGTGTGATAGCGCCTAAACGCCTTATTAATCTGAGCAAAAAATTTGTACACATGTTATAGATCACAGTTGAACTAACTGTATAGACTTTGGTGAACCTAGCACTTACAGTTTTTTTACAGGGACACAAAGAAAAATTCTTTATCATTATGGGCTATGGGACTAAATTTTTAAAAGTACGATAGCATCTAAACGCCTTATTGAATTGAGCTGAAAATTTATATGAGTATTATAAATCACTGTTGCACTAACTATAAGCATTTTGGTGAATTTAGCATTTATAGGTTTTTACAGGGACACAACGAAAAATTCTTTATCATTATGATCTATGGGCTCAAAGTTCAGTAGCGTTAAATAAAACATCGTGTAATAGATGGAGAAAAATACTCAAACACTCTATTATGGTTTTCTCTCTTTTGTTTGTTTAACAACTCCTCTTTCTTTACTTTATCTACAAAACTGTTAATTACTCAATGTTCGGAAAGTCGAGTGGAGTCACTCCAGATTTTTTTTTTATTAAAATCACACAATGAACTGTGGAAGAAAATCATATTTATTGAAATTTTATTTTTAATTTCTTCTATATGTAATATAGAGAAAGTATTGGATTCGCGAAAATTTTCGAAGTCCACTTTTTGATGGATTTACATGTTTTGGGATATGGAGAACACGAATTAATAGTTTTTAGAAAATGTCTCTCTGTCTGTCTGTATCATTTTTTTGTGGACGCTGTATCTCACGAACCAATGAATGAAATTTAACCAAACTTGGTATTTAGTTGCACCCTGACATAAACTGGTGCTGATTAGATTTTGGGATCAATCGCTCAATAGGTGGCGTTGTGATCGCATTTTATGCAAATTTTTAACATGGCAGCATAGGACAAAATTCCGTATAAATGGGCATAAAGAGAGTTATTTTGCACTTGTGATTGTAAAATTAATATGAATTATTGATAATAGTAGTAGTTAGCTAGGAAAAAAATTTTGTGCATGGGGGGGCATCGGTTCCCCCCCTGGGGGGGAAAATACCCCCCCCCGGGGAAGTAAATTTTCAAGATGGGTATCTTTCGAAAGGTCTCGTTGATAATAGTAATAGTTAACTTGGAAAAAATTTTTGTGCATGTGGGGGCATCGGTTCCCCCCCCCCCACCGGGGGGGGGGAAGTTCCCACCGGGAGGGGCAAAGTTTCAAGATGGGTATCTTTCGAAAGATCTCGTCAATACCTTTAAAACGAATGGTTGAACGATAAATCTGTGATAATTTAAACCAAAGTTATCGATTTTTTTTACTTTTAACAAAAAAAAACTTAGAAAAATATCGCTTTTTTTTTTTTTTTTTTTTTTTTTTTTTTTTTTTTTTTAACGAAATTTAACCAAACTTGGTATTTAGTTTGTCCCCGACATTAACTGGTGCTGATTATGTTTGGGGATCAATAGCTCAACAGCTGGCGCTGTGATAGCATTTTATCTAAATTTTTAACATGGCAGCATAGGACAAAAATTCGTATAAATGTGCATAATATGAGTTGTTTTAAACTTGTGATTGTAAAATTAATATGAATTATTGATAATAGTAGTATGTAACTAGGAAAAAAATTTTCTGCATGGGGGGGCATCGCTTCCCCCCCTGGGGGGAAGTATCCCCCGGGGGGGATAAATTTTCAAGATGGGTATCTTTCGAAAGGTCTCGTCAATACCTTTAAAACGAATGGTTGAACTATAAATCTGTGATAATTTAAAACAAAGTTATCGATTTTTTTCACTTTTAACAACAACAACAACAAAAAAAACTTAGAAAAAAAAAATCGTACTTTTTCTTTTATTTGCCAATTTTTACATTTACCAATTTTTCTATTTAAAATAGTAAACCCCGCCTATTTAGTTATTTTTTTCTTCTAGTGTTCGTTTAAAAGATTCAAAATTTATCCCCAGTAATCGATGAAGTAAATACAACTTGTTCATATTTTTGTCAACATAAAATAAGGGGTTTAACACGAATACTCAATGTCACATTTACTTTTCTTTTCTGTATTGTTTTCTTTTCAAGAACGATGAAGGCGGGGTTTGCCTTCTTTAGAAAACAGGAATTCTTGATGCTAAGACTAATGTCTAAAAATCATCATTTTTATTTTATTTCTTTGCGTTTGACGTTGTTGTTATATAATTTGACCCGTAAATGAAAAATAAACATATTTTGTTTAATTTTTCTTGTTATTTTTTAAGGTTTGATTCGTTATCTCATGCAAAACTTTAAAAGAGACTGCCCCTTAAACCACTCCAAAAGAAAGATTTATTTATATCTCGAAAACTCATAACTGGAATGAGCTGCAAATTTGCACACCCATATTTTTCAGCATTAGGATTCATTTTATGTAAAAATTAGTATAGGTCATAATTCCTAATTTTTATGAATATGAATTTATTAATATTTTTCAAAATTAAAAATATTTTTCAGAATCAAAAGTAATGATGGATTATGTTTGGGTTTCTTCACTGCATCTTGTAAAAAAAGAATTATATCGATCAAGTTATTTTTTGTGAAGATATTAATAAAAGTTTGAAATATGAATTTAACATTAGCACCTTCAAACTTTGATCGCTTATAACTCTGTGAAAAAATAAGTAAAATATACAACCAATATACTTTTTCGCGTTGTCGCGATCCCAGGAACTCAAATATAAAATAAAAATGGGGCATTACCATTGAAAAATTCAAAGTTGGTGCTCGTTTTAATATGTAGACGACCCCCAATTCAAAATTTCAGTCCGTTTTCTGAAACTACTCACAATTCCCCGTCGAATGATACCTATTACATTTCTCTACATCTATTAGCAACAAAGTTACGTAGGTCGAGTGCTGTGTTTTTTTTTCCCCCGACTGTACATAATGAGAGTTATTACTTTCTTCTATATTCAATAGAATAAAGTATTGGATTCGTAAAAATTTTCGACCTCGTGTTTTTGATGAATTTACACGTTTTGAGAGCTGTAGAACACTATTTGACCATTTTTAGAAAATGTCTGTCTGTCTGTCTGTCTGTGTGTGTGTGACAAAATTTTGTGGCAACTGCAACTCAGGAACTACTGCACAGAATTTCATACAAGTTGGTATGTAGTTGCACCTTGACATAAATTAGTGCCTATCAACTTTTGGTAAAAATTGTCTTACAGGTTGCGTTGCCATCCCGCTTTTTCTAAATTTTTAACATGGTGATATAGGACAAAATCTTGCATAAATGTGCATAAATGGAATTATTTTTACTTTCTTCTATATGTAATATAGAGAAAGTATTGGATTCGCGAAAATTTTCGAAGTCCACTTTTTGATGGATTTACATGTTTTGGGATATGGAGAACACGAATTAATAGTTTTTAGAAAATGTCTGTCTGTCTGTATCATTTTTTTGTGGACGCTGTATCTCACGAACCAATGAATGAAATTTAACCAAACTTGGTATTTAGTTGCACCCTGACATAAACTGGTGCTGATTAGATTTTGGGATCAATCGCTCAATCGGTGGCGTTGTGATCGCATTTTATGCAAATTTTTAACATGGCAGCATAGGACAAAATTCCGTATAAATGGGCATAAAGAGAGTTATTTTACACTTGTGATTGTAAAATTAATATGAATTATTGATAATAGTAGTAGTTAGCTAGGAAAAAAATTTTGTGCATGGGGGGGCATCGGTTCCCCCCCCCCGGGGAAGTAAATTTTCAAGATGGGTATCTTTCGAAAGGTCTCGTTGATAATAGTAATAGTTAACTTGGAAAAAATTTTTGTGCATGTGGGGGCATCGGTTCCCCCCCCCCACCGGGGGGGCAAAGTTTCAAGATGGGTATCTTTCGAAAGATCTCGTCAATACCTTTAAAACGAATGGTTGAACGATAAATCTGTGATAATTTAAACCAAAGTTATCGATTTTTTTTTTACTTTTAACAAAAAAAAAAATTTTTTTTTTTTTTTTTTTTTTTTTTTAAACGAAGTTTTACTAGACTTGGTATTTAATTGGCCCCTGACATGAACTGGGGCTGATTAGATTTGGGGATCAATCGCTCAACAGGTGGCGCTGTGATCGTATTTTTTCTAAATTTTTAACATGGCAGTATAGGACAATATTTCGTATAAATGTACATAATGAGAGTTATTCTTAACCTGTGATTGTGAAATTAATATGAATTACTGATAATAGTAGTAGTTAATTAGGAAAAAATTTTGGGGTATCGTTCCCCCCCCCTAAATATTTGATAATTTAAAACAAAGTTATCCATTTTTTTACTTTTAACAAAAACAAAACAAAAAAAAAAAAAAAAACTGAAAAAAAATCGATTTTTTTTTTTTTTTTTTTTTTTACTGCGTGAATTTGTATAGGAAAATATAGAAGAAAGTCTTGTGGTGGCCACAACATACTAGTTCCGACTGAGTGAAAATAATGTCTTGACCGGGAGTCGAACTCCGGATCTTTGACTTACAAGGTCAAGGCTCTACCAATTGAGCTATCCAGGCCGACACCCCAGTCAGTCAAAGATCCGGAGTTCGACTCCCGGTCAAGACATTATTTTTTCAATAAATATCATTTGAGTTTTGTTCATTTTATTAATAAAAATCCCTTTCTTTTATTCCTAACTACAATTTCACAAATTACATATTTTAAAATTTATAAAGTGCGTCCCAAAAGTTTATAGACAACCTTTTTTTTTTTTTTTTTTTTTTTTTGTATTTAAGAGCGAATTAAACGAGTATGCAAGAGGAGATGAATTATTCAAATATGTATTGACGTAATAAAATTAATAAAATACTTAAAGAACTTTAAACAGTCATGAATTTAATATAAAATAAAAAATAAAAACGAAATAATGCTGTCCCAAAAATATATAGACAAACGGTGTTAAAAGGTGATTGAAATAGGGATCTCTAAATTTGCATTTTCCAAGGTCATGTACTTATGACGCAGTAGTTTTCTGAGATTAAAGCGAAGGTGTTTTCCTTTTACCGACTGATTGTAAAGATGTCTCGTCACGTGCAATTTTCCAAAAATGAAATTTTGCAAATTTTTCGTTTGAAAAAGCTTGTGTAATGAAAATTGTGGACATTGCAATAAAAACTGGACGCAGCGTAGGGCTGGTATTTACCAAATTTTGACAAAAGGCGACAATTTTGAAACAAAATTACGTTCTGGACGACCAAAGAAAACAAATAAATGGCAAGACAGAGAGTTTTTCAGATTAGTTTCAACCCAGAACCTGTCTGTGCGGTCAATTTCTAGAGAAGTGACCGTTCCAGTATCAAAATTCACGGTGCATCGACTGCTGCAAGTAAGTATATTGCTTGTTTATCGCAAAATGTGTCATTCACCAAAGCTGGTAAAACGACATATACACGCTCGTGCTCAGTGTTGTCAAAATCCTATTAATTGAACAGGTGAATGATTGAATGTTCTGTTTAGTAATGAAAAGAAGTTCAATTTAGATGGCCCTGGTGGTTGAACATATTACTGGCACGATATTCGCAAGAAACCGCATACTTCTTTCAGCAGACAACAAGGATATTACAACAACTAACACTCATTCATGGTGAGAGGAGCTTTTTCCTTTAATGGAACTACCGATATTGTTTTTCTAAAAGGTCATCAATGTTCCGAAGATTACCAGAAAATGCTAGAAGTACAGTTCCTTCCATTTGGAAAGTTACTAGGGGGAGGGGGGGGGAGACGAATGCATATATCAGCAAGACAGTTGTTCCATTCACTCTATAATGCAATGGTTTAGATAAAACCAAGTAAATGTTATGGACTGTCCAGCCCTAAATCCTCACCTGAACCCAGTTGAGAACCTTTGGGGAATATTATCTAGAGACGTATATGCTAATGAGCGTCTATTTGCAACAGTTCAAGATCTAAAGCTGCAAATTGCAGGAAGTTGATTTTTCTCTAAAGCCAAAATTTGTTCAGATTCTTGTTTTGAGCATGACTGATCAAGATTTTGAAGTGATTAGGGAAAATTGCTCAAAAATTTGAATGTTAAAGGAAAAAAAAAAAATAAGTTGTCTGCAAACATTTGGGACAGTAAATTTTCATTTTTAGTTTCTATCACAATGTCTGGGATTGTAAGATATTACTTTTGTATAGTATTATTATTGTCTTGAAATTACATATGTAATTAAAAATGATTTTGAAATTTTTATTCATCTTTTTCAATTGTAAAATAAGAAAAAAAAAACGTTGTCTATAAGCTTTTAGGACGCACTGTAAGTGTTTTTTAATTTTGCAATATCGTATCTTTTGTTATTTCTGTTTACAAATTACATTGTGCGAAAACTGCAAAGGAATCAGATTAATATATCTGAATACCTAATGTTTAGTGCTATTATGAATGTTTATCACCAATATTTAAAAGAAAAGAAAAGAAAGAAGAATATAATTAGTTTTTTTCGCCAAAAAAAAAATTAACTAATTAGCATCTTTTTTTTTTTTACTGTAATGAAAAAAAAAAATTGTTTTTATATGTGTAATAAATGTGACATATGTAAAAATGTAACATAATTATTATGCAAATGGAATTTAAATAGATAAATAGATTAAACAAAATTTATAAATGTTCCTTGAATCAAACATTATCGTAAAACACAATAAAAATATAATTTTCATTCCGTTTAATATAATAAAATAAGTTCAGAAAAAGAAATTTATTTCGAATTATGAAAATTTTTGAATAATTTAAAACATTTATTTATTTTTATTTTATCAATTAAATTCATAGTTAAATAATAGACGCTGTTTTCTGGTAACCATCTGCACTTAAGTTAAATTTCGTTCTATATTTTATTCGTCTTTATATCTTAATGATATTTTTAAGAAGATGAAATTAAGGCATGGAAAAAAAGATAATTGTTAAAGAAAAATATATAATCTAGCCACAAAAGAGACTAGCAATAAACGAAACCCGAGTATAATTCATGCATAGAATTTTACATCCAGGGGATCTTTTGAAAGAGATATCGTTATTTCGTTTCGGAGGATAATAATTAACTTTAAACCATTATCTACTAGTTTAGCTTTGAAACCATTTGGTTTCTGCCCATTTTATAAATAAAAATCTTTTCCTTTCATTTTTAAATGCAATTTTACCAATTATTTATTTTAAGATTAACTTTTTTTTTTTTTTTTTTTTTTTTCTAAACCTTTGTGATACCATATCTTTTATTGCTTTTTTTAGCGTAATTGTTACATCAAAAAGAAAATACAAAATCTAAATTGAAAATGGGAAATAATATTTCAAATGCTTATCTGTTTTTTAATTAGCAAAAAAGCAATTCTAAATAATTCAAAATATCTTCTTGTAATATATATAGATTTTAAGAATTAGATTTTTTTCTAAAATTCAGAGCCATTAAAAATATTTATAAAATTTCTGTTATTTGCACATGGAAAAATTGAACTATATAATTAAACATCTATTTACATGTAGTAAATGATATAAATATGTATTTATGTAATGGTTTTATAATATAGACTATTTTACTGAAAAACATTAATAATAATCTGGTGTGTCACTCACATGACTTTTTCTTACCTTGCATTTCAGTACTATAAAGATCGTTTGCATATTCAATTTTAAGATTAATAAGATAACATAATAATGTTCAATCTACTTAAAAAATAATTTAAAATAGCTTTAGGAGCAATTTTATTTGACATACTCGTATAATTATGTGTAAGGGGTGCTACCGCCCATTCAACTGCTTACATTTATTTATTTTAAAAAAAGAAGAAAATCAAGGCTATTGTTAATTTGCCTTTCACACTTGGCAGTCTTAATCAAATTTTTCAAGTGGCAATCTAATACGAACTTCAAAATATGAAATATGAATTTCCTGCAGTTATTTGTTTTAAGTTATGCTGACAACAGGTAAACAGCTAAAAATTGGACTTTCGTAACCAGGACACTTCAAAATGTAATATTATGCAAAAAAACAGAGTTGTAAATAGAACTTCAGAAATACTTTGTTTACATTATTGGTAAGAAAAATTAATTTCCCCCCCTTAGTAGTGTTCGTTGACATAGTAAATTTTAGCAAAACAATTTCTTCAATTACATTCGATTGAAAAATTTAGCAATTTTCGCTTAAATTTAGTCTTATATGAAAAACATCTAACACAAAATGAATTACAATTCCAGCAACTTCTAAGTATAAGCCGAATATATAAATGCTTTGGATAGTCCTGTAAATGCATGTAAAAAAAAAAAAAAAAAAAAATGTTCATTCCGTTTTGTTGTCCGTTTAAGACAGCCCATATATGTTGCTCTTTACTTACCAGAAAATTCCCCATAGACATAATTCCCCATAGACATTCCCCATGGTTCTCTTGGATGTCCCTATACATGAACCATTGGGTTTTTATTTTTTTTTTTTTTTCTTTTCATCTGGAAGAAAAGTTTAGTTGAAACACATGTAAATTTTCGAGGTTGGACCTTCTACTATTTGATTTTGAGATATGCTGATAACACACACACACGCACACACACACACACACACACACACACACACACACACACATATATATATATATATATATACAGACAGACACTCATAACAATCACTAAAAACATGATTTTTGGATTCAGAGGACCCTAAAGCGAGTAAATATACAAATTCTCAATTTCGAAAATTTGACACAAAAAACAATACTTTCTCTACCATATGTATGGGCAAGAGAAAGTAAAAAAATCGCCTGTGGCAGCTTTGCTGTTTCTAATGGTACATGCACGTACGAGTATTATTAAAAAAATAATACTAGATTCAGACTACTGAAAATGCTATTCTTTAAATTCAGGTAAATTTTTATAGGGTTTTATAGGTTTTACCTGGTCTATATTTTTCATCACCACAAGTTTGGGAAAAAAACAATATTTTCTTTTCTTTTCTTTTCTTTCTTTCTTTCTTTCTTTTTTTTTTTTTTTTTTTATAAGGAATGCTATACATTTGTAAATAATTTTTTTTATCTGATATTAATGGTGTATAATTCGATAAATCAAACATCCTTTGAAATCCTTTTTTAACATTCCTCAAAGGTATAAACACTGTATGAAACAAACTGTAAGTGTAGTCCGGTGGTTTAAGACACTGGACTGTTTACCGACAAGTCGTAATTCAGTTCGAATCCAGCCAGTGACAATTATAATTTAACCAAAAATATTGTATTCGATTAAGATATATTGTGTATTTAACTGAGCGAATGATTTTAATGATATTTTAAAGAGTTTCTTTGCAAACCTGGTGGTCAAAATAAGAATTTATAATCTATACGCAAGCAAAATGTTGACGTCACTGGCTGTTCGTGGATGCAAGAAAAAGATATCCTGTGTTAAACGCCCATTGGATTTTTTGTAAAAAATTTTTAAAAATCGAGGAAAATTATTTCCCGATTTTAATCCCCATATTTGAGTATAGATATGTTATATGTATTAGTTATCATGTGCATGCGTTAGATTAAGTTGTTTTTGCTGTAAAATTGATAAAATTCGAATTTTAAATTTTAAAACTCTTGAAAAAAAATGGCAAAATTCCATATTCGATTGAAAACATAAACATTTCGTTTCAAAGGATGATATTTACACAATAAATATCCAACTAATATACTAATTAAAAAGAAAATGATAAATATTCTATCATAATTTGAAGTCAGATTTGTTTTCAAATGTCTAAATAAAGTATCTGATATAAGATATTAATATGTTGCAGCGAAATAGATTTGATATCTGTCATCCTTGGAAAAAAAAAAAAAAAAAAAAAAAAATCGCCAAATTATCTGGCGAACATAATTTAATTCCTTTCAAAAATCAAGGTTATTTTAACAACTTATATTAAGAGAGTAATGAATAATATGAAACAATATTTCGTACAATACATATTACAAAAATATACATCTGGCATGTATATTTTCGTATTACGTTTTTGATTGTCAAATACAAAAACGCCAAGGACAACAGTTTTGAAATTTTAAATTAAAATTTTGTCAATTTGACAGCTCAATAACTCAATCTAACACATGCACATGATAACTAATACATATCTATACCGAAATATGGGGATTAATCGGGAAATAATTTTTCTCGATTTTTAATATTTTTTTACAAAAAATCCAATGGGCGATTAACATAGGAAATCATTTTCTTGCATCCACGGACGGTCAGTGACTTCACACTTCGCTTGCGTATTATGAATGAATAATAATTCGTATGCAACAGCATAATCAATTTATGAAGTGAAATTAGGATTTTAATTATGTTAAAAGTGATTACAGCCCCACGTCGCGATGAAAATTGTATTAAATATGCTGTAATGAAAGAATTTTTGTGAGATTATAATATGCTGTGTGTTCAAAGTAGTGAATGATTTTAATGACAGTTTAAAGTGTTTTATCGCGCCGCTGGTGGTCAAAATGAGAATTTATAATATAAATAAACAATATTTCGCATACATGAATAATCATAATCATTTCATGAAGTGAAATTATGATTTAACGATGACAAAACAGCTAACAGCACCCCCTAGAGGTGAAAGTTTTATTAAATGTATTGTAATGAAACGATTTGTATTAGATTATGTGTTTAAGTGAGAGAATCATTTTAATGTGTTTTAAAAATATCTCACAATAAAATCTAGTTGTTAAAATAAGATGGATAAATAATATTTCGTATAAATAAATATGCATAATCATTGTATGAAGTGAAATTATAATTTTAATGATGATAAAATGCTTACAGCGCTCCATATCGGCAAAAATATACTGTGATTGTCATCATGTGAAACATTATATTTTTCATTTTTCAACGGGGGCCTTAAGCGTCTTACAATTCAGTAGTTTCCATATAAAGTGAGATTATGAAAAAAAAATCTCTGATTAATAATTGAAGTGATGCCAGAGAGAATTTAATTTATTTCAACATAACTTTCGAATATTTCTAAACCCAGAAATTCGTTTCTTCGATATTTTATTTCTTATACCATTTCGATAATAATTTTACACTTTAATCTCATTAATGTACTTGATTTTCGTCTTAGAATGTTCTGTTAAATAAAAAATAAATTTAATTGAAAATTATTCTGTCAGTTTCAGAATCTTGTTAAATGAGGATTTAGAAGACACAACATTTAAGATAATTTATAGTATAAATTTGTCAATTAGGATAAATATCAAACTGCAACTTTGGAATTTTAGAAACTATTTTCTAATCAACGTTTTTATAATATTTTGCGTCTTAATTTCAAGTTTAAAAAAATTATTGGGAAAGCGAAAATTGAAAATACTGTTGAACGCTTTCAAGTATTACTTACGATTTCAAAATTCATTAACTAGAATTTAAAATTTTAAAATCTGATGAAACTGAAATTATTGGTGTCTTAAATAAATAGAAAGTTTAGAGTAAACTTTATAAATTATGTATAGAAATGACGAATTAATTATTAGTTTAAGTTTTATCTAAGGATTTTATTTTTAAAAGATTATGTTTACGATTTTCGTTTCATATATCTAATATTTTTCAATTTTATGTTCAGAAAACAAATAAAAATTAAAATACTATGCATTAGTATGAAATGTTTCATGCAGTATCGAAAAATTAAGTCTCCTAAATAAAATAATAACGTTGTAATTTGAAAATGAAGTTTAAGGATTTATTTCAGAATAAATTAAATTTTCATGCTCTACGTGATGTTAATTTACTTTTTTTTAAAAGAATTCTAGTAAGACATTTAAAGAAAATTCTGCAAGGAAGCTAAGCAATCCAATTAGTTGTTTTGAAAAAAAAAATGCTCGATTACTATTGGTATTAAAACTTTCTTAAAACATTTTTTATTGATTTTATTTATTTATTGCCATAACTTTAATATTTCCTACTGTAAAAATAAGTAATGTGAATAATAATTTGATATCTGTTTGTCTATGCACAGATCTCGATGTGTAAATATGCCCACATACCTGTGATTATATATTTATATTATCATTAACTATTATTATACATTCTACCTCTGTTGCTGGAAGTAGGAATCATAAATCTTTTTACACTGTTTTTGCAAAAGAAAATTACCTTATTCGTAACCTTTAACATCACATTTATTTAAATCACATTTCGTGTTTTTTTTTTTTTTTTTTTTTTTTTTTCCATTAGCACATTATTTAAGCTTCTTCATACCGCTTGTATACCAGTTTATAATATCTTTAATTAATACACCATTTTCTTCTATTCTATCAGATGATATACGTTTTATTTACTTATTTTCTCTAAAAATGCGAAAAGTATTGACTATTTATGAGGTTATCACTTTTCCTTGTTATGGTTGGTGCATAATATATCAGGTTTCACTGAACTTTTTCTTTACACCATCATTTTGTGAATATCCATATATTCAAACCTCAGTCTAGTTTAAATACGTATTAATAAAAGATATGACTTGTTAACTATGCTAGTTTATCCGTAATGGTATTAAGCCCCGCCTTTTTTTCACACCAGAATACTTGTAGAGTAATATTCAGCAACATGTTCTCAGGATTAAATAAGAAGACTATTGCTCTACAACTATTCTGGTGTGAAAAAAAGGCGGGGCTTAATACCATTATGGATACACTAGCATAGTTAGCAGGTCTAAATATATAATCGAAAATGAATCATTTGTGTGAGTACTTGGGCTCAGAACCTTAAAATCGAAAATCTCTATAAATATACTGTTAAAATATGATATAAAAACTCATAAATTAACTACAGAACGATATGAATATTTCATAATAAAAAATTCTTTTATCTTAATAATTCGATTTTTTTTTTTTTTTTTGTTATTATTCAAAGCTACCTAATAGTTTAACTTCATTTATCTGATTACAAATATTAAGAAATGATTATACAGAGGGTGTTCGCACATTTTTTAGACGATTTTGATGGAGTATACCGAAATGATTACACTCATATTTCGTGTTTTAAATGTTCAGTTTGATAGTCCTTGTTCTTAACTATCATTCTACATCGTACTTTCCATGATAATAATGCTTTTTGTAATATCGGAAGAGTTATTTTGTTCCATTCCTCTTCAACGGCTTTCCAAAGTCCACAAAGCGGTGCAGGCTGGCATTTGGATAAGGCAGATTTTAAGAGTCCAAAAGCAAAAAAATCCATTAGTGATACATCAGGAGATTTAACAGGAATATCAGTGAAGGGTATGGTTTTAATTCCCGTTTCTTGTTCCACTTTTTCTAGAAAAGCAATTGTGGATTGTGATGCGTGGCTGCTTGCTTTGTCTTGATGCAGTTAGACGGACTGATGGCATTCTGGATAAAGATCTGTAATTTCATATTTAAAAATTGGATTTAAAATATATTCTTGATAGTATTTAGAGTTGATTTTAACATTTTTGTCAGTATTTTTTATCTTTATCTTTCCTTTGTATGAAAAACCACCAACAATCATAAATCCTTTAGAAAAACTTTCTTTTGATTCTTTGAACCATGTAGCAATTTTTTTTCTCCTCTTTCATAATAATAAATTCATCTTTTTTTTTTTTTTTTTTTTTTTTTTTTTTTTTTGCAATCCCTTAAATAGACCCAAGCTTCATCTATTTGCTACGACATTTTTCTATTTCTCTCCTGCTAAATGTTTTTCATGAAGAGTTCTGCAGCGTGTTCTATTCGGAAAGAGCGGAAACGTATCCTTCTATCCATTGCCTTTTTAAAAGCGCCATTTTGCATGTAAGCAAAAATTCTAAATATCAGACTATAAATAAAACTTTCAAAAATACAACTGTTGTGAAAATAAAATTTTCCATGCAGACGATTTTTTCTTACGGCGAAATAAAATCGTCTAAAAAATGTGCGAACAGCCTCTGTACTACTATAAATAAAATGCATTAATAAAAATCACTGCACATTATTAGTTAGTATATATTTAAATTAGGATCGCTGAAGTTTTTTATTAGCTTACTCACTGCTTATATAAAAATGCTCAGTCATCAGTACTTAATCACATTCACCAATGGTTGATCTGGTAATAAATGTATGCAACTCGCGAAAAATTAAAAATCTTTTTGCATGAAGTTGCATTAGAGACAGCTTGATTTGCGCTATTTTTTTTTTTTTACACGTTTTCAGTACCAATACGCTCTCTACATTTAAAAAGTGGGACATTCGTTTATTATTAAAAATTAATCAAATCTACACTGTAAAAAATATGTCCTATTTGCTGCTCGAAATTCTCTGTAATTTGAGAAAATTCGCGTAATTTACGAAAAAATTACGTTGTTAGAACGTATTTTCTCAAATTACAGAGAATTTCTGGCAGGAAATAGGACATATTTTTTACAGTGATCTCTGGAGTATACGTGCAAACTGCAATTTTTTAACGGATTTTGACACTTTGGAATACATTTTTAAACATGTGACGAGCTTTTGATACAGCCTGTATATGTACATGAACGTACATATGTATACTTTTATAATTATGCATATTTCAGCGTCTGTGCCTACATGCATGTGTATCGTATTATAAGAAAAAAAATAGTAATTATATTATATATAAGTTACATTTTTAGATAGAATAGTATATATGTTAGATAGTTACAAACAAATGTTTAAAATAGTATTTCAGAACAATAGTTTAACAGTTTTCTAAATAATGGGTGTTCTTACAAGAGTAACTCTGTTCATAACTGCCTAATACTAAAGCATAATGAAATTAACTATTTCGTTAAGAATATAATCAAAGCTCAATGGTCTCTGACGATGTCTTTAAACTAGTAGAATTAGTTTAAAAGTTTAATTAGGTCTCTACATCCCATTTGGTAAGTTGGAGACATTCTAGTGAATTCTTAAATTAATTCAAATGTTCGTGACTCCGTAACGTTTTAACGTTATCTGTGTAGTGATTTCTTTTTAATATTTATTCTTGATACACATTTGCTAAAATAATTAAATTACTAATTTAAGCAAGTATTTTCAAACCTTTATGAAAAGAGCAAAAATAAATGTTTTTATTTAATTTCTTATTCTTTATTTAGATTTTTTTTTTTAATTTAAAATTAGATAAAAATGGTTTGATGAGTACTTTGCAATATCTTAGTTTAAAAATAATATTTATTAATTTATGAACAAGAATACTTCGTGTGCTTTTTAGTGATCAACCATTTATTTTAATAAAATCAATCACATAAAAAATAATAATAATAATAAATAATAATAATAGGTTTATGGATAAAATTTATTATGTTATTATCTATTTGTATCCCAATTATAAAAGAAATAAATATCCAACTAATATACTAATTATAAAGTAGCATCGCTTGTGCTCGCATAACAATTCTCTACAGTTTTAACATAGGAAATTATTCCTACGGTAGATATTACTTCTATAAAATTCAAAAATTCAAACTACATAAAAAAATGCAACCAACATCGTTGCTTTCTTTATTCTATTCTATTTCTTAAAACAATTTTTATAGATGCAACACGCACCACATAAACTTTAAATTTTACATCTACTTTTTAAGATAGCACGCGATCATGTTTTATATAAAAATTAAATCATTAAATTCATTTTTCTACTTATTTTTATTTCATTTTGCGTGCGCACTTTTTATTTCCCAATTTAAAATTACTAAAACAACTTTTTCGATAGTGTTTGTTTCGATACTGATTATTATTAATTTTCTTTCTTTCCAAAAAAAAAATAAAAAATATTTTGTTGAAATTCTGACAAAAGCATAATTTAGTAGTTTAGGACGGAGGACTATTAGTTTTTTTTTTTTTTTTTTTTTTCAAATAATAACATCGCTTTTAAATTATTCAACTATATTTTCGATAAATTTTAGATTTCGATAAATGTCCAATTATCGAAAAATGACACCGCAAAAATCCCAGATTGAGACTAATAATTCTCAGTCCTTTAAAAAAAAAATGCCGTATGAATTAAATCAAGATTTTTTTTCTCAAATAAAATAAAAATTCCTTGGATTTATAGCACGACAGGACTACTTCTTTCCGACAGTGATTTTCTGTTCTTACAATTTTGCTATGTGTCACTTTGAATATACCAGAATGTCATCCAACATCCAGATTTAGCATTTTTTTTTTTTTTTTTTATCTTTAAATAATATGGCCAATCTGTAAAAGCTTTTACATGTTTAAAATTTTGCATTTAACTATAGGATTGACAAATATCAGACTGAACAGGTTGCTGAAGTTGTTACAATATTTTGGTTGGACCACCTTGAATCAAGTAAGATGTCCTTCAACATCCAAACCAATAATTTATCTCTTAATTTACCTCCTAATAATCGTTCTAAAACGGTAAATTGCAAATGCTTTGGGAATTTCGCAAACAGTAACTTATATATTTAAAAATATCGAAGAAAACAGCTTGGTGAAAGGTCTTCTTCGAAATCACCTGAAAAATAATCTGGAATGTAATCGACTTTAAATAATTTACTCAGCGTTTAGACTTCGAAATAATTGAAATAAGCCAGTCGTTTGGTAATTTTCTAAAATATTTATTTATTGGGCAATAAAAAATGTACACTTCTTTTGAATTTGGCAGTTTGTTAAAAGAGTTGCTAAACATCTCAAAATATTTTCGATTAAAAATTTTTATAATTTTTTTAGTATTAAAAAAAAGAGAGAGAGAAAGAAAGAAAGAAAAAGAAGAGAACCAATGTCTTTTGGATCATATCAGGACTAAAATTGGAAATATACAAAGAAGCCATGATTTTCTAAACTAAATTATGTTTCTTATCAAATTTTTCTTTTATTAATTTCAATTAATTGAATAGTCTTACACTTCTTTTTATTTAAACTGAAAAGCAACAGCTTTTTAACGCTTTTTTTTGTATATTTAGACCAATTAAAAAGTGTTTTTACTTTTTCCTTCTTTCATCATGTTGAGAAATATTTAAAATAAATTCGAGAAAAATACTTCTAAAAAGGATAAATTTAATGTAGGAACCTTGGCGAAATTTGAAATTTGGCACCGAAGTATCGCCTACGTTTCTCGCCAAGATCATTACAAGCGCAATTGTGATAGTCAGTTTAATTCGTCGTCAAAATGATACTAAAATTTAAATGCAGCCAAGGGTTTCCTGAACTAAAGTTGTATCAAAGAATTTTTTTAAAATAAAGATAGTAGCCGTTGCAAGGAAAAAAAACACAGTTACCGCATGCCTTTATATGTAAAAATAAATTCTTAAAAAGTCCTGTCGAACTAAATTAAATTTTGTTTTGCATAGAATTTTATATCTAATAATTAAAAAACAAAAGTAGGCTTCTGCTTTTAATTGCACTATTCTTGATATTTTATGTGCATGCGCATTGCTAGACGCTCTAACAATTACCTTGTGTGTACTTAAATGGTCACACGTGGTTTCACAACCCTAAGTCCGCAATATTCCCCAAGAGTAAATCTAGTGATTGTACTTGAAATAGACCAATCTGGTCTTCTTTCGAACTTGAAAGTTAAAACTGAAAAGTAAGAGAATGACAATAATAATGTCATTATATATAAATATATATATTCAAAATTTCGTAGATGATTACTGGTTGTAGTAGAATTAAATAATTCATTTTAATAGAGTCGTAATAAATAAAAATTGTATATATGTATACATATTTAATTTTTTTTTTTTTCATTAAATATGGTTTGGTGTCACTTATAGTGCATAGTTCATTTATAGTGCATTTTTAAAAATAATTTTATACTTTCAAAAAATATATTAAATATGTCTCATACCATTAAAAAAATTATGTTTAAGCGAATATATATTAATATTTTAAAGCAAGGACATTCGAAATAAATTTCATGTCGATTATTGAAGGTATGTTATTAATACAGTACCTAAGTGATCGAGTTCACTCAGTCTCACTGTAAAAAATATTTGAAATGTAAGCACAGTGATTTATTTTTCGAAATATATATTATATATGTATATTGGACGGAACATGTTTTACTAGTGAAATAAAATTTACCTCGAGATACGAAAAATTTAAACTGAATTACCTTCTAAAATCCCTAACTATATATTTTTTAAAATCAAAATTGTTCAAGCAGTTTTCTAGAAAACCAGGTTTCTGCTATATTTCCTTTCGGGCTAAGCACGGGGTATATAAGCGACTACTAATTTTCTACAAGAAGAATATAAGTCTCATTAGTTTTTCACCTAAAAAATACTCTAGCCCTATATATCTATCTATCTATCTATATATATATATATATATATATATATATATATTTTTTTTTTTTTTTTTTTTTTTTTTCAAAATCGTTCCAGCTATTTCCAAGAAAACCAAGTTTGTGTTGCACTTTTCCGAAATTAGTGCAAGCTACCAGTGAACGTTAATTATCCTGAAGATGGGGGCATTTGATATCGAAATGTCATATCAAAAACACACTATTTTTGCATTCTCTTACCCATATATATAGTAAAGTATTGTTTTTGGGTAAAAATTTTGAAATTGAGTTTTTGCTATATTTATGCGTTTTAAAGTCTCCTGAATCCTAAAAACATAATTCTAGTGGTTGGTCTGTATGTGTGTGTATCTGTTACCAGCATATCTCAAAAACAAATAGCAGCAGAAAGTTCAAACTCGGTATGCTTAATTTGTATCATAAAGGGATGCTACATTAAAAGTTTCATTGAGACCAAGCGAATGATTCGTGTACAGGGCCACCCAAGACTATTCAAATACATTACGCGTATAGGACAGTTTATCATCTATAGGCTGCACTAAACCAAATAATATATATATATATATATATATTAAATTTATTATGATATCTATCATTTATACATATATATATATATATATATATATATATATATATATTTATATATATCTATTAAACGCATAAAAGCATGTTTTATATAGAATATGGTATGCAAACCATTCACCGTTTGTTTTAAAGGCTACACAAAAGAACTTTAATACAGCGGGACAATCTTGGAAATTGATGGAATTGCATTTCAGGTTGTGGTGTGTGTTACTACTATAGGATTATATTTAAGTGTACAATGTGGTGTGTGCGTAATTTTTAAACAATATACAGGTCTGCCAACAATTAAGCGAAAAAAATATTTTTTATTGAAAGCAATTAGTGGAAGTACCTTATTACAATATTTTATCATGTCCAGGAAAATTGTTCAGAAATTAAAATTAATTCCTCATACCCGTACGATAAATAAAGTATTTTTTTAAGCTAAATATTCAGCATGTGATTTTGTATATTTACACGTTTTGAGGTTTCTGGAATGCTGAAGTCAAATTTTTAACGTTTGATCTTTGCCTATGTCTCTTTACAGGGTAAAAACAAATGATTTCCGGTAATTCAAATATTGTATTTTGATGTTAATATAAGGTTGTTACGCGAAAAGTAGGACCAAGATCGATAAGTTTAAAGAAATGGTGCGAGTGAAAGTTGGCCGAATAATTTGGAAGAAAATTTGAAATTTAATAATAGCTTTGAATTCTATATTAATTTAAGTACAATATTCAAATAAGAGTTGAGGTGGGTGGAAGCCCCCCCTTCACAGGATTAATTGCTAAATAAAGCTGTTCTGAAGCTTAATTTCAATTGTTTTTGAACATAGGTATATAACAGTGTATTCGTTATCTTATCCCTTAATCACAATTGAATTTCAAGGTAAGAGAAAGTCGAGTAAGTGCCACACCAGATTATTATTATTTTATTATTTTTTTTTTTTCGAGTAATTTTTAAAGAAATGAACTTTGTGCCAGTTTTGCTGGTTAAAGGTGAGCACTAATTATTCTAAAAAATAGGGTAATTCAGATTGAGTTGCAAACTCTAAAAGCCCCTTAGTATAAATGTTTGTTAAAATCTTTCAAATTGTTTCTAAGACCATCTATATTTTCCAATATTTTGTCACGGGTGACGCGGGAGGTTAACAGAGAACGTTAATCTTTGAGAAAAAGAGGATTAGTCACATGGGATGTTTATCTGAAAGACCTTTAACGCTAGGAGTTTTATCAAAAAAAATTTTATCCATTTATGATTACCAAACTTCTGCTATATTTTACAACCGACGGATAAAAAGTTAGCAGCGAATATGAAGTTTGCTGAAAATGAGAATATATTCAATCAATATTTACCCCCGATAAAAACTTCAACCTCAAACCTTCATAACAATTGTTGTATCTATTTCTGAGTTAACCCAATTTCTGACGATTAACAGTGGATGAAGTGTGAACAATAAACTCAAGTTTCTTTAAGATGAAGATAAGGCTAATTGATTTTGCACCTCAAAATACCCTTAACCCCAATTTGTTATCAAATTCCCTGTAAATTAGGGTGACCAGAAGTCCTCATTTTCTGAGGACAGTCCTCATTTTTCAAGTGCTGTCCTCAGTTGCTTTCAGAAGTTCTCATATCCTCATTTGTCCTCATTTTCGGATGTTTGTTCTCATTTGTCCTCATTTTTCAGTAATTTCCTCCTTTACTTAAAATTTCCACATTAGAGATGCTGCTGACCTTGTTAATTTGCAATACTGATTCTACAACTCAACACAACGTAAAAAATAACTATTTCTTGATTCATTACATTTATTTTTAAATCATCTCTAACACTATTACATCCCTCGTGGAGGATCAAAATTGTGAGGGCATGTCTCTGGACCACCTCTTCGGATGAGTCCTAGACCGTCGCCAATTGCCCACTGCGAAGCACTAGTGCGACGTAAAAACCCATCTAATCAGACCCTATCACACAGAATATATTTTTATATTGAGAGATTTTTAGTCTTTGCAACATTATACTTTAGAATATAAATATTTAAAAAAAAAAAAAAAAGGCTGAATTTGCATTAAAAAAATTAAAAATTTAACATGAAGCTGAAAGTTATTTTATTACTAATTAGATTTTATAACTAACTTAATTTAAATAACATTTTAAATGGAAAAGCATTTTTTACCAAGACTGAAAACTGACTGCTAATCAGGGATAGCTGAACACAGATTACCTTGTTAACTTCTCATGATATTTTGCTCTCAAGTGAGTAAATAGTGCAACTTGAAGGTCATCATAATAACTCAGTTTGTAGATCAATTCTTATTCCTAGCCTAGCCAGTTTTTGACATTCTTCAGATTGCCTTTTCCTTTTAAAATGTTATTTATTGGATCACTTCCATCTGAAGTAGTTATGATTTCGTTTATATTAAAATCTTGGTCTATAAAATCTTGGTCACAATTGCATTAAAACAGTCTATAAATGTATTCATAGAATCAGATATAAAATAGCGTGGTACTTTCGTGTCAACCACATATCAGAAATTAAAATTAACAGCATAGCATGCCATTATATTATAGGAAGAGAGGTATAATGTGTTTGAGTTTATGATAATGTTTATTATAAATTTAATAATGCTTATATAAATATTTTTTTATAATGTTTATCGTATAAGTTCATAAGTAGTATAAATTTATCATTGTGACAATTAATGGCTGCAAGTGGGGTTAATGTAAGCTATTTTTGCGCTATATTTAATGAAATTTTATGTCCTCAGAAATGTCCTCATTTTTAAAGAAGACTGTCCTCATTTTTTTCATGGAAATGTGGACATTGCATAATTTGTCCTCATTTTGCATTAAAAAAAATCTGGTCACCCATTGGATTTACAGTGTAAATACAATTCCATTCCCGTTTCCAATTGTCATTTACCATTAAATCTAAATTCTGCCACATGTTGCAAACGGCGATTAAAGGGTTAACAGAGCATGCGAATTTTTTTATGAAGATAAAGGTAACTCCAGTCGTTGTTCAGCTCAAAAAATCCTTAACATCAAACTTTCATCAAAATTGTTATATATATTTCTGAGAAAGCTCAGTTTCTGCCATATGTTACAAAAGGCAAATGGCAGGTTAAAATCGAACACGAAATTTCCTGAAGAGGAAGATATGTTCAATCGATTTTTCAACCAAAAAAACCCTTAACCCCAAACTTTCATCAATATAGTTATACATATTTTTGAGCAAACCCAATATCTGCTATAAATAGCAAATAAGGGATGAGGGCTTAAAATCGAACGTGAAATTTCCTGAAGATGAAGATAAGTCCAATCGATTTTTAAACTTAAAAAAACCCTTGATTCCAAACTTTCATTAATATTATAATATATTTTTCTGGTTGGTTGGCTGGTTGGTGGGTTTAACGTCGCACCAGTGCTACACTATGGGTAATTGGCGACGGTCTGGAACGCACCCCTAAGGATGGTCCGGAGATATGCCATCACAATTTTGAACCTCCATGGAGGTGGTGTCCCCTCCGCTTTGGTGACCCCCGGAAATAGCAAACCTAATTGCCGCTAAAAGTGACAATAGCATATAAGGAGTTAACAACAAACACGAATTTTCCTGAATTAGAGGATAAGTTCAGTCCACTTTTTAGCCCGAAAAACTTCTAACCCAAAACTTTCATCAAAATCGCTAGAGCCGTTTCCGAGAAACGCAAGACGTTTATTATAAGCGAAGAAATTCGATTTTTTTTTTTTTTTTTTTTAAGCATTTAATATTTTTATTACTACACAAATAAAATCAAAGCAATTTATATTTCATAAATGTACTTTTAATTACATTTTAAGTAAATATACAGGGTTTTTTTTTTTTTTAAATATAAGTTTAGGAAAAAGGAAGAAAAATTCTTAAATTTAAATTTATTATTTTTTTCTGAATTTAAACTTTAGTTTTATTTCAGTTTGTCTCACTTATAAAAAATGTTTTTATATATTTTAATCAACAAAGCACACTCAATTATTAAGTTTTAGATTTTTCTACTTCCGAGAAAATTTCTCATTTAAGTAATATTTATTTATTCTTCAAACTTTAATGTTTGTCATTTTAATTTATCTTTATTTATATTTAGAGAAGGCCTTTCTTTCATAAACATACTAAGGATTAAGTTCTATGTTTTCCAAGTAAAATAAAAGATTTTTTCTTCCCTTTGAAATGACCATAATTTTTCGAATGAGGGACATATTTAAATATATTTTGTCTGACATAGCAAGAGATAATAATAAAGCAGACATTTTTCTTAAGAATTCTTTCCCTCTTTTTTTTTTTTGGCCGTAAATCGTTTTTAGCGGCACTAATGTGCAAAAATTATCCAAGAAAATATGTTTCCTAGTTTTTTCTTTTCCTTTATACTGCTGGGATATATATTATGGCAGCGAGGGGGAAAAAAATAGAGCGTACATTGAAGTAGGACCATTTTCCCAACTAATATAAGGAACATGTGAACAAATAAAAATATTTTTCATAGTGCTTGGTCTAAGTACCTCAATATGTCAGGGTTTGTGATAAGTATTTTCACATACATATAAAGGATTATTGCAATCATAAAATGATTGCCATAGTTTGTTCTATAGATAATTTTGGTATGGATGTAAATAAAAAATTTAAGTCAACAAAATAACAACAACAAAAAATAAATAAATAAATGAATAAAGCATTTTCGTGCTTTTGAAAAGTACAGTAATAAAAGAAAATGAGTTAGAAATAGAGACATATTTTCATCATTTAAAAAAAAAAAAAAAAATGTAAACAAAAATTTCCTATAAATGAGTAAAAAAAGGCTTTATTGGGGTTCAAATTTGAAACAAAATCACAAAACTGGAGAAAAATAATGTTTCCTGTAAGTATTAGTTTTACTGCTTGTTTTTATTTACTTTAAAACTTGGTCTTGTACTATCCATATAAATTTAGAATGTTTGAAATCTCTATTAATTTCTCAATTTATCTGTTATATTTATTTTTTATCATTATAAATAGTATTATTTCCTCATTGGTGGAATAATTCTCGCTTTAATGACTGCACTGAGAAAAAGAATATACCGCCTTCATCTAGAATGAATGAATGGTCATTTTCTAAATTCTTAAACTAGAATTATAGATTTCCGAGCTATGCACATGTGGCACGCCAATAAACTGAATAGACGAAATGGTCGAGAATTTCTAGACCATACATTTCTCTGAATATTTTATATTACGAGAAATTTTCGTATTCACATTTATTTGGAGATATTTTCTAATAGGTTTGTCCTCGATAGTATAGGCAAACGCTCAAGAATTCTAATACAGGTCTCTAGAATTCGCTTTTGAAGGGGGCTAGAAAATTTTTTATAAGAAATTTATAAGGATGACATGGAACTATTTTTTCTAGAGCCACAATTTAGATTCTAGATGTCAGTTATAGAATTTTTTCGCAGTGTATTGCCGTGCCTCATACTCATAGCTTAGAAATCTATATTTCTAGTTTAGAGATTTAGAAAAGGACAACCTATTCGTTCTAGATGAAAACGGTACATTTTTTTTTTCTCAGTGTGGCCTGCAAAATGTCAATAACTTTTCTATATATAAAATATTCAATATTAATGTTCTTTTATTTCTTTCGCTTGTTTAGAGTGAAATAAAATATAACCCCATCTGAAAAAAAATGTAATAACTAATGTAAACTTTCAGCAGTGAAAAGTTTTTGGTGAAATTTTTCTGGAGAAACAGAGTAATTATATTTATAAAAAATATAACAATAAAAAAGTTTTTTTTTTTTTTTTTTTACTTTCTTTTATATGTATATATAGAGAAAGTATTGAAAAAAATTTTCGAACTCCAGTTTTCGATGGATTTACACGTTTTAGGATGTCCTGAACACGATTTGACTGTTTTTAGAAAATGTCTGTCTCTATGTCAGTCTGTGTGTCTCTGTGTGTGTATCACAAATTTTGTGGACGCTGTTTCTCACCAATCAATTAACGAAATTTAACCAAACTTGGTATTTAGTTGAACCCTGACATAAACTGATACTGGTTGGATTTGTTGAACAAGTGCTCAACAGGTGGCGCTGTTATCGCATTTTTTCTAAATTTTTAACATGGCAGCAGTATAGGACAAAATTTCGTATAAATGTGCATAATGAGAGTTATTTTAAACGTGTGATTGTAAAATTCATATGAATTACTGATAATAGTAGTAGTTAAATGTGAAAAAGATTTTGTGCATGTGGGAGCACGCTTCCCCCCTAGGCGGGGGACCTTCCGGGGAGAGTAAATTTTCAATATGGATATCTTTCGAAAGATATCGTCAATACCATTAAAACGAATGGTTGAACTACAGATCTGGGATAATTTAAAACAAAGTTATCAATTTTTTATATCTTTTAACGAAAAAAAATTTGAAAAAAATCTTATTTCTTCTGATTTGCAAAAAAAAATTACATCTTTCGGCATCTAGTGATAATATAATTCAGTCAGATAAAAATCGTCTGCATTTATAGTGGAAAATAATTTGATAATTTAATAAATAATTTGTATTGAATAAATTTTGTGTAGAATTATATAGAAGAAAGTCATGTGGTGGCCACATCATACTAGTTTTTCTTGATTTACTATACTGCCATATGCGAAAACATTACATTCTACTATATCATTTAAAAATTTAATCACTTCCAATATTCTTCTTTTTTACCTCTGAACACAGTTTACAATAGTATTCATATTTATTACATTCTACCACCATTCTACCAATATTTCGCAAACTCTTTAAACTAGGGGTTAGAGTCCTGCATCGTTCCGGGGAACCTGATTTTACACGAACCAAAACCGACCAGCGAATCGGGTTCGGGTCGAGTTACTGAATTTTATTCTTGCGGGATCAGAATCGCGCCGGGACTAATTTTCAACGAGTTGTTTGAGTTAAAATCACTAAAAAAAAAAAAAAAACACGATAATAAGCAGAAATTAGTTTATTATTATCAAAATCATATAACCATACTGCATATACCTGTGATTAAATATACGTACCTGGATTTTTATAGTAAAGAAAACATCCATATCTGACAAAAGCAATGAACAAAGAAACATTAAATCATATATATATATATATATATATATATATATATATATCAGAAAATAAGTACATGACAATAAACTAATAATACCAAACTTGAAGTACATTTTTCTACGCTTAAAGTACACAGTACACATAAATGGTTAAAAATAAAAAAATTTCAGAGTAATTATGCCACTAAAACCTGCAGATTTAATACGTAGGCTACTTTTAATGTATATATTCTCCCTAAAAAGAGATTTAAAAAAAAATCGAATTTAAAAATCGGTGAAATGATTAAAAAAAGTTTTGAAATTACGCTTTTGTTAACACTTTCGCGACCGCATGTTTTTGTCTTTTTCACAGTAAGGTCTGCCTGTGGGCGCTATTCTCCCTAGTTACAATATTTCAAAACAAAATTTTCTGTATTCACATTTATATCACAAATTAATATACATTATAGTTATACTCTTTCTAATCAAAGCTTGTATATCCCTAGTGTATTGATAGTGCAAATATGAATATTGGGTATATTTTTAAGAAATAAATAACATACAAATTGCGAAAGAAACGCCCACTGGTGGAGTTAGAGATTTTCAAATGACATGAATCTACGTCAGCGGTCGTGAAAGTGTTTAGATTTCTTGCATGCTATTTAAACAGTTTAATGTGAATACGTCAAAATGAGGTACTGTCTTAATATAATTAAAATAAAAACAATTTTTAGAAAATGTTAGAATGACTTCACTTCTCGAAAATTTTCCAAAGAATGTAACATCATCTTTGAAAATGACGGCATTTCTCAGAAATCATTGAATGGTAAACTAACATTTTCATTGAGAAAACTGCTATGTTTTACTATGATTGTTTTGAGGCTTTTATTTACTAGCGATATAAAGTAATAAGAAATAGTAATCTTAACTCCTAATTATAATATAACATCAGGAGACTTCTGCATGTTACAGATAAATATTTTGTTCGTCTGCATAACAAGTTCTTTTCCTAGAACACCAATTTTTCTTTGTTTACTCTGTTGCCGTTTGAGTGTTATATTTTCATATTTGTATTTCAAGAATAATTCATTTGTAGCAAACGATAACTGTTTATATTTTCAAGGCTTATTAATAAATATAGGAATTAAGAAACTGAAACTTATTATTGTAAAAATGATTCATTTAAATATAGTGACCAGCAAAGAGAACAATGTCAGCTTGTTTGTAATAAAATAGTATAGTACCGTAACTATATTGTTATTTTTATATAGCCTCATATTTCAGTGAATATTATAGGGTGCACCCGGAAACTTTCAAGGGTGCACCAGTAATCCTGGCACACTCTTAAAGATTCATAGTCTTAGACTAATAAATATTTATAAGCAATGTAATGAATGTTTCAATAGATCCTTTATAAACAATGACTTTGACGTAATATGTCACAAACAAAGTCATTTAATGATAATATTATAGTTTAAAAAAATTAAAGAACACGCATTTATAGAAATGTGAACTAAAAAGCACAAAATATCTATCTTAGTATTAAAATGCAGGGTAAGAGAAAATCGTGTGAGTGACACACCATAATATTTACATACATTTAAATTTTTAATTAAAATAATTTAGAATTAAAGAAAAACCATTTTTAAAAAATCTCCCCTGACTGGGCTCGAAAGCTAGACCTTTAGGTTCGCAGCGCAGAGCTTTACCTCACAGTCACAGCATTCACGTAGGGAAAGTCTTTTTTTACAATATAGATTTTTTGTTTACTCCCAGATCCCAGAGCGGTTACAAACATACAAACATACATACAGGTGAAGCTAATAAAAGCGTGTTATAAAGAGGAATAAATACTTCGCAACAAAAAATTTACACCACTTCAAATAATTAGTAATTATATCACTATTTAAATATTTCTTTGTCCTCTAAATTTTATAACTTTTTTTTTTAATTTTAATTTTCATATAAAATGAAATATTTAATGAAATACGAAATAAAATGATTTTTAGAACTGGCCATATTAATGAGCTCATCAGACACTTTCTGCATATTTTATAATTTTGTAATAATACAGTCAGCTACAGGAATTGTTACTCAATAACAGCTACATCTTTATGCAAAATACCCCATCTCATTTGGTTAGGAAACTCACCGAAACTCAGTCCCTCGGAGAATATTTAAGAGTTACTCAAACAAGAAATATCTAGTGAAATAAAGTTATCATAAATACAACTTTAAGTGAAAAAATACTTTTTCATTGGTGCTACAATAATAAATTGAAACAAAATGCATTACACTGCATTGATAGCATGCCATGACGAGTAAAGGCGGTAGCACAGATCGACGAGGAAATTTTTTTTTCTTCAAGGTGACATGTTTTTCTGGGGTATTTTTGTTTACTGATTAAGGAAAAATTATTTAAAAATTTCCACCAGGTACAGTTTTGATGAAATATGGGATTGTTTAAGCTTACAGTTCTCCTTTTTCAACTCCCATATAAGTTATTTCCCAAAAAATCTGGGTGTTGCGATTAAAAAATAGGAAACCTATCTCATCACGGCATCAAAGACATGTAGAGGATGTATCAGAGACGATGGAGTAGTAACATGTTAGAAGATTCTTGTTGGATGCTGCCTAGAGAATACCCCCCCCCCTCCACAAGGCCCTCAAGCCGTGCACAAGGTAAAAAGCTCTAAAGAGAGCTTTGGTGTAAAGAAGTACATGTAAAAGATAATGTGTAAATAATATCCCATTTTAATGTACTTTTTACATAAATTGTTTCGAATTTGTTATGGACTCTGTGAGAGTTCTTCCGATCTTAATCCTTACTTTGGGAAAATGCCTTACGTGATAGGGGGCCGCGGTAGCCCAGTCGATAGAGCGCCGGCCTCGTAATTGGCAGATTGCGGGTTCGGTACTCGAGCCGGCCAAAGACCGTCGTGTACACTAATGGTGGCTGGTGTGCGTAAAATCTGTCGTGGCCACAATGTCCTCCATGTTCCCATCAAAAATTATACCTCTGGGGGTCACCGTAGCGGGAGAGCCATCCCTTCCGTGGAGCATCAAAATTGTGATGGCATGTCTCCGGACCACCTCTAGGGGTGTGTCCCGTCGCCAATTACCCATCTGCGCAGCACTAGTGCGATGTAAAACCCAACCTTCCTTACTTCCTTTCTTCCTTACATGATAGGAAGGAAGGACTATTATTTTTGTATTCAACGTATCAAACCACATTAGAGACTCACAATGCAGTGCAGAAAAAAAATTGAAAAGTATTATTTCGCAGACTTGAGTAATCGACACGAAAGGAGGTTCTTCAAAATATTAAATAAATAAAGATTTGTATCTCTAGCATACTGTTTTTATTAGAAATCTATTAAAGGTACACAATTTATACATAAAATAATCATTCAGAGTCATATCGAATCACTAAATATCCAAAAGTATTACAAATATATATAATACTATATATACAGGGTGTTCCAAAATTCCCCCCCCTCCTAACTCGAAAATGAGTCGGAATTTTGAAAAATGGCGAAACACGTATTTAATGAATTCGAGAGGGATCTCTTTTGGCGAAAAATGTTTGGGTCCGGTGGGGGGGGGGGAAGTGGGGCCGCTAGTAAGGGCAACTTTAAAATTTCAAAAGGAAGGTATGTCTTGTGATACATCTCTGGAAACGACTCCTCAAGACAATGAATTTGATATAAATAGTTTTGCCCTACGATGATTATTAAAGGAGACACATGAGTTTTTAGACTTTTGAAATGTGGATTTTATACTTATGTATCTCCTTTAATAATCACTGCAGGACAAAACTATTTATACCAAATTCATTTTTTTGAAGAGACGTTTCCAGGGATGTATCACAAGACATACCTTCCCATTATAAATTTTAAAGTTGCATTCCCTAGCGGCACTCCTAGCACCCCTTTGCTCGGGCCCAAACATTTTTCAGCAAAGTATGTCTTATGATACATCCCTGGAAAGGTCTCTTCAAGACAAGAAATTTAGTATAAATAGTTTTGTATTGCAGTGATTATTAAAGGGGATACATAAGTATAAAATCCACATTTCAAAAGTCTAAAAACTTCATCTATCTCCTTTAATAATCATCGTAGGGCAAAACTATTTATATCAAATTCATTGTCTTGAAAAGACCGTTTCCAGGGGTTATCACAAGACATACCTTCCCATTTGAAATTTTAAAGTTGCTCTACCTAGCGCCACCCACCCTAGCCCCCCCCCCCCCGGCCCAAATTGTTTTCCCCAAAAGATGGTCCCTCTCGAATTCATTAAATACGTGTTTCGCCATTTTTCAAAATTTCGATTCATTTTCGAGTTAGGAGGGGGGAGGAGACTTTTGAAACACCCTGTATATATATAATAGTATATTCTTATTTTATTCCTTCAGCGAAAAACAAAAAAATATGTATTTCATCATTTTAATAAAAATCTTTTATGTATCAATTACTATATAACTTTGCAATAACGATTCTTTATTGATAATAATAATAATAAACTTTAAAAGAATACTGTAATTTAAAGAATATTTACTTATTTATTACAATCCCTCCTGAACAGTTGCTACAGTTCTCATATTTGCTCAACTAGAAAAAAAAGGAATCATGAAATATTAGCAATTTGCACAAAATTTATGATATGGATATTTTTAGCGCAAAATTAAAAGCGAAAGTTCTTTTAAGAATAATTTAAAATTCAGATTTACTTTGAAATTTGAAATGATAATCTAAATGTTCATACTAAAAGAATTTTCAAATATTAAACCTTTATTCTTATGAAAACTTTATGCATTCAGAAAGTTTTTAAAAGTTTCCTCCAACAGTGATTCCTTTGACATTTAGAGTAGAAGCGATAATGAAAAATACTATCTCTCACAATCGTGTCGCCTCTGGTCATTAATAGTTGAATAGCTGCGTTAATGAGCTGAAATTATTGCAGAAAAAATGTACTTCTGGGACATAAAATGCATTTTCTGAACTGAATTTTCTAGTAGCATCTAGTGAATTATGGTAGCACCGATATTGCATGCCTTTATTATAAAATTCAGCAAAAACATAAATAAGAATAGTTTAAAAAAAAAAAAAGAATAAATTTTAAGTTAAATTACGGTGTTTTAAGGAATAAAAAAGGAAAAATTCTTACATTTGAAATAAAATATGAGAGTAAAGCATGAAAAATAAATAAGCATGAGTTTAAATAATGAATGAATTTTGGTTAGTTAATAAATTTTAAGAAAAATATTTGGAAATCACACTCGAAATATTATTTAAAAGTAAAAACCGCACACACTTTCTTAGTTCAGTATTTACACCGTGTTCCAAAAATTTAAACAATCAATAAAATTTGCATTAACATAAAAAGTAATAAGGTACAATTAAAATTCATGTGATAGGTAATACGTAAAAACAGTTTTGCTGATATACATACATATAAATTATCAATGGTTTGAAACTATAAAATGTACATTAAATTACATAAAAATGTACTGTCCCAAAAGTATGGACACAATACAGCAACATGTTCACAGAATAAAATATTTTTATTGTCGTCTGCTTCTATAAATGTAGTATAATTTTCTCTTTAATTGAAATATCGTCTACTATATTTTTAGCACAATAATTTAATGAATTCAATGTATTGTTTTGTTAGTGATTCGGAAAAGACGTTTCCTGCGTATTCTCATAAAAATGCTACGTTCTAAAGAAATTTCTAAAGATGAAATTATTAAGATTTTACACTTAAAAGCGCAAGGACAAAATCCTGTACAAATATCGAGAAGAATAAAGACATCTTTGAGCTGTATTTATAGTGTTTTGAGATCAGGTGGAACTTGGAATGCTCGAAAGCGAGTCGGAAGACCAAAGAAAACAACGTTACGTGATGGTAGAATGTTATTTAAAAAGGCTTCAGTTGATAATTTATCTGTGCGAGCAATTGCATCAACTTCGAGAATTTCAAAAAGTACTGTACACAGAAGAACTAAAGCTTCAAAACACACTGTTTACAGGAGAATGAAAGCAAAACCTTGCATAAATATGCACGTCTAAAGTGGGCTAGAAAGCATATGTCATACGGTGAAAAGTGGCTTTCTGCCATCTTTCGTGATGAAAAAAAAATGGAATTTGGCCGACCCTGACGGTTATAAATTTTACTGGTATGACTTAAGAAAAGAACCGAAAAACTGGTTCAGCAGGCAACGAGGCGGAGGATCCGTAATGGCCTAGGGAGGATTTTGTTTCAACGGGCAAACATTTCTAGGATTTACGGACAGAAAAATGAAATCAGAGGATTATCAGGATATTTTACGTACCAATTTACTTCCAATTATGGATTTGCTAGCAGGAGCGGACTGTGTTTCCCAACAAGATCTATCCATACCTCCAGATCAACGAAAACGTGGTTTATGCAAAACAATATTACACTATTAGACTGGCCAGCACTTAGTTCGGGCCATCGCTATATAATTCTGAGTGCAGAAATCTGTCATGATGTAACCTACCCTTGAAACTTGGTACTAAAACGATCCCAAAGCGAGGTTTTCACTTTTACAAAGTTCACGTTCTTTTACAAAATGAAATAAAAAGTAGTTTTTTTTTTTTTTTTTTTTTTTTTTTTAAATACATTTAAATATGGTGACCAAGAAGCTGGGAAATCCCGCTGTTTCAAAGTAAAACTTCTAAATGGGCATTTTTGTGTTTTATAATGAATTTATTTACATATTACGTTAATTTTTGGTTTTCCTAAGAGTGTAGAAATAGATATGTATCTAAAACTTTTAATAATAAAAATTTTTTTAACTATTACATTTTCACCCTCTCCATTTTTAGTATTCAGAAAGATTAGCTTCATTTGTGTTAAATAAAAAATTACAATAGTATAAATTATTCTACCTGTGATTTTTAGCCAACATTTTAATTTATTGTGAAGCATTTTGAGTCCCGTCTCTATTTCCACCACTTAATTTACAGAATATTCGGAATATTATTTTCCAATATATATCTACGATAAAATAATACAAAAATACTGTTAGAATAAAAGTGGTATGAAATAAAGGCGGGGCTAAAAATACTCCGGAATAAATTAAAATGTTGGCATTTCTGGTTATGGAGTCCTTAGTATAACTATGCAATGAAGGTTTTTGTTTTAGTGAACAGTTGTTTTTTTTTCTTTTAGGGGGGGGGGGGGAGAAACTTAATTAATTTTTTTTTTTTTTTCCTATACAGATACAATTTTTTGACTGCAGATGTGGAAAATTATTCATTAAAAACACGTTTCCTTTTCATTATCTAATTTTCACAGATTTCCTTTATAAAGTTTAAACATGTCTTAATAATTAAAGTTTTAATAAATTTAATTTTTTATACATGTTGTAAGTAATATTAAAATAAAACTAGACACAGATCACTATGAGAAAAATAAAGCTGTTGTATTATTTATAAAATTATAACTTAATTTCATTATGACATACTATATAACTATATTATATGATGACGGTTAGCCATGTTCTGCTCTATAACTTTGAAACAGATTACAGTCATTTTGATTGTCAGTTGTGCCGTATAATAAGATCTTAACTCGTAAAGAACTCCAGCCCATATCAATAAATATACATCAGGAATTTATAGAATAACTTTGATTCTAGTATTAACTTCGGTACAAGATCTAGATTCGAAACTTGGAAAACTATTTATTACTCAGTATTATGGATGATAAACCAAACCAGTTCCAAGCTGAAGTAACATGATATCAGCATAGATTTTCATGAAATATCTTTGAGTGATAGTAAGGGATAATATGCTAAAGTTATTAAATTTTAACATCATAACAAACTATTATTTGCGCTAAGGTATTAAATAATTATATTACATTTTGAGTGCTAAATTTAATATTTTTTATTTAGAAGATATATGAATAATAGAGTTAGTATGAAATATTTATTAGATCATTTTCAAAAGAAAATCTGAAGAAAAAAGTGTTTATTAGATATATTTGCTTTATCTCTATTATTTTATTAAAAAAATACCTAATAAAGAGACTGAGTAAAGAAGCCAATATTACATTAAGTTGGATTGTCTACAGATTCAGTCAATGATATATTCTAATCTTACTGGACGTTAAGTAAAAACCTTCTATAGGACAAAATTTGCTTAGGTCGATCTAATAACAATTTTAAATATAATAGCTTTTTAAAAATTAATGAGTGGATTTTTTTCCTTAATTACAGTTTTCTTTCCTACCTTATTTCAATATTTTTTAATTACACTGTCAATTTATCTCTAACGGATTTAGAATTAAAGCGCGTTTCAACCTTTTTCAGAAACCCTGTATATAAATTATATATATATATATATATTGATAAATATTATTAAGATTGGGTGTCTATAGAAGCTTCAAAAAGATTTCATTTTATATATAAAGTTATTTTTATAAAAATGAAGTTATAAACAAAATAGAAAAAAAAAATTAAATTCTTTTTTGTTTTATTTAAAATATATTTATTTTTCTGTTACAGAAAAATCGTTATAATTAAAGATTTGTATAATTAAAAAACGCTGTTAATTTTTTATATACCTAATTAATAAAAATAAATCTTTTACTTAACACTTCATAACATTTGATAAAATTGGATTGGCTTTTTTCTTTTTCTTTTTTTTTTTTTTTTTTTTTTTTTAACTTTGATGATAAATGATCTTGAAACTTTGAAATACTTCTTATTCTTTCACCAATATTTTGTTATCATTTACAATTCATTTCTCGTTTTGTTATTTTTCTCTTAATGGTTAAAACTTCAGTCATTTTCATGGATTTTATTTAAACATTTCTATTAATTTTATTTGACATTTTCTTTCTACTACGCTACTAAACAGCCTAATATGCTTTTCATTCTTATTATTAAATCATAAAATGAAAAGCTTAAGTGGCAAACTCAAAACCATTTAACAAAAGTAGTTCCATTAATGGCTATCATAGAAGCATTTACAGCCAGTGGATAAGAAATCACGATCAATGTTAGCGTAAAACACAGAATAACAATAGATACGTCCAGGAAGATAAATGAAACAATCGGAGGGTGAATGGATAAAGTGGATTGTTACGCACTCATCCTAGAGAAGAGAAAAGATTACTCGCGTCTTATCTTGATTTTGCCCACTCGCGTAATAAATGCGTCAATAGAGTAGGATTCTTTTCGAGTAATTGTTGATATTTCTTTAACTGTTATTGGTTTTTTCATTGAGTAAAAAAGTATAGGTACGACATAAATTATATAGATATTTTATTATTTTTGCAATTAACCAAAAAAAAAAAAAAGAAGAAGAAGAAGAAGAAGAAGAAAGAAAAAAAGAAAAATCATGCGGTACGCATTGATTATTAACACTTTCCAACTGTACATTCTTGTTCTATAATTTTCAATGTTCTTTGCCTACGTTATCACAAAACGGACAGACAGAAGGACTGAAACACATACAAATAGACTAGTTGTATTCATAGTCACTCTTAAATATTGTTGGAAAGTGTTAAAAATGCTTAACACAAAAGAAAATGCAGCCCTGAGATTCTAATTGCAGCCTTTAATGTATCTGAATATTTTAACGTAGCTCTGTATATTTGAAGGTTAAACACATCATATTCTATACAAAATATACAAGTTATATTGTTAATTATTGGTGATACTTGAATAAAAGAGATCCTAAATTTGACAACGCAGTTTAGATCAGGGCCAGAAAAGGGTTAAAACTAATTTGTTCCTAAAGAGATGAGCTTAAGGGGTGGTGTTTAAAGATTATGATTTCGTAAACTGTTTTAAAAGTATCCCCTTCTATTTTAAATGGATATTATGTCTTTATTTTTGCTATCGTAAAGAAAATTTATTCATAATATTTATATGATTAAAATAGAAAATTTAAAATATTTAAAATATTATAAAAAAGAAAATTTAATAATTCTCATAGCTTAAATACACTCTCTGGTGATTAAAAATAAGTTTTTACAAGGTTTGGTGATCAGAACTGATCAACTGCAAGCCTGACAAAACTTGTGTAAGGAAAGTATTGTAATCTCGATTTGCCAAATAGATTTTGTATCTAGCATAGCTAAAAAAACTAATGATCATAGAGTGCAAATTTATATTTGTTACTTTCATGGCATATTTGTTTTACACCTCCCATTTTGGTCTTGACGCGAGATTTCCATTTAGAGATATCAGAGATTTTATATGATTTCTAGTTATGTATGTGCATAGCCTCCTAAACTAGTTGCCTGTCGCGTGGCTCGGAAACTTGGCAAAAGTTCAAGCGGTAGACAGCGTTACCTGGTACAGATTGCGCGACTTTTTTATTTAACTCTCCCCAATAATTTTAAGAAGTGGTATTATATATATTTGACGTTTCTTCGGTTCTATACGCCTTTTATGTATATTAAATCCCACTTTTAAATTTTTGTTGGTTGTTGAATAAAAAAGTAGCGCAATCCATACCATGTGGCGCTGTCTACTGATTGAACTGTTGCCAAGCTTACGAGCAACGCGACAGGCATCTTGTTTAAGAGGCTATGGTATGTGTGAGAGTTAATACGATAGTAACTCTTGTTTGAGTGAGCTTAAATTTGGTAATATGTTATCGGTCATTGTAGCACGAACCGTATAGTTTTTGGTGAATCTAGCTCGCGTTTATAGTTTTTTTTTTTTTTTTTTGGGGGGGGGGTGACACAAAGAAAGAATTTTTATCTTTAGGGACTAAGAGCTCAAACTATGTAATGTACAATAGCGTCTAAACGTCTTATTCAATTGAGCTGAAAATTTATGTACTTGATAAAGGCCATTGTCGTCCGATATGAATATATTTTGGTGATTTTACAGATTTTACAGAAGCACATCAAAAATTCTTCATCATTATGGCCTATGGGTTGGAATTATTTAAAGAGCGTCTTTAAGATAGATTATTTTATGATAGCGTCTAATTTACTTAACGTATTGGGCGAAAAATTTATATACATGTTATGTGTCACCGTCGCACGAACAGTATAGATCTTTCCTGGGACACAACAAAATTTTCTTGATTATTATGACCCATGGGCACAAATTATTTGAAGTGCAATAGCGTTGGTTTATTTTAAACTTCACCTAAACAGCCACTGATTATTTAATGTTCGGAAAGTCTTGAGGGATCACTCCAGATATTTTTATTTGCATACGGAGTAGATTTTTAAATAATATTTTTCTAAAAACCATTCGAACAGGTACAATTATTTCTTTTTAATAAATTAATAGTATTAATTACTATTTTTAATGTTTGACTGCATTTACTGTGATTGCAAATTTAAAACTTTTATCCTTTTTTTCGGCATCACAAAATGTACAAATAATAAGCCAGAGATTTGTAATATAGAAAAACCTTTTAGGACAACAGAGAAAATTTTATTTAAAGCATTATCTGTTTAAAACTTTTGTATCTGCTAATGTATGAAAATAAACTGCTTTATTTTTTTCCTTCCTTTTTCATTTTTTAGTTGGCAAAAAGCCAGCTAAAAACATTTCTGTGCAAGATGAGGAGTTAAGTGTTGTCTTGTAATAATAACATAATGTACTTTTAATATATTTTTTTTATTCCGTTTTCGACCCCAGTTTATCATCATGTTTTTATGTCGGAACTTGTCGTCACAAAATGTGTTAATGCATCACATTTTTTGTTGGTTGTATTTTCTATGAAAAAAAAAAAAAAAAAGTTTAATGTTCGGCTTTGAAAAACTCTGTTTTTTGTACGATTACCTACATACAGAATTTTTTTTTTATTTAATTTTATCATGAATAAAAACTTCATCGATGTTGTATGCTAGTCATATTTTAAAGATTAATCATATTTCTTTTAATTTCTCTCTCTCACTGTATATATATACATTATTTACAGATTTATTTATTTACTAGCAGGCTTTGCCCGCTTCGCTGGACACAATACTGAAATGAAATGTTAAAATCCCATATTGTCATTAATTAACTTCAGTCAAAGTTCCCGCTGTGCTCGGTAGAGATTTTTCTCGCTCGCAACGTGAGGAGTCCGCATTCCCACTGCCTTCGGCAGCAACTTACCCGATTCTTACTCCCCCTTTCCCCAGCGGCTAAGTTCGAAATTTTGCGAAATCTCGACAAAGTACATGATGCGTACACCTGATCAACATAGACACACCAAAATTCGCCAGTCTAAGATAATTTAAGGCGAATTCAAACGGGAAAGGGGCTTATAGCCCTCTCGACACCAAGGGGCTAAGGAGGGAACTTCGTAAAATCCCGTTAAAATAAAGGTCGGATACATATAAAAAATTTACGCACCAAATTTCGTGACCGCAGATACCATAGATTTCTCAGGACAAATTTACCGCTAAAAGGTGTGTCTCGAGTTTGCCCCCTCGTAACCCCCCCCCCCCCCGCCAAAGAAAAAAAAAAAAAGAACGCAAACCCCAAAAAAAACAAAAATCTGTTTTTGGAAATATTCTAAGGAAGTCGCATTGACTTTTTTTCAATATATTTGTTCCATTTTTGGCAGAGGTCTACTCAAAAATCAGGAATTTTCCATGTTTCTCCCCTCCCTTCCCTTAAAAATCGAAAATTCCTAAATGCACATAATGTATTATTTGTACTCATGTCCAGTCTTCTCATGTGCAATTTCTTTACTGTGAAGAAATTAGGAGCCGAGTTATGCTTACAAAAACGTGTTTTTGTCTTTTGCCTCCCCCAGGGGGGAAAGGGGAGTAATTTTGGAAAAGTTGATAGATATAATTTTAAGTTTGGTAAAGACCTAAATTCCTGCGAAGCGCTGTTGAATTTTGTCCAGCCGTTCTCGAGTGATACCCGGACAAACGTGTTTTTGTCTTTTGCTCCTCGGGGGAAAATGGAGGAATTTCTGAAAAGTTGATAGATATTATTTTAAGTTGCGTAAAGACCTAAATTCCTGCGAAGCGCCGTTGAATGTCCAGCTGTTCTCAAATGATACCCGGACAAACGTGCTTTTGTTTTTTGCCCCCCAGGGGGGAAACGTGGGAGAATTTCTGAAAAATTAATAGATATAATTTTAATTTAGGTAAAGATCTAAGTTTCTGCCAAGTGCCGTTGAATTCCATCCAGCCGTTCTCAAGTGATGCCCGGACAAAAAAAGCGACATACAGACAAGATGACACACACACACACACACAGGCAAAATTTTCTGAAGTCATTTTCGGCTTTCATGGTGTGTGAAACATGAAGAGATCGCAATTTTTTTCGATTCCGACAAATTTACAGACAAAAGTCTGATTTTATTAATAAGATTTGTTTATTTATTTTGTAAACTTAAAAAAAAAAAAAAAAAAAAAAAAAAAATCGTATTTTTTATCAAGCAGACAACTCTTGTGTTCATTTCACAAGTCTCGCAGCGTTTCTAAAATTTTACTCGCATTTTTATTATAGTGTCGCCGCTATTTTAAAATAATATTTTTTTACATTATATTTTAGCATTAAAGCATTCATAAATATTAAATAATTTGTTTTTTACTGATGATCAATATAATAAAATGCGAGAAAAAGTTTAAGAACGCCTCGACGTCTATTTTCATGAAAAGTGTTTATGAATACATTAGTCATTATTAAACAAAAGCAAAGAAAGAGAAAGTTTTGTTATGCTTATGGTATGACGTTGTGTTATTACTGGATTCTAGTAATAACATCTTGAATATACAATGCAGGATAATCATAAAATATCTATAAATTAAAATGTCCCGTTACTAAATTCATAGTGTATAACATAATACTCGTAGTCAGTCGCAGACGCATGCGTGCTTTAAAATTGTTGCTAAGCTAAACGATGTTTTCTGAAATATCACAATATATAGTGTTAAGAATATTGTTTAAAATAAAGCTGCTGTAACTTCACTAATTTGGCGAAACGTTTAGTAAAATGAAATGTCTCATTAAGCGTATATTAGTAATTTATGAAATAGTTATTTGCATAATTATAAAGAACTGGTGTAAGCAAGACTGCCTCCAAGGTAGTAGCACGTGTTTGCTGCAATTCAACAAGATTGGCCACGTCTTTTCGAAACTGGCAGTGCTTTCCCTTATTTTATGGTGTGCAAAGAAGTTTTCATGTTTAAATAGTTATTTGTGTAGTTTATTGATTATCATTATCATTTAAAATATTACCTTTGGGATAGCCTAAAAGACGTTCCAAAATCATTAGCAAAGTACACTGTAATATATATATATATATATATATGTATATATCCTGTTATTTTACTGACACTTACTGGTAGCAAAGTTGCCAGAAAATATGCTGTGCAAAAAATACGTTGACAAAAGCTTTCTGTAACAGAACGATAAAGAATATACAGAGAGAACGCAAGAATAGAGAGAACACAACAGTTTTTTTTTTTTTTTCGTAGTGGATACTGTGAAATTTCTAGCATTAAATAAAATTCTTTTGTTCTACTAACCAGGATCGAACCATAACCCACTGCATTGTAGACAACTATATTACCACTCAGATATGGAAGCTTAATTTGTTCTACTGCTCTCAATCCTGTTTTGATTCCAATTTTTCTTATGCAAAACAAAAATTATATTTAATCAACAGATAAAATCTATGTCAATGATTAATTTAAATAACGTGTCTGGCAGCTTCGCAAATAAATGAATCAATTTCTTTTACAAGGAACATAATTATAAAAAATTAACCATTAATTATCGATATAATTACGATATAACATATGAAATTTTAAATAATCGGAAGAGAAGTGTTCACGAAAAATATCATTTTTCAAAGTGGATTAGTTTGTCGTGGATATTAATCATTAAAATAAAGTTTTGCTACATTTAAGCCGTAATTTACTCTAATAGCTGCAAACATGGCAAGCGAAGAAAGATGCATCTTTTTTTTTTTGTTGTTGTTGTTTGTTTGTTTCTGTATATGTTATACGTGGCGAGTTTTCAAATAGTTCAAAAAATTAATTAATGTTCACGTTTAATTAAGTATATTTATTTTTTTTTTGTCGTAAAAAAATAAACTCGTATTTTTTATTTTTTATTTTTTTTTTTTTTTGGGGGGGGGGGCAACAATTAAATTATAGCCAATATTTAAATGGCTAATTTTAAAGCTATTACGATGTTATTATTTTTATATTTTAATTTATTAAAAGAAAACAAATAAAAAATTCGAAAATCGGGCTTCTAGGTATTGCGTTGTCATCGTATTTTGAGCTATTCTAAAAGTTTCAAATGTCTAGCTAGTCGGAAAGTTCATTAAAAATCAATTGCAAAATTTGTACTGGACAAACAAACACACAAACAAGAAAGCGAGTTAATAAAAAATTGGTAAAATAGAAAAGAAAGAAATTTAATCGATTCAAACTGGAATATTCGAAATGTGATCAAAAAGTCCTGTTGATTAATTTTATAACAAGTAAAGCAATAATAAGCTTGGACAATATTTAGATTAATCTCTCTTAAAGTACTCTCCTCGTCGTATTTGTCTCAAAGTTTATTCCATCATTCGAAGAATATTTGGAAGTCTTATTTCAGTAAAGATCCTACATGATAAGAGGCTGATCTGCCATGTTTGTTTAATATGTTATATGCGATAGCATTACTCTCTGCAAACTTTCAAATGGCACTCTACAAGGCATTTAAAAGATAAATAAAAATATTTTATCGAGATTTTAATTAAAAGAAAAGTGTCAGATTCTGGTAAAATTAAATTACGTTCTACAGCGATCGACTGGTTTTTGGGCGAACGTCCGCTATATTTATTCAATGTCCAGAAAGGCTTTCGGATGCTTCATCGTGTCCCTCTAATATCAGAAATGTTGTGAAAGCTTTTTTCTTCTTTTAACACGACTTTTATTTTTCGAAAGATCCAAAAGTAGAATGGTGCTTGGTTAAATCGGAAAGTACCTAGATGTGGACAAAAATAAACACTTTCTACAGGCTCGAAACTCATTTATCAGAAGTGAGATGGGATATGACGCGTTATCATGATAAGGAAGAAAGACGTTGGCCCGTTTTATGGTCCATATGAACCTGTTCAAGAAATTCAAGGCTTCAGAAATCTTTCTAAAATAGGTTATGTTATGTTTGATGAACCACTTTGGCAAGCTTAAGTGTGTTTTTCAGGTCGAAAGACGTCCTGACGGTTGTTAGTCTTCAACCAACTCATACCTGTTTCTAACTTTCTGAAACTACACGGAAAAAGTCTCTAAAAACACCAAATTATTCTTCGACCACGTTTCATGAAACCATGGAAGCCTTTGCGCAAGCGCTAATTCAACGAGTCCACTGTTAAAATAGGGGTGACAGTCATCCAGATCATAGAAAGTCAATGATAACAGAGCGCGAATTATTGGATGTTTTCCAAATCACAACCTGCTGGCCAAGCTGACATACCTCCAACATTTTGAACGCGTCGTCGCTGGTAGTTTTAGGAAACGTGGCTGCACTGTATCGCCACACATTGAAACTAACCTTTCATGAGCCGGCGTGAAGAACGTCAGACATAAACACGAGCTAAATCTTCGGAATCTCAATGTCGACTGAGAAGTAGTGTTGGGCATAATTAATTAAAAAGTAATTGAATTACAATTGAATTACAATTATAATTATTTTACTGTTAATCTATTAACAAGTAATTGATTACAAATAAATTGAATTACTTATTCAATTTATTTGTAATAATTCAGTTTATTTGTAATCAAATACTTGTTAATCGATTGACAATAATTGTAATTCAATTACTTTTTAATCAATTATGCCCAACACTGCTGAGAAGACACAACTGGTTTAATCTTGCCTCTGATAATCTCAATGAATCAGATTATTGAATTTGTTACTTCAAATGTAAGTAGTCAAAGCAATTGCTGTTATTAAATTTAAAAAAATAAAATAAAATAAAAACTATTTAATGTTTTTTTCTTAATTACATCTAGTATATTTCTTTGATTTAGTTTTTTACTTTGTGATATTAAAATATCAAATCCACACCTCTGCTTCATGCAACAACTCATTTAATAAAACAGAATTTTCTTTCAATATATTTATATAAAAAAAATAGCAATGCAGTTTGTGTTAAAAATGGAATTTATAAACCTCTATCAAAGAAAATAATGCTCTAAAGTTACTTCTTCAAATACAAAATAAATTTTGATCGAGAAGAAAATTACAAGTGAAATGGAATAAGTTTCTGTTTCGAGATTCATGAATGTCTGACGCGAAAACGATGATAAATTGTAGATGAAATTACTTTTGAAATATTAATTCAATGCGCTGAAAACTTTGAAGATTTTACATTATTTTAAAACAAGAAACTATCAGAAAAGTTACATTCAAATAGACTGGAATTTTTAGTTATTTAATAAACATAAATCGGTTTTTTATGAAACATATTATTTCTGTAAATATTTCATTGTTATTGAAAAACAATAACTGAACTTCGTGAAATTATAGAATTCATTCAAAGTCATAGTTGCTATCTTTTAGAATTTATCGTAATAAATTAAACTAGAAAAATGTATTGTAGCATAGTTTATAATATAGGATGATAATTTTCAATTATTATACATAAAATCTTTCATGTGTGCACAAATATTAAAAAGATAAAGAATTTCACTATCAATAACTCAAGGTTTATAAATGATTATTTTTCAAATATGAGACGTATGTACACTGTAAAAAATTTGCTTTTTCTTTTACCAGTATTTCTCTGTAATTTGAGAAAATATGTTCTGACAACGTAATTTTTTCGTAAATTACGCGTATTTTCTCAAATTACAGAGAATTTCTGGCAACAAAATAGGCAAATTTTTTACAAGTAAATGTAAGTGTAATTTCTGATATATTACTGAATTGTATTAATTTAAGGTAATGTTATTATCAGTTATTAAACACCGAAAATTAATAAACACACTCAATATTTTGATTTATACTCTTAAATACAATTATGGTTAAAGGAACACATGCATATATATGTATATATATAACAAAAAAATATTTAATGTAAAATTCAAATTAATTTACTTTGAAATGCTAATTTGAGTAATATTTTTTCAATTAAATTATTACTATTGATTATATTTTGCAGCAAAATTTTCGTGAAGTTTACAAAAGATTTTATTCTATAATATGTATAAATTAAAATAAATTTTAAGAAAATATTACGAGGTTTTTCCATCTTATTTATAGAAGAAAGTATTTGATATGTAAGAATTTTTAACTTCCGGTTTTTGATCAATTCACTCGTTTTGAGATGCCCTTAACACGATTTGATCATTTTTACGATTTGACCAAAGTGGCCGTCTATCTGCATGTGCGTGATCAATATTTTTAGACAATTCTAGCTTGCGACCTAATGCACAAAATTTCATTAAAATTAAAAATTTCATGTAGTTGCACATAACATAAGTTGATGCATTATGCGCAATAGGTGACGTTGCTATGCTGCGATTACCCCATTTATTGGAAGGCTACAACTGACATATCTATGGTGTATGATTACACAAAATTTGATACGTAAGAGGATTATCATAAAACGCACTGCTGATTCAGTTTTTATTGCATATCGCTGACAAGTGATGTTGATATGCAACAATTTAGGTAGGCTATACAACAGTTTTTATAGCGCATAAATGCACCAAACTGTATGAGTGTGATGGCCAATATGAAAAGAAGTGCTGAGATAATTTGGGTGTACATTGTCCGACAGGTGGCTTTGCAAATTCTCACTTCTTTTTATTTTCCATACAGCTGCATCTCAACGCTTATTGGTTAAAAATACACCAAATGTAAAATTTTTATTTCGTGAAATTATGTTGATTCAATTTTTGCGCATGTTAACTGCTAGATGGTGCTGTCACGTAAAATGATATAGGAAACAGGTTTGTGATGGTTATAACATAATATATATATATATATATAAATTAAGCACAGTATGTTATTATAGTATGATCACTTTTTTTTTCTTATTATTATTTCCTTTTGCACGGTAAATAAATTATCTATTAAGAAGATAAAATAAATTATTTCCAAGACATTGTTACTTATCCCGGTTATTGTTACATGGTATTAAGAAATAATGTTTATTTGACAAAATGATCCTTCGTTTTACCAAATGATATTATTTATAAATAAACAAAAATGCATTACTTCATCAAGCATAAAATCATGTGCAACGCACATAATGCACTTATTTTAAGTTTAACTTACTTTACAATAATCATTTCTCTTTAAATGTGACTTTTTATTACCATTATTAATATCTGTTTGAATATCTAAAAGTTTTCCAGCATATTTCTGGACAATATATCAATTTTCGGAATCGCAGATAAAATAGGTATTCAATAAAATAACTAATTGTTTTTAAGAGAGAACTTTCAAATTCCACGTTCTATATATTTCCATCTGAGATAATCATGCGCAGATTCTACTTCTAATACGTTCTTCAATATTATTTTTGGATAGAAAAGGTCACATATAAAACTAGTGGTAATAAAATACTACCAGTTGTCACGTGCACTCGATGATACATATTGATTAGTAATATTCCGTAGCTATTTCGATCAGCTAAATGAATGAATTTCCGATGCTGTCTATCTTTAAACGTATAATCTTAAACATTCCAATCAGTCGTTTAATTAATGGTCGGAATAAGCTGAAATGTTTAGTACCTTTTAGGTTAAAATATTTTTTTTACTCATCTGAAATTTGAGTTTCAAACAAAAATACATTAATAGTAAACTGTATTTGATGTACTTTTTTTTAAACGGATTGTCTATAAATAGGTATTAGCTTTGTTGAAAGCGTGATTTAAGTTATCACGCTGGCTTTATTAAACTAAAAAATATTGAAAGATGTGCTAAAGGAACAAGGAAAGATGAAAATTGGCAAACCTGATGCTAAAAATATCTAGATAGCTGTTGCAAAATTACAAAGCTGTGTAATAATTTTAAAATACTATCATCTTCTAACGATTTTTAGTTTTTTTTTTTTTTTTTTTTTTTTTTTTACATAATTTTAAACTTTAAATTTATTTTTCTTGTATTCCAAATTTCCGAAATAATTAGTAACTTGTAATGTTCCTTGCTAATTTGTTTTAATCCAATGCAGGGAACTTTGACTACTACTATTTTTACTTTCCGAACACTATAGTGAGGAAAGTATTGTAATCATGTCAAAAATCCGAATTGTAGATTTTGATGTTTCTATACGTTTCGAGGTCCCCTGAGTCCGTTTCCACTATTTTTGAGATGATGTATGTATGTGTGTGTGTATGTGTGTATGTGTGTATGTGTGTATGTATGTGTGTATGTCTGTGAGTGAACACGCTAGCGTCTAAACGCTTTGTTCGAATAAGCTGAAAGTTGGTACGTATATTGTAAGTCACCATAGTACGAACCCTATAGATTTTGGTGAATCTAGCACTTATAGTTTTTTTACAGGGACACAAAAAAAAATTCTTTATCATTATGGCCTATGGCACCAAAATCTTAAAAGTGCGATACCATCTAAACGCCTTTTTCAATTGAGCAAAAACTTTATACACATATTATAAGTCACAGATACTCAATCTGTATAGATTTTGGAGAATCTAGCACTTATAGTTTTTTTACAGGGACACAAAGAAAAATTCTTTATCATTATGGCCTATGGGGCCAAATTTTTAAAAGTGTGATAGCGTCTAAACGCCATATTAATCTGAGCAAAAAATTTGTACACATGTTATAGGTCGCATTTGCACCAACTGTATATATTTTGGTGAATCTAGCACTTACAATGTTTTTACAGGGACACAAATAAAAATTCTTTATCATTATGGCCTATGAGACCAAATTTTTAAAAGTGCGATAGCATCTAAACGCCTTATTCAATTGAGCTGAAAATTTGTATGAATATTATAAATCACTGTTGCACTAACTATAAGCATTTTGGTGAATCTAGCATTTATAGATTTTTACAGGGACACAACGAAAAATTCTTTATCATTATGATCTATGGGCTCAAAGTTCAGTAGCGTTAAATAAAACCTCGTGTGATATATGGAGAAAAATACTCAAACACTCTATTATGGTTTTCTCTCTTTTGTTTGTTTAGCAACTCCTCTTTCTTTATTTTATCTACAAAACTGTTAGTTACTCAATATTTGGAAAGTCGAGTGGAGTCACTCCAGATTTTTATGTAGTAATTTTAGACTTGAACAATCACTGATATCCGTTGAAATCTTAAAAAGCTACTATGTTGTAGCCACCACAAGACTTTCTTCTACATTTTCCTATACACATTCACTAAGTGCAAATAATTTATTAAAACTATCATTTATTAAAATTATCTAATATGATGAATGCAAATGATTTTCATCTAAGAGAAAACTAACAGTAAATATAAGAAAGTCAGTTTTAGTGTCTACAAATAGCATTTTAAAAAACGTGTTTTTGTGGTTATCTCACATATCAAGTTTCGTACAGTTATATACCATAGAAGTTGATCTAGCCATCCCGTTATCAAGGAAATTTGCAATATAGCAGCGCCATCTACTGGCCGATAAGCATACAAATTGAATCAGCATAGTTTATCATAATGGCCTTCTCACATATCAAGCTTTGTTTGATGATACACAATGGAATCTGAGATATAGCCTTTCCCTTAAATTCCTGAAATCGCTATGTAGCAGCGCCACCTGTTGAGAAGTTGACACCAAAAGCTTATAGGCACTAATTTGTGTCAAGGTACATCTACATATAAATTTATATGCAACTTTGTGCAGTAGTTTCTGAGACATAGCCTTACATTTAACTGCAGAAATAGTTGTATAGCAGCACCACCTCTTGGCCGATAAGCATACAGATTGAATCAGCATAATATCTCATAATAACCTTCTAAAATTTTGTTCGATTATACGCAATAGATCCGGAGATATAGCCTCCCTTTAAATTCCGGAAATCGCTGTGTAGCAACGCCACCTGTTGAGCAGTTGACACCAAAAGTTGAAAGGCTCTAATTTAGGTCAAGTTGCATCTACATATAAATTTATATACAATTGTGAGCAATAATTCTGGAGATACAGTTGCCACAAAATTTTTGTCACACACACTCATACACACATACGCAGACAGACATTATCTAAAAATGATCAAATCGTGTTCTAGACCTCTCAAAACGTGTAAATTCGTCGAAATTTTTTACGAATCCAATACTTTCTTCTATTGAATATATTGTAGAAGAAAGTAAAAATACTATATAAAAATTCTGGTATTTAAATTTTCTATTTAGAGGACCCTGATTATAATGTACTTTACGTTAATGGGTTAAATTTAAAGCTCAATTTACCGATGGAATTTTTATAATCTAATCAAATTACTACATTTCCTAAATTTTATATGTATTTTTTAAATATATATAAAACTTATAATATACAAATGCATAAACGCATGCTCTTTTGAAATTATTTCTATCGTAATTCTTTACTGGAAACGAAAAGTTTTATTTTTATTCAATTAATCTAAATCTTTCATTTAGCATTACAGTTTTGCTTTTATAGTTTAAATATTATCAAGTTTAAATAAGTGAAATTTATAATGTATAGAAGAACGCACGAATAACCAAATCCATTTGTGGTTGCTTTAATGTTTTAATATAAATTTGTTAACGCGCATATATCAACGTTTAAGTTCAATTTATTTTCTTTTACACAACACTTCCTTTTGAGTGATTGAGATTTCCAATTCGTGTTCAAAATTTCTCTTAACTGCGTAAATGAAATCAAAATATTAAATGAAATAACTATTGAATTTACCGTTTCTCTAAATACTAGAAGCTAAAGTTAATCATGCTAAGTTAATTGTAAGAGTTTGTCAGCTTAATCGATACTTTGAGACAAAGCACTCAAGGTTCGAGGTTATTAAACATAATCTTGACTCAACTTTCAAAATCACGGTGACATTTCGTAAATTATTGCGTTTTAAGAGTGATTAATTATCGTCTGGTGCATGAAATTAATGGTCGTAAGGTCAAGCGTTTTCTTTATTTGTTGAAATGAATATAAATTGACGCTTTTTTTTTTTTTTTTTTTGCCCATAAAAAAAGCATTTAATTTTCAGTTGAAAGGAAGAAGTTAAATAATAATCCAAATGTATCATTTGATTTCTTTCATTGGAGACGTTTTTAAAAATGTTTTCTTGAATAATTTTCATTAAATAACTTTGAATTCGATTTTAAAGAAAATACAAAAACAAAATTTTTATTTTTTTAATTATGCATAATTTAAGCTGCTTAAATACCACTTTTTTCTTTTTTTTTTTTTTTTGGTTCAATTAACTTCGGCTTTAAATTCTTGAGTAGTATTATTATTTTCTTTAAAATCAGTTTGTAAGAACGGACTATATTTATTAATTACTAATTATAATTTAGTCCGATCGTTGATTGGTTGGTTGGAGAGGGTTTGCGTCGCATTAGTACTGCGCAATTTGCAATTGGTGACGGTTTATGACTCACCTCTTGAGACCACCTCTAGAGATGGTCCGGAGACATGCCATCACAATTTCGATTCTGCACGGAAGGGATGGCTCTCCCGCTTCAGTGACCCCCAGAGATGTAATTTTTTGATGGGAACATGGAGGACATTGCGGCCACGACAGATTTTACGTGCACAAGCCACCATTAGTGTACACGACGGTCTTTAGCCGGCTCGAGTACAGATCGTTGGACCTTACTGATTATTCTTTATGAATTTACAATAAAAAATATACATAGAAAACTTCTGTTATTTGAATATCACAATACTATTGTTTTATCATATGTCAACACACATATTTAATAAATTTTTTTGTTCTATTTTTCTTTTTCTTTTTTTTTTTTTTTTTTAATCTAAGTTTTTATAATTTAAAAATAGATCATTCACTTTTTTCCCCTTGTAGAACCATTTAGAAATTAGACAAAAAACATCTCATAAATTCATGTGGAAAAATTTTTCCAAATCATTTTCCAAGTTAAAGCTTTTTTTTTCAGACAGCCGGATGAGAATTCAACCATTTTTTGCACGCTTGTGCAATAAAAACAATTTGAATTTAATTCAACTACAGGCAGCTATGCGTATTTTCTATTTGAAGCTGAAAAATGTATCGTAATAGTCTAGTACGGACAACACAGTTTATTATATGCAATTACAAAAGTATCCGATGTGATTTATACAAATATATAAATATGTACATAATATGATGTAATTCTAACATTTATGTTTTTCTCGCACCTAGTATTTAAATTCGTACCCTTAATTAATTGATTAAAGGTTGAATATCATGTTTTTCACTCAAACGTTATTAGTAAAGATAATGTTCAAAGCAAAATCGTTTAGACAAATCCCTTTGAGGGAATAACTGTTTATTTCAATTTTTTTACATTTTTTTCACACGGAAACATTATTTCAATTTTTTTCGGAACATAAATGAAAATAAACTACATAAACACATAATTGTTTTAAAAGTGTAGTGCACAGCTCCGTATACTGCTGAAAAGTCCTAGAATATACAATATCCGTTTTTTGGGATCGAGGCTAAATCATACCCAACTTATGATTTTTGATTCTCCATTTATATGTGATTTTCTCCATAGAATACAAACATTTTTTTTTTTTTTTAAATATAAAATACAAAGATTTCCCAATACAATGCAAACATTTAAATGCTTCGATTTTCCCTCCAGTATTCGCATGTGAGGGATTTTATAACCGACACGGATAAAATCTATTGCATATCTATGATTCTTTAAAAAACGACGTATAAAATAAGATCAAAGCAACAGTATTCTGAAAAAGTTATAAAATGATGTATAATCTATGTGAATGATTCAGTTTTTATTTACTTTTTTCCACACAGCATTACCTGTAGTGTAATTAAAACTCAGCAACACACACGATCAAACTTCAATACGTGTTACTTAAAGTATCTCAAAAGATATCTCTATTAAATCGTAAATATTTTTCATTTCCCTAGAAAAAATGCTACATAACGGAAAAAATGTATTGTCATTCACGAATATTTTTCGCGTTTCTTTTCAATATGATTGTCTTTTGTTATATTTTCCGAACAATTAATAAGACTCTTAGTCTAAATATTAAATTAGAAGACTTGATCAGATTGCTGTTAAGTTTTTTATAATTTTTTAGATGATAAAACAGTTTGAATGGCAAATTTTATTGGCAATTGAAAAAATTTTTGCCATTAAAATGCTTTGATAAATGCTTTACTGAATTTCTGATTTTTCCATAAGTATTATTAATTTCTGTCGACTTTCTAAATAAGGATTCGTTTTAAATGCTTAACTAAGGTTTTTAAACCGTTTAATATTAGCCGGTTCATTAACGGCCCTCTTCACTTACCGTCGCCGGAAGCCCGAGCCCATGTTATTCTATGGGAAATTTTCTTTACAAATAACTTATTAACTAATACATATTTTTAAATTCTGTTTTCACATTCTGAAAATTCACAACTGTTAACCCTTTATCTACTGACGGTACTTTAAAGTACCATTACTTTAAAAAGAGTATAAAATCGAATTTATAGAAGAAATGCCAAAGATATTTATATGAAGGGAACAGGTGTACCTCCCTTTAATCTCACTACAAAGCATTACACGATACATATAGCATTTTTTGTTCCATAAGGATTTTATGGAGTGCACTTGCTGTTTTTGCTTGATATTTTTCACGATCTTCATGTGTGTTATAATTAAGTTCTATATTATTTCAAGAATATCCCACTAATCATAGAAAAAAATATGAGGAACATAAAGAGTAAATATTTTTCTACACTTTTTTCATGTCGAAATAATTTTTTCGACCTCTATGTACCAGTGGTACACTAAAGTACAACCCCACAAAATTCTCATTAATTATTATGACGAGGTGATATGCATAATTTTTAAAGTATATATCTTTAAATAATGCATTTTAGTAACTAAAAATATATGTTTCAAACACAATTTTTGTCTGTATCATAATACAGTAGATAAAGGGTTAAATTGACGGACCTATTTTAAAAATGCATTTTTCTTATTTTTAATATTTTATTTGAAAATTGCAAAATGAAAAAAATTCACATATTGAAAATTCGTATTTTGCAGCTTCAAAATAAAATATAAAAAAATAAAAAAAATAATTTTTTAAAAAAGGTCCGTCAATTTAACAGCTGGAAATTTTCAGAATGTGAAAACTGAATTTAAAAATATGTATTAGTTAATGAGTTATTTGTAAAGAAAAATTTCCTATAGAATAACATTAGCTTCGGCTTCCGGCGGCGGTGAGTGAAGCGGGCCCTTAAGCTGATGTTTTGTTTCCCAATTTATTTTGAATATGAGGAATTCCTATGTCCTATTATGTAAATCAAATTACGAAAAAAATTATTGGATTAATGTTTAACTCTTTCGGTGCCATTGGTGAGTTGTTCGACATATCATGCTAGGCAAATTTCAACTGCGTTGAAATGAAATGACTAGTGTATCAGATATGTGTACTGCGTCATTAAAAATTTAATGTTTTGTTTCCATTTTTGAGAACAAATGTGATTTGGGTGATTTTTTTATTTATTTTTATTATTATTATTTATTTATTATTTATTAATCTATTTTTATTTATTTATTTATTTTATTCTATTTTATTGTGCAAAAAAGTGTTTTAATTGTGAGTTGTTTATTTATGTGAAAATATTTGGCCCCAAAAGAGTTAAATATCTTTTATGAGTGCAGTATTTGTTAGTCTCAACATTTTAATTGTAAATATAAATTGTTACCTAAATATGCGTTTCTATTTAGCAAGTAGGGAATTTTTACTATTTTTCTTTATTATTATTATTACTCATGAAATTAAGAATACACTCCTAAACGAAAATAATTTTTTTTTTTTACTCAATTCGTTTCTTTTTCGTAGATTAAACAAAATAAAAGTATTTTATCTGTAACATTTAAAAACATTTCATTTTTTCCTACTTTGATTAATTGCATGAGTAATTTATCAATTGTATTAATTTAAACATGTTTATAACAATATTTCTAAATTTAATTTGTAATTAAATAAGTTAAAATACTTTGATATAAATCTATCAATATATATATAGATATAGATATAGATATAGATAGATAGATAGATAAGTCACAACTTTCCAACTCTTTAATGTTTTGTAATAATAAAAATATTGGTGTTTTTTGCAATTGTTGTAAATTCTTGAAGGATAAATGTGTATACCACTGTAATTCAGTTCCTGTCACTTAGTGCGTTTCTACCCTTTACTCCAATACACTAATTTTTTTTTTTATTATTATATAGGTTAATAAACTTTTTACAAAAGAAAAAAAAATCGTGTTGTGCTCGTGCGGCTTCAAAACTTATGCAGATTTGATTTAATAAAGTGTATTCTTTTTTGAACCAGGCTTCTCTACAATTTAGCCCAACAATTTCTCTTCTGGTGTCAGATAATTTAATATTAAATTGAGAGCGATATCAAGAGCATTAGATGAATTAATATCTACAACGAATTTTACATTCTTCGCTTTTCTTCGATACTCAAGTGTCTCACAAGTTAAAATAGCATAACAATTCACAATCTATAAATTGGCGTGAGTATCTGATAGGCTACTGGCTGAAGTAATTCGGTCTCAGTTCCGACGCCCAATTTCATGAATATCAAAAATACGCTATATTTTTGGGTCTTATCATTTTTGAGATCTATTGGTTAATTAAAAGAAAAAAAAAGTAAATCGAAGCATTCTTGCATAAATGAAAATGAATATAAATATCAAAGCAATTACGAAAATTGTATTTCCGTAAAATAAAGTGATACATGCACTTAAAATTAAAATTATAAAATACTATGGTCAACGTTTTAGTGGTTACAGTTTTCATATTTGATATGCTTAAAAATATATTGGTTAAACATTTGCGATAACTTTATAAAACTAATGGATAAAATGTATATCCTTTGTAACTTTAAAATATCATTTTCTCAGTTTTTTTTTTTTTTTTTTAACAATGCAGAGAATACAGAAAGCAATATATATACGCAAAGTCTTTTGACTTTATAATCCTAGAAAAGATATTTTATCGTAACATTTCTTATCCAGTAGTTTAACCGATTTGAAAATAAATTCGCTAGAAGAAAAATTGGGTTTATATATATATATATATATATTTTAATGAATTTTGTATTTTAACTTAGTCATTACGGATAGTCGGATGCAGATAAATTTTCTTACAGGTAATTAAAAAAGTTTTTAGCTGATCTAACAATAATTTTAGCAATGAAATTGAGTACTACTTTTTACTTTTTGAACAAACATACGTAAGGAAAGTATTGTAATCAGGACAAAAATTCGTCTTTGAGATTTTGATGTTTTTATACATTTTGAGGTCTCTTGAGTTACTTTTTGCTATTTTTACGTTGTTATATGTATATATGTGAGCGAACACGATAGCATATAAACGCTTTGGTCGATTGATCCAAAAATTGGTACGTATGTTATAAGTCACCGTAGCACAAACTTTATAGGTTTTGATGAATCTAGCATTACAGGTTTTTTTTTTTTTTTACAGAGACACAAATAATATTCTTTTTCCTTATGGACTGTGGGCTCAAATTATTTAAAGTGTGATAGCATCTAAATGCCTTATCCAATTGAGCTGAAAATTTGTGTACACGTTGTTAGTTACTGTCGCACAAACTGTGTTGATTTTGGCTTTTGGTTTCACTTATAAATTTTTACAAGAATAAAACGAAAATTTATTCATCATTATGATCTATGGGCTCAAGTTATTTGAAGTTCAATAGCGTTAAATTGAAGAACATACTATATAAAGAAAAATACTCAAACACTCTATTGCAATTTTCTCTTTTGTTTATTTAACGACTAGTCTTACTTTAACCCGTTAGCGCCCAGCGTCCTCATTTGAGGACAGCTAATAAAATGGCACGTATATTTTTTGTGGCTTCTTGGAATTATTTCTGCTTTTTAGTGACAGTTTATAGATGATCCCTGAAAGTTTTATGTGACTACTATTAATTATTATTTCATAATTTGGAAAGTCAGTTTATGATTTTTTATTCGTCGCACATATATTTGCTTTTTGCGTAGGTATACTCACTTAAATCAAGTTGAATAATAATATATATCATAATACTTCACTTTCAAGATCTTTGTCAACATATAATAGGAAATTAATCTGTTGTCTCAAAGTTCTTCTATCTCGAAGTTTTCTCGCTAGAACACTAAACGTCAATAAATGAGCATAGGCTCTAAATTTAAAACTATCAGAAGAATTGTTTAAGTTAATATATTTCACTGTCAGTTGTCTATATTAATTTAGAAGGGAAATAATCAGCTAATAATATTTTGCAAAATTAATTCGGGCATTAACTAGTTAATTTATTAAAATAAACGTTAATTCTTTTATGTTCAGAAAGTCGAGAAGAGTCACTCTGGTTTTTTAAACTTCCTATATCCTAAAATTTATTGGTAAGGGTTTTTTTTTCTTTTTGTAAACTGCTTTTTATTTTTTCAGGCATCCTTGTCAATGCTCAATGATTAAAGTACAAAAAATACTTTACAAATGTTCAGTTAGTTTTAAGGGAATTTTATAATGGCGTGTCAATAATACAAATATATAAATGTCCATGATGATTTAAATTTTTGCTAAGTAAAAGTAGAAAAAAATATTGTTTAAATATTAGAAATATGTTTATTTAACCCCCGTTTTTTAAACATAAATCTTAATTTAATATTGCATGTTTAATCTCAAAGAAAAAACTTGTATAACAAAAGAAATATAAAATCCGCGTTTAAATTATAAAAATATGCTGTCAAAAATATATTTTTAAAGTTATTCTCATTAAAAATGAATAGCTTGTTTACTTCAGAGCACATATGTGAGACATCTGTATCGTGTTAAAAATATTATAAACACTGTGAGCAAAGTAGTGTTGCGCCACATGTAACCCACTGGGGCAATGAAGCCCTCAAGGGGTCAATTTACTCTCCTCTAAAAAGTCTTAAATGTTCATTTTAACACTTTGTCTCAATTATTATTAGTCAATTACTGCAACTTAAGAATTATATATAAGTTTAATTTAATAAAAATTGGTCTAAAATTTCTCACTAAGCATAGTATATTTAACAACAGCTGTGCATCTATAAATAAACTGTTATCATCCTCATTAAAGGCCTTAATACCCCCGTTCAGTCGTTCTCACCCCTAGAAGGTTGTTTGCCTCTAATATAAAACTTATTTACTATATTAAAAAAGCTAAAACCATGATATATGTCACATAATTTATATGTTCATTAAAAATTACTTTGAATGATTTCCTCAGAAAGTATGGAATATGTATGTAGATATGTATGTACAGGATGATCAGAAGATGAGTATACATTTGAAAAATTAATAACTCGCGGAATAATGTAGGTAGAGAGGTAAAAATTGACACACATGTTTGGAATGACATGGGGTTTTATTGCAACCTCGAAAATTTTTTTTAAAAAAATTGGCTAACAGATGGCACTAGACAGCAAAACGTCACTCACGCTGCATGAGAATCGTGTATAAAAAAAAGGAGCTGTAATGAGAGAGGGAATCAGATCGCAATCGCAGCATGTTGACGTTACCAGAAAAGGCTCTGTTAGTGAAGCTGTACTATCAGAATGGGGAATTTGCTACAGCAGCTTTACGATCCTATCGTCATAGAAAGCGTATTCGAATGGGTAAAGGTCCACTGACAGGTTCAGCTGTGAAGAGAATGATATCGAAGTTCGAAGCAACGGGTTGTTTAGACGATGGGCCCCGTAGTGGTTGACCGAGCGCAAGTGCTAATGCTGCTCAGACAGTTCAGGAAGAAATGGAGATTGTAGCGGGTTCGTCTATCCATGGGGAAGGCAGCACTCGTGAAGTCGCATGTCGCACTGGCATTCCATACACTACTGTTTGGGTAGCACTAAGGCGTACCTTCCGATGCTATCCGTACAAAATCCAGCGTTATAGTGAACTGTTACTCGGCTACTTTGTGAAGCGGAGAGCATTTGCGGTTTGGGCGTTCCCCACTAAAAATAATCCGAAGGTATATTTCAGAAAATAGCATTTTCTGAAGACATTCTTCAAATATTTTTTAAATATTTTGAAAATTTATCTTTTTCTATAAAATGTCTGCAGAATTTTTGAAGACATAAAAACATTTTGTAAACTTACTTAAGAAATGGGCGAAATAACTTAAGATATTCTGTAGATTTTCTTTAAAGAAAACCTTGAGATTATTTTTAGTGGTATTTTAAAAAATGGCGGAAGATAACGATTGGTTGTCTAACGTGTTGTGGACCGACGAAGCCCATTTCACACTCCGAAAGTCTGCGAACTCCCCCAACTGTAGAATATGGGCTACCGAAAATCCTAGAACTGTCAGGAAAACTCCATTGCACGACAAAAAAGTCACAGTGTGGTGTGAATTTATCACATCTACCGTTATCGGGCCCTTTTTCTTCGAGGAAATGCGTGATTCTGGTTTTGTAGCTGTTAGCGTGACGGGTGAAAGGCACACCGATATGTTACAGAATCGCATCATTCCTAGCCTGGCTAATAAACACCTGCTGGAACGTACGATTTTTATGCAGGATGGCGCTCCACCCCATATTGCTAGACATGTGAAAGATCTCTTGCGCACTTCGTTTGGGGATGATCGAGTGCTGAGCCGCCACTTTCGTCATGCTTGGCCTTCCAGGTCCCCAGATCCTACTCCGTGTGATTATTGGCTCTGGGGTTACCTGAAGTCGCAAGTATACCGCGATCGACCGACATCAATAGGGATGCTAAAAGACAACATCCGACGCGAATGTCTCACCATAACTATAGATATGCTGTACAATGCTGTTCACAATATTGTCCCTCGACGACAGCTATTGTTGAGGAATGACGGTCAACATGTTGAGCATTTGTTCTGAAGAACATCGTCTTTGCTTTGTCATAATTTGTTATGCTAATCATTACTTTTCTTAACACAAAAAGCGCATCTGTCGACCATTTTTTGAACTCTTTTTGTGGTTGCAATAAAACTCCTTGTCTTTCCTAGCATGTGTGTCAATTTTTATATCTGTACCCACATTATTTCGTGAATTATTAATTTTTCAAATGTATACTCATTTTCTGATCACCCTGTATATACAATATGTTAATCAAGTAGAATAATTTGGCATAAAAAGATTGTTAAAAAGAAATCATAAATGAACATTTAAACGATTCTTCCACAAAATCACTTTTACTGAAGAACCCATTGAAAAAAAAATCTCTGACACATATTGTCATATTAAAAATTATTTTACGTGGTCATTATCAATAGAAGTTTACTTTCCAAAGAAAAAGTAAAGAATGTAACCATAAATATTTTCAAGTTAAGGTAACTACAGATTTATGCTCTTCATGAGGCAATAGTGCAGAGATGCTACCTATTTATCTTATAATAACTCTAAGTAATTTGATTGATCACCTTACAAGCCATGCATTATTAAATGTGTGTTCAGCTTGATTGATTAGCGGAATATGGCCATACAATGAGAGCTACTTTTTCCCTTATTGATTAAATGGCATCCACCTTACTGAAGGAAATCTGTCAAGCGTAAAGGAGGATGCCAAGTAGAAAATGATACTTTCTACGAAATCGTGTGTGGTAGAGTGATTTTTGACTTAGAAGTTACTTTGCAAAATGGAGTTGAAAAGTTTAATGGTATTCGAGCGTTCTTTGCATCTTTATGTATATATTCTTCAAGTAATTTTTATCTAAAGCGTTTATATAAGAGGGATTATTTGAGTTGAAAGTTTTCCTTTAAAGTATATCGGAAAAGTGAAAGATAATACAGTAGGTGATACAAATGAAATTCTTATGAAATATGAGATTGTTTTTTTATTCATTCAGTTATTATATCTTTATGCAAATATTTTTTTTTTCATTTCCTTTAAATAATAAAAAGAAAAATCGATATTCAGAGAAGAATTAAGAAATTCGAGAGCTTTTTGCAAATTTAGAGTTTTCCATTTTAGTAACCAGAACAGCATTTTGATTATTTGATAAAACAATAAATTCCTGTTCTGTATGTTATGTTTGTGAAATAAGTACTCAAAAGTGTGTTTCTGTTTTATTAAATTGTTCCTAAATTTAAGGATACTTGCTTAAATTTTTCTCCAGTTGATGCCTAAAAATATGTTTTCCCTATGCTGTGAGTTCCTCCCTGTAGTGTCAAGGGCCGTTCTCTAAAGCTCTTCGCTTAAGTTTTGAAGTTACATTCATAAAATACTTAATGCTAAAATTAACTTCTAAAATTTATTTCACATTATGCAGAAAATTGCCGCCTACACCATTCTTTGAAACATATTCGACTAATTTTAAACAGCCTTGTATACCGTCTAAAAACTATCAGGAGTCGTACTCTCCGCCCTTTTTTTCAGGACACTCTCAAAGAAAAGAAATTTCCCACTTCTTTGCCACCACTAATTTTATGCAGAAATATTTCTGGATATACACTGATGGGAAAAAAAATTCCAACACCAAGTAAAAATTATTGTACAGTAATGAAATTTCAGCAATACATTTGTCTAGGTAACATATTTAATTGATTAAAGTTTCAAGATTAGAGGTAGAGCCATTGGCGAGAAGAGCCATTTCAAACTTGAAATGTTGGTACATTAGTAACCGGTGTAACCGCCAGAATTTTGAATGCAAGCATGCAAACGTGCATGCATTGTGTCGTACAGGTGTCGGATATCAGTTTGTGGGATGGAGTTCCATGCCTGTTGCACTTGGGCGGTCAATGCAGGGACGGTTAATGCTGGTTGTGGATGACGCTGGAGTTGTCGTCCAATGATGTCCCATACGTGCTCGATTGGAGAAAGATCTGGTGATCTAGCAGGCCAAGGCAACATGTCGACACTCTGTAGAGCATGTTGGGTTACAACAGCGGTATGAGGGCGAGCGTTATCCTGTTGGAAAACACCCCCTTGAATGCTGTTCATGAATGGCAGCACAACAGGTTGTATCACTAGACTGACGTACAAATTTGCAGTCAGTGTGCGGGGGATAACCACGAGAGTGCTCCTGCTGTCATACGAAATTGCTCCCCAAACCATAACTCCAGGAGTAGGCCCTGTGTGTCTAGGCCGCAGACAGGTCGCTAGCAGGCGTTCACCTGGCCTCCTTCTAACCAACACACGGCTATCACTGCGACCAAGGGCGAACCGGCTTTCATCAGAAAACACAACAGATCTCCACTCCGTCCTCCAATGAGCTCTAGCTTGACACCAATCACGTCGCAAACGGCAGTGGTTTGGAGTCAGTGGAATGCACGCTACAGGGCGTCTGGCTCGGAGCTGTCCTTGAAGTAACCGATTTGTAACATTTCGTTGTGTCACTGTGGTGCCAATTGCAGCTCGAATTTCAGCTGCAGACGCAGTCCGATTAGCCACAGCCATACTCCGAACACGGCGGTCTTCCCTCTCAGTAGTGCCACGTGGCCGCCCGGAACCCGGTCTTCTTGAGGCAGTACCTTCCCTTGACCACTGCTGCCAACACTCATGCACAGTGGATACATTCCTGCCAAGTCTTACTGCAATATCGCGGAAAAAAAAAACCACCTTCTCGTAGCCCTACTACACGACCTCGTTCAAACTCAGTGAGCTGTTGATAATGGCTTCTTCGTCTTCTTAGAGGCATCCATGACTAACATTAACCCACTACGTCAAATCTCAACTGTAAATAACGATCACGAACCTTATAGCGCTTATTTAAAGCAAACCTCATTTGCATGTTCATAGTGTCGCTTCTAGCATCACACTTATGCGCGTAGCTCGAAATTTGAATCGACGTCATCTTTCAGATGTATAAACACGCCTACCAAATTTCGTTTATCTATCACAGCTCCTTCCTGGTGTTGGGATTTTTTTTTCCATCAGTGTATTTATGGAAATGTGCCATAATTATGCAGGGTAGATATTATTGCATAAAAATAGTGGTAGCAATAAATTTTAAAATTTTTACTTATGAGAGTGTCCAGAAAAAAGGGCGGAGAGTACGACTCTTGAATTATACATGCACCAGGCTGTCCTTTTAAATTTAACACTGTCGGTAGGTTGGTTGGTTGTAGGATTCAAGGCCGATTGACTACGCTAAGGTCTTTGACTATAGATGGAATGCCTTCCATGGGGGTCATTCTAAGGGGTCTAGCCCGTATTCATGCAAGTTTCGGAGAAAACCACGAAAAACTCCGGAAGGTTTGGTCGATGAGCGCGACCTGGGATCGAAAATCCCATCTACCAGCTTTGAGCACAGAACCGCTCGACCACCGGAAAATTTAACACAGAAAAATTTCCATGAAGCAACTTAAAATGTACTTCAGGACATTTACAGACCAACCACTTACGTATCAGAATTCTTTTGTGTGGCCCTGTAAACGAAGAATAAATATTTTTTATACCTTATTCCATGTTGTGAGAACTGGTCTTCTACAACTTCTCTATTCCTGCTGTATATTCAAGAAATGAAGTGTTGAGACTAAACTTAACAAATTAAACTTAACAAATTTATTTGAAGCATTTAAATGAGCGTAATACGATTACTTTGTCTTTGTGTAGTGAAAATCAGGAGCCTCGGTGTTCACTTAAACGTAAAATAGCAAATGATTTTATATTACTACAAAACCTGTAGATGACGTAACTGCAAACTGTAAAAAATAGGTTCTTTAAAAGAAGTATATATTGTCTCGAAATAGCCCCGAAACAATATATACTTAAATTTGAAAACCCATGTACTCATTTTTGAGTACATTGACATGTCAAACATGGGGATATTGGGATTCTTATTGGTTAACCCCATTTTTGAGCATGTCAATATTCTCAAAAATGAGTACATGGGTTTTCAAATTTAAGTATATATTGTTTCGGGGCTATTTCGAGACAATGTGTACTTATTCTTAAGAACTTTCTTTTTACAGTGCAGTCAAACTCAGATGCACTTTTAAGTACTGTGCTCAAACTAATAAGTTGAAATCGTGCTGATCTAGAACTGAACATCGAGTGTGCTTTTAACATGTCTTTTATACATTGGAGAATTAATTTGAATTCATACGCTACCTACATTCCAACAAACTTACTCGAATCTAATTAACTGCTAAATTTCGCAAAACACGATGTTTTCCTTTCACACTCACAACGACAAGATGCCCTTCGCTAAGTACCTTTACAGATCGGAATTAAGATAAACCACTTCAAATTCTTTGTAACTCCTGACAAATTTTCTACGAATTTTTTTAATTTGATATTATCGATTATATAAATACATTGCGTTTCTTGTTGAAATTGCATATGATTTTTAATACATTTCTTAAAATTCAAAGAAGGTTTTGGAGACATTACTATTTATTGAGTAAAAAGTCTGCATTGTGCATTTTAATTTAACTGTTTCAAAAAAAACCCAAAGTGCATCTTCTAGATTCTACTACAGTATTTTATTTTCCTAAAAATGGTGATAAAATGTCAAAACACGTGTTTTATTTTATTTATTTATTTATTTAAATAATGAACAGAAATTTATTTTAACAAACGATATTCTATATGCAATATGTTCATATGTTATTCACCAGATAAAGATATGTTTTAAATAATACAAAGTAAGAGATAAGCAAAAAGGACTGGCTGACTTACATTTAATATTTCAATGAATTTTATATTAATTAAATTTAATATGATTATTATTATTTGCTCGGAGAATATCAAATTCGTTTTCGTTTTCCCTCTAGACGTTATTAAAAATTTGTGATGTGTTCGAGTTAGTGTCGACTGAACGTGGGTTCTAGGCCGGAGTGAAATGCCTTCCGCAAATATTTGTGGCGTTACAGTAGCTAATTCTATAATGATTCGATTTTTTAGTTCTTCAATGCTGCTTATCTCTGCAGCATGCATTTAATTCTTCAGATTTCCCTTTAAAATAGAAGTGGAGTAGTACTCTTATTTGACTGTTATTCTGCAAATGTTTGATAATATCTGAAAGAAAAAGGAGAACAAACTTGATATATTCTTCGAGCAACTAATGGTGATCATGTTGAAGAGCAATACTATTATTCTTTTAAAGTGCTAAATCAAATTCAATCAGTCTTTTTTCTTATCTTTTATACTGTATAATTTAAAACATATCATTATCTGGTGAATAAATTATGGACATACTGAATAACTCTAATTAAACCTGCAGATATAAATGACCGTTCTGTTACTAAAGAGAAAATTAAGAGAAACTCCTTCTTTGTAGATCAACTTTTAAAACTAAGCAATTTATTTAAAGATATCTTTAGACAAAGGAATGAAAGCTTGTTTGACAACTAAACTTTACGTCAATAGAAGAAATTAATATTCTTTAAGTGTACCATCTTATACAAGCTCTATTGTAAAATGAAGATAGCTGCTGAAGAATGAACTAGATAAATCACCACATAAAATTATTATCGAAGAATATGAAACCTGAAAATAGTGTCATTTATATTTTTATGCTGATTATATAAATATTGTTCAGGAACATAAATAATAATAATTGCATGGTATTACGATCTACAAAAAGTTTATTATTAAAATTTATTTGCTTAAAATAATTTAGATCTATTTTTTTTTTCACTCAACTTTTGCAACAGTTGAAAGAAAGCACTCATGTATCATATTTATCAGTTTGAATTACTTTGCAATGTCATGAAAGAAGGCATATTTCATATTATAAACAAATTGAGTGTACATGAATGTAAATATAATATAACTTTTCCCAAACAAATATTCAATGTAAAGGTTAATATATGTATTTTGTTGTTCTAGTTTACGTATATTTATGAAACAATAACATCATATTCGGATTTTAGTCCTCAAAGAATTCAAAAATTCGTGAAATTTCCATTTTGTTCAGAAAGGTGTTTTTCCGCAGTTCTGTATACATTTGAAACATGTGCATATGTTGTCATGCACGAAGTTTAAAGTATACGAAAAATCAGTAACTGTTTTACGTAAAAAATGTCTCTTAATATATACATTATTTATGAACTTTATTTTGAGTGATACTTTTTTTTTTCTAACTTACGAAAGATTTTACTTGACAATACTGAAAAAAAAATCTATTCTATCTTACAAATACTTTTTTTTATATTTTTCAGTTCTTTCTTTATTTTTATCGTGGTAGTCACCTTTAAAAAACGGTTTTCAGGAGCTTAAGAATAACAATGAAAAGAATATACAAGCCAAAACTAAACTTCAAGAAATTTTACTTACCAAATTTACGCTTCGACTACTTACCACGAATCATCCATAACATTAGTCTCTCTCTTTTATCCTAGTTATACCTGACAGAATAATGTATAACATCCCAGAGGCACGTGACGATTTTTTTTTATTCGAAGTGATAAAAGAGGCGTTTGACAACTAAGTCTCTACATTATTTGAAAAATACTTGACTTTGTTTTGTCATCACCTGTCTGTCTATCAACTCTCTAAAGCTTTTAAAAAAGTTCAGAATGGCGTGAAATTTAAATTTTCTTATTATGTTGAAAAACACATGGTCGACTTTCGGAATGATATGATTTGAGTTTGTTCTTTTTTTAGGAGGTCACACAAGAAAACTGAAATTGAAATGCATTATCATGTACGGCGATTGTAGCCGAAAGTCAGTTAGTGGCAGAAAATGCATTATTTATTTCATGGAAAATAAATTTGGAAACTGTTTGAATAGCGTTAAGTTAAAGTAGTCTAGTATCACTGTTGTAACTTTCGTAATACTTGTCTCTCCATCGATTTCTTTTTATTTATACGACGAAGCTATTTTTTATTTATTTGCTTCTCAATAAGATTGGCCAAAGTTCTTCTTCTGAGAATTTCAACAGCAAAGAACATTGTCTGTTTCGAAACAGTATGAAATACTTTATTTATTTATTTGCTTCTCAATAAGATTGGCCAAAGTTCTTCTTCTGAGAATTTCAACAGCAAAGAACATTGTCTGTTTCGAAACAGTATGAAATACTTTATTTATTTATTTGCTTCTCAATAAGATTGGCCAAAGTTCTTCTTCTGAGAATTTCAACAGCAAAGAACATTGTCTGTTTCGAAACAGTATGAAATACTTTATTTATTTATTTGCTTCTCAATAAGATTGGCCAAAGTTCTTCTTCTGAGAATTTCAACAGCAAAGAACATTGTCTGTTTCGAAACAGTATGAAATACTTTATTTATTTATTTGCTTCTCAATAAGATTGGCCAAAGTTCTTCTTCTGAGAATTTCAACAGCAAAGAACATTGTCTGTTTCGAAACAGTATGAAATACTTTATTTATTTATTTGCTTCTCAATAAGATTGGCCAAAGTTCTTCTTCTGAGAATTTCAACAGCAAAGAACATTGTCTGTTTCGAAACAGTATGAAATACTTTATTTATTTATTTGCTTCTCAATAAGATTGGCCAAAGTTCTTCTTCTGAGAATTTCAACAGCAAAGAACATTGTCTGTTTCGAAACACTATGAAACACTTTATTTATTTATTTGCTTCTCAATAAGATTGGCCAAAGTTCTTCTTCTGAGAATTTCAACAGCAAAGAACATTGTCTGTTTCAAAACAGTATGAAACACTTTAAAAAAATAAAATTATACTGACTTCTGTTGCTAAAAGGGAAATGGTAAAAGAGCGTTATAATAAACAAAAAGGGATTCTCCTATTCAGTATTATGTTTGAGGTTTTAAAAAATAAATAATTCAAAATAATTCAAAAAATAAGCTGAATCACGAGCTGTTGCATTGGATTTTAAAACTTTGTTACGTGCACAATAAAAATTTTCTTCTTCAGGAATTTTATCACAAAAGACTACGTGAATAAAGATATTCTTTAACCACATTTCATGCGACCATGGAACCATATGCGCAAGTGCGGACTAAACGAGTCCACTGTTAAAATAGGGGAGATAATCTTATCGTTGAGAGACAATAAGCAATAAGGGAACACTGAATGTCTAGATGTTTACTAAACTCAACCTCTCTGTCAAGTTGGCAACACTCCAAGCTTTTGGACTCGTCCTCACTGCTAGGCGTAGGAAACGTGGTTACACTATATAGGGGTTTTTGTGTGCTTTCTTGACATCATATGACATTTTTTTCTTTTTCATTCTGCATCTTACATTAATTATATGTATCGAATGCCATAAATTTTAACCCCCATTTTCTTAAAAATAATCTAAAAATGTACGACAGTTTTTATGTCTACGCATTGATTTATAGATGTTTACAAATATTTAAATGTTAATACGCATATAGTCGGTCATTTCATATATTTACATGTCATGCAAAAGCTGTTAAAACTTGATTAAATTATGGCTATCCATAATTTTGATATTGTGCGTGCAAGATTATATGGCGACCAAAAATTTGACTTGACATTTTAATTTTTATTATTATTATTATTTTAAAGCAGAATTGTTCTAAAGGCTGTAGTTGACACATATAAACCTTTCTTAACGCATATTAAACTTATAAATTTTAAAAGTAATTTTTTTTTAAATTATTATATATGAAATTATGGCTACTTTTTGCTGATATTTTTACCGTTTAAAGATACCGTTAAATTTTTCATTTCTTCCAAAGCTTTTTGTAAATAATTGAGTAAATATCAAACTAAAATGTATTACTTATGTTAAAGTTATATAAATTTCGAATAACAATTTGATAAAGAGCGTGTCATCAAATTTTATGTTAATATATCCCTTTGTTTAAAAAAAGAGAGAGAGAGAGAGAGAGAGAGAGAGAAAGAGTGGTGCGCGTCGGTGCTTGGGATTAGGATTTCTATAGAATCCTAGCTCGTATTCACTTATGTTTCATGAACAATTACGGATAACTACGAACAGCTAGGCTGACGATTGTATCTGGGCTCGAACCCGACCGTTGCCGTCTACCAGTGTCGAGACCAGAATCCTTCAGCAAGTGGTAGGGAGAATAAAACGAAAAAACAAGTTGTTGATTAACTTTTGAACACTAGTGCATTTGTAAGTAACAATAATAATATTATTAAAATTATTCTTATTATTCTTATTATTCTTATTATTATTAAAGAAATAAAATAGCTAAGGGCATATTATATTTAAATAAAATTTTACAAATGATTTGAATATCGATGGTTTCTTTTAAATCAAATAAAGAATTACAATTTCTAAAATCTAAGGTTATATAATTGGCAAAAAGAATATTTTCTTGCATTTGATTTTACAGATTCTTTAAATAATTTATACTCAATATCATAAGACAAAAAAAAAAAAAAGTCTAGAATGATTCTTTTTTTTTATGTCGTCTTTTTGTGCGGGGCCCACAGCACTTTAGAATGAAAAAAAAGGAGGGGGGGGGAGGGAAAGTCAAAAATCCATAGAAAATAGCATCAGGAGAAAATGAAAAAGTTCACAGTCTCAAGTATGTGAGAGAAAAAACAAGGCTAACACCAGAATGAAAATAAGGTCAAAATTGGCAAGGAATGGTTGGCAAATGAGGCTCCGAGTCTATCATCGAGGGTTAGCTAAGTCTCTCCTACTATAAAACTAAAATTTCGATTTAAGTTTTCCTATATCTATAAAAAAAAAATAATTTTACATGAAGAAGGATTAAAAGTAACGTATATTTAAAAATAGAATCATGTTTTAATTTTACAAGTAGCTGAAATTTTACGTTCTATTTCGATTCATAAGTAAAACATACTGTTTGGATAGCAATAAAAAGAAGCTTCATCTTAAAAATAAGTATTGTTAAATAAACAGAATAATAGGAATAAATAACTTTTTAATTAAATTCAATTAAACTTTAGCATATATTAAGGAATGTCTCACTTTTTTCGTCTTAAAAAACACATAAATGTTCCAGTTTTATTGTTAAAATTAAGTTATATTCGTGAACTATAGTTAACGAAGAAAAGAATTTAAGTGCTGTAAGCACAGTAACGCTTATTATTTTTTCTATATCCAATAGAAGAAATTGTTGGATTCGTAACAATATTCGATTTCCGAGAGTTTTGATGGATTTATACGTTTTGAGAATTCCTGAACACGGTTTGACTATTTTGAGAAAATGGCTGCCTTTTTTGTCAACTCTATCACAGGAAGCAAATTTATACGTAGTTGCACCTTGACATAAATTAGTACCAACCAACTTCAGTTGTAAATCGACTAACAGGTGACGGCATTATCCCAATCTTTCATAATTTTTAATATTGTAGTACAAGACAAAATTTCCTGTACATATGGGCAATGAGAATTATTTTTCGCTATTCATTTTGAAATTTAAAAACATTTACTTACAATAGTAATAATTAATCAGGAAAAAATATTTGTATGTATAGAGTTGTCGCTCCCCCCTCCAAAGGGAAGTATATATCCCCGGAGTATGTAAATTTTCAATTTGAGGATTTTTAAAAAAGCACTTTTCAATAAGTTCAACAGATATAAAATAAATGGATAGGCATAGATGTTCTATAATTTTAAACAAAGTTATCAATTTTCATTTTTAAGAAAGTAAATCAGGAACAATCTCAGATGCTGTCTGTAGGTCACAAAGTTGAATTTATTTCGACATTTAAATACTATAATTTTCAGAGATGAAAATTGCCTACATTCATGGTAAATAAGTTTACATGGAAAATAATTTTCCGATCATGGAAAATAATCTTAATAAATAATAATTTTAATAAATAATTTATCCTGAGTGAATTTCTATAAGAAAATATGAAAGAGAAATTTTTCGTGGCCGCAACATATAAGTCTTTTTTTTTTTAAATTAATTTATACGATATATAATAAAAATAATAACCTAATCACTCCTAAAAAATTTTACTTTTTGTTCATAATTTTCAAACCTCATAACATATAAAGGGTTTATTGTAAGTAAAAGAATTCTAAAAATTTTTATTTGCTAGATTCCTTTAAAAATTCTAAAAAATCAGTTATGTATTATCAGTAATCCTCCGATAACTTAAATCACTTTTTACTGATTATTGGCCAAATCTATGTCTACATATTATGATTATTTATTAGTTAAAATTTGAGTAATTAGTCAAAGAAAAATGTTTAAAAGTAGAGATTTTTAATACACATTTTAAGTACAAATTAATGCAAATTTTTAATACAAAATCATTTATTTTTCTTTTTTAAAAATGTACTAATAAAACTCCATATGTATTGTTGCTGAAGAATCGACTTAAATTACTTAAAATTACCATTATGCATTTACTAATATTTTCCGCTTTATAGACGCCATTGCATGATCCTTTGACCTACAAAATCTGACTGTCACGTTGACTATTATAGCAGCTATTAAACTCACAGACACACGCTAAACTACGTGCTTGTTTTGTTGACATTCAAGTTATTTTCTTTTCTCGTCAATTTCTTTGTTTTCGTTGCTATGAGATAGTGCCTTACCTTGTGCGTTTAAAATTACAATACCATCGGAATGTATTTTCAACTAATTACATATTATATTGTCAAATTTCCTTTGTTAATTAAAAAAAAAACATGTAATTATATGTTGCTAAAAATAAAATTATTTGTTAGAACTTTTATAATTTTTAAACATATAATGTATGAGACAAAAGGTGGGGTCTTAGACAAATGCATGCAAATAAATACACAGAATGATTCAGAAAATAAGAAAGGATAATTTAAAGGATTGGAAAGCATACAACGATTTTTTTAATAGCTCTGCATTTTCAAGACTAGGCAAAACGAACATTTACTATTTAAATGTACTAAACTTACCAATAGTAGAAAAAAAAATTCTTATTGTATTTTTTAACTGTATTTAAGTATTGCTTTTCCTCTCTCACTCACATTATGCTTTTGTCAAAACAAACTGGGTTTTATATCCTTCTGAAAGTTTTGTGCTTCTTCTCTTCTTTTACAGCTTATGCTACCAGTTTCTGTTTTGTAATATGATGTCAAATGATGTCTTTTTTATTTATTTATTATTTTCCGAACATATGCTGAGTGAGAAAAGTATTGCAGTCATGGTATTTTCGATTATGAGAATCTGATATAACTATACATTTTGAAGTCTCCTGAATTATTTTTTTTCTGTTTTTACCATGATATGCGTACTTCTTTATGTGTGTATGCATGTGAGTGATCACGATAGCGTCAAAAAGCTTTGTTGCATTTAAAATTGTTAAGTATGTTAAAGCTTACTGTCGCGCAAATGTTCATGAGTTTAAAGCTTTTAAACATTTTAAATATTTTACATAGACACAAAGAAGAGATATTTTTCATTGCAGTTTATGGGAATGTTGTAGTACATATTTCTTAAGTACTTTACAGAAAAAACGTGAAATGAATTATATGTATTACGTCCTACGAGGGCTGATTATGTAAAATTCATTACGTTACTTAAAAGAGAATGTTACGTTACTTAAAAGAGATGTATATTTATTGAATTTTTTTTTCCGACTGAGTGAAAATAATGTCTGGACCGGGAGTCGAACCCCGGATCTTTGACTTACAAGGCCAAGGCTCTACAATTGAGTTTTTTATTTTTTCCGGCTGTAGAGCCTTGACCTCGTAAGTCAAAGATCCGGGGTTCGACTCTCGGTCCAGGCATTGTTTTCACTCAGTCGGAAAAAACAAAAAACAAAATTCAATAAATAGGATTTTCTTCCACAGTTGATTGTGTGATTTTAATAAAAAAAATTGTAAACTGATTTATGTTTCAGAACTTTGCAGTATGGTTGCTACTGGAATCCTAAATATTTTCTAGAATCCTTATTATTATTCCTACATGGTTTCTACAAGAATACTTACCATCTAAAGGAACGCAAGAGAATTCGAATATATTACGCTCCATTGTCACATACGAACTGGATGAGAAATAATCATACACTCTGTTATATTTTAAAAATTTGTTTATTTACTATTATTTATTTAGTATCTTATTTAAACTACTTATTTACATTTGTTTATTTACTATTATTTATTTATTTATTATTTTATTTAAACTTCTTATTTATATTTTTTTATTTACTATTATTTATTTATTATCTTATTTAAATTTATTTGAATGTCTATTAATCAATAAATGTTCAGAAATTCAAGTGGTGTCTTTCTATATTTTTTAAAGTTCTATTTGTTCGTTTTCTACATACACTTGAAAGTTTTATGCCATACTTTGTAGGACATGATGATTTAAATAAAGAAAGAAAGAAAAAGCTGTAGTTTATTTATTTAATAAGTCATCTAATATGAAGAATAAAAACGTAGTAAAAATTTACAATAAATGTCACAAACGTTTAATAATTGTTTCAAATCGAAATAACTGAGCGCAATCCTTCATCACGTAAAAATGTTCCATTGCAAATGTAATATAAAGTGAAAACGCAGAATTTTCAATGTGTCTTCATAACTAAGTGCATTTAAGTGCATTCTAAAGCATTTACGCTGTAGTCACCATAATGGAATTAACCGACATTAATAGTATGCGTAAAAGCATGTTTTCTCTGGAAAATAATAATAATAATATGTATAGAATAAATAATTTATTTAGAAGACCACATTAAAGAATTCCGATGACAGTCTGTAATCATCCAAATGATGTCAAATTTGGCTCAAATATTATTGAGTACAATGAATTAATTTTATAGAATTTTTTTTTGTTTATTTGTTTGTTTGTCTATTATAGTGTATATTATTTCTGTGGCTCGTGTGCAGGGACATACAAAAGAATTCCGTACCACTACTGCCTATAGACGGTATTTTTTATAGTGCATTTTAAAATTGTTACACTCCATTAAACATAGTGATATAACCATATGTTATTGTATTGTTTAAAAGCATGCTTTTTGTGGAAAATACTACGCATAGAATTGGTAATTAGTTTACAGGGTTACACGGAATAATTCTGATAGGTTATGCAATCATTTGGCATGAAATTTAATACAACTGTTTATGTGTTATAAGGAGTTAACTCAAAGCTATGATTTACATGGATATATATATATACACGCATATATAGTGATAGATATAGCCAGACGGGGGGGGGGGGGGTTGACGAGGGAGATAGCTCCCCTCAGAAACGTATCTGGTTATGTGGAGAGTTAATCATACATATATACTTATATGAAATTTATATATATATCATTATTTTAAATAGTATAGAATAAGTAAAAATGATCCCAAGAGTAATAGGATTTTGAGGCTATCTTTGAAAAAGGTCCCATCTTGTATAAAACAAGTTAAGAAGTAAAGAAAAAGTAAAGAAAAGTTAAAAAAAAAGAAAAAGTAAAGAAAAGTTTAAAACAAAAAAAAAGTAAAGAAAAAGATCTGCAATACTTTGCACGCTTGTTTGAGTAAATTACAAACACTATGGTTAGATATAAAAATAGTTTGTACGGGGTAATAAATGCTAGAGATTACCTGTATGTTTTTGTACTATCCACATCTCTAATGCATCCAGCAAGACTTTTGACTTCATATTTTTTTTTTTTTTTTTTTGTGAGAAGCTATGATAATTATTATTATTCTTTTTTTTATGTTAAACAGTAAGTAGCATTGATACATTGAAGGAAATTTTGTAATGGTCACATCATATTTATTTTTTATGTTTTTACAATAATATTATTTACAATTTACTGTAATATTCCCTATTATAATTTATGAATCACTGAACTATAACAAGTGTTGTATTATCATAGTAAAATTTGAAAATGCATTTTTATAAAATATAAAATTTTGCGTTTTAAATATGAATCTAAAAAATAAAAAATAATAAAAACCTTTTTTGTTGTTGTTGTTAATGAACACAAGTCAAAATTTGAATATTCTGATTTTCTAAATAATCAATTCTCATTAAAAAGTTTATTAAGTTTTTTTTTTCTCTTACATTATGAAATATACACGTTCTGCTTTCTATCATGCATACTACATAAATTATAATGGGAAACGTAATTTTCCTAATACATAAAACGGGGTATTTTACATAAATTATTTTTAACATAAAAACTATGTTCAAGTTTATTTGCGAATGGACATAAAATTATTATTTTTTTTTAAGTTCTTTTTTATTACTTTGCTTTATTTATTTAAAATGTTCCCACAAAAAATACAGCAGTGTGCGTAATATGCTTAAACTTTTGAGAAAGAAAAAAAAAAGTGTAACTTTCGTTTTTAATGCCTAAAAGACACAATACCTTTCCTTGATAATAAAAACTAGTATACTTTTATAAAGAAAAAGTTTTGTATTTAATTATTCATAAGGACTTTGTAAAAATTTTTAACCTTTCTTTTGAAAAGGAAAATGTTAATTTTCAGATTCCGTCACATTTTTCTTTGTTAACATTTTTCTTAAAAAAAGCATAAGAATACTTACTTTTAGCAACTCTCGTTTGAGTGGTGCAGTAATATTTTTTACAAATAAAAGTAGATTTACTTCTTTTTTTCTTTTGATGCTTTTAAAAGTTACAGGATATCGAGAAAAAATGCTAATTATGATTTATTTTTAGAAAGCAATCTACATTTCTAAATATTAGTTTATGATATTATTTTCAAATATGTATTTATATATATATATATATATATATAATCATCTTTTTATAAAAGTTTTTCAATGCAATAACAATCTAAAGAAAAAAAGAAATAAAATATAGAAAAAACATATGAATATATATATATATATATATATATATATATATATATATATATATAATATATATAATATATATATATATATATATATATATATATATTATTAATAAATGTTTTTCGTCGCAATAGCTATATAACTATTAAATAATAATCTGGTGTGTCACTCACACGACTTTCTCTTACCCTGAAATTTAATAATTTAAATACAGCTTGCAGATTAATAGGTAAGATAACGAGTACTGTTATGTAAACCTATGTTAAACAATTCATATTAGGCTTCTGAAGAGTTTTATATGATAATCAGTTCAAAAAAAATCGATAACTTTGTTTTAAATTATCACAGATCGATGGTTCAACCATTCGTTTTAAAGGTATTGGCGAGCTCTTTTGAAAGTTACCCATCATGAAAATTTACTCCCCTCGAAGGGGGACTTCCCCCCCAGGGGGGGGGGGCGAGGCTCCTACATACACATTTTTTTTTTTTCCCAGTTAACTATCTCTATTACAAAAAATATATATTCGTTTCATTTGGTTTAGTGCAGTCTATAGACGTTAAACTCATACTTTCCTGCACTTTTTCCCATTGACGTAATGTATTAGAATTCTCTTGATTGTCCCTGTACACGAACCATTTGCTTGATCTTAACGAAAAGCTTACTGTAGCGTCCCTATATGATACACATTTAGAATACCAAGTTTGAACTTTCTGCCATAATTTGTTCTTGAGATATGCTGATAACAGACAGACACACACAGACATACAGACACACACACAAACATACAGACATACACACAGACCATTTGCTAAAAACATGATTTTCCTATTCAGGGGACCTCATAACGTGTAAATATAACAAAATCTCACGTTCGAAAATTTGACCCAAAAACAATACTTTCTCTACCTTATGGGTAAGAGAAAGTAAAAATTAGAGTCTTTGTAACATTTTCAGATTACATATTACCAATTTTTAACTAAATTTGAAATAATCTTTTAACAATACATCTGAAATAATCTTTGAGTTTTTACACTAAATTGCATCTTACCCATACTTGCCAATATACTAATTAATATTCCGTAGTATTGTTAGCACCGCCTTCTTTCTCACACCAGTATCTTTTTAGAGTATTTTTCTTCTTATTTAATCGTTATTGCATTTGGAGAATATTACTTTAAAAATTTACTGGTGTGAGAAAAAGGGCGGGACAAACAACACTACGGAATATTAATTAGGATGTTGGCAAGCATGCTTACCACACAATCTTTATAAAAAAATTTGTTCTATAAACTAGGTTTGTAATAAAAAAATTAGATTTTTATAATTGTAAAATTGTTATATAAATTTAATACCAAAATTTGCTATTGGTTACAGAATTAGTTTTTGTGATAATAATAATAATTGTTATTATTATTATTATTATTTACATAAGTTAATATCCTTGTAGTATATTTTAATTCAGTTAATATTTTTCACCTTTTTTTAACTATATTCTTAACCTTGTGTTCCTTTATGGTTTTTATAACTAATTCATTAGAGCTAATGCGCGCTTATTAACTGAATAATGATCAATAGTATTCATTTAAATGAAATAAGCAACCTTTATGTTCGTAGGATTAAAATTTAGATAATATATTTATATATTGTGGCTGAAAAGAATAATTATCTTTTTAACTAAGTATAAGTTAATGTTAGAATTCTAGATTGATTTTTTTTTTTTTTTCTGGTATTTGAAGTTGTGTTTCGTTTTATAGATTTTAATCTATGTATTCATTCCATTCTTTACACTTTTCATACTTTTTTTCAATTGTTAAATCTTAATCGGTATATATAAGCCCTAGGTACTTGTAAATTCTTATTATTTGCTTACGTGTACACCGAAATGTAAATCTGTTACATACAACATACAATCTAGGCCTCTGATGTAGTATTTTACTGCTGTATGACTTCAATTAAAAAAAAAGAAAAAGAAATACATTATTTTTCTTTTTTCAATTTGTTCATGCTCTCCAGGTGATGTCATTCAGTGATTTGCAATGTATGAAAAGGTATTCATAATTAAGATATATTAAAAATTTTCTGCTAACTAATAAACAAATTAGATTTTAACTTTTATAGTTTTTATACTTTCATATTTCTATTTCAGTATATATACATGTTCGAAAACTTTCGTGTAGAGATTTGAAATCATTTTATTTTTTGAATCTTATAACTACATCGTATAATATAAGGTCGCACAAGTAATATGAAATACTTTATGAAGCTATTTAATAATTATTACTTTGAAATACAGAAAAAATGATGCTAATAATGCAATTTTCTTTCCCACTTTAAATAACTTTAAGTCGTAGTTCTCAGTTTAATTAGCCTTAATGTGCAAAATATGACTACAAAATGACACCCCAAACCAATTTTACACATAAATTAATTTCTCTTAAATATATATATATATTATTTCCCGAATTCTCTTTATATTTGTCTAAAAATATACCCAAATATTTAGATTTTTGTGCATGTTAACATACATGTAATGAATACAGATATTTAATATGATGAAGATTTTTTTTGTGTGTGTGTATGTGTTTAAACGTCTAAATTATTATTTTTAAAAAAAGAAGGAAAAAGATGTAAAATATCAAAGAGCTAATTTTAAATATTAAGAACTCTTTAAACTGTCTTCTTTTTAAAAAATGATCATTTTATTTTGTGTATGTTTATCTGTATGTGATTTTATTATTATTATTATTATTATTATTATTATTATTACCGTTAAAGAAATTATTGAAAATATATTTAAAGCTTTGAAGCTTTTAATCCTTTAACGGGCCGTAGTAAGTATACTTATCATCAAAATCATCAGTTTGTAAATAAAGATGTCGTGGTAAGCTATTTTACTATGCATGTCGTTAATGCTATACTAAAATACATTAAAGAATAAAATATGATAACAAAGTATCACACTCTGTATTGATTCTTTTTTTCCCCCCTGAAATTATCTCTCAAAGGCCGTGTTAAATAATTTGATCATAAAAATGGGTATTTAGACTAAAAGCAGTACGCGTATAAAAATAGTTTACAAGTCCTTTCTCATTTAAAATTAATGAATTGGATGGCAAGTACGCTATCTACCAATAAATATTTGGGCACTTTCGAATTTAGCCGTTTTGTCAAATATCTAGAAAAGTTCTTTAGGGATCCTTTTGAAACTTTGGCAGCGTAAAGAATAAGTTATACCACATATACTTCGCAAAAATTGTGTCCTGAAGAGGAAAAGGGTACAAGTAAAAAATTAAACAAAAATCAACATACTTTGGATCACTCTGTAAAAAGTACTACTTGAAATATGCGTCTTGGCTGTAGCCTGTGATTATGGGGATACTTCTCATTATCTGTATATATTTTCATGAGGCTACTACATATATTCATGGAGATATAACAGTTTTTTTTTTTTTTTTTTTGAAAAAAAAAATTATTAATTATTATTTATGACACATAGGGTATTAGACCCAGGGTGAAGCCATTTTTAGGAAATTTGGCATACTACATTAGAAACAGCATACTGCAATAAGGATGCAAAAATATTAAATATCGTGCAAAATATGAGCATTTTTACTAAATATTTTTTAACTACGCATACATTAGATTTTAAAAAACTTCATTTGCATAATTTAACAGCCAAAAGTATTGAGCAACTTATATGAAAACCTCAAACAAATGTCGTGTAACATCAAAAAGTTATAAGAGATAGAACGAACAGAATTTCAGTTCTCAAATAAATAAATAAATAAATAAGTTGATGATAGTGGGTTATTTTAATAGTTATTTACAATCAGTGAACACTGTATAACCATGTGGCACTTATTGAATTGAAATAAAAATTTGTGAGTAAAACTCCTTATAGTTTAGCTTTCATTTTGAGAGAACTGAAATTCTGTGCATTCTGTCTCTCATAAATTTTTGAATTTACACGATATACAAAACATTCATCACTGTTTACTGAGTTAAAAAAAATAATACGAACTTCGGAAATCGGGTTTCAAGGTGCATCTCTCAATAAGGACCTCCGTACAAATTTCTGTAGCTCTGTGATTAGACGTTTACCTACAAAACGACGGATACAGACACACACGCACACCACTTTTTTTTACTATATGTAGGGTTTGGATATGTTTGATGAGGAGGCTATATTAAATTATTCTAAATTCGTCAAGAAAAACTATCGATAAAAGTTTTCATCTGTACAGCAATGTTAAAATAATAATGTAAGGCTATCAACAAACATTTATTCCATTAAAATGGGAGGGGGGGGGGGGGGAAGCAATGTCAGTAAAATGCGAGATTTTTTTCACATAAATTTCTAATTTTTTTTTTTTTTTTTTTTTTTTTTTTCAATTTTTAAAGCATCGATAAATTAATCTTTGATTTTTATTTTTTAATTTTAAGCAAATAAAAAAGTTTTTTTTCTTTTTTTTTTTTCCGAAATGACGTTTATTAAACCTTAATATAAAAATTCTTAATACTAATTTAAGGTGCCTGCCTACCTTTAACCCTTTGCGGCAGAAGACTATTCGGATCATTTAAATTATACTGCCATTTGAATTCATGAAGTAAATTAAACTAAAAGAAATTTTTAATTTTATGGTTAAAAAAACCGGCCTTTTCTGATATGTTATAAACGTAAATTTTTGCTAAAAAATTTCCAGGATGAATTTTTTCAGCTAGATCTTAAATTTTGCGTCCTCGCAGCGAGGACAGCGCGCGTTAAGGGGTTAAAATGCAATTTTCGGTCAAAACTCCGATTTTGTATTTTTGGGTTAGTATTAAAGCCAGACATTTTAGCTTTCTAAATCAGTTTGATTTTGTTTCTATCTTGCTCAGAACTTGAGTCACAGACATTTTAATACTAGTCACTCGCCAGTTTTTGAAACCAGAAGTGACCGGAAATGACCCATAAATGTTTGTTTACATAAGTGTTTTACTCAATATTGCATCAAAATTTGTTACTGAATATAAAATGAATTTGAAAAAGAAAATAAAAGACTTTAAAATAAATCAGAAACTTATTAAAATTATTTTTTGCTTAATAGGTAAAATCTGGTTTTTAAATCTGTTGTCTGCTTTTTCTCAAAATGAGATTTTTAGCATTTTGCTTTATCCCAAAACATCATAACTCCAAAAGTTATAACTCAAACGTTATGAAACTTTGACAAAATACTCTAGAGGAGTTGTTTTAGGGATAATGATTATAGTTAAAGGGTTCTACGTTAGGTCCTAAAGTTAGGTTCTACGATAATGATTATAGTTAAATTATTATTTTTTTTTCTCGATAGAATTTATGAACTGTCATGTAAATTCATGATTTTTTTAGCAGGTAAAAATGTTATCGTCTCTAAAATATTAAATAACATGGTTATAGTTTTGAGAGTAGTTCACTCCCTTAAAGAACTTTCAATAATCTAAATAAAATTTACAGAATAAAAATATCTTTATTTAAATTTGACTTATGATGTTTTGTAAAAGTGCTTTTTTTTCGCAAATTTTATGCATATTTTGAGCCTAAATTTCAAAATATTTTAAAATTTGCATAGTTTTTTCAGGTTATTCACTGATTTTTTTATATTTTCTATCATATAATGCAGATAAATGGGCAAATTTGCAATTATTTCCGAAGGTAGGCAGGCACCTTAAGGATTCCATAATTTTTATTATAGGAAGGAAATGAATATTTGCTTTTCATTAAAGGTTATCTTATTTTTACAAAATGAAATATAAACTTTATTTTATTTCGCAAATTTAAAGTATATTTTTGATTATTACTACTAAAATAAACATTACATTTAAAATTTAAAATTTAAAATAGGAATTATCATCTTTAAAATTAAATTTTAATGGAAACTTGTATCGTGAAATGGTCGATGCTGGACCAAATATTAAGAAAGCATTTAAAAAATAAATATTGAAATAGAAAATTTCTCGTAAACAGTGTTTTATTTTGTCGGTGATTTTATCGGTAATACTTTGTTCTGGGGTTTGTCAGGGCTATTTCTCCTGAGTATAATTTGTCGGAGCAATTTTGTACAGGGCTTATTTTTTCTGAGGCTATTTTATTAAGCTTTTTTTTTTTTTTTTTTTTTTTTTGAGATATTTTATCCTGGAACAATGTTTTCGGCATAAATTGTCGAAATAATTTTATCCTGAAGCTATTTCCACTGAGCTACTGTCCTTGGGTTTCTGTTAGGTTAATTTCTGATAGGTATTTTGTCCTAGAACAAAACTTATGCACTATTTTGTAGAGGTTTTTTGTCCTAGGGCTATTTTTTCTGTCGTTATATCGTTATTTCTATATCTGTGCTAACTTGCCAGAGCTATGTTGTCGAGCTTTTCTTGATGGGGCTATTTTTAGTACTCCGGTCCTAATAAATAAATAAAATAATAAATCCAGAAATTAAGCTAAGCAAGCTGTTGTATTTAATTTTTTTTTTTTATTGTGCATGTAGGTTTTTAACAAATCTCTTCTACTAGAATTTTAAATATAAAATGATTATGTACATAAAATAAAAAAGTGTATAAAAATAAGGGTAGTTTTGTATACCTTATTAACCTTATATGCAAATTTCTTTCTTTCATTTTTTTTTCTGCAACTCACATTAACTTTACCTTTCGAACTATTTCGATTCTATTTTTAACTCTCTCCTCATATTAACAATAGACTAGAAACGTAGGACAAGTTTTATGTTTAAGTATTATTAGATAAATTTATGTAATTTCCGAATTTGTCATCTGAATCAATTATTTCTTGAGCATGAAATTTCTTAAAGTGATTCATTCTTTTAAGTCTAAATTTCTTTTCAGATAATTTATTAAAATTATGAATTTGCATATATACATATGCATATATAAAACAATTTTTTTTTCCTTTTCCTTTTCCTTTTTTTTTTTTTTTTTCCTTTTCTGCATCAATTAAGCAGATGACTACTATCTACTCGACTACTGCATGAAACTTTTTTTTAAACTAAAAAATGATTGCTTTATTCTGCTCTGAAGTTTTTTATTAAAAAAAGAAAAAAAGAAAAAAAAATGCAGTCTTGAAATAATTCTTTGAAATTAAAGGAGACCCATTAACATTATGAGGCTATTTTCCTTGAGAATTGTTCGGAATTTTAATTAGGATGCTTCAAAAATAAAATTTTTCTCTCTGTCAAAACTTGTGCTTCATTTTTGTTAATGCATTTGTTTGAATTTATTTTATTAAAGCTGTCAATTGTTTTTCTTTTTTTTTCTTTTTAAAAAAGAACAAAAGTGTTGCTTTAAAGTGTATGTTGATACATTCTGGAAAAATTTTGATGTTGAATAATAAATTATAACTGTCCAGAAAAAGAAAATCTCAAAATAATTTTTCTTTTTATCCTTTTAAAAGTTGAACAAATAAAAACATATTTTAAATTATAAATTTAAATATACTATGGGTTTTATATATAAATTATAAACAGTAAGCAGGACTACAAAACATTAGATTAATAATTTAGATATAACTGTAGAAAGTCCGCTACTAAATTATTTCAGTTACGTCTAGGAAATATATCCAACTTGTATAAATTAACCCCTTACCAGCCGACGAACAATTACGAGATTCGCTTTCCAGTGCCACAAATTTTCCCACAGGAGCTAAAAAAAAAAAGAAAAAAAGAAAAAGAAAAAAAGAAAAAGAAAGAAGAAAAAAAAGAAATGTTAAAAAAGCTTAATGTAAAAGAAAATGTAATTCCAGCATTTTTTTATTAATAGCTCTTATTGTAACTGAATATTTTCATGTGGCCCTATAAGACTAATACTAATCATACTATATTCTATAGGAAGCATTCTTTTATGCGTATAAAAAACGCATTTCAAATTCATTGAACTTTCTGCAGAGTAAAGTCATTAAAATTTGGTTTATAGAAATACATCTCATACAACGCAATGCTTTAAAATACTTTCGAGTGTCTCGGTACACAAACCAGTGGTGGTATTTACTCCATTTTATATAGGAAGCATCCGACAGTGAACTTGAATAACATATTTCGATTTCATTCAGATATGTCTACAGTAAAGGTATTGAAATATGGTTTATATATATATATATATATATATATATATATATATATCGCATAGAAAACAATGTTTTGGAATACTTACGAGTGTCCCTGTGCACAAACCAGTGATAGCATTTACTTCATTTTCATTAGGGAACACCCGATAGTGAACTTGAATAACATATTTCAATTTCATTAAGATTTGTGTATAGTACAGGTGTTAAAATATGGTTAATAGAAACACCTCTCATAGACCCCAGTTCTTTGAAAATTTTCGGGTGTTCTTGTATACAAGCCAGTAGAGGTTTTTACTCACTGAAAAAAAAAAAAAAAAAAAAGTTAAAAGTACAGAAAAAATCTGGCAGCTGGGATGCCTGTATTTCTCAGTCAAATATACAGTTTAAAACCGTAAAATTTTATCATTGACATATATTTTACACAGGAATCCTGTAAATGAAACAGGTTTTTGTTAAAAGTACGGTTTTGTCCTGTATATTTGACGAAGAAATACTGACACCCCAGCTGCCAGATTTTTCCTGTACTTTTAACAGTTTTTTTTTTTTTTTTTTTTTTTTTTTTTTTTTTTACAATGCTCCATTTTCAATAGGGAAAATCCGATAGTAAACTTTAATAACATATATCAGTATCATGATATTTCATAAATATTTACGGAAGTTAGAGCGCTGACAGACAGATAGACACATGAACAGACGGACAGATATCCAAATTGAAATTATATTCACATTTAAAAATTGTTAGAAAGTGTTAAAAGCGCTTAATGTAAACGAAAGTGTAATTCCAGCAAATTTTTATTAATAACCCTTAATATAACTAAATATTTTTGTGTGGCCCTGTGAATCTAATGCTGATCATACTATATTCTATAGAAAGCACTCTTTTGTGCATATGAATAACATATTTTAATTTCATTAAGCTTTGTGCAAAGTAAAGTTATTAAAATTTGGTTTACAGAAATACCTCTCATGGAACGCAATGCTTTGGAATACTTTCGAGTGTCCCTGCACATAAACCAGTGATGGTATTTACTCCATTTTATATATGAAACATCCGATGGTGAACTTGAATAACGTATTTCAATTTCATTAAGATTTGTGTATAGTAATGGTATTAAAATATAGTTTATAGAAACACTTCTTATAGAACACATTGCTTTGGAATACTTTCGGGTGTCCCTGCACACAAACCAGTAGAGTTATTAACTCTATTTTCAATAGGGAACATCCGATAGTGAACTTGAATAACATATATCAGTTTTTCGAAATATCTCTATATATTAAAAAAAGTTACTGTCACTGGCGTCAATTTTTTTTTGTCTGCGACAGCATCTTCTAACGGAGGGCAGGCTCCTACGTGTCATGACAGGTATCAATGTGTTCCGAATACTCCAAGGAAGACATTTCAGCTGCTTAGAAATTTTTATCATTTTAATTAAAGAAGTTATCAACTAAAAACAACAAGTTTATGAAGGTACTCTATTTGCCATTTTGAAAAAAGTTTCTCCCAGTGACGTTGTTCTTCGGTTATGAAGTCATTTTACACGGGAAAATTAAAATATGATCCATGGTTGTATGTATGTATGTAGGTAGGTAGGTAGGCAGGTAGGTTTGTTTTAACGTCGCACCAGTAACGTCGCACCTATGGGTGATTGGCGACGGTCTGGGGCGCACCCCTAGAGATGTTCCGGAGGCATGTCATCACAATTTTGATCCTTCACGGAGGGGATGATCCCCAGATGTATAGTATGGATGGGAACATGGAGGACTTTGCTGTCGCGACAGATTTTATGTGCACCAGCCAGCATTAGTGTACACAACGGTCTTTGGCCGGCTCAAGTATCGCATCGGCAATCTTCCAATTACGTGCTGGGCGCTTTACCGACTAGGGTACAGAGGTCCGAAAACATAGATTTAAAAAAGAAAGAAAATAAATATCAACTTTTTTTCTCTGATTTTAGAAAATTAATTTTCTTACACGGGAAAATTAAAATATGATCCCTGGTTATAGGTAGGTTGTGTTTGACGTCGCACCATTACTGCGCTATGCACAATTGGCGACGGTCTGGGTCGCACCCCTACGGATGTTCCGGAGACATGCCACCACAATTTTGGTCCTATACGAAAGGGATGGCTTCCCCGCTTCGGTGGCCCCCATAGGTATAATTTTGATGGGAACATGGAAGATATTGCGGCCACGACAAATTTTTCGTGCACCAGCCACCATTAGTGTACACGACGGGCTTTGGCAGGCACCAGAACCAAACTCGCAATCTTTCAATTACGAGCTCTGCGCTCTACCGACTGGAGTACCGCGGTCCAGATCTAAGGTTGCAAAAAAGAAATAAAAAGGGTTATATACTAAAGCTGTAATGCAAAATGGTCTAGATATTATAAATTTCTTTCTATAAAAAAAAAATAATAATAATAAATATTATACATTTCAATTTGACATTGAATATGAGGATTTCAAAAATATTTTTTCTGTTTTTGTCTTGTAATATGCACTATTGATATTCATTTTAGGTGAAAGAGAGCAGCGAATAGGCACGCAGAGCTCTGCATGTGTTAATAAGTAAAGTAAGTCGGGGGGGAGGCGAAGCCTCCCTCGGGGGTTGGTGAGCGGAGCGAGAAGGTGGCAGATCCCCCTAGTATTATAAGAAAAAGTAACGTGAGTGCAATTCCACTCTATTTTCTGATTTTTTTTTTTTTTTTTTTTTTTTTTTTATGATAATTTTATTTTGAACGTACTATGGCTTCTGTAAATTAATCTTTAACTGTTTTCTTTAATTTAGATTTAACTTTTAATCAAGTAACAAAATTATTATGCCTTTCAACAAAGTTAATTAACATTAATATAAAAATTCGAAATCGTTTAATGTTTTTAAAATATTTATTTGAGGGGAGGAGGGGGAGAGAAAAAATATTTACTTTTTGTTAAAATTATCTTACTTTAAAAAATGAAATGTCAAATAATATTTTTTTTCCCATAAAGATGAAATATGTTTATGATTATAGCATAATATATACAGTAGACTCTCGAATAACGCTGGGGATACGTACCGCGTAATAGAAAATCGCGTTATAGGAGACATACATTGAGCAGATTTCATTACGCAATGAGACCAAAACCGTCGGGTGCTGGCATAGTAACGAAGCAATCCTTCCTTGAACAGGTTGAAAGTAGAAAAAATGTCGTCACGTGCTTCCTTTATTTCACGCGTTATACGAGACTGTTTATCGCGTTGTATGAGTAATGGACTCAGATTTTTCGTCGCGTTATACGAAATCTCGTTTAGTGGGAGCGCGTTGTACGAGATTCTACTGTACAATGAAATTAAGAAATTGAAAATTGAAATTATTATCTTCTAAAACAGTCCTTAATGGAAATACGTAATTTTGGAAACTTTTTATCATGAATCTAATCAATTTTTACTTAAGTATCAAATGCCACATTTGCTTAGAACTAGACTTCTCTTATAATTTGAACTAATTTAAGAATTTTAAAATACATATTTTAAATATTTACTTTTTGTTAAATGTTATCTCATTTAAAAAAAAAAAAAAAAAAAAAATATTAACTTGTATTTTTTTTTTCTATAAAATTAAAATATATTTGTGATTACTGCATAAAATATGCAATGGTGTTTAGAAATTAAAAAAAGTATCATCTTTAAAAACAAATGTTAATGGAAATTTGTAATTTTTAAAACTTTTCAACTTGAATCTTAATCAATTACTAGTTAAGTATCAAATTTCCTATCATGATTCATTTTCTTAGTACTAGATTTTTTTTTAAGTGATCTACTAAATGTATGCATTTACATATTTAACTTAAATTATTTTTACTTACTTTTTCTCCATCAATTAATTAAATCACTAATATCGACTTGACTACTGCAAGAAAATGCTTTTTTTAACTGAAAAGTTATTGTATTATTCTTCTCAATGAAGCTTTTTATTAACAGAAAAGAAGAAAAAATTGCAGCCTTGAAATAATTCTTTAAAATTTGAAGAGATCAATTAACAACATTATTTTCCTTCTGAATCATTCGGAATTTTAATTGAGATGCTTCAAATATGAAATGTTTTAATTTATTTAGTCTCTGTCTAAAGTTATGCTTCATTTTTTGTTAATGCATTTGTTTAAATTTAATTTATTATTATTATTTTTTTTTTTTTTAATCAAACAACGAACAAAAATGTTGTTTTAAAGTGTATGTTGATGAATTTTTCTAAAATTTTTGAATGCTGAACACTAATACATAATGATTTATAAAAAGAAAAATAAATTAAGATAATTTTCTAGTTTTGCTTTTGTAAAGTCGAACAAAATTAAAACATTTTTAAATAATAAATTTAAATAAAATATGTACTTTGCTTACAATTTATAAAGAAGAAATATGTCTATATAAAACTAGAAAAATAAATAGAAAAATAGAAAAATATTAATAAAATGTTTTCACTTGTGAAGCAAGATTAAGAAAGAATATAATTTTGTATTTTTTTTTTTTTTTTTTTTTTTAGTTAAAATACAGATTTAGAAAAAGTAATGTGTGTGCAACACCATTTTTTTCTATTAATTTCTGAATTCGCTTATTCCATTTAACTTTAACATTTAAGGAAATAAAAAAGTAATTATAACTTTCAACGAAGTTTCTTTAAAATTGAAATTAAATTAAAAAAAAATACTAATAATAACTATTTTAAAACTTTTATTCTATGAGAGAAATTAATATTTCTATTTCATTTAAAAGTTATCTTCTTTTAAAAAGTAAAATAACAACTTTTTTTTCCCCCTCAAAAAAATAAAATATGTTTATGGTTATTACATAAAATATCAAAGAACATTTAGAAAATAAAAACAGAAACTACCATCTTGAAAAATAAATCTTAATGGTAATGCATAATTTCGGAAACTTTCCATTATGAATCTCAATCAATTACAACTTCAATATCAAATTCCTTATAATGTTCCATTCTTTTAAATCTAGATTTATTTTGAAGTAATATATTAAATATCTACATTATTTACCTATTTAATCAAAAATTTATTTTTAATTCTTTCATTCATCTGCATCAATTAAGTAAATGACTATTATCTACTTGACTAACGCATAAAACTTTTTTTTTTTTTTTTTTTGTTTATTTTTTTTTCTAATAAATAAATAAATAAAGGAATAAAAACTGAAGTCTTGAAAGAATACTTTGAAATTTAAGGAGACCCATTATCATCGAGAGGTTATTTTCTTTGAGAATTGTTCGGAATTTTAATTGTGATGCTTCAAAAATGTAATGTTTTAATTTCTTTAGTCTCTGTTGAAACTCGCGCTACATTTTTGTCAACGTATTTGTTTTAATTTGTTTCATTAAAACTGCTATTTGATTTTTGATTTCTTAATAAACAAAAGACAAATTGTTGCGTTTTCCTAAGTCGATTTCTTGATACATTTTTGAAAAATTTTTAATGTTGAAATTTAATTTATATTTATTCAGAGAAAAAAACTTAAATTTATGGTCATTTTATTGTTAACATTCAATTGCATTTGTAAAATATTTTTTGATTTCGTCTTCTTATTGTTATTATTTATATGTAATTTTTAAGTAAATTGAAAAATGTATATGTCTTTCAACAAAGCTTAAGAAATTCAAAACCTTTATTGCATTAGAGAAATTAATATTTACTTTTTGTTAAAAGTTAACTTACTTTAAAAATAAAATGGATCAGCCTGCTTTTCTCTATCTTTGAAATTAAAATATGTTTATGATTACTGCATAAAATATGCAATGAAATTAAGAATTTAAAAATAGAAATTATCATCTTTAAAAACAAATTTTAATGGAAATAACGTAATTTTGGAAATTTTTATTGTGAATTTGAAGGAATTATTATTTAAATATCAAATTCCTTATAATGACCTACTCTTTTAAATCTAGATTTCTTTTTAAGAGATCTATTAAATAATATGGAATATTTACTTATTTAATCATTTTCTGTCTCTCTCTTTTTTTTTTTTTTTTTTTTCGTCAATTTAGGAAATGACTTCTATCTACTTGACTACTGCATAAAACATTTATTATTATTTTTTTTTTTTTTTAACTGAAAAACAATTGCATTATTCTGCTGAGGAGTTTTAATAATTTAAAAAAAAAGGAAGAAAGAAAGAAAAATAAAAGAAGCACTGTTAGAATAAGAAAAATAATTACAGTTTTGAGATAATCCTTAGAAATTTAAAGAGACACATTAACATTATTATATTATTTCCTTCTGAAATGTTCAGAATTTTAAATGAACTGCTTTTTAGTCTCTGTCAAAATTTATGCTTCATTTTTGTTAATGTATTTGTTTAAATTTCTTTTATTAAGGCTGTAATACGAAAACAATATACCGCCTTCATCTAGAATGAATAAGTGGCCATTTTCTAAATCTCTTAACTAGAAATATAGATTTCCGAGCTATGCGCCTAAGGCACGCAAATAAGCTGAATAGACGAAATGATCGAGAATTTCTAGTCTGCTCATTTCTAGATGCTGCAACAATATTCTGAATGTTCTGAATCTTCTGTATGGCGAGAGATTCTCGCTGGATTATCTAGAATTGGGTCATAAACCAAGATTATAGTTGCTGAAACCCGCCGCTTGTGTTCGCATTTATTTGGAGGTATTGTCAAATTGGTTTGATCTCGATAATATAGATAAACTCTATAGAATTCTAATAGAGATTTCTAGAACTCGCTCTCAAAGGGGACTAGAATTTATAACGATGACATGGAACTATTTTTTCTAGAGCCACAATTTAGTCTCTAGATGTCTGATCTCACAGAATTATTTCTCAGTGAGACTTTTTTGGAAGTAAATATTACGAAAATCTATTTACGAAGCAATAAGATGAGTAAAAATTCGGTAGAGATTGTTTTCAGTAAGGAAGTTGAGTTAGTAGTCTGATTTCCATGAAATTATTTCTAACAGGTGGTTGAAGTCTATTTACTCTCCAAGATGCCGATTCTGGTAATATATAATACGAACTATTCCATACTATTTGCGATTTTCGAAAAATTTGAATGTTAAAATTTTCTTCAGTATTGTTTATTTTTAATAATAATTTCAAAATAAGATGTCTTTATAACAATTATTCATGATTTTCTCTAAAAATATTACCCTATTTTGTTCTATCCTTTCAGAAAATGGGTGTTCCATATTTTCCTATACTTGAATATTCGAATACACAATGGCTCAGAATTCTTCAGTTTATTGAGTTCAAATAGAAATGGTATTCCATACTCACATACTTTCCTTTAAGAGTGCCAGTACCTTTTTATTATGCTCAATAGCATTTAAATTAGATATCTGCCATTAATATTTAAATCTGCCATAATTATAGCTAAAATGCTTTTAACATTTTTCTACTTGTTATGTACTTTCTTTGTGTACCCTGCTTATCAAACTCCTCAACCATATGAATGAGCTTAAACCAATAGTCGAACACCTTTCTGAAATTTTCTACAATAAGTATCTCATTATTTACATTTCTCTTTAAAACACGTAAACTTAGTTTAATTACATAAAATTATAACATCTGAACAAACTTATAGATTGCCATTACTTTTCCCGACACGCTTCCTGGATATCTGCTTTTTTTTTTTTTTTTTTTTTTTTTCTTCGATAAATTCGATAAGCTCTCAACCAAATATTATGCTTCCAAACTTACACTCATTTAATTAATAAAGTTTTCCTATTTCTATTCCTGAATTTTACATACGAGAGATACTAATTTGTTCAAAGGAAGTTACACTTGAATGATGCAACAATTATGAAAAATCTCTTATCACGCACCAATAGCAAAAGTGTCGATGGTTTTCACGAATTCTTTTGCTAATTTGTTTAGTTTAAATGGGAAAATTTTACTCTTAAGTAAATAACAAGCTTTAAATAAAATTGAGAATCATGAGTGGGGGGGGGGGGGGATTCGAAACTGTAAGTAAGATAATTAATGCGTTTAAATCTTGAGTAAATGATGTACATTCGGGTTCTTAATGCTGTAATAACGATGCTTCTATTTCATTTTTTATTCCGAAATATTTATTTGGGACACTGTTTATCATTATGATAATTTAATTTTTTTTTTATATGTGATGACTAGAAATAGCATTATTATTTCACTTTAAAAATTAAAAAAAAATAAAAATAAAAAAAATTTGAAAGCATCTGTACTGCCTGCGCCCTTACTATATTTTAACAAATTCAATTTTTTCACAGTTATACAAAATAATTTTTTTTTCACAATGCAATCTTGATTTTCCAGATTTTTCTACTACAGAAAAAACTAAAATTTGTTAATATTTGTTTAATAGAAGAAAACGTTGCTCTTAGTAATAACTGTAAACTATTTTTTTTTTCATGTTTTTTTCTTTATTGTAATTATACAGTTAGTTTATTATTAGATTACTGTAGTACAATATCTGTGACACAATCTAATTCTGTGTCGCTTAAAAAAAATCAATCTTTCAATTTTACATAGTTTTGAATTACGGAATCTATAAATACATATACTCTCAGATATTTTTTTTTTTTTTTTTTTTTGTATTTGATAACGTATAAAATATTTAGATACATTATTATTTGTTTTTTTTTTCAATGTAATAGACTATTGTTAACATCATAAGAAAACATCATGGTACTGACGTTTTAAAGTAATAAGTACAAAACTTTCAATAAACACCATAAAATGCAATAAACTCGAAAATATAAAATTATTTACTTGTATTTCTTTGAAATATAGAATAAATGAGCACTGTCGGAATGTTCGTAATGAAGAGATTTCCAAACCTTCTATTGCTTCCCACTGCTGGGCTCATGGTCATCGTTTTAATTTTTCTAAAACTAACATAATTTCACCTCCTGTCTCCCTTCCCATTTAGATATCTATAAAGCTTTTTGCACATTTAGAAATCCGAAAAATCTTGTTAATGATATTTCTTCAACTCCGTTCTTGTCTAATACATGGAAATTACTCATATAACTTCGATTTTCGTTTAATTTCGATATTTTATGATTTTTATGATTTTTTAATCTCATTTATTTATTTATTTATTTTCTTCTTTCATTTTATAATTCTGTTCATGCTAGTATTTATATTTATATTCGCATTTATATATTTTTGCTCTTCACTTAATACGGTTTTGTGCGTTGCCGCTTTGATTGCAGCACTCGTGCTTACTTTGTTTGCCTGGCGAAAGGTCGTTTTTTCGACTGGAAAAAATTTTTGCTAGTTTATTGCATTTTATTGTATTTACTCAAAGTTTTGTACTTATTGTTAACATCGTTCACGTTTTCAAACTGAGAAACTTACATGTTTTAAATATTGGCAATGAATGAAAATAAATTCTTGTAATTTTTTTTAAGTATCTCTTATATGAATTTATAATATTTTTAATAACCGTTTAAAAAGGAAACGGAGCTCTGCAAATTCGTTTTATAAATTTATTGTTATATCGAAGGATCGTTGATGTTAAAGCATAGTTGCTAAATCTCCCGTTTTATCAAAAGAGATTTCATACCGGAAAATTTTTATAAATGTTTACAGTTTATTTAATTTTATTTATTTATCAAAAGTATGTTTTACATATTCTTTTTTTAAAAAATACCGGTGATAAATCTGATTTAAAAAATTAGAAATGTTGGCAGCTATGTCAAAGTAGTAATTCGATCAAATTAAAAATATAAGATTTCATAAACTTGACATAAAATGCAGACAGTTCTTTCAATATAAATAGCAACTCACTGTGTAACGAATTTAATATTAATATTAAAAACAAAAACTATTTTATTTACGCGACAAAACTTTAGTTAAAATACATTTAAAAACAAAATACGCATTTAAAAACATTTAAAATTTAGACGTTTCAAAACCCGTCCAGGTTTCCTCATCAGTATCACTACAACATAATTTGCAAGCATTACATGAATACAAGGAATTTATATAAGTACAGAATATTGAGGAGCCAGTGCGTATGCTTCATTGATAGAGTAGTGATGGCTGGCTGTGTGCCAACTCTCAAGGAAAATACGTGATTTATAATTATCATAGCCAGAATTTAGAACTTTTATATTATAGAAGTCAGGAATATGATGGGTTTCTATTGAATGGATTACAATTTTAGAATTTTGGTTGCAATTTTTATATGACCGTCTGTGCTCCTGCAGTCTAATTCTTGCCGTACGGCCAGTTTCACCTATATAAACATATCTACAATTTTTACAAGGAATTAAATATATTACGCCAGTTAGATCCAAAGATGGAGTTACAGGTTTAAAGTTAAAAAGAAAGTTTTTTACTTGTTTAATCGACCGGAAAGCAGTATTAATATTATGTGGTTTAAGTAATTTAGAAATTACTTAAACCACATAATATTATTGTTTGCGTTTTTTAATATTAATACCTTTTCAACCAGACTATTTTCTCCATCAAACGAGATACCTGTTCAACATTTTTGTACATCTTTCAAGACCTCAGCCTAACTCAACCATGGTATCGACTTCGCAAATTAATTCTTCTGAAACTTCATACAGTGCTTTAGATGGTTAACTCTTCAGTCTACAAACTTTTGTTTTACTCGCAAACAGAATTTACAAAGTGAAGAATGCTAATAAAACAATATTTTTTAAATATTGGTATATAATACGTAAAATATTTTTTAAATGGAAGTATTTGAACTGAAATAACAATTAGTAGTAAAACTGAAAAGCTTGAATAGGTAGTATGTTTTCCCCATTCGGTTTAATAATGAATGTACATCATTTTTATAATCAAAGAGTACGGCATTGAAGTCGGCAGATAAATTTCAAGCACTGTCTTTGACTCGTATTCCTTTTTTTTTTTTTTCATTTACATTCATCATTAAAAAGAATAATCTCCTACGTGGCATCTTTTTATTTCTGATGTTTCTGTGCACACCACTACATCGGGAAAGCATATCCGAAAAGACATTATTATATTATTCTGAATCGTCAGGATACACACTTCTTATCCTAAAAGTTCTGAAACGGGGTACTTAAACACCCTGTATAAGAATAACATATAATTAAAACAACATTGTAAAACTTGGCAATTATTATTATTATTATTATTATTATTATTATTGCATTTAGAAGTGGGATGCTTTAAGAAAGTAACTCGGAGGTTGTTTGGGTAAAATGAATTTTTTATTTTTTAACGTCATACTGAAGTTGTAAATACATGTATTAGGAATATGTAATCTTCCATAAAAGAAATTTTAAATACTGAAAAATATATTGCAATAAATTGCCCCTGTAGGGCTAAAACTTATATATGACTTATTATATTTCAACAAAATGCAGTTGTTTTAAGCATTAATGTTATAATATTCATTAAAATAGCAATAAAGTCATAATTCTAAAATTATATAAATTCATCAAGATGAAGAAAAAAAAGCGTTTCTATGTATCACATATTTTTACTTCCATTACCCGACTACCGTAGGTAATGGAAGTATTGTATTCGGTCCAAAAATTCGATATCGAGATTTCACCTGATTTACATGTTTTAGGGTCTCCTGAGTCCAAAAAAGTGGTTTTTGGCAATTGGTCAGTGTGTATATGTGTGTGTGTATGTGGGGAATCTTCTGGCTATTGTATCTCGGAAACTAATAAAGATTAAACTACGAAACTTTATAATTGAAACAGGTCTGTCGTACAGGTGTATTTTCCAAATTTTGGTGAAAATTGGAAAACCGGAAGTAGTATTGTAAGTCTGTATCTCAAAAACGGCTCGAACGATTTTCTACTAAGTTGCTATATAAATACTCTATTATGTGTCCTTACGAATGATATAGTTCGTTAGTTCAGAAAAATTGATAGGCGTCCTGTACAAATAGCTGAATTTCTGGCCTTGCAAAAGCGGCTGTATGAATTCTTTTTCAAACTTGCCATATTAACCCACTTTTAAATATCCTTTTGTGTGTACTTGTTGTTTTCTGGCCAACAATTAATTATGCCAAGCTTTGGTAAATGTCGGTATCTCAAAAACGGCTCTAACTATTTTCTTGAAAATTGTTGCATAAACCCGTTTTAGATATATTTTCTCATACTTTACTTGGTTATCGCAGGAAAATTAATAGATCTCAGAAATTGGTGTTTAAGTAAATAAATAAATAAATAAATAAAACTCTACAATTTTCTTTTCATTTCTTTTTCTTAAAAAAAAAAAAAAAAAAAAAAAAAAAAAAAAAAAAAAACGCTGTGTAAACTCTATTTTATGTTTTTACGCGTATATTAACTTTCTGTTACCGGAACATTTTTAGGTGTCTATTTCATTAGGATAATTTTATGTCTTCTGATAACATTATTTCCAAAAAGTGCATATAATATGTGTAATAGTGGGTAATGGAAGTCGTGTGGTTGTTTCACACCAGATTTTTTATAGTCATTTTCATTTCTTAAAACTGCCTACGTGAGAAAACAGCTTAAATTACATTCATGTTTAACATTTTAGAAATTATCTATATTTGTAATACATCTTCTAAGAATTGTTTTGACATAAAATCAATTCTTGCCATCTGCATAATTTAGTAATTTGTTTTATTCAGCTCTGACACGCTCAGCTGTACAAAATCATTACCTTATTTATAGAGGTCGGCGCAATCACATTTTTTATATCACTATTTATATGACCAAATTTCCGTATTACTCAATTCAAGATAGCATCCGCAGACGATTACTAAATTTTCTAATTAAAAGAGTGGTATTCAAAACATTACCGTCTATATATATATATATATATACAGTCGGTAACAAAAGTCTCCGAACACTAGCGAAAATTCAAAAAATGTAAAAAAAGTGCATTTAATACAGTTTTGTTAAATAAATCCTTGTCGAATCCCGTTCTTACACTGACTAAGAACAGGATTCGACCAGGATTTAATTAGCAAAACTGTATTAAGTGTACTTTTTTTACATAGGAATTTTTGCTGGTGTTTGGAGACTTTTGTTACCGACCGTATATATATATATGCATACATAGTAAGTGCATGGGTCGCAATGTTTATCTTTCATGAAATAAAACAAACAAAAAATATATGGATGCATAAAAAAATGAACATTTTATTCGAAAAACATATTTAAATAGTTTTCAGTAATGTATTTTAAGAAAAACCCGTTATATTACATTAAAAATTTCACAAGTATAGCCTGCAAAATATTACCAACAAAGTACACAGTTCTGGTGCAGATTAATTAGTTTTGAGTATCGGCTTGTTTAAATTAAAATTAAGTAAACATTCTCATTTAATAAAAAAGCACCACAAAACTGGCGTTGTAAAAATTATTACTTACAAACTTTGAATAAACACCATAAAATGCAATAAACTCGCAACAATTGTTTCGGGTCGAAAAAACACACGACCCTTCATCAGGCGAATAAAGTAAGTACGAGTGCTGCGTACTTACTTTATTCGCCTGATGAAGGGTCGTGTGTTTTTTCGACCCGAAACAATTGTTGCGAGTTTATTGCAGTGCGTTGCCGCTTTGACTGCAGCACTCGTACTTACTTTATTCGCCTGATGAAGGGTCGTGTGTTTTTTCGACCCGAAACAATTGTTGCGAGTTTATTGCATTTTATGGTGTTTATTCAAAGTTTGTAAGTAATAAACATTCTCATGTTAATCGATTAATATAATTTATATTGTAAGACAATTTTGAAAAGAAAATTTAATTTGTACAAATTATAATAAACTCAGAAGTCTTTTAAAACATTATACGTTTTATGCAAAAATATGCCAAATGTTTGACACTACTTAATATTCTGTACCATCTCTTAAAGCCTCCCACGAAAACTATTTATTTCGTTTTGACCTAAAAGAAATGTCTGTCACGCTTTATTTTTTGATTAGACGCACAACAAAATTACGCCTCTCCAGCATTCTTCTTCAGCTTGCTTCTCTGTTAATATCGGGGATTTATAACTTGGGCGGTGGCCACAGCCGGGGCAACAGGAAGTCTTGTGATTTTTACGCAGCCGTCTGACACGAGTATCATTTGTCCACTGTGTCGGTGAGGTTTTTTTTTTTCTTTTTCGGCAACGTAACTCTTTTATGGGATTGGTTTTTAGAAATTTTAAAAGAGTTTCGTGTATTTGTTTGAAGAATATGGCGGAAGAGATTATATATATATATATATATATATATATATATATGTATATATATATATATTTAAGTTTGCGTTTAACAAAGTTTAAGGAAGTATTATTAAAAATATATTTTCCGTGTGTTTAAATTGAGATATAGATAAATATACTGCAAGTAAAAGGTTTATAATATTAGAACTGGAAATTGAAAAACAGCTTAAAATTCGCCTATTCGCTATTCCGATGTATATTTTAAAGGGTTGAAAAAACATATAAACTTAATTGGAATAAAATAAAATTTAAATTTAAATATAATTTATTTAAAATTTATTACTCTATCATATTAACTTAAACAAATAGTGCGTTTTGTCAGGCATCTGAATTTTCAAGAATTTTCAACACTAGATCTTCCAAACGTAGAAAAATTCTTAAAATATAAAATAATTTTATTTGAAACAACAGTAACGCAGAACTTTTTTTTTTCTTTGTATAATTTTACGCAGGTCCACCGATTATGTTTTGACTGTGAGATATTTTTCTTTCTTACTTCTTTTTTTTTTCCCCATTATTTAAATGTTTGAATATTAGATTTTAAAGATTTTTTTTTTCTCAAATATAGAATATGCAGAAATGTTTAAAATACTTAAGTATAAAACCACCAAATAAAATTTTAATCAGAAATAAAACACTTATTGCTATATGACTGTATGATTATTTAATAAAAAACACCAAAAAACTTACTCAAACAGACACTTATCTTTGTTAACAATAATACCATGTACATGGCTGTCAAATCTCTCGATTTTCTAATCTCATTATACAAAATAATTACCTTTGTTTGATTTAATTTTACAATTTTCGATTTCAAATATAGCAAAAATGTCTGTTTAGAAATGCTTGTGTTAAAAAATCGGGAGGATTGGCGACCATACATCAGTGCCAAACAGAAATTGGAATACTTCCGTATTTATATGGCCTCTCTAAATTTTATATTGAAATTCTATTTTCTAATTTTCCTCTGTACAAACAATTAATTCTATTTGTACATACAACTTTGCTTCTAATCCTCTTCTATTGTCTCTTTAAAATATAATATTCTATTTTATTTATTTTCTATTTATTCATTTATTTACTTATTTTTGTGACATTAGTTTATTGCTACAGAAATTGGTCTGCATTTTGTTTTTCGATAATTTTAAGTGTATTTAAAGATTCTGTTGGAAATTTTTCGGATAATTTGTGCCTGATAATTTGCTGTAAAAGTTTTTTTTTTTTTTTTTTTTTTTTTTTTTTTAATACTCTTTTTTTATATTATTTTTTATTGTGTTTTCTAATGTGTAATAATTCACGTAAAATTCTGTACATTGCATATTTGTACAAATTGTGCAATAAAAAATGTGTTCAGCTGATGAATCTTATTTTTAGCAATAAAAACAATAATTTTACTACACTCGGACTAAAAATGGGCCTTTCGTTCGTCCAAAAACAAAAAACACAAAATCATGAACTGCGTGGTGAGTCTATTTTAAACTGCTTTATAAACCATATTTAAAACTTGTTTACATTGTGGGAATAATAATAACGTCAAATTCTTAGAAATAAAGTTTAATGAATAAACTTTTCTACAATAAAAATATTTAGTTGTCTATTATTAAATTTTGATTATTTATATTTGTTTCTATTTAATGTCGTAGTACACTTTGTAAATTTTTTTAAGAAAGTAATTAGAACAAATTCAATATATATATATATATATATCTGTACTGATAAGTATAAAGGATTTAAGTCCAAAAATGTCGATTTTGAGTTAAGCACATAGTCAGACTCAGAAAAAAATTATCTATCGATTGGTATAAAGAATTTAAGTCTATGCCATTTAGTCTTTGAGAAAATCCATTGGTAAAAAAAGGTTCAAGTCAGAAATTTACCATTCATGTATGGTATAAAATATTTAATTCAATTTTTTCCCTTTATTAAATGAAGGTTGACAATCATTGAATGGTATAATGGATATAAGTCAACGAAATCCCTTTTTCCTAATCGATTCTTCTGATTTGTTTTTAATTAGTTTAACTCTTTATTTTTCATCTCCTGAAAAATCAAGAATATGGACTTAAATCCTTTATACTTATCAGTACAGATATATATATATATTACCTTTCTTTATTATCTGATACATTTTAACTCAATAAAATTTTTACCACGGTGTACTATCGGTAATTTTGTACCATTAGTAATTTATTTAACAATATTTTTTTAATCCAAATTACAGTAATAATATACAAAAAGGAATTAATCCTTTTTAAAGTAATAAATATTGCAAATTTTCAAATAGAAGCATTCTTTGAAAATTATTATATTTTTAAACAGAACTAACTGCCTTTGCATAATCTTTACCGAATAGAATTTTTAGAAATGAAATAACATTTCAAATATTCTAATACTAAATTCCGTCGCCTCAACAAGTCACAAATGCAATGGCTGCTTTTACATTATTATTATTATTATTGTACTTATTTTAAAGCATAAATGTAAAGCACTATCATTGTTTCTTGGTAAGTACTTAGTATTCGTTATTAGTATTCCCTGCGTTCAAATAACGTTTCTCACCATATATATTCTAATGCTTTTTGCCAAATGTGTTTACAAAAATTTTGTTGATTTCCTTCAGATAGGCGTTATATTTTATCGGATATGCAACTAAGTTCTAAATTCCATTTTACCTTCGCTATAGAATAAAAGGAAAGGAAATGGAACATTTATTTATTATTATGCGATGCCTCTTTCGTACAAAATACGATACTTTAAATGCAGATGGAAGTAAAATTTGACAAAATTATCGATATTTGAACTTTATGATATTTTGAATCATGTATATTTCGTCTTTGAGAAATGCATTTTTGAAGTGACTAGAAGTTTTAAAATTTTGTAAAGGACTTCCAAATGATTTCGTATTTAAACTTATTTTTCTGAAAAACACATTTATTCATACTTAATGTACCGCTTTTACGAAAATTCTTACATATTTGGTATTGGAAATAACTGAAAATTTTATCTTTGCATTTGTTTTTCGAATTTAAAGATCACCTCGTATTTGTGTATTTATTTTATTTACCATTTTTAGAAAAATGTATCAGTTTCCCTGTTTTCTCTTATTTTCTCTTAAAGTTCCGACTAATGGAAATAGTCAAATGTAAATTATCCGGTCAATTTACTGAAGTATTAGTATTTCACCTTCCAAAAATAATGTAGGCAAAAATAAATAAAACATAGGAATTAAGCAAAAATGCTTCTTTTAGACATTTGCAGACAGATGATAATATTCTGTAAATGCAAATGCAAGTAAAATTTTAAAACATTTTCGATATTTGAATTTTGTAATATTTCGAATCATGTATATTTCGTCTCTGATAAATGCATTACTAGAAATTTAAAAATTCTGTAAAAGATTTTTCAACAAACTGGTGATTTCATATTTAAACTCTTTTTTTTTTTTTTTTTTTTTTCGAAAAACACATTTATTCAACATTGTATATTTATTTTATTTGTCATTTTTATAAAATGTGACATTTTTATTATTTTCTTGTGATTTTCACTTTAAATTAAGATTAATGTCAATAGTCAAATGCGCATTGTTTCATCAATTTACTTAAAGAATAAAAATATTCATTGTAAAATTAACAAAAACATGATTGAGTTATAAATAGGATTAGGCCGAAAATGCTCATATTAGACATTTGTAGATAATTAATATAATATGTGAAACCTGCATTGCTACCTCTTATCTGAGAAAAAATATGTCAGATATTTATAAGCCGTAATAATTACCATGAAACTACGTAGAATAAATTCTATATTAGTTCTAAACTATCGAGCACTGTAAAGAAAAAAAAAAAATTGTAAGATATTTGGGTAAAGCAACATCATTCCAAAATGGATAGTTCGCGTCACTGAAACGGAGCACCTACATATCTAGAACTCCATGGTATCTGTTTTGGACGGAAAAACCTCTCCATTTTAGATGTTTGAAAGTAGCAACGATTTTCGGTGCTATAGTTAAATCAGCGTAAACAAATAAGTACGTATTTGTTCGTGAAGGGAAGTCGTGAATCATTGAATGCATATATATATGTGCATTTATAATGTGCATTTTAAAAAATTAATATAAATTATTCCAGACAAGATTTGATCAAAATTCAATGTGGATTATTCAACAGTTATTCAGTACGTATACATACGAAATGTTTACATTTTGTTTAGATCATCTACGCATGTTAGATTTTTTTTTTTTTTTTTTTAAATAAGAGGTGAGTGACACCATATTTTCTACAACGTCTTTATTTATTATAGACAAAAATATAAAATAAGATAGTGAACCATACATAACAAGTTTGTAAATTCAAAATAGATATTATTTTCTGACCCATTTTCGATTATAAACAGAACTTTCCAATTCGGACCATTATTTTACCCAAATATCTTACAAATTTTTACCTATTTTAGATTTTTTTTTTTTTTTTTTTTTTTTTTTTTTTTTGTGAATACAAGCTCAAAGTTACATTATCTCTAAACTTTGGGTGATTGCAGAAGTTTGTGAGAGATTTTATAGATGTAAAAAAAAAATCTTACTATTTTCTTTGAAGAGAAATCAGACAGCTGTTCAAAAGCTTGTAAATAAGCAGTAATAAAAATAGTTGATGAAAATACTATTCACTAATAAATTCTATTTTTCAAGAAAATGTGTTGCATCAAATCATATTTTATCAAATCGGAAACAAACGAATGAAATTTAATTAAATATATACATATATTAATTTGTAATGGAAAATCTTTAAAAGGAATATCGTTGAAAATTGAAATCTCTTTCGAAACTAACTTCTTCGGCGTTATATTATTTATTTGAGTTAGGCAGTCATGTCAAATTCGGAAAAGGCAGCTAGCAATAATTATAAAATTTATTAGTACGACAGGACTATTGCTTTCAATTAGACATTTTGAGCTGTCATCATTTTCTATGGTTCACCTTAAATATGTCAGAATGTCCGCTAAAAATCGGTTTTAAAATTTTATTTCTTTACTTTTAATAATATGTCAAAATTGTAAAAAAAAAAAAAAAAAAAAAAAAAAATTATATTTGAAAATAGATTGTTAACTATTGGATTAACAAGTTGTTGAAATGATTAGGTTAAACAAAAGTTTCCAATTTAGAAATAGCACACTTTCTCCTTCTCAGGAATGGAAGAACAAAGATCAAACCATTCAAAAATAAGAATAAAAAAAAAAAAAAAAAAAAATGTTCGAATTAACCATCATTTTTTTTTTTTTTTTTTTTTACATGCATCATGAATAATATTTCTGACGTCAATTTCACGGATTCAAAATTATGAAGTAAACTATTTTTTCGCATGTTCTTGCAATTAAATGAATAAATAAGTACAAACTATATGTTTATTTTGTAATATACAAAATGTATCGTCTAAGTTGCAAAACCGACCAACTCTGTAAAATTAAAAATGCGTTTTTTCAGCATTTTCAGTTCTAAGTAAACGTTTGCACCATATGGAAACAAGAAACCATGCCAAAGCCTATCCATCCTTGTGTTATTTGCGTTTGAAAATCACAATGTGTTGTAAAACCGGTCATATCCTAAGGCTGGTGAGTTCCAAAACGGCCAACTCCATATCTGTATGATCGCAATTCTGCTCCATCCGACTAAAGCAGAACACTCATTGATTAAGTTAGTGTTATCGTGTATTCTCTTGCCTGTAACTGCTCTTTCTTGGTGTACACAAAGTTTCTAATAACTGAATTTTGTGTTTTCGTTGACAATGGCGAAGTTTGTAGAAGAAGTATCTTTTAATCAATCAAGGACGAGGAAAAGTACCCTACGAGGTGGAAAAGGAATAAAACCAAAGTTCAAAAGTAATATATAACCTCTTTGTAATAACATAATATTCATCGATAACATAATAGAATCATAGTTATCATATTACGATTAATTAATCAAATATTTTAATTTTAGCAACATATCTATGATGATTCAGCAGGTTATAGCGATGTGTTTATGTAAGTTTGTTTACAATTCGAATGATTTCCCGTATTGAAGAATGACTCGTGATTAATTTGTGATACATTTTCATAATTTTCTAGAGTTATTTTTTGTTATGGACATCAGTTATTTTTTATCAATTATATTTATCAATTATTTTTTTATCAGTTTTTTTTTTTTTTTTTTAATCAGATAACATAAATCAGTTATTTATAAATAAAATTTAATTGAACAAAACATTTTATGTATTTGCAATCCTAAAAATCAAATATTCAGATTAAATTTAGCTACAACTAAATTCTGGTTTGTTGCAAAACTGGCCAACTGCAAAATAAGTTGCAAAGATGGCTATATCCAAAATAAAAATTTTAATAAACTCCTATTATTACATAACCCTACCACCTTATTTCGAATTTTCAAATATACTGCCCTAACAGTTATAAAACTGAAGAGTTTTGGTTCCCATCTTATTTTGGCTAAGTGTGGCAAAAAATCAGCTTTTTCTCAAAATTTTACTATTTGGAGATGGCCGACTATGCAACTAGACAGCACTAATATTCCTGTCGTACTAGATTTAATTCTACCTCTGATAGTTTTTTTTTTTTTTTTTTTTTTTTTAGATTGGCATCATAGTAATTTTGCTCTCACCTTTAAACAAAACTAACAAAATATCATTTTTAATTAAAAGTTAATTACCTTATAAGTATAAAATTCAGAAAAACGTTTCCTGGAGTAAAGAATTCTAGGTTTTCTATTGTTTTATTTTTCTTTAACCCTTTGAGGGGCAAGTCAAATAAGCTCATTTATTATTTTTAAAAAATCCACAAGAAGTTACGAGCCAGATTAGACAAAAAGTAACAAAGGGATTTTTTACGGAAAAAAAAATTATAAAAGTAAAATCTTGGTAAAATTTTGGGCTGAAATTTTGCAGTCGAGAATAAAAATTAGGTGGTGTATAATATGAATCACTTCTCTTCAAGGGGTTAAAATCAATTCACTTTTATTTTTCTTAAAAAGGAAAAGGAATATTAACTATTAACCTCTTTAGGTAAAATGGCGAGTGTAGCTCGTTATTGATTTTCATACTATTTCGTGCATTTATAAGTTTAGATCTATTCTGTACAATGATTAGATACCTGCTTCTTATTTGTGATTGAAGTTACTACTGAATATGATAATTAAAACTAAGTTTACGAAGCTAAAAACGAAGGATGTCCTCTGGTTTTCCTTTCTTTGTCCCAAGCTAGACTGCAGGCCAAAGATATGGACTTTTTACAGAGTATGTTTTTTCAAAAAAAAAAAAAAAAATCTACTAAATCGTTCATTATGCGCTATAATAATATTATTAGAGGTGAAACTGCCTGACGGTACAAGCGATATATGTTTCCTTTGCACCTAGAAGAAGGTTTTGCAAAATACATATGGTAGATGGTTCACATAAAATCTGTCGAACCTGCAATATACTCCATGTTCCATAAAAGTAATAACGTTGGGTGTTACCGAAGGGGGAAAAACATCCTGTCCAGGAAGAGTCGAAATTGGGATAACATGTTTCTCGCCATCCCTAAATAAGAATCTTAGATGCTCATTGCGTAATTTTAGTGCATTGAAACGTTAAACCAGGTGAACCTTACCCTGTACCGTAATACATGCGTGAAGACTATTAGACAACTTGCATAAATTTCACATTTTTTTTTCTTTGCCATTTTTTAAATTTTGTAATAAATCAAAATTCTTTATTAAAAAATTAATTAAGAACAATATAAATTTTAAATGAAACATTTTTTTTTTTTTTTTTTTTTTTTTTTTAACAAACATTAAATACTTATTTCATGCACAACAGTTCACGATTAAATCATACCGGCAGAGGAGTTAAATTATAAATGTTTCAAATTTTAAACTTTTGAAATACAATATTTGAAGGATTTAAAAAAAAAAGGGGGGGGGGTATATCTCCGGACCACCTCTAGGCATCATCCAGACCACCACAAATCCCAGATACGATATTACACAAAAATTTTAAAAGATATTTTATTTATACGTGTAGAATGTCTAGTATGGGTAATAATGTGGATTAATAGCTAAAACAGGAATCAGAATTCAAGCATATTTTGCTACACTATTTTCCTTGTATTAAATCTATTCTATTTAATCCACAGAAATTATGATGAGGATTTTTGTATGAGATATTGTGATGAGGATAGTGGCAGCAAACAATTTTTACCTGTCATCCATGCTAAAATTTCCTCAAATGTGAACTCGGTCAATGTTTTACTTAATATATTATTACATATATCTGTACTTTTCCTTTTCAAATATATTAATCATAAAATATGAACAAATAAAGTACACTGGGTATTTCCAGCAGCTGTATGAATGATGATTGATATCCCTAACTACGTGTATTATGTTAAAAATTGTAGAAATAAATTAATTAAGTTAAAACATTTGAACTTTTACCTGTCATTAATTTTGTCAGATTTTAAGGGTTTTGTTTTTTTTACAAATCTACTGCTATTTTCAAAAAGTAATACTACTCTAACGTTAAATTTAACTTAGGAATACCAAACCTAGTATATATATATATATATATATATATATGCATTCGTTTATTCTTTATCAGTTACTCATAATAATACACAAACGGATTTTATCCTTTATTATTTTTTTATTTAAGGAAATATTAATTACTACTTATGTTGAATCTTTAAATAATTCCTTTTTCTGATTGTATTTTACTTTAAACAAATGATAATTATTTCATATTTTGAATTTTCAATATTTCTTTTTACTGTGTAAAATTAAACAAGTCCTTCCGGCTTATTCGGAAGGGTAAGTTGATTTCTTTTTCCTTATCAAGTACCCGTCATTTTGTTTCAAAATGGCGGCAACAAATTATTAATGCACTTGGTAGAAATATTGATGTAGGCTACGCACATATGGAGTTTTAAGAAAATCGGCTCATAAATACATTTTTATGTGAATTTAAAATTTTCAAGTGGCCAGCGCTTGGAAACAAAATAGTGGGTTAAGTTGACAAATATATGAAATGTATTTGTGAGATACGTCTACTGTACACATATAGTTCGAATTAATTCAAAATATCAAAAGTCATCGTATAAAAAAATTAAGTGGCTGCCACTTCGATCAAAATGACAGAGAAAGTTGCTCATCTAAGATATCGTTGCAAATTTGAAAATAATTTTTTTTTTTTTTTTTTTTGTAGAAATTCTTTGAAAGAGGCTTAGTAAGTTGATAAAATGTTAGTTTTTTGCATTTCTAGTTTGTTTTAGCATTAAAATAGCCTATTGTTTCTTTAATAACGCATTAAAATGATCCAGTAGCGCAGGTAATGGATTTGGCGCCAAATTTGGCGACTTTTCCCCTATGGTGACTTTTTTAGCAACTTTTGGCGAGAAAATACTTATTATCGATGTACCAAAGATGGACACAATAACGTAATTGGTTCACGAGTTACGTGAATTTTCTAGATTTTTGTTTGAATGATAAATCCAATTTTTAACTTTGATTTGAATTGATTAAGTATTTCTAAAGTTACCGTGATAAAAAAATTTCAAGTAGCCGCCACTTGAAAACAATACAGTGGAACAAGTTGCCCAGCAAACACATCCAAGATGTTTGAAGCATAGGTTCACTCTCCAACTGTGGTTTAAATCAGTGCCGTGTTTCAAAAGTTATTATTATGGCAAATTTTCAAGTGGCAGTCTAAGTGGCTGCGACTTGGAAACAAAATGGCAGAACAACTTGCCCATCGAAATCATCCAGTATATTTGTATGATAAGTTCATTGTCCAGTTCTAGTTTAAATTAAATCAGTATTTCAAAAATTATCGGCATAAGAAATTTTCAGGTGGCACCGCTTGTAAAAAAAGTGGAGTGAGATGCCCAGCGAACTCATCTGAGATATTTGAATGATAAAATTCACTACCCAAATTTGATGCGAATTGATTCTATATTACTAAAGTTACCATAATGACAAATTTTCAAGTGGCCGCCACTTGGAAATAAAATTGCAGATGAAGTCACCAAGTGAACTTATCCTAGATATTTGAACCATAAGTTCAATATCCAACTTTTATTTGAATCAGTTTAGTATTTTAAAAGTTATCGTGATGGCATATTTTCAAGTGGCAGTGGGATTTCAAGTGGCTGGAACTCAGAAACAAGATCTCGGGACAAGTTGCTCAGTAAAAACATTCAAGATAATTATATGATAATATCATTGTCCAAATTTGGTTCGATTTGGAGTATTATTTCAGAAGTTATCGTCATTTTAAATTTTCAAGTGGGAGCCTGATTTCAAGTGGCCCCGCTTAAATTAAGATATCTGCCAGTTTATTATAAATGGCGGATATAGTTTATTAATAAACTTCATTGAGATCCTTACGTGGTCTGTATTTACATCACAATTCAAACAATTTCGGAATTCGCTTTTTACAATTTAAATTTGAAATTTTGAAGTGGTCTCCACTTGAAAACAAAAAGTCGGAGCAACTTGGTTAACGAACTCATCCAAGATATTTATAAAATCAGTCCATTGTCCAAATTTGGTTCGATTTGGAGTATTATTTCGGGAGTTATCGTGATGACAATATTTTCATTATAGATGGATAGATAGATAGATAAACGAAGTGATTGCAATAGGTCGATTTCTAAAGAAATCAACCTAAAACTGGATTCAATTATATTTTACATGATATTAACAACTGTTTCCCATTAATTACTTTCTCTTACCCATAAGGTAGAAAAAGTATTGTTTTTGGGTCAAATTTTCGAACGCGAGATTTTGTTATATTTACACGTTTTGAGGTCCCCTGAATACGATAATCATGTTTTTAGCAAATGGTCTGTGTGTATGTCTGTGTGTCTGTCTGTGTGTCTGTCTGTGTGTCTGTCTGTGTGTCTGCGTGTCTGTCTGTTATCAGCATATCTCAAAAACAAATTATGGCAGAAAGTTCAAACTTGGTATTCTAAATGTGTATCATATAGGGATGCTACAGTAAGCTTTTCGTTAAGATCAAGCAAATGGTTCGTGTACAGGGACAATCAAGAGAATTCTAATACATTACGTCTATAGGGGAAATTGCAGGAAAGTTGAGTTTAACGTCTATAGATTGAACTAAACCAAATGAAACGAATATATATTTTTTGTAATAGAGATAGTTAACTGGGAAAAAAATTTTGTGTATGTAGGAGCCTCGCCTCCCCCCCTGGGGGGGAGTCTTCCCTCGAGGGGAGTAAATTTTCATGATGGGTATCTTTCAAAAGAGCTCGCCAATACTCTGTCTGTGTGTCTGTGTGTCTGTCTGTTATCAGCATATCTCAAAAACAAATTATGGCAGAAAGTTTATACTTGGTATTCTAAATGTGTATCATATAGGGATGCTACAGTAAGCTTTTCGTTAAGATCAAGCAAATGGTTCGTGTACAGGGACAATCAAGAGAATTCTATTACGTTACGTCTATGGGGGAAATTGCAGGAAAGTAGAGTTTAACGTCTATAGACTGAACTTAACCAAATGAAACGAATATATATTCTTTGTAATAGAGATAGTTAATTGGGAAAAAAATTTTGTGTATGTTGGAGCCTCGCCTCCCCCCCTCGAGGGAAGTAAATTTTCATGATGGGTATCTTTCAAAAGAGCTCGACAATACGTTTAAAACGAATGGTTGAACCATCGATATGCGATAATTTAAAACAAAGTTATCGATTTTTTTTACTTTTAACGAAAAAAAAACTTAGGAAAAAAAATCTTTTTTTTTTTTTTCCCCTTTTTTTTAATGATGAGAATAAAATGGACTTTTTTTTTTTGGATATTTGGTGTTATACCACTTCTCTAATATGTAAATCGTCTGCATTATCATAAGAGATATATTTTTTAAATAATAATTTTAATAAATTATTTTTTTAAAACAGAATTATTTTTTAATAACTGAATTAAATTCTATGTAAATGTAGGTGCATTAATGAAACGGGGGGTTGAGGGGGGGCGGTAGCTCCCCTCACACAGAACTGATTATCATATAAAACTCTTCAGAAGCCTAATATGAATTGTTTACATAACAGTACTCGTTATCTTACCTTTTAATCTGCAACCTGTATTTATAGTGTTAAATTTCAGGGTAAGAGAAAGTCGTGTGAGTGACACACCAGATTATTTTTTTATTAAAAAAATATTTCTTTTCTTTAACTTCTTTAATGTGCCCTAATATGCAATAGTATGTAAAGTAGTTTAACATGTAATAGAACTTATACTGATAAACTTAACCTTATACTGATAAACTTATATAAATTTATCATTTTTCTTTCTTTCTTTCTTTTGGAAGAAGGGTTTTATTTTACTTATTTATTTAAGTTTTTTTTTTTTTTTAAAGGTAAAAGAAATTATTGCTTAATCATTAATTGCATAGTGTACTTTAATAAGAAAGAAAGGCTATAAATATATCAGCAACATTTTACTTGAAGTAAATGTCAATTATTTCTTATGCTGGATTCTCAATAATTTACTTTTCTGTTTAAAGTTTAAACAAAATAGATTTAATTATATTTTACATGATATTAAAAATTATTTTTCATAATGTTTTTTATAAAAATTAGTACTTTTTAAACATGTAACTTTTTGTCCCTAACATGTAATAGCATGCAAGGAAGTTTAACATGTAAAAGCAGTTGTCCTCATACTGATAATGTTATTTAAATATACTTTTTTTTAAATTTTAAAGATAGATTTTTTGTTGTTGTTGTCGTTAGATAAAAGAATATTAATTGCGTATTGATCATCAATTGGAAATATTAATTACATAGTGTATTTTAATGAGAGAGAAATAATATAATAAATTTCGGCACAAAAGGAAATTTTTAAATGAAAAAATCATAATTTTCTATGACTTTTTTCTATTTGGCGTTCAAAACATTAAATTTAACAATTTTTATGCATTTTCTGTCACGACCCAACATCTAAAAATATGCCAGTGAATTAAGTAGAATATGAACTCATTTCTGTTAATTTTTTCAAGTTTATTGGAAATTAGCACTTGAGTTTTATTATCACTAATTTACTTTCGATAACACTGATGAAGTGGTTAATTTTAGTACTTTTTATTTATGTTTTTCACATCAAATTTAAATATTTTTAAAAATTATAAAAATGCCGAAATGAATAAATCTATTATTCTATGTCAAACACTGATGCACTCAAAAATTATTTTTTAAATTATTTCAATTTCCCCAACAATTAGTTGAACTTTAAAAAAAAAAAAAAAAAAAAAAAAAAAAGTGCTTGGTATCTTTTCTTGGAATGTTTATCTATATATATTATATTTTAATAAAGTTTTCTTAGAATGAAAAAACTTATTTTTGAAGTGAAATGATAGTAAACGTCTTTAACCTGCCTTTAAATTATTAATAGTGCGTGAATATTTTTTTAACAATTTATTTAAATTACCATCAAGCTATTACTATAATAGTACTGCAAACCTATGACTTAACTTCAGATAAAAAAAAACAAAGTACTAAATCATTAAAGCAATATTTTTTTATCTTTTAGTCAGATAATTTTCCTTCGAAGAAAATCCTTTGCCAATTTCTTGTGATTTTTTACCAATTATTTTTTATAGTTGCAGTAGTATATATTTCACTTTGATTAAATACTTCAAAAAATTTTCAGAGTTGCTAATTGTTCGATTTTTCAATGCTAGTTTTACTTATTGAAACTTTATCAGTCTTTTTTTTTTTTTTTTTTAGTAATAGTTTTCTATGATTACATACCGTAAAATTGTTTGTTAAAAGTAATATTGATATGCAAAAATCATAAATATTGGAAATCATGAGTTTCAATTGAAAGCAAAATTTAACAGATGCGAAAGAGCTTTCAACTAGAAACCATCAACCTCTAGCTTTCAACTAGAAATATTCAATATAATTACTAAGAAGAGTTTTAAGATAGGGTAAATTTTTCAAAGATAACTAAAATACCAGCCTTTCCCAAAGTTTTAAAAGTATTCTTAACTAACTAGTTGAATCTAAACTAAACGATCCTTCATTCATTCTGTTTAGTACCTATTAAACTTAGTTGATGCGGAAATTAAGTAAAAATAACTTCTTCTAAAATAAATCCTGCGAAAAATGCCCTTAATTATAACAAAGGCACCTTTTCCCGAAACATATTTACTACAAAGGAGCAATTCTCTCACATAAACGTGTTTTTAATTTATCCCTTTCATGTTACGCATCAAAATCAACTTTCCCTCTTTGATTTCTGCCCTCGGCAGTTTGAGAAAATTCCTGGAAAATTTGCATTTTCGAAAGATTACCGATTCTACCATGCAAAGTTGCGTGCTAGCTTATGTTCAATTACTAAAGTTCATTAATGGTAACTTAGTTCAAAAATTTTTTTTTAAATATTCAAACAACACCATCATAAAGCACATAGATGAAGAAGTAGTTCAAAATAATAGAGATAAACTAAACAAAAAATTAGAAAAATAATGAATGGGATTTTTTTTTTTTTTTTTTTGCGTGTAATATTCTATCTCAGTTAATTATATTTTTTAAGTCAATTTTTCGAAGCTTTGTTATTTAATTTGTAAATGGAGTGGAATAATTGCCTGTTTGAAAGTTTGAACGTTTTATATTTTCTATATATGGAAATACTTTGTAACAACTACTTTTCAGTATTGTATATAATATTGTGTGCATAAGCCAAATTTTTATAGTTTACAAATTTTTACTTATTTATTTATTTTTTTTCAGATTAATAACTTTTTATATGATGTGTGAAATAATATAAAGTAGCTTCAGGATATTTGGATAATCCTTTTTTTTTTTTTTTTTTTTTTTTTTTTTTTACTGTGAACCTTATAGTCCAGTCAATAAATACATTGTACCTTGCAAAAGGTGGGGTAGAAGATTTTATTTTTTTAATTTGTACATATTAGTACTAATATGCAAAAAACGAGTTATCCAACATGGTCGGTCCCGGGAGAATTTTTGTCGGCTGAAAAACCTCGAAAATTTACTAGTTTTTTGGCTTTTTTCGAAATATCTCAGAAATGGCTGAATTTAACGATATTTTTCTATTGTAATGTTTAAAGAGGATTAAATTTCCTACAATTTCCTTCATTACACCTTTTTTGTAGTACTAATAGCAAGCGCGTAACAGCTTCTTGAAAATAAACAATTTTCTCAACTTCGTAAAAAAAGCGCATTACTTCTTATAAATAATGTATAGTAATTATTAGAAGCTTTATTTACAGAAAGCTTAACAACTTTTAATGGTATAGCTCTGATATCTGTCGTCCTTGGGATTTTTGGATTTGGTGATCAAGAACATATTACGGAAATACACACGCCAGATGTATTTTTTTACAATATATATTGTAAGAAATACTGTTTTATATTCATACCTTGTTAAAATAATCGTGATTTTTGAAAGGAATTAAATATGTTCGCCAGATAAATTGGCGTTAATTTCTTTTTTTTTTCACTAAGGACGACAGATAACAAATCTGCTCCCTTTTAATTTTTCCCTACCCCTTTTCACTAACACCACCCCCCCCCGGCCACGCACTGACAATTCTGGCCTAACAACAGCAGTCCTCATCAGACTCCAATAACTGCCGATGTATAGTATTTTATCACTGCAACACATAACCCACGATTTTTGGCACCATTTACAATTATTTCTTTCACACCCAGTTTCATAACATGGTGGATAAAATTTCTTTCATGCTCAGGAAGTCATTTCTGTTTTTTAAAGAAATCTTCAAGTATCCCCTCTCCACACTCAAACACATACAAAGAAAAATTAATAAAATAAAAAATATTTGTATATAAATGTAAATGAATAAATATTAGGGTGCTAGGTGCTAATAAGCAAAATCTCAATGCATTGATACATAAATATTTTAATTCTACTATTTATTAAATTATAAAACATTAATGGTATTTAGATATAATACATAATGTTGTAATAAACATTAATTACTGCTATATTAATATTGATGATAATAACAATATACAATCTTAATTTTAAATGAACTTCATAAATAGGCAAACTTGTTTGAAGAACAATAGCAAATAATTACAAAAGTAAATTGCAGAAATTTAACTTTATATATAAATTATAGGAAGATTCATTTAGCCTTGAAACAAATAAAGAAACATACATTAATGTATAATATACATGTTCATTTTCTTCGTGGTTGTTTTGAAAGCCTGGGTTCTTAAATTTCAATAGTCATCAGAAGTAGAAGGAAGGTATGTCGTCCTCAAATTGTTCCTCTCCGTCTTGCAGTAATTATATAAGCTCTTAGAATAGCTTATCATATTATTCAGCCTCGTCCAATGATGAAATTAGTACGACATTTTCCAGTTGAGGATCAGAGTCCTTGTTACTATACCAGTTTTACTGAGTATTTTATAGCCAACATTTTGGAAGCAAACTGCTTTCTTGTTGGCAGTTTCGGCTATTAAAACATCTTCACCATATTTTTTGCAAAGGCATGTGATGTAACCGTTCTGATGCCAGGACAAAAATCACCCTCTATTTTATTCATCAAATACTTTATGAGATTGGCACTCCTCCGAGTCGTTTTCAGTAAATTGATTCCATTGACTCATCAGTGTTACTTGCAGGGTAGTATCCTCGTTTCATCTCACTTTTAGGCCTCCAGTGCAGTTTTTGATGACAAAACCTGTGATACCTAGCATTTATAGCAACTAAACCTTTTACATTTCCGCCGCATTCAAGTACTCTTTTCCTTCTCTTATCCCCACGATTTTTGGCACCATTTACAATTGTTTCTTTCACACCCAGTTTCAAAACATGGTGGATAAAATTTCTTTCATGCTCAGGAAGTCATTTCTGTTTTTTAAAGAAATCTTCAAGTATCCCCTCTCCACACAAGAAACACTGATCTTTAAAACTGAAACATTCAGTTCTTAATGGAAGATATGGAACCGCACAGTTTGGACCAGCTCCATCACCAGTTGTATGACGCCGTACATATGCTGCAATCATTCGTTCACTGATGTATCATTTGTGACAGGCATTGCGAATTCTTACTTGTTTTAGGTTCTTCAAAAAACACTAATGTTCTTCATTTTGACGTTTTGCATTGCACTTTTACGGATTTTTTTGTATACCTTTCTCCTTCAGAATCTTTACTTCACCTTTATTCAAACGATTTCGAAAAGAAGACAAATACTTCAGTTATCGTAATAGAAAACGCTCACGGGTTGAAACAGTACGTTCGCACGTTCGAACTGAACTGAATAATATAGGTAGATGTTCAGCCGAGGCAGCGTACTACAGGATGAGAAGAGGCGGGAGGAAAGGGAGAGCTTTCTAATTGAAGGGGGGGGGAGGTTTTTTTTTTTTTTACTTTTTTTGCTACGAAGCAGATGTCATTTCCTATGGTCAGACAGCTGAATATGTCCCTTTCTTTCTTTCCATTTTCTAATAAACGTTCATGCACCGACTTATTTCTTTGAGTTGTATTTTATTAGCTTGAGAAAAAAAAAATGCCGACTTTCAAGGGGCTGTAACACGCTTGCTATTAGTACTACAAAAAAGTTGTAATGAAGAAAATTGTAGGACTTTTAATCTTCTTTAAACTTTATAATAGAAAAATACCGCTAAATTTAGCCATTTCTGAGATATTTCAAAAAAGGCCAAAAAACTAGTAAATTTTCGAGGTTTTTCAGCCGACAAAAATTCTCCCGGGGTCGATCATGTTGGATAACTCGTTTTTTTCATATTGACACTAATATGTACAAATTAGAAAAGAAAAATCTTCTACCCCACCTTTTGCTAGGTAAGCCCTTTTTTACATACCTATTGACTGGACTATTAGTACTTGTATTTTTAATTACGAATTTGTGAGAAAGAAAAGAACCCAACAGAATTAGCTATAAGTAATTTAATTATTTAACTACTTTTAAAACTAAAAATTATATGTATAACAGTTTGGTTCTATGTTTCTTCCACTGTTTTTTATACTCGATAGTATATTTTCTACTTTTTTTTATTAAAAGTAGCAATGGTTTATATTTATTTCTTTTTGAGTTTTCCGTAACTGGATGATTGGAGGGTTGGGTTTTACGTCGCACTAGTGCTGCGCAGATGGGCAATTGGCGACGGTCTGGGACACACCCCTTGAGGTGGTCCGGAGACATGCCCTCACAATTTTGATCCTCCACGGAAGGGATGGCTCTCCCGCTTCGGTGACCCCCAGAGGTATAATTTTTGATGGGAACATGGAGGACATTGCGGCCACGACAGATATTACGTGCCCCAGCCACCATTAGTGTACACGACGTTCTTTGGCCGGCTCGAGTACCGAACCCGCAATCTTCCAATTACGAGGCCGACGCTCTACCGACTGAGCTACCACGGCCCAAAAATAGACTGGAAGTTATAAACGTCTCAGAAACAGGATAAAGTTAATTTTCTTAACACTTTCACGACCGCTGACGTAGATTCACGTCATTTGAAAATCTGTAACTCCACCAGTGGGCGTTTCATTTGTAATTTGCATGTTATTTGTTACTTAAAAATATACAAAAATCATTTCTTTAAAATTATGAATGTGTGAATGTTTCTATTTACACTTAAAAAGAAAAAAAAATCGTGTCTAATTTCTGGACTTTCCTGGCATCAGAAATGCCAAGTAAACCCATAATATAACTTTTTTTTTTTTTTTTTCCCTCAAAAAAAAAAAAAAAAAAAAAAATCTCGCGATATATTCAGAAAAATTCCTTGAAAAAAAATGTATTATTTAAATTTACTGATTTTGCCTTTTAGTTACTGGTTTTAAACAATTAATTTATGTCTTTTAAACAGTTTATTTATGAATTGAAATAGCTCATTTTCCTTTAAAAAATCCGTTAAAGAATTTCACCAAAGACTTTGGCAACGAATTTGGCAACTTTATCGCACTTTGGCGACCAAATCCTTATTATCGATGTATTGGTTATCTAAGCTCTAAATCGATTATTTCGGAAGATACTGAAAAATTCTCGAATTTTACGAGGCTATAGAAGGGAATTGCATCGCAGCCGTAGTCAGTAAGTTTCTCGCCAAAACATTGAGGTGCAAAAGCTCTATGCCATTCCCATTGCTATCGATTACAGCTCGTATTCTGTGTGTCAATGCTACAATAAAGTTTATGCTGTGATTTTTATGTTGTCAGTTGTTGTTTAAGTTGTGTTTTCTGGTGAAACTGAAGTTAATACTTGACTAACAGACATGTAATCTTCTGGAATATTCTGTCAGTCTCTGCGAGGCTTGTTACTCATTCACAGACAATTTCAGAACACTCGAGTAAGCAACAATAATATAAATTATATTGCATCCAAAAATAAATAAAGTAAAGTAATAGACTTCAGATTTATTATTTATATATATATATATTTTTTTTCTGTTTGGTAAATTAGCGTTACCAATTTCAAACCATTATTTGTGACAGTATTATTTAATTTATAAAATTCATAAATTTTGTTTTCATCAAACCAAAGTTTGAATGTTAACACTATTAAATATACAATGTGAAAATCGTAAACTTAATTGGTCTCTCCACTTACGTCCCCAGAAGCCAGAGACAATGTTATTCTATGGAGAATTTCGCCCCATTATAATTTATTAACTAATATATATTTTTACATTCTGTTTTCACATTCAGAAACTTCGCAACTATTAAACAATTTATCGCTTTCTAAAAATTATTATTATTTTTTTTAATTTTTAATATTTTATTTTGAGGTTGTAAAATGCAAATTTTCACAATGGTAAATTTTTCATTTTTGAGTTTAAAAATGAAATCTTAAAAATGAAAAATAAAAATCAATTTTTAGAAAGCGATAAATTCTTTAATAGTTGTGAATTTTCGGGAAGTGAAAGCGGAATTTAAAAATGTGTATTAGTTAATGAATTATAATGGGGCAAAATTTCCCATAGAATAACATTGGCTTCGGCTTTCGGAGACGATAGATAGAGAGTCCCCTTAAGAATAATAATTTCTAATGTTTAACTTCTAAATCATTTCAGTAAATTTTGAAAAGTCTTTATTTTCATAACCATATTTATTTTTCCTTTTTACATTTTAGTTATGTGCTATGCATTTCTTTTTAGGGGCTAAAAGACTATTTCAATTAGTTAGTATTGTTAAAATTGTGTATACTGAATTGCTTTGATCTAATTTATTAACCAAAAATTATAGAAAAATAAATAGGTTAGATAATTTTGGTAAAAATTAACAAATAGGATAATTTTTTTTTCTTAGAAATCAATATAATAAGTTTTCATTATCGAAAACCGCGAATAATTTGTTTTTCACCAAGGATAGGAGGGCAGAGATCATCACAAAATCAAAACAGCCTTAATAGTTTTTATAAAAAAACAAGATTTTAAGGTATTCATAGTTGCCACATATCCCGATTTTGGGAGGAATTTCATACTAGATTTTTTTTTTAAATAATTTCAGTTTATTTAATCGTATAAATAAATATGACAGAAGCTTTATAACTTAATATTAAAATATCTTCGCCTACAACCGCGTTAATTACCAACAGCTGACAAAAGGAAAAAACAGCAGCAAAAGAATGCGAGTAAACAAAAGAGAGCATGCAGTCAAATTCAACATTTACAGGTAAGAGGGGCTAAAACGGTTTGTGTAACCTTAAAATCCAAATTTGCATGTAAATTCGTTCTCAGAAAAACTACTAACAGTATAATCCTTTTCTCTAAAATATTTTCGGTATGAAATACAGATTATTATATCACGCTTGCCGCCCCAAATGACAGTCAATCGGGCGGGCACATTACCAATGGACATCGCACATGCATTGATTTTTATATAAAAATAGTGGCAAAGAATCTGCTTTATAAATATGAAAGGTTGGTAACTACAGGTATTGAGATTGTAAATTTAGAAATTGGTTTGCCAATTTTTGAACTTCGGAAAATTACTTTTTATTCTTCGCAGCCAATTTCAAAAGGTAAACAGCTTTGATCTTTTCAAAGAAAATTAAAAATTTTAAGCATTTGAAGAATACAGAAATCAATTTGACAGACTATGCTTTATTGGCATAATCTGTAACTGGTATTAAAATAATAATAATAAATGAATACAGTAATCATACTACATCGACCGTATTGATTAAACGCTCGGAAATGTCGACAAGTCCATTCATCGTAATGTGTGCGCTTTTCGTTACAAATTATACAGTCTTAAAAGAATATTTTCTACTTATTTTTTGTTTACTTCTTTTAGTTTTAACTCTCCCATTTTTCATATATTATTATTTTTTTTTTTTCTTATATGAAATAATTATAATACATACTGTGCTGTAGTATAATTATAGCAAAGTAATTATTTCGTGACTTGATACCGTCAAGCTGTTTCTCAATTTAAATTAACAAAATCTTTTTTACCAGTTCTTTTACTCTCTTTCCTTTAATGAATCCCAAAGACTTTAATCCCTTTGGCAACGCAGCGAAAAATGAATGAAAATTATCGCAATCTTCGATTACTTTCTACAGTTGAAAATTCTTACATTTCTCTTAATTCACATTCATGTTTGGCTGATATTCAAAAAATCTGTTTTCCACATTTTTTTTTTTTTTTTTTTTTTTTTTTGGTATTAAAGTTGTTTTACGAAGAGTATTTGTTGTTTTAAAGAGTTAATTAATTAATTATATTTTTATAAACTTAGAAAAAAGTTCTTTTTTTCTTTTATGAAAAAAGGTGACGTTAAAAAAATCTGGAAATCCATTTTATTTTAGAAATTACAAAAGTACAGTACTAAACAAACACATCTAAACATATAGACACTCTCATATGTTTTTTACGCTTTGTACCACTGAAAGCTTATTAATAGTGTTATCAAATGAAAATAAATGTATTTCTAATATTGCGTTATTTTTTCTGTATTAAAAACTTAACAATAAACTGTTATTAGTACGACAGATACTTTTTTTTTTTTTTTTTTTTCAGACACCGATTTTACCGTCGTTTTCAATTTGTATCTATCACCTTAACTGAACGTGAAAACATTTTTCTTTTTATCTAAAGATATAAAACTGTAAGTTTGCCATTGTAACTGTCCTGATTACGAGATGGGCCACCAGCGGCCGAGTGGTTCTGCGATCAAAGCTGGTGACGTGAGGTTCGATCCCAGGTCGCGCTCGTCGGCCAAGCCGTTCGGAGATTTCCGGTGTTTTCTCCGAAACCTGCGTAAGTACGGGCTAGGACACCTCAGAAAAACCTCCATGGAAGGCACTCTCCCTCAGTCCTTGGACCCTAGAGCAGTCAGTTGGACTTATTCCCAAAACACGAAAATTAGTGATTACCAGATTTTATCAAAAATTGGTATGCTTAGTAATTAGGACAAAATCTATATAACGCTGTATTCAATCAAATAATTGGTCCAAAAGATATTACATAAAAACCCCACTATAACATTAAAATTATTAAAAAGAAAAATGTATATGATGCCAAAAGCAAATAAATAAACACACTTCTTTTCATATCAAAAAAGAAAGAAAAAAGTGAACGTGCAAACATTTTTTTTTTAAATAATTAAAATATAAGAAAATAAATTTGTGCTAAGGAAATGGACCTGATTTATTGCAGAATCCCTTTGTGGTTTAAAATTTGGCAGCGAAGTATCTCGGACGTTCCTCGCCAAAATCTTTACTTACGCAATTGCGATAGCCATTTCAATTCAACGCCAAAATGACAAAAAAAAAAAAAAAAAAAAAAAAAAAAAAACTTAAATGTCGCCAAGGTGCTCTTATGCTGAAGCTGTACCAAAGAAATTTTAATAAATGAATATAGTAACCTATGCTAGGGAACGAAATACAGTTAATGCATGCCTTTATGTGGAAGAATGGATTAAAATATAAGCCCTGTCGTACTAACTTAAATTCTGTATTGTGCAAAGTTCTATATCTATTACTTAGAAAGCAAAAATAGGCTTAGTTTTTTATTGCTATTATTATTATTATTATTATTCATTTAAATATAGTGACCAGCGATGGAGGCAAAGCTTGTTAGTTTATAAAATAATATAAAACAAACTACTAACATTATTTTTAATATTATTTTAATTATAAAAATTAAACTATTGTATTAATCCATCAAAAGTTGACTTTTGAACTATATAAATTATAGCTTAGAATAAATGTATTCCGTCTAATCCTTTTCATGTTTTTCTTTCATCTTAATCTAAGACTTTTCATTTTCATTTTGAATATTCTAAATTAAAAAAAATATGCGAAAGTTTTCGTTATACCCGTAAAGAATATGTGTTGTAAAAATATTGTCCTTCGTTACATATATGCTAATGTATAATGAAAAATAAAACAAAATTTTTGACGATATGGAAATTTTCATTAAAAATTTCTCATGTTCTTGAAGATGCCCGAATTCTGAAATGCTAATGCTTATTTATACAGCAATCGTATATCATTGTTTTATGTGATTTCAGCAATTTTCAGATATGATAAATTGCTTTTCTTTTTATAAAAGATTGTTTTAAAGAAATAATAGTAAATTAATTTACTTTTTTTTTTTTTTTATTTATTTACTTGACAGTTTTGAAACTTATACTCGGCAGTAAAATTATTGAAGCAGCAATAATTCCTACTAAGAAATGGGGTACCTAATACTGTTTTGTTAAGAAAGTATTTGTCGAGTCATGATCTTAGTCTTATATTGTTTATGAAAAAGTAAGTTGATCAGGAAAATTAGCGATCGAACTAATATATTATATGTACTATATATATATATGAAAAGTGCGGATGTGTGCTGCTGACTGTAGGGGAGAGTGTTGTACCTTGAGACACTTTTCACACTTTAATTTTTAATTTCTAAAATTGAAGTTAGGTTTATGTTCTAAAGACAATATCTAAATACTTCAAAATTCTCCTCTATAATATATATATATATATATATATATATATTGCTTTTAACAGTTTGAAAATAAAAAATTACCAGTCATTTAAAGTAGGAAGTATGAACTGTTCCAAGGTACAACACCATGTTGTACTTTGGGACATGCTTTGTTGTACCTTAGGACATGCTTCAATAATAAATAATATAGGATTAATCTCTTATTCGTAATAAAGAATTCAATAGTTACTTTTGACTATTCATGTAAAACTTTCTGATATATCTTATAAAACATTCAACTTATGATTCGGATAGTCATTATCTATAATAATAAAAGAAGGTGTCTCTCTGTCTCTCTGTCTGTCTGTGCATCTATACGTTCAGCCCCCTACTGAACGCATAATTACAAATTTTGACATACGGGTGCTCCGAAGCCTTCCCGAGGGGCTCCTGAAAACAGAATTTAAAAATTTTAATTATTTCCGGAGATATTAATTAAAATGTAGATTATGTCTAATCAAAAAACGATTCAAAATGGCAGGCGACTGTCATTTTCATCCGGAACCGCGTACCTCAAAAGAAAAAGCAAAGAGAGAAAATTTCGTGGGTTTTTGTAAAGCGATCCTACGTAAACGGTTCGAGATATGGAAAATACACTTGTACCACGAGAAAAAGCATTTATTACCGATTCTTACGGTACAATTTTTTTTAAATACGAAATTTTTATATTTTTAAAAAAAGGTTTAAAAAGGGTCGAAAATCTCTCTTTTTCTCGATCGTCATTTTTGACTCGCCCTGTACGAAAGAATAACAGACCCATTTCTTAACAATGGGTATATTTGGAAATTTCATTTAATCATCTTTCGAACCATATAAACATTTTAACAAAATACGAATAAACGATCTATATATTTAGATTTTACAAAACATCGATTTTTTCACAAAACATTTTATAACTCAAAATCTTTTGGAGACAAATTATTTCTTTTTTTTTTTTTTTTTTTTTTTAATATAGATAGCGGTTCGACAATTTACTTCTCAAAAGATTGAAAGATTTTTTCAAAAACTGAATGAGTTATAATTTTTTTAATTTTAGGCATTAAACCATTGAATACAGCGAGCTTCCCGTAATGAAATTCTGCATTCCAAGTCGTTTGCGTTCGTTGTCGGTTAACATGACCGAGCGGGAGTTTCGTAAAGTCGGATTTTTCAAGGATCGCGAACCAACTGGTCACCGAAGGTGGCTAGTTTTAAATAAATGAAAAAAAATTTCAATGTGGGACAAATGCCTCATTAAAAAGTTTTTATTATTATAATTATTATTATTATTATTATTATTATTATTATTAAATTTCAGATAAAGCATTTAACACCCTTTTTACTTAAAATAAGACATTAAGTTTTATATATTTAAAAAAAAAAAGTTCTCAAAATACATTTAACATTTTTAAATCTATAAGATAATTATCATGCGTTTAAAATAGATTTTCATTTATTTTAAATATATAATATAATAAATGAGATTATTCAAAAATTATATTCACAAAAATAATTTTAATACTTTTAATAATGCAGTATTATTAGTATAACAAAAATTATAATTAATATTATGCAGAAAAAAAAAAAAAAAAAAAAAAAAAAAAAAAAAGACTTTTATAGGAAACAATTAAAATATTAGCCGTATTTAAACTGTTATTTAATGAACAAATATGCTCTAAAATCTTATACATGCCGCAAGTAACAAACATTTAAACAACTTTAATGTTGTCTACAATTTGTTTGATTTTTATTTCATTTTGTTTTATTATTTTTTTTTTTCTTTTTTTTTTTTAAGTTTAAAATATCTGGTAATTTTAAAAGACTTCCAAATGTTAAAGAATCTTCAATTGAATATATTGTAAAAAATTTTTTCGTCATTATCATCATTTAAGATGTCGTTTATTGATAACACATATGCATAAGATTTGTATGCTTGACTCGAGGAGTCCGCTTGTAAATCTTCGTCAGATAAAGACAGATAGCACGTGACAGATTTACAGTACGAAGAACTGGAAAAACACCCAGGACCAGCGAACTCACTCTCCTACGCTCGAAGGCGATTATCAATGTGGTGACATAACTACAGCGTCTAGAATAAACAGTGTGGCAATGTGATGTTAAAATGATGCTACAAAAATTAAGCTTACCCAGATGTCGCTGTGATCGAAGCTATTGCTCAAATCGAAGACCTGATTGGCTTTTCCCAGTTTCGTCAGTTTAATCACGTGATCTAAGTATATAATTAACCAATAGGGAGTCTCGGTTTTGTTGTCGTGACACTATCTTCGATTACAATGACATCTGGTGACAGGCTTAATTTTTTTAGTACGATTTTATTCGCCGCTTTCCACGCTGTTTATTCTAGACGCTGTAACATAACCTCTTGGCCTCGGAAGGCCCATTTGAGATGCAGTTAGATGGTTAAAGCTAGATAACAGTATAAAAACACTAAATCACGTATTAAAATTTAGCCGTTGACGTATCAGTGTTTCACTAAGAATTTTTATAAAGATTATAATAATTAATTTTATATTTTTATTATTATAGTTATTTATTTTTATTATAGATATATTTTAACTATCTTTACTTGAATAGTTAATCATGATATTTAAACAAATTGAATATAAACAATAAATAATTCTTCACATTCTCTTAGAATTGACCTCGAGTTTCAAAAAGTGAAAAACTGTTCACCATTTTAAAATTATCAATTTAATTTACTCTACTCCTATTAGAATTAAAACGCAAGGGTCTAACATTTCAGGAAGAATATTTATAAGATTCTTTCCTCGGGTTGTGCCAATTTCTTGAAGTTCTATCTAAAAGTTTTGAGAAATTCAGTTCTATTAGGAAGTTCTGAGAAAATCTCTTTTCCAAAGTTAATCTTAAGAAAGTATATTTAAGCAAAATAGTAGGCAAAACTAGTGATTCATGAAATTAAAACAAAGAAATATTTCTTTGTAATGTATTATAAAGAGTATTTTTCTATTTTTATGTGTTTCATCGATTTTATTATATATAATAAAGTAAATGATAATAAAAATATTTGGCATTTTTCAATATAGAATTAAATGTTTTATATTAAAAATGTAACTGTCAAAAATTACAAAAAATTAAATGAAAAATGTATTATATAAATTACGGATTTAATGATACATGTGTTTCACTAACTCATAAAAAGTTCAGTTAATAATAATTCAAAATTTTCCGTGTGTATTTAAAATTGAAAAGAAATTGTCTAATATATAATAATCACTACTTATACTAAATAATAATTATAAGATAAAAAACTTTTTATAAACCATGTTTTTAAATTTTCTGTTGAATCATAGCTATAGAACTAACTACATTAGCACTTTAACAATGTTACGAAATTGTAAATAATTGTTTTTATTTTTGTATAAATTCTTTCAAAGAGGCTTAGTAAGTTGATTAAATGTCAATTTTCTGCATTTCCAGTTCTTTTTCGAGTTAAAATAGCTTAATTATCCCTTTAAAACTTATTTGAAAGCTCCAATAGGCAGGTAATGCATTTGGCGCCAAATTTGGCGACTTTTTGCCCTTGGCGATTTTTTTTCTTCTTTTTTTGCGAGAAAATCCTTATTATCGATATTCCAAAGATGGACGTTCTAATGTGATTGGTTAAAGAGTTATGGGAAACATGAATTTAAAAAAAAAAGTTGGTTTAAAAAATAAAATATTAATCCTTTCAGAACAACATATATTTGCATCATGAACTACATTAGCACTTTATCAATGTGTAGAAAATTTTTAAAATGATAATGACTAATTTTTGCCAGATGCATAATTTAACTTTTTACAATTTTTTAACGCTCACGTTTAATTAAATGTATTTATTTTTATGTCGTAAGAAAATGAAGTCGTAATTTTTTTTTTGGCAACAATTAAATTATAGCTAATATTTTAATGACTATTTTTATTGCTATTAGGAGCTTATTATTTTCATATTTTAATTAATTAAAAGAAAACTATTCGGAAATTTGAAAATCTGACTTCGAAGTATTGTGTTGTCACCGGGTTCTGAGCTACTGTGAAAGTTTCAAATGTCTAGCTAGTAGGGAAGTTAGTTAAAAATAGATTGCAAGACTTGTACCGGACAAATAAACACACAAACAAACAAGAATAGAAGTTAATAAAAACATGGTAAAAAAATGCGTGCGTATATGTCCGTCACTTCGTAGGCAAACAGTCGATCGGAGAGCTACAGAATTTTGTGTGAAGGTTCGTATTGTTCTCTCTCTTGATGCACCTCGAAGCCCGATTTTTGAATATTTGATTATTTTTTTTAATTAATTTAAACCTATAAATTTCTAACATGGAAACGGTCTTTAGCTAAGCTCATAGAATACGATGAAATTGGTACAGGTGTTAAAAGAACTTGTAGGAAATTCTTACTTTGAAAATCAGCTGCACTGTTAAAAATTTCTGTAAATTTGATGTAAATATTTATCCAGAGTCTCTGTACATTTACAGTAATTCTTAGGTAAAAGTGAATAATCGAGATTCTCAATCTTTATTCTGTATTTTTACTTAATTTTATTATTTAATTTTTTAATTAAAACTAAAAATGACTGTTTCTACTTTAGAAAAAGCATTCTAAGTCCGAAATATATTCTCACCAATAATTAATTAAATTGATGCTAGTTATTAAAATGAATGTATAAAATAAGTTTTTTAACATCTCTGTTTATTTTTCTCTCTGATTTTACGTAAGACTTGAGATAATAGATTACACAGAGTTTTCTGCTTAAATTTTTAACAACGTGCTTAAGTTCATTAGGAAAGGTATAGAACGATGTTGTAAACGTAAACTGAATCGGAGTAACCAGAACCTTCCAGTTATTATCAGTTGACGACGGAGACTACATGGGCAGTTCATTTAAGAACATGGCGCTTTTCTCTGCATCCTCGCCAAGTAGGGTTGCATTTGACGTTAAAAATGTTGACTTTTATTAATTTTTTACCGCTTTTCCATTGCAATTAAGCATCTTCTTTTTTCACAGTAGATATTTTGAGCCATCTACTATCACCTGTAATTTCTTCGTTGAATTGCATGAGTTTAGCTTAAGTTTCCTTGTAAGATGATTCACTCTGGAGGCAGAAACGTAAAAATTAAAAAACTTCCGTGTCCCATTAGTTCTATTGGTTACAGCGTCATGCTGATAACGCAAAGGTCATTGTTTTCGATCCTCCAAAGTCGAACTTTATGTTTACTTTTTGCAGATAATTAATAGAAAAGATGCCAATTGATAAAAGAAGATATTTCTGTGCCTTCACAGTATCCTAACCGCAAGGCTGACGAGAAAGTGATAAAAAACAAAGAGTTATGTTGGTCACTTTGTAGGCAAGACTGACCGTAGAGCTATAAAACTTTTTATTGAGGTCCGTTTGGAAATCTACTGGTGAATTCCGAAGCCTGATTTTCGAACTTTTGATTAGGGTTCTTTTTTAATTATTATTATTTTTTTTTTCAGTTGGAAAGAATGTCTGGTGATGCCGTCTGTTCCCATAGATTGCAGATGATAATCTATACAAGAAATATTTGTCAAAAGAATGTCAAAAGTTCTTTAATAATAGTAGCGTCACCTATCGCCCAGTTAGCACAGGCAGTGGGACCCGGAACCGATATAGAGTAGGCGGGAAAGACGCTACCATGTTTTAAGCGATCTCAATAGAATTTTGTTATGTTTTTATTTGAAAAGAGATTTAAACTATCGTGTTTTTTGAAAATGCTTTCAAATATAATGATTAGCGAAGTAGTCACATCTTGCTCGTCATAAATAAACATGATGTGTTTTAAAGCCGATATTTCGTAAATTATTGACAGTAATAAATTACGTAAGTATAAGATTACAAGCAGAAAATTCCATATATTATTTTGTAAATGTTATCTAAATGTCAAAGTCTAAACTCTTTAAATTTGCAAAAAAAAAAAAAAAAAAAAGTCAATCGTTGTGCTACAAGGAGTTATTCTATTGATATTGTTCTAAAGATCAAACAATTATCAATTATATTCTTACTAAAAAGTTCAAACGGTTCTTACTGTATAATACATTAATTGTGGGAGGTTTTAAAATGTGAAGATTATCACTGTATATAATTTTGATAGATCCATCGCAAGATTTTAACTGCAAACAGGTCTGTAAATGTATGCTGTATACTTGAATTTTGAATGCAATTCTTAAAATCCGCAAATACACTTACTTATAAACAAAGTGTAACAAGATTTACAATTTTTTTATTTATTTATGAACCTAGTTAGAACCTTTTTTCAGTTTATAAAAAGTTCTTAAACTTCGAAATGTAAACAGAATTGTCTTAAAATGTTTTTAGTGACGGCTTGGTTACAACAATATTTAGGAAACCAACAAAAAATTGAACTTAATAAAACAAATCTGTACCAAATATTAGTATAGATCTGGTACAATTTACCAATGCATTTGTGTAAGAATAGCATCTCAAAGTCAAAAGTTACAAACTTCAGTTTTTTTTTTTTTTATGTGCAGTGTTTTCAATAAAATTTAATAGCACTTCTAGATAAGTTGACAAAGCAAGATAGAAATAATCTAGCACAATTTGTACACAAATACATTCCTTATTTTATGAAATATGAGTATTTATTTGAAAAGTGTTTTAACTGCGCTCGTGCGAATGATTTATAAAAAAAATTCTATATTTTGACAGCTAACTATATTGGCTAATGCATATCAAACGCTTTTCGAAATATCATCGGTTATTCATCGTTATAGCTCATATATTAAATGTCCACTTGTCTGTTTATTGAAATAGCTCGGATATTTACTCAATGAAATAGCCTTTATTTATTATTTTGATAACTTTAACCTGTTTATTTAATTATTAACCGTTACAAATTTAATCAACAAATATTAATCTTATTTTTGTTCATCAATATTTTTCGCTTTATTTCAACCGTTTCTATATATATATATATATATATATATATTTTTTTTTTTTTTTTTTTTTCACGCGTGCTTTAAAAGTCAAACAAAATTCACATATTAAAATGTATAGTAGTTTGCTACCAAACTAATAAATAAATTAATTAAAAATTTTATTATTAATTCATATGTTACAAATCTTAACGAAATCGAATTTTTTTAAATATGCATAATATTTATAGTAAATCTGTCTAAAAATTCGTGACAATTGCCCTGTAGCGCAAATTCAAAAGATAATTATTAAAAAAAATATTATTAGCATAATATTTATTACATATTACATATTAACTATTAAAATTTTATCTTTTTTTTTTCTCTCCCCATAAAATTCTACATTTTATTTTTGAGATTTTCTAGTTTGTCAAACAGCATGACAGTTGACCTTATTTCTGAAATCGGGAAGAACGAAGAGCCATTTTTGGTTACGTTTGACAAAATGCATAAAAAAGGGCTAAGTAATCGGTTCCTAATTAAATTTCTTCTATTCGAAGACAAAGCCAGACTACACACATCAAAATCAGTTAACCAGTTTCGGTAAGAAAAGGGGGAGGGAGCGTTATGTCACACTCTTTGTATTTATCCGATTTAGCTCCCAGGAATTCTTTTTATTTTTATTATTTGTTTAGCTTAATAAGGTAAGAGATGAAAGGTACGAGATTTGAAAATCTGAAAAAAAGTTAAGTTCTATACTACAGACAAATTATCTTCGGTCAACAGATAAGATTTTTTTTTTTTTTTTAATCTGCTGAAAAGAAAGGAAGACTGTGTAAAAACTGAGAGTATTTATTTTTCATGGGGCTCATAAATCTTTAACATAAACTTAAATAAGTTCAAAAATATTTTTTATTTTTAATTTATTAATCTTTTACCCCTGCTTTTTATATATACCGTTTGATAGCTGTCTTTGATAGATTTTTATTTATAGCAGTAGCCTATATTATACTTATCAGAAAGAAAGTTATTTATTTTACAAAACAGAAGTCTTTCTTCCTTTCAATTCATTGAAGGGGACTATTTTTATTTTTACTTTTAAATCTCGTTTCGAAATTAAGCCTAAAATATCCTTAATAAACTCTGTACAATGATATAAAAATGCGCAGTTTTTTTTTTTTTTTTTTTTTTTTTTTTCCTTTTTTATAACGGAACTCTCTGTTTAACTATACTTTGAAATTATTTAACATAGCAGATTATATTTATTTAACATAGCAGATTTTTTCTTATTTATTCATCTATAACTGTCGGGTTTTATTTTTATATTTTGTTTGCAATTTAAGTGTAAAATTATCCTTCAAACATTTTCCCAAAGATAGATAAAAACCTTACCTGAATCAGTGTTGTCACGTGGTAAGGACTTCTACTTTAATCTTTATTATATTCATCTTTAATTTTTATTTATAATGTTTGTCTCATTCTATATTTGTCTAATTGACCATCATATACAGGGTGATCAGTTTAAAAGAGTACCCGTTAGTTTTTCTTATTACCCTTAAATCTGACGGATGTGGCAACTATTCTAACACTGAAGTATAATTGCTTGAACCTTGTTTAAGTGTGGGAGACAATTTCCAACACTGTTGGACTGTTGCAACTTTATTTGTGAGGTAAAGCAGAAATGGAGACGCACAATGTTACTTAATCCCGTGATAATTTTATTTTTTAAAAACATAAACTAATTCAATTTTTTTACATTCTCATTCCTACCCCGTTAGGTTTTTTTTTTTTTTTTTTTGTATAGCGTTTACCAGAGAAGTCTTGTAAACATCGATGAATTAAAGAAAATCATAACTGAAGAAAACTCGTCAATAACATCGACAATGCTGCGAAATGTGTCAAAGAACTTGGTTCGACGTGTTCATGTTTGATTTCAAATTGGTGGCAAACATTTTCAACATTTTCTGTAAGGAATGATAATGTAAAACATTCTAATTAAATATGTTTTTCAAAAATAAAATTATTACAGGATTAAGTAACACTATGCGTCCTGTTTCAACTCACAAATAAAATTGTAACAGTCCTTCAGTGTTAGAAATTATATCGCACACTTAAACAAGGTTCAGACAATTATACTTCAGTGTTAGAATATTTACCACATGCATCAGATTTAACGGTAATAAGAAAAACCAACGGGTACTTTTTTAAATTGATCACCATGTATACCAAACATCATTCTTTAAAATTAGTGATACTTCTTTTTTGTAAAAATAGTATTATAAGTCGGCAACACTCTCCGGAATTCATGTTGGCAGAAATTCGAATTTATTCCATGTGAATACCAAACTAAAGATACTTTAATTCACTGAAATACATTTCTTACACTAATATATTACATTTATAAAAGATATAAAAAAAAATCTATTTAATCATACCCAATTTTTTTTAAGGTATTTTTAGGTATCTTGAAATATAAACTGTTTTGACTAGAAAAATAAGTTCTTTCATATGTAACAGTAATTTAATTTTACAGATATAGGCACAGTTTTTTAAAATAAAAGAAATTCTAACCTCGTTCAGAAATAGTGATTCTTAAAATTATATATCCTGTAAATAGAGATTTATATTCTATTCACGCAGAGATATAAAAAGGGGGAAAAGGAGTTTTGCGATATTTTGTATGATAAAGCATGAAACCAAACGTGAGATGTTTTCGTTTATATTTTCGAATTGATAAAATAGGAACTGTGCAATGCTTTTAATCAAAATTTACTTTCTCTAATTCTGTTAAAACGTAAATAAAAATAAAATAAAATTTAACAGTAAATTTATGTCTTTAATTTTAAGTTAGCTGTATGTCCATAAATAAAGTTTTTATTCCATAATTCATAGAAAAACTTCTTTTTTAGTTGTGTAAAATCGGTTATTTTTATATATTAGAATTGTAGATACTTTTTCATTATTACAAGTAAAATACAGAGTAGTGATAATGTGTTGCGTTATTTATTTACTGCATGTACTTTTCTCCAATTGAAGAATTATTTTTTATTTCAAACATGATTTTTCTAAGAAAATATATTTTAATAAAATTCATCGTACATTTGGAGAATTTCTTCAGAAGTTTTCAACGTAGTTACAATATGCTGTGTTTATTATTTAAAATGCTCATGCTTCCTTCTACTGAAGAATTATTTTTTAAATCAAATATCAGTAAATAACTTTTGGGCAATTTCTTTATGTAACATTTTCCAACGCATTTGTAATGTATTGTGCTTATTATTTCGAACGTTTCTACTATTTTTTAACTAAAAGATTATTTTAATTTCAAATATCACTTTTCTATAGAAAAAATAATTGTAAATTACGTAATAATTTTGGGGATATAAATATATATATTTTTTTTTTTACCACAAATATTACATTTTTAAGAAAGTAATTTTAAATTGAATAATAATTTTGGTGGAAACTTCTTTTTTTTTTTGCTACACTTTACAATAGAAGTTTTCAATAGAATGTTTTTATTTGTAAAGAGATTTAAAATATCGTGATTAACGTTCTACACTAGTTTTAATATGTTAAGTTTTTCTTTCGACTGCTTCTACTTCTTTACAACTGAAGAACATCAAATTTTGAAACACAGACATCAAATTTTGAAAACAATGATTTTGAATTTGTTAATAATTTTGAGGAGAACCGTTTTGTAACATTTTCCACCGTAGCTATGACGCATTGTGTTTATTACTTCATCTATCTAGTCGTCTAGCCGTTTATATGTTGTTGTTGTAGTTAATTATAATAAAATTGTTTTTATTTGTTAGAAAATTTTAATAAATTTTTGAGATGAACGATAATATTATTATTTAAAATATTTTGTGTACCATTTATCATTACTTTTTTTTTTTTTTTTTTTTAACAGGCAACATAAAATTATCTATTATTCCTACTAGACGTGTCGTGTTATTCCTGGACGATAGGACCCATGCCCCAGCCCGCCCGGTTCCCGCTGTTCAATGTATTTTCCTAGTCAACTTTGTCCCCTTATTACTTCCGGTGTGATTTTTTTTTTTTTTTTTTTTTTAACACACTTGACATTGTGAGTTTTTTTTGCTTTTCTTCCCATGCTATTCCTATGGGGTTTTTAGCCTGTTTTTCCCCTCTTTTTCCACATTCTAAAGTGGCGGGAGTTATACTAGGCGAGTCGTATTAATCCTGGACGATAGGACCCATGCCCCAGCCCGCCCGGTTCCCGCTGTTCAATGTATTTTTCAAGTCAATTTTGTCCCCTTATTACTTCCGGTGTGAATTTTTTTTTTTTTTTTTTTAACACACTTGACATTGTGAGTTTTTTTGCTTTTCTTCCCATGCTATTCCTATGGGGTTTTTAGCCTTTTTTCCCCTCTTTTTCTACATTCTAAAGTAGACATTGTGAGTTTTGTCGCTTTTCTTCCCATGCTATTCCTATGGGGTTTTTAGCCTTTTTTCCCCTCTTTTTCTACATTCTAAAGTGGCGGTGGGAACCGCCACTTTAGAATGTAGAAAAAGAGGGGAAAAAAGGCTAAAAACCCCATAGGAATAGCATGGTAAGAAAAGCAAAAAAACTCACAATGTCAAGTGTGTTAAAAAAAAAAAAAAAAAAAAAAAAAAAAAAATTCACACCGGAAGTAATAAGGGGACAAAGTTGACTAGAAAAATACATTGAACAGCGGGAACCGGGCGGGCTGGGGCATGGGTCCTATCGTCCAGGATTAATACGACTCGCCTAGTATAACCGCCACTTTAGAATGTAGAAAAAGAGGGGAAAAAAGGCTAAAAACCCCATAGGAATAGCATGGGAAGAAAAGCAAAAAAACTCACAATGTCAAGTGTGTTTAAAAAAAAAAAAAAAAAAAAAAAAAAATTCACACCGGAAGTAATAAGGGGACAAAGTTGACTAGAAAAACACATTGAACAGCGGGAACCGGGCGGGCTGGGGCATGGGTCCTATCGTCCAGGATTAATACGACTCGCCTAGTATCTTTTGTTTTAAAATATTGGACATATAAACCTACAGCCGAAACACAATGTTTCCTCAAAGAATCTTAGAATTAATTACATGTATTTAAATGAGTTATAAATTCTTAGAAAATATTTTTAAAAATATATCTATAAAATTATCTGAGGTATTACATAGACACTCTAAAATTTTAGAATTTTTTACTCGACTTTGCATTTTAAAGCAAGATTCAAAATAATTCAGTTTAATAAAATCAAAACAACGTATTTATTCATATCGGTTATAAATCACTATGTTCTAACGCTATTAATAACATAATATCCATATCGCCTAAATTCTGATGTAATTAATAGATGATAATAATACTCCAGAGGTTAAGGTGAGTGATAATTATAATTATTCTACGGAGAAGACATTAACTGCTCTATAATTAAAATAAAAATAAAAACTACAATTTTCAAGCAAGTGAGCTTTAAAATTTAATTATAAATATTTTTACTTATCTTTATTTAAATTCTTAAATGATAGATGTTAATAGAAACAAAATAAATAATTTTTACTTTATGCTACCCATTGTAAATAAAGTATTATTTTTAGTTAAAATTTTCAAAATAGGTGTTTTGCTGTATTTAGATGCTTTGAGGTTCCCTGAATCCTAAAATCAGGTTTTTAGTGTTTGGTATGTGTGCTTGTGTGTCTGTATGTCTCTTATATGCACAACTCAAGAACAAATGTCCGTAGGAAGTTCATACTCGGTAAGCTAAACTTGCCTCATATGGGAAATGCTGCTTCAAACTTTTTAATAAATTGGATAAATGGTTCATATACAAGGACATCCTGGATGGTTCATATACAAAGAGAATTCAAATATATTACGCCTGTGGACAAACTTTCTGGTATATTTTGGCTAATCTAAACAAAACGATATAAGCATATATTTTTTAAATGCATAAAAGTACGTATATAGTATATTTAGTATAGGATATGGTACTAAAATAATTCATCCTTTAAAGTGCCACAAAAAGAATTTGGATACATAAAGACTATAGGGGAGACCGGTGTAAAATGGAAATTTTTTGTAAATTGTAAGTGCTTATTCATAAAGTAATGATTTTCGGCCGTTGAAAATATGTGTGCATATCACCAATGTACTAAGATTCGTATTGCATTAAGTCGAAAGTAATAATTATGCTTACTTTTTATAATGTAATTTTTTTTAATAGCAACTGACAATGTGGACTATTTTACCCAAGCCCGAGGGAAAATGGTCCATGGCATGGGGTTCTATGGACCACAAATAAAATTTAAAAGTATGTTAATGTCGTGTGTTTTTCAATGACACAAAATGTAAAATTCGTTGTATTTGTTTATTTATATTTGTGTTAGATTCAAAGAAATGTTGTAATATTAACGAACATTAAAAATTAGAAAATGATGAACCAAACGACTTTTGTGTCACTGAAAGTGTGCTGTATTCTTGTGAAGTTGCAGGGTCTGGGAGACTTATCATTACAATATCTCGAAAATTTACAAAAGATTCGTCACCATTTTCAAGAAAAATTTAGATATCTTGATTAGGTTTTCATTGCATAAATCTCACAGAAATAGATTCTTTATCAATCATTTATGTGATAAAGCCAACAAAAGTAAAACCATCTTTTTCATCAAATTTTTGACAAAAATTTTACACTTTTATTTTATTAGTATTAAAAATTGAAAATATAATTATTCAAAAATAACTGGATGTTTATTTAAAAAAAAAAAAAAAAAAAAAAAAAAAAAACCCTCAAAGTAAATCGCTTGCTTATTTATTTTTGAAGATAAAAGAGATCTAGTCAAGGTTAACTCAGAAATTTGTCAGTATAATTTATAGGTAACGTTTCAAAAATGTAATTTTTTTTTATCAGTTTATTAATTCTTAATTCAACATATAATGTTCAACTTAAAAAACATACATGACAGAGAATTGGGCTAAAATGAACCTTGGTTCATTCTACTACAGTTCCTGCTGGTCCATTTTACCCCATGGGGAACTCTGACAACAAATGTTTAAAAGATATAACAAATCCTTTTAAAAAATATTTTAATGAGATTAAATATAATAGTAGATGACCTTAACTCTTTATTGTGCTAAATAAAATCTTCCAGATCATAATTCTTGAACGGTGAAAAGAAAAAAAAAATTAACTAAAAAATATTTACTTTTGGTTACCACAAACTAAATTTCACGAATAAAATGACTAAATTGTCAGTTAGGCATGAAGTTGCTAAATAAATTTCAACACTTCAGTACTGTTATCTATATACAAAATACGAAGCATAGAAATAAATAAATAATAAGATTGGTCCATTTTACCCCAGTTTCCCCTACTTGAAAATTGCTGGAAGTGCATTTTAACTTGTGATATGCATTTTTAACACTGTGCTAAATTAAATAATACTATGTGTTGTACACATAATTTATAAACAATATACTACTGGGCTTCCCAGTAAATTCCATTGAAAAGTTTAAAGAATTGGTGTGAGTAAAATTTGTCTATTTTTTTTTTTTTTTTTTTTTTTAATGGCGCGTTACTTTGCCACAAGCATTGGCCGGGGGGGTCGCCGAATTGATGACCATTTGTGAAGGGGCACCCAATGGGCGGTCATCGCTTCCTCTAACAAGGACAATACATCCATGCCTTCTCCGGGATTCGAACCCAGGCCCAACCGTGTATAAGTCAGGGACGCTAACCACTACACCAGCTGGGCGGCTCTGAGCAATTTGTAATAAGCTTTAAAACTTAATAATAGTCTTAATTTTCTTTTTAATGTAGGCACTGTGTTCATATGAGGAAGACGGTAACTCAACTCACATAGAAATATATGTCAAGTAAAACTGTTTCTAAAATTATTTTAAAATTTTTATATAATACATTTATGTACAGTTCATGTTATATTACACATGAATCTGTAATCTAATTTTAGAGCTTCCACAATGCAGGCTATAGAACGTCATGTGAGAGCCACACTAGATTATTTTTATTGATTTTGATTTATTTTAACGCTGCTATTATTTTTTTTTATTTTTTATTTATTTATTTGATCAATTAGAGTAACATTCTGAGTTTTGCTTGTAAAAATATTTTCTGTTTCATATTCTGTTTCTTATGTTTCTTAATGTTATTTTTTCGGAACAATGGATACTCTATTTATCTTTTGTAAACTATATTCCTAAGTTGAAACTATATCTAAGTTGAGCTTTATTACTGTTTTGCAAGTTTGAACATGAAATGAAATTATTTAAAAAACCGAGTACTAGCTATTAGGCAAATGTTTTCTATATATATATATATATATACATACATCTACCAAATTTTCAGTGTTTCTTCCATCATATTTTCTCTCAAAAACTGAAAAAAAAAAATCTAAAAATTTCATATTAGTAAAGTCACAGTTTGCAATTCTTGTTTGTTCTTGAACAAGAGTATAAAAGTATTGTCAAGAGTAGTGACAAAATATAGTTTTAATAAATTTGATTTCTTAAAAAAAAAAAAAAAAAAGCCCTGAATCTTTTGAATATGTTTTTATGAATGCAAAAATTTTAGAAATAATAAAAATAATAATTTCTAATAATAATAATTTTTAATAATAATACAACCTGTGGAATTCCCCTGTGTGTTCCCTAGTAATGCTACTATCGCTCTGGTTCGCATTTTAGTTACAGTGTTCTATTTGTATGGTAAAATATAATCCAAACAGGAGCTGTTTAGCCGCTTCCTATTCAGAAACTACAGGCGGAACAACATCCATTTTTTTTTACACAAAAATTCATGATTATGCTGTTTTGATTTTTGAAAGAAAATTATTTATTCATTTTTTGATTAACAGGACTGAAAAAAGTACTCCGGTATTATCCATTTGCATAAACTAGTTAGCATTTAAACTGCACTAGTTAGCATTTCCTTCCTATATGAGGAAATTTTCATTTAACAGTAAAAGTTATCACATATATTATCACTTTAAAAGAGCCAACGTTACTCGTGATTTATTTTTTCTCCAGAGAAATAATAATGTTTTTGACGCAAAGCATTCCAACAGGAAAAATGTGTATCGAAGTTCAAATGCCATTATTAATCTTCGGCAAATAAATATGCATTTTAAATAGACTAGAACGTTTATCGTAAAACTCAGGCTCTAAATTACCTGGAATGCAGTAATCTAAAAATTTGTGATTGCATCTGTTCAACAAGCATCCCCCCCTCCGTGGAGAATTAAAATTCCGATGGGATTTCTCTGAACTACTACTATAGGGACGAATCCCAAACCGCCGCCATTTGCTCTTGCGTAACTCAAGAGCAACGTAAAATCACTCCAACTCAACCTCAACCTGTTCAATAAGCAACAAGCTATTCACATGGTGGCAGTAATACGCGTGCAATGGCTCAAAATTTGGGTATTCCTTATCGACTTATGTAATGATACATTACCATATAAGTTATGCCATAGGAATAAAAGGCTAAATAAGTCTCATTTTATACAAAATATTAGCTACAGTCGGTAACAAAAGTGTCAGAACACTAGCAAAAATTCCTATGTAAAAAAAGGACACTTCATACGGTTCTGTTAAATAAATCCTTATCGAACCATGTTCTTAGACTGACTAAGAAGAGGATTCGACAAGGAACTATTTAACAAAACCGTATGGTGTGTACTTTTTTACATAGGAATTTTTGCTAGTGTTCGGACACTTTTGTTACCGACTGTACTCAATGCCATTTTATTGCCTATTTCCCAGACATAAACTATTTTTAATTTTATTATGGAAATCAAAACCGCATATTCAAGAGAATGGTTGTCTAATTTCCCAAGAAGGTTGTAATTCAGCCAATATTTTTTGCATAGAAATTACCTAAACATGTTTTGTTTAATTTTTATCGCATGATATATGCACAGACTTTTAATCTGAATCGCTATGCTTAAATCTTTAAATTAATATAAATACATGCATGCACTTATATTTACATATTCTTTTTAAATTTTTATCCTTTTTCTATGGCTTCATGCGTTGGTATTATATTGTCAATAAATCCATATTCTCAGGAAATTAAACAACGCGTAAAACATGAATAGCTACTCCGTGTTGCAAGAATACGAAATTCCATGACAAATGATGCTTAATCTTTTGCATAATTATTGAAATTGAGTGACGCTTTTCCCTATATTTGCTCTAAAATTCGGTATCGAAATTTACAGTTCAATAAAAGTTCTCTCAACCGAGATATGCACGATAATTAACAAAATTACTCACGAGATGCTCTATGGTAATATTTGATAAACTTACTGGAGGCTGTTAACTGACTAAATCATTAGGTTGTTATGGAAACGTATTCAAGAATTAATCAGCTTTTCAAAATAATAATTGTGAAAGCGAAGACACGACAGGTGCTATATATTTACCATATAAATAAAGTATAAGTTTATTTTTGAATTTTTAAGACTTCTCAGTGTGATTTATATATATATATTTTTAAATTATTCTTTTTCATTTTTCATACAAAGTTTTAATTTATTTTAAGAAGATTGATTTTTTTCTTCTTTTTTCTCTTTTTTTAAATCAGAGGAAATAATAGATTTTCGTTAATGATTTATGTCTTATAATATGGTATATTTACAATGTCAATCATTTTTTTAACTGTTTCTTTTATATTTAAATCTACAGAAAAATTGCTAATTGTACATTTTTTTTTTTTTCGAATTTAAGGAAAGGTTATTACTAAAGGTTATATGATAGCCCAAGTATTATCAAAAACAATATGAATATCTTTCGTTAAAAATGTTATTATAGAAACTACAAGATATTCCATACAAGACGAATTCTTTTATTTTCTTCAGTTTTCAAAGAAGAATGTATTCTATCTATAAAAGTTTCTGATTACCGTTTTCCTATTGGTTTTGCACCTTTTGAGGTGTTTTGAACGAGACTTCACCTTTTTTTTTTTTTTTTTTTTTTTTATGTCCGTCATTTGTCTTTCGGTCTGCGTGTCACAAAAATTTTCTGGCAGCTCTAGTTCAAAAACTAAAGCATAGAATTTCATACTAATTCATATTTAGTTTCACCTTGAAATAAATTCTTCTCTATCACGTTTGATGCAATTCGCCCAACAGGTGGAGCAGCTTGGTTACAATTTCTTCCATTTACTGGAAGGCTATATCTAGTCTTTTAAAACTTGATACAAGAGAGGGTCATTATGAAAAACTATGAAGATTCAATTTGAGAACATACCTTCTGGTATGTAGCGCTGCTATACATTGAATTTTTTCCATGTACGCTAAAGCTTTATCTTAGCTTCTATAGCCTATAAAAGCACCGAACGTGATATGCGAGACAGCCATAACGAAAACGAATGCTGTTCTAAATCGAGTATATATTGGCTGGCAGGTGGCACTGCTAACACTCAACGTTTTCAAAGATTTTTCATATGACCATATCTCAGCATTTTTAAGTTTAAGTTGATTTTCGGTTAACATTGCACTGAACTGTATATATAAAATCTTTATTTTGCGAAGAACTAGAATGAAAAAATGTTGCGTTCATTGTAAAAGTGATGTGACTCCATGTTTTTAGATATATATTTTGTTTTATTTATTGATTCATTTATTTTATTTTATTATATATATGTATATATATATATATATATATATATATGCTTAATTGTATTACGTTTATTCATATATTTTATTACATATAAAGTGAAAAAACTCCAATAATTGCTTTTAAAATCCCTAAATGGTATTAATATGTATATTTTTTAGAATAGTAAATTTTCTAAATATTCATTATCTTCTTCATAAACTTCTAAATTATTACAAATTGATTTTCTTATAATCTGTAAATTCCTAGAACTCTAGTTTGTATTAAACATTAAAAATTGTGTTAAAACATTAATACTTGTATTTTTTTTTCTACACACAAATTTTCAAAAAGCTCGTTATTATAAAATCATTCACAGGGAGATAATTCACTGTTACAATGAACAATCCATGTCCATGTCAAAAGGTGTATGACGCTGTTTTATAGAAAGATTTTACAAATATGAGAAAGATGGTCACAAATATGTATTATGTTAATATATGTTTAAGTGTTTTTGTAAGCGTAAGATGTTAATATGTACGTAAATAAAACATATCTATGATATATGATTGTGTGGATAGATTACATTATGTGTGTGGGGGGGGGGGGAGATTGACGCAAGAAATGATTTAGATTGAAATGAATAATGAATTACTAAATATTTTCACTGATTAATGAATTAATTGATTGAAAAATTTGTTTATTTAAAAAATGAATGTGTAATCTTAAAAACAAAAGCTATTATTTGATGAAATTATCTATTTTCGAAGTCCTGTAATCAATGAGACTTTTAAAATATGAATGCTTTTCTGTGTGTTTGTGTAAATGATTATTAGTAAAGTTTTGAGGTAATGCAACTTACTGACGCCATTTCCTGAAATTTTAAATGAAATTGGAATTTGACATAAATTCATTTTGTTTAAATTTTTTAAATGCGTCCTTAAGAGAGATTAAAAATCTGGCATTTGCATGCTAAGCATTATTGTTATAGTGACTACGTATAAGCATTTACTAGGCGTAATCGTACCAGAATTAATATATTAAATACTGATTATGAGAAACTATGTTGTTTTAAATTTGTGAATATTACCTGACTGATGACGCTTTTGTCTCAAATTTTCTTTTTTCTTTTTTCTTTTTTTTTTTTTTTTTTTTTTTTCAAAATTGCACAATAGGCCCTATGGAAAGTATTTGAACCAAAAATAATAACGTGATTCTTATGATTCACTGGAAAAAGAGATGCTAATAAATTTCCCTGGTGTAACTTACACTTATTTCACAAACTTTATCGAGTAGAAGCTTTGAAAAATTATATGTAATACTAATTCAGAACCATTACGGACAATTTATGCTTGAACCAGTACTCGAACATAGCATCTGCTAATTTTACACCAGAGCACTAACTACTCAGCCAAGGACAAACAATCTAAAAAGAATGGTAAAATCAGAATTATGATTGAGCGATAAATCTACGCTGCCCATCTAAATGAAACCACAATGGGACATCGTAAATTTACATAGCCCATTCGTTAAGTGTTAAAAATGCATTGTTACTAGCCATTCATGCAAAGTTTAACAAAGTCAGTAATAAGCCTTTCATTTAAAGAAAATGGAAAAAACACTGAAAGATTAGTGTTGAATGTTAACAAATATGCAAACACCATAAATTGTAAAATTATACAACAACTGTTTTTGCTTGAAACAATTAAACAGTCAATAAATTTAAGCGCGAGTGTAGCAGGAAACCTTTTATGTCTGATGAAGGATAGTGCTTATTTATTTCAAGCAGCAACAATTGTTTACTTTTTAGCAATTAATGATCTTTCTGAAAATGCTTTTATTCATCAAATAACTTCAGGCTCTAATTAGAACGCATTTCAAAACTTATATCTGCGCTATTCAAATATATTTTCGTATATTAATTAAGGTTGCGGTGAAAGCCCTGATTAAATATATATATATACATCCGTATGCTTGTTCTGACTCTCTTTATTATTATTATTAGTAATCGTGTTTTATATTTCAGTTTAATAATTTAATATTTTAAAAATAAACTCATGTATAATTAAATGTATACTTCATCCTGAGGTTTTCAACATATGCATACATTTGATATTTTGCGTTAATTACAGGATTCAGAACCTTAATTAAGGAACAGGACGTAGTTCATTAAGTGGAAAATAATTAATTTTTACATAAAATTATGTAAGTAAATGGCTATATATACACATTCGCTATTTATATATATATATATACATATATATATATACATTCTTTTTTTTTTTTTTTTTTTAAGAAACTTGTTTTTGATATAAAATAAGTTTTAATGTGTTTGAAATATATTAATTTTGAATAAATTTCTTTCACTATATACTTTCAAAATTTATTTTAATGTATTAATATTTAAATCTTAAATAAATCCATAGAGCTGAGTAAATGTATGTAAATTTTATAACCACTTTAAATATATGTAAAAGTGTACAGAAAAATATTTTTAATGACCAAATATTCTACATTATTTCTCGAAAACTTTCCAAACGGTAACTATTTTCAATAAAAAAACATTTTTTTTTTTTTACACAAACCTTTTTTGAAAATATGATAAAATGTCCTTATTCTGAAGTTATGATTATCATTTAAGAAATGTGTACAATATCATTTATTTGATAATAATCAAATTTATTTTTTTTTTCAAATAAAGAGGGGGAATTTGAGAAAGTAGATATCACAAAAAAGTTACAATAGCTAAGTAAAAAAAAAAAAAATACTCTTATAATATTTTATAATAATTAGTGTTTAAAGTCTTCAAAAATTTTTAAATAGCTTTGTTAAAAAATAATTTATTTTTTCTAAATATTAATTAAATATAAAGTTTAGTTTTGTTATAATTTTACTGAAAATGTAACTTATGTACCTTGTATGAAATATAACATATGTATACTTATATGAAAATTATGTATACTTGTATGAAATATAACATTAATTAATTTGAAAATTCCCTCAAAAAAATCCTCTTTTTATTTTTCCTTTTATTATTATTTATAAATACACTTCTTAAATATTATTTAAAAAATTGTAAATATCACGTAATGACATAGTATACATCCTACTAATAAAGCCTTTTTACTGAGACATAACAAAATAAGAACTTAGTTTCTCCAAATAAAAATTAAAAAAAAAAAAATGATATTGAATGAATATTAAAGAAGAAACTAGTCATGTTTTGCTTGATGTTTAAATTTTAGAACTCTGTTTGAAATACATAAATGTCCAAAGAAAGTGAGGTTCAAACATTATAATAATAAGTAAAAAAATTGTCGAATGATTACAGTCAAAATTTTCTATGTTAATAGCTACTCCAGTCTCAAATGAAAGCTCTGAATCTGAAAGATTAATATCATAATCAGCGATTCAAAGCCGAGCACGAGAACACAACGTGAAAGTTTTATTCTTAATATGACCGCTATATTTGATATGGATAGTTATTAATCATATATTACTTTCTATTCCTTATCTCATAATTTCCTGTTCAATATGCGATTAATATCGCAATCTCATTTATCTTACGTTAAAATGACAAAAATTAGGAAATTTGGATCGAATAAATGACAGTTAATTTCCAAATTCTTATCTATTGTCTTTGAATGGCAAATTTTGAAAAGACTGGCCTTAAACGTTTTGTATGATTTTAAATTTTCTTTTTCTTTTCTTTTTTTTTTTTTTTTTTTTGTCAGAAATTTTAGTATATATAATTTTTATATATTCAACTATTTAGCCTTTCCTATTTTTCAAAAATATTTAGTAAAAAATAAATCGTTTTCTCTAATTTACATATTATTATTATTATTATTATCTGATAGAAACAAAATAAAATATGCTACAAAAAATAAAAATTTTAGCTAGTGGGTAATTAATATTTTTAATTGATAAAAATTTTGTTCTTGCCCTGGCACTAATTATAGATTTCTCAACTTAAAGGGATACATTTTATAATAAATTCTACTAAAATACTGATTAAAACAATTTTTTTTTTCTTTTTAAACGCATTTTAGGTATTTTAAATATTTTTGCACATATACGGGAGGAAATCAAAAAGTAAGTCACAAAAAACAAAAAAAAAAACTACATGATGCCATATGCATTTTTAACTTAATTCATGATTTACCCTCATACATTGTAACTAGACTATAAATACCTAGTTTTTCGCTACCATTAATTTTGATAAGCAATTTTTGTCATAAATTAAGCCCATAAATTAATTTAAGGGGAGTTTATTATTCGAAAAATGTAGATTTCTTACAAAAATACATGTTTGTTGGAGCTCTGAATATATTATGAATTATTATACATACATATTTTCAGTGCATATTGTATTTACTGTAAATTAGTGCAAAATATACATTATAAGTGTGTTTTATATATTCTAACCTTTATGTATGTAAACGTACTAAAGGTAAAACGTATGTAAAGGTACCTTTACGTATGTAACCTTTTGTATGTTTTATGTGTTCTAAGACTACAGAGAGCTATTTTTACTGAGTTTGTGTATGTAAATGTATATGAAACTGTTTTGTCCTATACGGTAGTTATAGGAAATAGTACAATTTACTTTCTTCTATATATATACGAAGAAAGTATAGGAATCGTGAAAATTTTCGACCTTCTGTGTTTTATGGATTTACACGTTTTGAGAATCCTGTACACGATCTGGGTGATTTTAGCCGATATGTTGTCGATAAAAGAAAGGGTCTATAAACACGAAATTTCATTGAACAAAAACATTCTAGGATCTTTTAAAGAAACTAATTATTGTTTACATTTTATTAATGTGATTGAAAAAGATTTTTATGAGTAAAAGTAGTTTAAATTTTCATTTATTTTAGATAATACTATTTCAAGAAATAGCAATAAGAAAAGTACATTTAAATTATATGAAAAACTTTGTGATAATTTTAAAACGAATTTATCACAGGAATAATGATTTTTTCAGTACTTTTTATAGATTGTGTACATGACAAATGCATAACTTGATAAGTATAAAATCAATAAATTTGCTGTTAAAGACTTTTCACCAAAAATCGTGTAATGATTGACTTCAACAGGAATTAAGCATCATTAGTTAAAATCGACACGTGACGCATTTAGCAAAATAAATGACGTCGGTAGAAAACTATATGACGTCATAAATGCTTACTGTTAATAGCTTTAATATAAGTACTTATATATGTTTATTTTAGTTTTTCAAAGTCATGGTCTTCTATAAATAGAATATTTACCAACACTAATAATGTTCCTAAAGATATCATTTCAATTGATAGTTACACTAAATGTGATATTTTTAGTATTTTCAAAAGAAAATGTCTCTATCACTTATGTCACTATGGATCTAACTGTATGAATTTTCTTGATTACAAAGTATTTTTAGAACGATTCTGTATTACGTAAAATACCATAAATAAATCAAAGATATCATCTCTATTTCTATAGAATCTTATCTCTTCATTAAAAAAAGAAAGAAAAAAAGAGTGTTTTTCTTTTAATTAGGAATTGAAAATGAACCTTACCTTGATTTTTCATATAAATGAATGAATATTTTGGGCTTCTTTTTGCTTCATATGAAAAAAAAAAAAATACATTTAATTTTCAAAGTGATATTTTTATTTATTTTGCAGTAGATTTCGTAGCTAATAAATTGAAATTAAGTCACGTTCTCCGATTTCAATCTTGAAAGCATTTATTCATGATTAGATGTCTTAATTACACTTTTAAGATGTTACAGCAAACTAAATGAGAGCTTATGTTTATATATTTATTTCTTTATTTATTTCTAACTTCTGCGTATTGACGTAAAAATCGTTACTTTTTATTAAAGATATTATACTGTCGGCCTTGAAAAACCTTATTGCCGTAAGCCATGCATTTAATTTCTTACGGCATGTATTAAACTAACAATTAAAGTTTCAAATTATTAAAGAACTTTAATTTAAAAATATATTTATTTAATACTAGCTAAAATACCCGCTATTTCCGGGCTCATATTAAAAAAAAGACATGTAATAAGGATAAAAGACACGACAACATTTAATAATTAGAAAAATTTACAGCAATTTGCTGAATCGCTTATTTCCCCCACCTACGTCCCACTCTTTCTAGGATGTTCCCTACCACCCCCATTTATTCGATCAATAAACTTGGATGAAGAAGGTTCACACTAGTTATCAAGTTTCTAACTCAAGCAATTTCCAAATTGTACAACATGCCCCTTTTCTTTCCCCTGTTGTATCACTTTTAATGGGGTTGGGCAACTTTTCAATAGTTAGTGTATAAAATAAAAGTTTGATTAAAGAACTTTCATATCAATTACCAAATAATTTTTTTTCACACGGGTTCTCAAACGGCTTTCAAGTTGTAATACATACCTCCCCTCTTTCTCCCCCTTGAAAAGGAAAAAACATTTTAATAACTTTTTCCTTGTACTAAAGAGTACACGTTCCAATTTTCTTTTGAATCCTCGAAAGAGTGTGGATTTATATACAGGACAAACAAATAAATTTTTCCATTTATATAATAATTTAGAAAAATATATTTTACATATTATAAATGGATGGATAAATAGGTGTTTTATGAAAAGCCGTACTATGCTCATTGTAACATCCAACTTTCGTCCTATGTGCATTCTAAAACATATTTTTGTCACTCTCTGACAATACTTTTCGAATTTCAAAAGTTAGAGTTAGGTTTATAAAACTTAGAGTTCTTGTCTTAAAAACGATTCATGATATGAGGGAAAAGTGAATTACAGAGTTGGAGCATGTTCGATTTAGTATGGAAAGACACCTTGAAGACATTAATGCTAAAAATAGAATGCTTAAAACATGCATTTGTTTGTTCGCGATTTCCTGAGCTGTGACGCGTAGAAACAATCTTAGAAAAAACAAACAGCTAGTTATCATAAAGTACTTTTATTTTCGATGTTCAGTTATCTGTCCGTAAATTGCAATGTAATATGGATCTTTGTTTGAACTTTACATAACATACGTATCACCTGCTACGCTACAACGCTCAAAAACGGGTCTAAATGCACATTGCAGTTAACAAACAGAGGTTTCGACATCGAAAATAAAGGTTATTAACGGTGAATAGCTGTGTTTTTCTTTCTAAAATCGTCACAGTGGTCATCACTGAGTAGGAGTTTGTGAACAAACAAATGCACTTTTTAAGCGCTCTGATTTTCGCATTTATGTTTATATGGTATCTTTCCGCATTCAACTGATGATGCTCTAAAATTTTACAATTCCTTTTTTCAACTATCTCGTAGCATTTTCGAGAACGGAGCGTTTTCTGCACCATTTACTACCAGTTGATGCTAGCCACTTTATTATATCTATACACCCCTTTTATGACTATAGATGCAGCCATTCTGAAGTTAGTTAAAAAGGTGAGAACAGACTTTTAGTGCGCACCTTGTAAATACTGGACAAAGGACAAAATGATCTTTAAGTAAATCTTTATTGTTAGTCATTCAGCGTAGTAGCTTACTGTTAATCTTATAGTCCAAGCGGCGGCTGCAAAAAATTGACTTTATAAGGTGTGAAGCTGATTTTTTTTTTCTATAGATAAAATTCATTGTTACAATGAAAATCTGATAGGGTTGCCTGGTCAAAGCCTTCAAGTTTAAGAGAAACAACCTCACTTCCGGTCGCAATTTAAACGATTTCCGAACCCCACTAGTGTAAAGATGAAACCGGTGCTAAAATGTAGAGATTAATATGCTCTTTAAAATAGCATAGGGTTGCCTGGTCAAAACCGTAAAGTTTCAGAGGTTGCCTCGAAAATAGGGATCAAATTTAAACGATTTTCGAACCTCACAATTGTAAAGATGAAACCGGTGCTAAAATGTAGAGATTAATATGCTCTTTAAAATGGCATAAGTTTGCCTGGTCAAAACCGTCAAGACTCGGAGGTTGCCTAGAAAATGGGGATCAAATTTAAACGGTTTTCAAACCCCACAAGTGTAAAAATGAAAAGGGTGTTAAAATGTAGAGATTAAATGCTCTTTAAAATGGCATTGGGTTGCCTGGTGAAATCTGTCAAGTAAAGCAATCAACCACAAAAAAATAGGTGAGTTTTAAAGATTTCTTAACGAAGTGTAAAAAAATATGAAGGGCATTAACAAAGAAAATGAATAAGGATAATTATATTAATATTTGAAAGGTGTGGCTGGTTCCAGAATGTACAGCATAGAAGTTATTTTAAAATGGCATATGTTTGCCTGGTAAAATTCGTAAAGAAATAGCGGTCAGTCTCCAAAAAGCTAACGAATATTAAAGGTGTTTAACACAAAGTGAAACACACATGAAGACTATTTAAAAAAGGTTAAACACGAAATGATTAATATTTAAAAGATGAAATTGCGAGCTAAATGTAGAACATAAAACACTTTTCAATTTGCTTACGATTGGTGCTTCAAACCTGTCAAGGTTTGAAGCACCAATCCTGGAAGCAACACCTGGGTTGCAAACCTGGTAAGCAACACCAAGTTTGAAGCAACACCTGGCAAGGTTTGAAGCACCGGTTTGAACCGGTCATCTTAGAAAAGGAAGCGAATTTCAATATTCGTTTATTCTATTTGTTTAATGATGTAAGAGATTTTAAAGCATAAAGAAAATTAAATTATTGTGCGTGACCATTCTTTTTCTAATCTGTATAAAACTAATTTCAGCTCACGAGCTCGTTTTTTACCCATTTTTCAATACTTAAAATATTCAAATTGTGTCAAAGTATTGAGGAGATAAATTCCCTGAAGAAATGTATGCGGCTGCTTTGAAGAATTTTATACGAAAATTTTGGATTGTGCCGATTTTGTTATATTAAAAATCTGTCAATTTTAGAAAATTTTCTCAATTAATTTTTTTTTATCTAATTGAAAATAATCAATAATAACTTCTGCAAATTAATTATGGGTACAAATAAAGTGAAAAACATTTTTAAAAAATTGATAAATTTTTCGCGTTTCTTAATAACCATGAATTAATTTATGAAATTGAAATTTGTAAATCTTGCTGCAAATCTGAAATAACAGTTTTTTTTTTTTTTTTTTTTTTTTTTTTCATTTTATTTAATTATTTATTTTGTATACTAACAGAATTTTTTTTTATGAATTTCTTGAATTTCTTCATTTCTGTTAACTTTTGCGGGCGTATTTTCTTATCTGTATCCGCATGCTACATTTTTAATTTTTACTATTAGTTCGTTGTTTTTATGGGAAATTTTAGAACAGTTTCATTACAGTTTATTTATTTACTTTTTCTTTTTTAAATACTTTTTATATATTTTTTTCACATTGTGTAAAAAACCCTTCAAAATTAGCTGATTTTTTTTTTTTTTTTTTTTTTTTTTTCCGAGGCAACCACTATTTCTCGAGAAATTTCACCTGGCAACCCTATCATACTCTAAAGAGAATAATATTCTCTGCATTTTATAAACGGTTTCATTTTTAAATATGTTAGGGTAAGAAAACCGCTAAAATTCGCCCCCCCCCCCCCCACACACACACACACTTTTCGTGGCAACCTCTTTTCTTGACGGTTTTGACCAGGCAACCCTATGCCATTTTAAAGACCATATTATTCTCTACATTTCAGCCCCGGTTTCATCTTTACACTTGGGTAAATCACTTTTTACTTGTAAAAAAACTTGTTTTACTGGTAAATAAATTGTAAAATACGTCCCCCTTTTTCGTGGCAACCGCTGTTTCTTGACGGCTTTGACCAGGCAACCCTATGCCATTTTAAAAAGTATATTATTCTCAACATTTTAGCACCGGTTTCATCTTTACACTTGTGAGGTTCGAAAATCGTTTAAATTTGACTCCTATTTTCGAGGCAACCTCCTAATCTTGACGGTTTTGACCAGGCAACCCTATGCCATTTTAAAGAGCATATTAATCTCTACATTTTAGCACCGATTTCCTCTTTACACTTGTGGGGTTCGAAAATCGTTTAAATTTTGACCGGAAGGGAGGTTGTTGCTCTTAAACTTGACGGCTTTGACCAGGCAACCCTATCAGATTTTCATTGTAGCAATGAATTCTATCTATAGAAAAAAAATCAGCTTCACACCTTATAAAGTCAATTTTTTGCAGCCGCCGCTTGGACTATTAACTTTGTTTTTGGTTCTTTTAATTTTTTGATTGTTTGATCAATATTTTAAAATATTTCATTCTGATCTGCGCAAAATAAAATTTGCATTTTTTTCCCCATGGTGTTAAAATAACATTTTTCTCTTTTTTTCTTTTTCTTTTTTTTTTTTTTTTTTTTCTTATTGAACTTTATATAAAACTCAAAATTCTTAGTTTTTGTTTAGATTTTAATTAAAGAAATTCATATACATATCGGTCCAAATGAAGTTTTTCTTCTCTAAAAATAACTTTTTTAAATAAATAATTTAATCAATATTTTAAAATATTTCGTTTTGATTTGCACAAAATAATATTTGCCTTTTTTATTTATTTATTTATTTTTTCTTTCTTTTACATAGTCTTAAAATAATATTCTTTTTCTATTGAACTTTATACAAAACTCAAAAATCATCGTCTTTGTTTAGATTTTGGTTAAAGAAATTCATAAATATATCGATTCGAATAAAATTTTTCTTTTATAAAAATAACTTTTTTAAATAATAGATATACAAAATCAGTGTTTGCGGGATACTTTTTAGTGTTTATGCTGAATACGTGACATATTTTCCTTCAAATAGAAGAAAATATTTGTTTCCATTTTGTATATAAAGCATAAAACGAGTGCATATTTGTAATTAAGGTGGATACATGTAAACTGGTTTAAAAAAAATGGATGGATATTGATGATGTATGAAATATGAAAAATACATGTATTTAAATACGGAAGTGTTAAGATTATTAGGTTTTTAGACTTTTTTTTTTTTTTTTTTTTTTTTCTAGAAATAAAATATTTTTTCAGAAATAAAATGTCTTCATTTGCATTACACTGTAAAAAATATGTCCGATTTGCTGCCATAAATTCTCTGTAATTTGATAAAAATACGTTCTGACAACGTAATTTTTTCGTAAATTACGTGTATTTTCTCAAATTACAGAGAATTTCTGGCAGCAAATAGGACATATTTTTTACAGTGTAGTACTAGTGCTCGAAAATAATCACTAAATAAGGTAGATAGTTTTATTTACTTAATCGAAAATCGTTCTTATAACTTATTATTGTTTAATATTACTAAACAGCATATTGATAGTCGTCTTTACTTGACTTTAATGGAGGCAATATTCTTCAACAATTGATAAGCATCTGCCATCATATTGTTTATACTATTCTGATTAAATGTTATTACTCTTCCTTAAAATTACCTTAAATTTGTAATTTTCTATATAAAGTACCAAATTATCCTTCATTTAACTACGGATCCATTATTTTAGAATAAATAATGAGTAATCTATCATTTATTTTCTATATTTCGTTAAATTATAGGAAAAATCTAGCAAGAAAAATAGCCTTAATTTTTATTGAGTTTTCAATATTAATTTTATCATTTTAATTAATATTTTCGTGAATTATTTTTGTATAAATAGTCATAGCTGTTAACTTCTAAGGTTTTTTAGCACCAATTTTTCTTAGTGAAAAATTTCACCTCATTTAATTACAAAAAAGAACTTAGGAAAATTTTATAAAATATTTCTTTTAAAAATTTCAGGGCCGTGGTAGCCCAGTCGTTAGAGCGCCGGCCTCATAATTGGAAGATTGTGGGTTCGGTACTCGAGCCGGCCAAAGACCGTCGTGTACACTAATGGTGGCTGGTGCACGTATAATCCGTCGTGGCCGCAATGTCCTCCATGTTCTCATCAAAAATTATACCTCTGGGGGTCACCGAAGCGGGAGAGCCATCCCTTCCGTGGAGGATCAAACTTGTGATGGCATGTCTCCGGACCACCTCTAGGGGTGTGTCCCAGACCGTCGCCAATTGCCCATCTGCGCAGCACTAGTGCGACGTAAAACCCAAGAATTCCATTCTATTAAAAATTTCAAGTAGACAATAAAACCATAGTGATTGACAACTATGAATATATGTATTGTTTTAAACTTCTAGTCCGACTTGAAATTCATTATTTTGATAAAATTTGATTTAAATTAAGATTAGATTCATTTTATTGCTAATTATGTTCCTTATTATTGCAATAAAAATAGCATATTTCGTAGTCCACAAAAACTTTCTCTTCATATTTTATTATTATTACTATTATTATTATATGAGCTTTTAAACACATTTTAAGCATCAATTTAAATTTGTTATCATAACGTTTCATTATATAATACAAAGAATATATATATATATATATATATATTTTTTACGGTTCTCTAACACCAATTTTTCTTAGTGAAAAATTTCATCTCATTTAATTCCAAAAAAGAACTTGGGAAATTTTTATAAAATATTTCTAATGAAAATTTCAAGTAGACAATAAAACCATAGTGGTTGACAACTATGAATATATCTATTGTTTTAAACATCCAATCCGACTTGAAATTCATTATTTTTATTAAATTTGATTTAAATTAAGATTAGATTAATTTTATCGCTAATTCTGTTCCTTATTATTGCAATAAAAATAGCTTATTTCATAGTCTACAAAAACTTTCTCTTCATATTTTATTATTATTATTATTATTACAATTATTACATGAGCTTTTAAAAACAATTTAAGCGTCAATTTACATTTGTTATCATAACGTTTTATTATATAATACAAAGAATATATATATTTTTTAAATTAAATATGACTGAAAATTTTTTACAGCCGTACTATTAGTAGAAAAAACAAGCCTTTATTATTAAAACTGATAAATTACTTTGTATTCATAAATAAACAATAAAAAAAGAACAATAAAAAAACGTCAGTTCTTAACTTTAAAGGAAATTATTTTTCTTTTCATTTTCAAACATTGCAATAAATTTTATTCATTAAATAGCTTTTTTAGTTCCAGTGTAATTAAGCTGAAAAAAAAAGATAATAGGAATAAAAAAAATATATATGTTCTAGTCGCATGGAACCTTTTATATCATTAGTAATTGAACTCAAGCAGCTATTTAGAGACTCATTTTTCTCGAGATAATTTTATTTTATTCGTGTGTCATACATTCACTTTTATTACATTCTTATCCATTTCTTCCAAATTAATGTATATTATATTTTTATCATGAAATTGTCCATCTTAAAACATTTCGTAATTGGTATTTGGAAGTTATTGACTTATGAAACTAGTTATCTGAAAGTAAGCTTTTATTAGGTCTTTTCATAGGATAATTAAGAGAATAAATGTTATGAATACAATAACTATAGAATTTTATGACGAAATTTTTTATTAATTAAAACAAATAATTTAATCATTCAAAATTTTAAATAAAACTATTACGATTCTTCTTCTTATTATTATTTTATAAACATTTGTTCGTTTTTATTTTATTTATTTATTTATTTATTTTTATTTATTTTTTTTTTTAAGTAGAAATATAAAATTTCAAATTTGACTACAAATTTAATTAAAAATTTTTACTTATATTTTATTCATAAGTAAGTTTTAAGTGGAGTGGGTGTACGTCGCACTAGTGTTATACTATGGGCGAATGGCGACAATCTGGGACTCATCCTTAAAAGCGGTCTGCAGATATAGCATCACAATTTCGATGCTTCACTAAAGGGATAATTCCTCCGATTCGCTGACCCGCTGAAGTAACAGGGTTTACTACCGTTAGTGCCACCACCTAGCCACTATTACTGTACACGGCAGTCTTCGGCTGGCTCCAGTATCGAACCTGCAATTTTCCAGTTACAAGTTTTGGCGCTCTACAGAACAGGCTACCGCACCCTCAAATTTTAAGTAGAAATTTGAAATTCGGTAATAAATAAAAATGTCACTTAACTGCTTTATATAAATTATGCAACTGTATTTTTATTAGTAAATGTTAATATTAGATACAAGCTAGAATTTTAAAATTCAGAAATCAAAACCTTACTAAATTACTTTATTTAAATTATGCAACTTCATTAAAATTAAATAAGCATAATTTTCATGCAATTTTCAAGCAATTTTCATGAGAAATAAATTGTTCTTCCATTTTTAATTTATTTATTAAACGGTATAACAAACACACGTTTTTGCAATACACACTTTACTATATCTTAAAATTATGACATTAACGTAAATAATATAGTACAAAATTTTATTATTAATATCATCATTATTATGTAATACAAAAAATAACTTACGTAGACTTTGAATAGGAATGACAAGCCTTTGGTGATCGCTCAAATCTTTTCGCCGTTCACTTCTAGTTTGATCCTGACAGGTAGAACTTGAGATTTCTATTCAATACGAGAATTTTTACGATGTGCACTACGGAAAAAATCTGTTGTGTACGATTATTCCCTGTACGGTTCTGTTACAGAAAATTTTTCTCGGCGTATATTTCGCATAGCATATGCGTATTTTTTTTTTTTTTTTTTTTTTTTTTTTTTTTCTGCCAGGAATTTTCTATAATATAACTGTTTTCTTTTCTTTTTTTTTTTTTTTTCAGAGTATCGCTGTAATTATGATTTCCGGAAATGAATCACTCTGCGTAATTCACATTCACAAATAATTACTTTCTTCTATATGTAATATAGAGAAAGTATTGGATTCGTAAAAATTTTCGACCTCGGGTTTTTGATGAATTTACACGTTTTGAGAGCTGTAGAACACGATTTGACCATTTTTAGAAAATGTCTGTCTGTCTGTCTGTGTGTGTGTGTGTGTGTGTGTGTGTGTGTGACAAAATTTTGTGGCAACTGTATCTCAAGAACTACTGGACAGAATTTCATACAAATTGGTATGTAGTTGCACCTTGACATAAATTAGTGCCTTTCAACTTTTGGTAAAAATTGTCTTACAGGTTGCGTTGCCATCCCGCTTTTTCTAAATTTTTAACATGGTGATATAGGACAAAATTTTGTATAAATGTGCATAAAGAGAATTATTTTTTAGTAATCATTATGAAATTTACAAGAATTATTTATAATAGAGATAGTCAACTGGGAAAAAAATTTTGTATGCGTAGGAACCTCGCGACCCCCCCTGGGGGGGAAGTCCCCCCTCGAGGGGAGTAAATTTTCAAGATGGGTATCTTTCGAAAGGTCTCGTCAATACCTTTAAAACGAATGGTTGAACTATAAATCTGTGATAATTTAAAACAAAGTTATCGATTTTTTTTACTTTTAACAAAAAAAAAAAAAAAAAAAAAAACTTAGAAAAAAATCGTATTTTTTTTTTTTAACGAAATTTAACCAGACTTGGTATTTAGTTGGCCCCTGACATAAACTGAGGCTGATTAGATTTGGGGATCAAACGCTCAACAGGTGGCGCTGTGATCGTATTTTTTCTAAACTTTTAACATGGCAGTGTGGGGGGGAGGGGGTGTAAATTTTCAAGATCGGTATCTTTCGAAAGGTCTCGTCAATACCTTTAAAACGAATGGCTGAACTATAAATATGTGGTAATTTAAAACAAAGTTATCGATTTTTTTTTACTTTTAACGAAAAAAAAACTTTGAAAAAAATCGTTTTTTTTTTTTTTTTAATATTCTTACTGCGTGAATTTGTATAGGAAAATATAGAAGAAAGTCTTGTGGTGGCCACAACATACTAGTTTTTACAATGATTTCGAGTTACACTTGTCATCCACACTGTACAGTCGGCATAAAAATTATTGAAGCACTAGCAATAATTCCTACTAAAAGATGTGCACCAAATACTGTTTTGTTACGTGAATATTTGTCGAGTCAGAATCTTAGACTTATGCTATTTATAAAAAAGTAAGTTGATGATAAAAATTAGCGATTACATTAACAAAAAATAATAATAATAATAATAAAAAGGTAGGAAAGATGTGGATGTTATGCTTCAATAATTCTGCTGCCGACTGTAACCATATGATTATTTAATTTCAAAAATGAAAAATATTTTGAACATTAATAAATTTAGATACATCATAATATTTTCAGTAAAAAATTATTGCAACAATATTTGTCTTAAATGTTGTTAAATTGTATCTTTTGTATATTTAGCATACAAAAATACCTTAAAAATATCCTTAAACATGGAGACAGCATATTAATTTCAACCACCATCGTGGCCATCTTCAGTGCTGAAACACAATCTAAACGTTTCTTCTATTTTCCCGGCGTTGATTTGTTGTTGCTGCGATATCTTCGCTTCTCTTCATTTTCCCTCATGAGCTGTTGCCATTCTGGTGGAACTAGATAGTGTTCTCGGGTTATTGATAATTTCTTAATGGGTTATTGATAATTTCTATGGCCTCCCTTTTTAAGGCGTAATTGTAGGAGTTATACGGAGCTATTTTTTAATGTTTATGGTATTAGTATTAATTGGGTTATTGTTATGGGTAGTGGAAAAGGCGGTGGAGGATTTACCATATTTTAAATCGGCACGGTGCTCTTTTTCGCGTTCATTAATTGTTCTTTTGGTCATTCCAATGTAGTTCGCTTTATTGCCGTTAATATGTTCGAATTCAATTTTATAAATACCGGCGGTGGAGTTTTGGGGGATAATATCTTTTTCGTGCTGGAAAATATTTTTGTTGGGTTTAATTGGGATATTGATATTATTGTTTTTGGCTTCATTTCGGATTTTTAGGCTGGCGCCATTACAGAAGGGTATGGAAGTGGTGAAATTGGATTTTGTTTTTTGTGCATTATTAATTTTGTTTAATGTTTTTAGGCGTTTTTTATAGAGGGTGTAAATAAGGTTTTTGGTGTAGTTAGCTTTTCTAGCAATGTTTTTGATATGTTTAAGTTCTTTATTGAGGAGGTTTTTATTAGAGCAAACGGTAATTGCACGATTAATGTATGATTGGAGAGCAGCGTATTTATATGAAAGTGGGGTATTACAATTTTTGTTTATTATTTCGGAGCTAGCGGTAGGTTTGCGGTAAACGGTGGTATCTATGGAGTTATTTGGGGTTTTTATGATTTTTACGTCAAGAAAATTTAGGGTGTTATTTGTTTCTGTTTCCATGGTAAAATTAATATTATTATCTAGGCTATTAAGTTCAGTTAGGATGTTGTCGGGATTAATTGTGTTAGGTATAATAGCAAAAATATCGCCAACGTAACGCGTCCATAGTTTACACTTATTATTTATATTGAAGGCGGAGTTTTCTAGAAGGCGTAGTTTTAGTTCTGCAATGACCCCTGAGATAGGGGACCCCATTGGCACCCCTTGTGTTTGACGGCAAGTTTCTTGATTAAACGCGAAAAAAGAATCATTTAGAAGGAGATTGTTGGTTCGGATTAATGTTTCACTGGTTTTATTAGTTCCGTAGGTTTCTATTAGTTTGTTGTTTATGATTTGTGTGATTTCTGGTATATTGATTGAGGGATAGAGATCTTTGATGTCGAAACTTACTAGTTTATCATTAAAATTTACATTCGTATTACGGAGTTTTTCGAGGAAATTTTCGTTTGAGTTTATTGAGATATCGCATGGGGGGAGGATGGATTGATAGACGGGTTTCATGTATTTTTCAAGACAGTATGTGGGACCTTCGGATCTATTAACAATTGGACGGAGTGCGGGGGGGGGGGGGGGGTTTATGATCTTTGTATTTTGCAAAAATTCGGGGAATGACAGAGGCATGGTTGTTGAATATTGGTGGTTTGTTATCTGGCCATTGTCCGATTTTTATGATATCCTTTGTTTTTCTTATAATTTTTTCCAGTGGTGATTGGTTAATTTTATTGGCCTTTAGTTTATCAATAGTATCTTTCATCATATTGTTGTAATCGGTTCTATTCATAATAGTAATTAGATTAGTTTTGTCGGTCATTAAGAAGGTTAGATCGCGGTTATTTTTAAGGGTTTTGAGGCATTGAATATCTTTTGAGTTTGTGTAGTTTTTATGAGTGTTGGAAAGTGATTTGACGGCTGTATTTCGGATAATTTGTTTCTTTAGTGGGGGGATATGGTCAATAGCGGTTTCTATTTGTGCGATTGAATCTTTTAAGTTAATTTTATCGTTTAGGATGTATTTCGCGCCGAGTTTTAACAGTGAGTCTTGATGCGACGTAGGTTTAAAATTCGAGATATTTTTATATGGATAGGTAGAAGGGGGGAGAGTATTGAGAATTGTTGGGTTTTCTTTTAGAATCCAGTTTTTTAGTTTTTTGTTGTGCTTTTTTTGTATTAAGTTTTGCTCGATTTCAATGAAATGCTTTAATTTATTACTTAGATGATTGAATTCATTGTCGGAAGTATTTTGTTTTAGTTCAGAATTTAGTTTGTTGTAATGATTTTTAAGTTTGAATATCCATATAGATTTTTGCTTAATTATTTTCTTTAGAATGGAAATTTCGAATTTTTTAGCAAGGTTTTTATAGTTTTTATTTATGAACTGTGATTTAGTTTTGAGAAAATTGGGTGTAACTTTGAAATGTAAACAGTCTTCAAGAAAAATTTTATGATTTGTTTCCCGGGTGAGTTTTTTGGCGGTGTTTCGTAGGTTTTTGAAGAGGGTGGAAAGTGACATAATAAGTAAAGAGGGAGGCCAAGACCGGAGAGCGGGAGAAAAATCGATTAAACAGTTATACAAGAAAAATATCAACGAGAACGGAGCAGCGAAAATGCTCGGAAAACTCCAAAGAAAGCACTCACACAATTACCAAGACGATGCTAAGGCAGAAAATTCTTAATATTAAAAAATCTGGTGTGAAACAACCACACGACTTCCATTACCCACTATTACACATATTATATGCATTTTTGAGAGATAATGCGATCAGAAAACATAAAAGTTAACTAAAGAGAAAATCGTTAGAGCCGTTTTTGAGATACCAACTTTAAAAAAAAAAATCAATTATTGACCGGAAAACAATAATTACATACAAAAGGATATTTAAAAGTGAGTTAATATGGCGAGTTTGAAAAAAATCCGTACAGCTGTTTTTAAAGGAACGCCCTTGGGAGACCTGAAATTGAGCTATTTATACAGGACGCCTATCAATTTTCCTGAACTAACCAACTATATCATTCGAAAGGACATCTAATAGAGTGTTTATATAGAAAATTTGAAGAAAATCGTTAAAGCCGTTTTTGAGATACGGACTTACGGTCCCACTTCCTGTTTCCGATGTTCCACTTCCGGTTAAAATCAATTATTGACAGGAAACCAATAATTACATACAAAAGCATATTTAAAAGTGAGTTAAAATGGCGAGTTTGAAAAAAATCCGTACAACCGTTTTTAAAGGAACGCCTTTGCGAGGCCTGAAATTGAGCTATTTAAAAGGGACGCCTATCAATTTTCCTGAACCAACCAACTATATCATTCGAAAGGACATCTAATAGAGTGTTTATATAGCAAGTTTGAAGAAAATCGTTAGAGCCGTTTTTGAGATACGGACTTACGGTCCCACTTCCGGTTTCCGATGTCCCACTTCCGGTTTTTCAATTTTCACTAAAATTTGGAAATTTCATCTGTAGACCAGACGTATTTCAATTCTGAAGTTTCGTAGCTCTATCTTTATTAGTTTCTGAGCTATAATAGCCAGAAGATTCTCGACATACATACACACACACACACACACACACACACACATATATACACACTGACCAATTGCCAAAAACCACTTTTTTGGACTCAGGGGACCTTAAAACGTGTAAATCAGGTGAAAACCCGATATCGAATTTCCAGACCGAACACAATACTTCCATTACCTACGGTAGTAGGGTAATGAAAGTAAAAAAAGTATAAGTGTAAATGTTAAAAATCGTAAATGCTAAAAGGTTAAAAGTGTAAATTATTTAAAATTAAAAGAGTAAAAGTTAATAAAAGACCTTACATACTAAAAATCTTGAGAGCACTTTAGTTGATATTAAGTTGGCGTCGCTGTCTTGAACAGTACCAACAGTTATAAGAGTTCATCTTCAAACGCTAGGAAACGTAGACATTAATCACGTCGAGTATCTTCATTACGAAGTTTTTAGGCCCGGTATCGGCTTTTTCAATTTATAAATGATTTAAATTTAAGGACTAAATATACCTTTAAAATATCCTTAAACATGGAGACAGCATATTAATTTCAACCACCATCGTGGCCATCTTCAGTGCTGAAACACAATCTAAACGTTTCTTCTATTTTTCCCGGCGTTGTTTTGTTGTTGCTGCGATATCTTCGCTTCTCTTCATTTTCCCTCATGAGCTGTTGCCATTCTGGTGGAACTAGATAGTGTTCTCGGTCATTAACAGTTAATGGGTTATTGATAATTTCTATGGCCTCCCTTTTATGGCCTTAGCATCGTCTTGGTAATTGTGTGAGTGCTTTCTTTGGAGTTTTCCGAGCATTTTCGCTGCTCCGTTCTCGTTGATATTTTTCTTGTATAACTGTTTAATCGATTTTTCTCCCGCTCTCCGGTCTTGGCCTCCCTCTTTACTTATTATGTCACTTTCCACCCTCTTCAAAAACCTACGAAACACCGCCAAAAAACTCACCCGGGAAACAAATCATAAAATTTTTCTTGAAGACTGTTTACATTTCAAAGTTACACCCAATTTTCTCAAAACTAAATCACAGTTCATAAATAAAAACTATAAAAACCTTGCTAAAAAATTCGAAATTTCCATTCTAAAGAAAATAATTAAGCAAAAATCTATATGGACATTCAAACTTAAAAATCATTACAACAAACTAAATTCTGAACTAAAACAAAATACTTCCGACAATGAATTCAATCATCTAAGTAATAAATTAAAGCATTTCATTGAAATCGAGCAAAACTTAATACAAAAAAAGCACAACAAAAAACTAAAAAACTGGATTCTAAAAGAAAACCCAACAATTCTCAATACTCTCCCCCCTTCTACCTATCCATATAAAAATATCTCGAATTTTAAACCTACGTCGCATCAAGACTCACTGTTAAAACTCGGCGCGAAATACATCCTAAACGATAAAATTAACTTAAAAGATTCAATCGCACAAATAGAAACCGCTATTGACCATATCCCCCCACTAAAGAAACAAATTATCCGAAATACAGCCGTCAAATCACTTTCCAACACTCATAAAAACTACACAAACTCAAAAGATATTCAATGCCTCAAAACCCTTAAAAATAACCGCGATCTAACCTTCTTAATGACCGACAAAACTAATCTAATTACTATTATGAATAGAACCGATTACAACAATATGATGAAAGATACTATTGATAAACTAAAGGCCAATAAAATTAACCAATCACCACTGGAAAAAATTATAAGAAAAACAAAGGATATCATAAAAATCGGACAATGGCCAGATAACAAACCACCAATATTCAACAACCATGCCTCTGTCATTCCCCGAATTTTTGCAAAATACAAAGATCATAACCCCCCCCCCCCCCCCGCACTCCGTCCAATTGTTAATAGATCCGAAGGTCCCACATACTGTCTTGAAAAATACATGAAACCCATCTATCAATCCATCCTCCCCCCATGCGATATCTCAATAAACTCAAACGAAAATTTCCTCGAAAAACTCCGTAATACGAATGTAAATTTTAATGATAAACTAGTAAGTTTCGACATCAAAGATCTCTATCCCTCAATCAATATACCAGAAATCACACAAATCATAAACAACAAACTAATAGAAACCTACGGAACTAATAAAACCAGTGAAACATTAATCCGAACCAACAATCTCCTTCTAAATGATTCTTTTTTCGCGTTTAATCAAGAAACTTGCCGTCAAACACAAGGGGTGCCAATGGGGTCCCCTATCTCAGGGGTCATTGCAGAACTAAAACTACGCCTTCTAGAAAACTCCGCCTTCAATATAAATAATAAGTGTAAACTATGGACGCGTTACGTTGGCGATATTTTTGCTATTATACCTAACACAATTAATCCCGACAACATCCTAACTGAACTTAATAGCCTAGATAATAATATTAATTTTACCATGGAAACAGAAACAAATAACACCCTAAATTTTCTTGACGTAAAAATCATAAAAACCCCAAATAACTCCATAGATACCACCGTTTACCGCAAACCTACCGCTAGCTCCGAAATAATAAACAAAAATTGTAATACCCCACTTTCATATAAATACGCTGCTCTCCAATCATACATTAATCGTGCACTTACCGTTTGCTCTAATAAAAACCTGCTCAATAAAGAACTTAAACATATCAAAAACATTGCTAGAAAAGCTAACTACCCCAAAAACCTTATTAACACCCTCTATAAAAAACGCCTAAAAACATTAAACAAAATTAATAATGCACAAAAAACAAAATCCAATTTCACCACTTCCATACCCTTCTGTAATGGCGCCAGCCTAAAAATCCGAAATGAAGCTAAAAACAATAATATCAATATCCCAATTAAACCCAACAAAAATATTTTCCAGCACATCCGTAACGAAAAAGATATTATCCCCCAAAACTCCACCGCCGATATTTATAAAATTGAATTCGAACATATTAACGGCAATAAAGCGAACTACATTGGAATGACCAAAAGAAGAATTAATGAACGCGAAAAAGAGCACCGTGCCGATTTAAAATATGGTAAATCCTCCACCGCCTTTTCCACTACCCATAACAATAACCCAATTAATACTAATACCATAAACATTAAAAAAATAGCTCCGTATAACTCCTACAATTACGCCTTAAAAAGGGAGGCCATAGAAATTATCAATAACCCATTAAGAAATTATCAATAACCCGAGAACACTATCTAGTTCCACCAGAATGGCAACAGCTCATGAGGGAAAATGAAGAGAAGCGAAGATATCGCAGCAACAACAAAACAACGCCGGGAAAATAGAAGAAACGTTTAGATTGTGTTTCAGCACTGAAGATGGCCACGATGGTGGTTGAAATTAATATGCTGTCTCCATGTTTAAGGATATTTTTAAGGTATTTTTGTATGCTAAATATATATTTAGTCCTTAAATTTAAATAATTTATAAATTGTATCTTTTGATTAAAAAAAAAAAAAAAATTCTGAGCCAAATTACTAAATTTGGTTTAATTTCGATATATAAAACCAGTATGTTGTGGCCACAGCATGACTTTCTTCTATATTTTTCTATACAAATCCACTCAGTAAAAATAATTTATTAGAATTATTATTGAAAAAAAATGATAATGATAATAAAAATGATCTTCCATGATAATGCAGGCGATTTCCATATTAGAGAAGTAGTATAACACTAAATATCTAAAAAAAGTAAATTTTATCCTCATTATTACATTTAAAAAAGAAAAATGTTTAAAAAATTTTTTTTAAAAAATATTTTAACTTTATTTTAAATTATCACAGGTCGATGGTTTAACCATTCGTTTGAAAGATACTGGCGAGCTCTTTTGAAAGATACTTATCATGAAAATTTACATATGATTATTTAATTTCAAAAATGAAAAATATTTTGAACATTAATAAATTTAGATATATCATAATATTTTCAGTAAAAAATTATTGCAACAATATTTGTCTTAAATGTTGTTAAATTGTATCTTTTGATTAAAAAAAAAAAAATCTGAGCCAAATTACTAAATTTGGTTTAATTTCGATATATAAAACCAGTATGTTGTGGCCATAACATGACTTTCTTCTATATTTTTCTATACAAATCCACTCAGTAAAAATAATTTATTAGAATTATTATTGAAAAAAATGATAATGATAATAAATAATGGTAATGATAATAAAAATGATCTTCCATGATAATGCAGGCGACTTCCATATTAGAGAAGTAGTATAACACTAAATATCTAAAAAAAGTAAATTTTATCCTCATTATTACATTTAAAAAAGAAAAATGTTTTAAAAAAATGTTTAAAAAAATATTATAACTTTATTTTAAATTAGCACAGGTCGATGGTTCAACCATTCGTTTGAAAGATACTGGCGAGCTCTTTTGAAAGATACCTATCATGAAAATTTACTCCCCTCACAGGGGGGAGGCGAGGCTCCTACATACACAAGTTTTTTTCCCCAGTTGACTATCTCTAATACAAATAATTCTTTTAAATTTCATAATGATTATTAAAAAATAACTCTCTTTATGCATATTTATACAAAACTTTTTCCTATACCACCACGTTAAAAATTTAGAAAAAGCGGAATGGCAATGCAACCTGTAAGACAATTTTTACCAAAAGATGATAGGCACTAATTTATGTCAAGATGTAACTACATACCAATTTGTATGAAATTGTGTGCAGCGGTTCCTGAGATACAGTTGCCACAAAATTTTGTCACACACACAGAGAGAAAGATATTTTCTAAAAATTGTCAAATCGTGTTCTATATCTCTCAAAACGTGTAAATCCATCGAAATCCCGAGGTCGAATATTTTTACGAATCCAATACTTTCTTCTATTGAGTATAGAAGAAAATAATAAGTCGATGTTCATTTTCGTTGAAAGGCGTAACATTTTGTAAACTGATACGACAGCGTAAATAGAGTGTACTATGCCAAAAAAAAAAAAAAAAAAAAAAAAAAAAAATTAAATTAAAATTAACACGCATTACATAAAAATACTCTGTTTTCTAATAAAGTGAAATTTCAAAAATCCGTAAAATGTAATCTTTTATGGTTTTATGAAACCTAATTAAGTTTTTCAGATGCAGTGCAAGCTATTTTTTCCGTATACTCATTTAAAATTTGTAGCATCAAAGAAATAAGTTGATTGTATTTTATTGAAAAAAAAAAATAGATTCTCGTTAATTGAACTTGATGAGAAACTTTAATTTTATTCCAGAATTTATTGTTAATTTTTAAATTTAGTGTTTTTATTATGCCGATCATTAGTTTTTTTCCCCTCTATTCATATTTTTTTTTTTTTTCTTTCCATGAATAATTCATATCCCTCGATCAGTGAGATATAATTTTCATTTTCTTAATGAACCATATCCTCTGTCACTTCAGCTGTGTATTATTTAATCATTCGTTCATTTGAAAGACTTTATCGTTTTCGAAAATTACTTTCATAAACTAATAATAATAATAATAATAATAATTAAATAAAAGCAATTAAATGACAGATAAAATAAGAATTTTTTCTAATTGAAGCTTTTTTCTTCTGAACGACGTATTCTATTGAAAAAATTAAATACATACAGTAATTCATCCGGTACTGATACATATGTAAATAATGCGTCCCTGGGTTGTTTTATTGATACATCTTAACAAAAGAAAAAAAAAATCTAAATCGTTTGTTTTATTATTGCTGATACACGTGGTTCAACGCGTTGATCTTTCAATTGTACAAAAACGTGCATCTTATAGAATGCCTGTCCTACAAAACGTTTATTTACGATTTTGCAACTTTTATACTGTCCTTCAAAGTGGATTATCAACAATCCGTTTAAATTATGCTTTATCACTGTTAAAAAAAAAAAAAAAAAAAAAAAATGCAATTTTGTTGCCAGAAATTCTCTGTGAAAATTACAGAATTCTGTGAAAGTTACAGTTGTTGTTGTTGTAGTTGTGGTTGGGTTTTACGTCGCACTAATGCTGCGCAGATGGGCAATTGACGACGGTCTGGGACACACCCCTAGAGTGTGAAAGTTAAAGAAAAATACGTTTTGTCAACGTAATTTTTCCTCAATTTACGACTTTTTTATCAAATTACAGAGAATTTCTGGCAACAAAATTGTATTTTTTTAACAATGTATGTAATCTCGCAACAGTTGTGTATATATAATCTCGCAAGTATTGCAGTGGCTTTATCAAGATTCTGAGAATACAATTTTATAATAGGCACAATCGGAAAATTGCTGGCTAGATACTCGAGCCGTCCGAAGACGTTCATGTAGACAAATGGTGGGTGCTGCACGTAATTTCTGTCGTAACTGCAATGTCCTTTCTATTACGAAATTAATACCTCTGGGGATTACCGAAACGTGGAAGCTATCCAATACTATGAGCTATCCCCTGCGCAGAGAATCAAAATTGTAATGGAATGGCTCAAACCACTCCAAGAGGTGAATCCCAGACCGTCGCCAGTTGTCCACAGCTTAGCTATAATGCGACATTAAAAACCACTCAGTCAAACGTTATATGTACTCACTCTTCTGGGAAAATAGTTTATCAATGACGCATATATATTTTTTATAACCAATGAATGGTTAAACCTTTTAAACATCACTGTACAAAATTTAAGAAATTGCGTAATGCCGTTAATTTTTTGTAGTTTAAAAAAAAATCACAATTTCATCTCTTATTGTCCATGCATATTACCCTAGTCTGTCTGCGTGTAATCAATATGAACACATTGAAAAAAATATGTATCAATAATACTAAAATCCCATAGTGAAAAATGCGTTCTTAGTAACTTTTTCATCAATTGGTCTGTGCAGATGATTGTACAGCATTATATTTCAATTAAAAATTAAAACTTGTTTTATTATTATTATTATTACTTCAAGTATTACAAAATTTTAATTTTTATATGTCCTTCACACAATAAAAGGTCTAATAAGCAAAATTCAACCCATGCCTGGTTAACATATGTACAAATTTTTTGTAATGTATCATAAAAAGACATAGAAATATGTTTAAACAAAATTGCAATATTCCCTAATATAAATGTATCTATTTTTATGCTATCCCAGTGTTCTCTCATAATTTGTGTAAAACATCTGAAGTGTGAACTTTTAGTATACTTTCCGAATTTCGAAAACAATATCGAGACATTGTCAATTAAAGACAGTCAATTATTTTATCTTGTCACTTAACATTAGACAAAGTCAATTATTTTATCTTGTCACTTAACATTAGACAAAGTCAATTATTTATCTTGTTACTTAAAATTTCTTATGATGTCGTGCTGAACTTTTGTACATAAGCTAATTAGGATATGCGATATCTTTTACTTTCTAAACCTTTCTTTTGTATGAAAGTCGGATAGAAATTTAAATTTCGTATACCTTGAAATGGATTCTCTGAAATTTTTAATTGGTTTTATAAAATTCTGACTTTTTTTATGCATTTTTGCAATGTATATAATATATATCTCAAATAAGTATTCAAAGAATGTAAGCCGAGATCAGGGTTTCTCAAAAACAGTATATGTGCATGTTTATGTCTGCATATAAAAATATCGTATGAAAGTTGAAAATATTTTTATTAAAAATTAAAGTGTTTTATTCCAGTACACATTTTAAAATCATTATATATAAGTAACAATCTAATAACAATAACAAATGAATTACTCTTTTTTATTTAAATTTTCCATCCGTCTTTTTTTTTTTTTTTTTTTTCGTTATTACGTTTAGATTCGACGCAAAACGATTGCGTGAGTAACTGATAATAGAATTTGAATTAGCAAAAAGTATGTACTAATCCTGCCTGGTATCGATCCACTTATTTATCAAAAACATTTTATTCTTAACTTCGGTGAATACATTTTAGGAAGAAGAAAAAACTTCGCATATTATTATTATTCTAAAAATTTATGGCAATTGCTAAATTTGAATTTCATGTATAAATTTATTATAATTATTTCCATTTTAACCGACAAAAATAAATAAATAAATAAAATAATATTTTTTGTTTTATATTTTGATATAAAATTCATAATAATACCTATAGATATATTGTGAAATAAATAAAAAGCGCAGGAAATGTTCAACTTTGAATATTCAGCATGCATTTATTTAGAGTTGACAGTAAATAATCTGAATGTATAATGTAAGAGAAAAAAAAAAGAGAAAAAAAAAATTATAAAACATTATAAAATAAAATAATAGTTTTTGCTTTATTTTTTGACATAAAATACTTAATAACATCTATAGATATATTTTGAAATAAATAAAAAGCAGCTTTTTAAATATTCAGCATGCATTTAATTAGAGTTGACTGTAAGTAATTTGAATTTAGTGTGAGGGAAGAGATAATTAAAAAAAAAAAAAAAAACTCTACTAAAAAAGGTCTATCTACCTATTAGATATAAAGTAAAAAGAACTATAATCGAGAATATAAAAAAAATTATAATGAAGTTTATCTAAGAAATACTATTAAAGATTTCAGTATAGTTTAAATCATTGGTAAAGGTGACTCTTTGACTCGATTTTTTTAAAAAGAAAAAGTTATTTTGAAGAAAAAGTTCTCAGTTAAAAAAAAAAAAAAAAAAAAAAAAAAAAAAAACTGTCGTTGTTTGTTTATTAATTTTCAGAACATTGCTTTTTAAGTAAACAAAAATAAAACAAACAAATAAAAAAAGGAAGAAGAAAACAGAATGCATAAAAAACAAATATATGTAAATAGAAAAAATTCAAAGGAGTAATAAATTAGTAACTTATATCGTAAATGAATGTTTTGCATATTCTTTTATTCATATGTCTTACAGAAATTTTGAAGATTTAATTAAAATAATTTACAATAATAATTAATAACAAAATAATGAATTTTAATGTATTTTCTGTAGCTTTTTATTATTTTTATTATTATTATCAGTATTAAAAGTGAAAAACCGAGAAAAAAATAAGAAAATTTTAAAAACGTACTAATTTTACATTTAATTTTATATAACTTTATTTGCAATAATTTAAATCCAGTTTTATCTACAATAATAAATTGTAGTTTCTTATTTTATCTAGAATAGAATTTCTTCTTCTTCTTTTTTTTTTTTTTTTTTTTTTACTTTAATCTATACTGTAAATGATTTCTCATAAGTAGTTTTGTATGCGAATTTACAAAGAACCTTTATACACGCGTTAATTAAAAATATTATAAATTTTTCAAATATATGTATGGCAAGGAAACTTCCGAAATCTTTCTCTATTGTGAAAATATATTTTTACTAAAACTTTTATTAAAATAATATTTTAATCAAGCCAGAATCGTTCGTATGGATACATAATTTCTTTAATCATCATCACACAAAACATCCCATAAAAATGTTATAATAAATAATTTTTGGAAAATATAAAGAAAAGATTTTGATAAAGCCAAAAACTACAAAGCATTTAAACAGAAAGTAAAGAAAGTCATAAAACACATACGTATACATTCATGAACAGCCATTCATAGAAAATAAGCCAAAATCAATGGAAGAAAATTGCTTTCATTTTGAATGAAATGTTTTCTCTTTTATATACGCAGGACTATTTCTGTCTTCTAAAGACAGAATTTTGGGTTTTATTAAAATGGTCTTATTTAACTAATTATGTCTCCTGCCAAAAGGCTTTAAGCTCGCTTTAGCAGAATAATTATTGATTTTTATCATTATTAAATTCTAACGTGAACGAACGTTCTAAAAAAGGGAATTTATTAACTACGAGCTTGAGATATAAGAAACAATGTATTTGAAGTTAAAATAAGAAATTCGGTATTTAAGATTTGATACAGAATTAAATTTTCTTATGTCTGCCGCTCATTTAATTTTAAGAGTGAGCTGTACAACTTTCTATTTTGAATAGCAATCTACATTTAACAAAATACGAAAATTTTGTTTTCATTAATAGTTTTATTATATATACTGTTATAATTTTATTAAATACTGTGCAGTGATTTCATTTTACGTAGTTTAAAATTTTATGGGGAAAACAATTGCAAATAAAAATTTTAAATTAGAAATTTTTCATTGTGAAAATAAATGAAACAATTACATCTACAAATTATTTTTGTTGAAACTTTTATTACTACTTTTTATTAACTTTATAAATTCAAAAAAATATTTACAGACAAAAACATTGTTCATTAAATAGAGGTTAGAAATCAGTACTTGATCAGTAAAGAATAATCAGTACTTTCAGTACTTGATTATTCTTTAATTGCGTTTCTTGCGACCCTTGGAGCCTCTGCCCTAGTGCTGACTCAAAGAGTCTGGTGTTAAAACAGAGATGATAACCCTTGTGTTTGAGAAAAAATAGCGATAAGGAAACGAGGAATGACTGGATGTTTACCAAATCTCAACTTGCCAGTCAATTTGGCATCCCTCCAAGCCCTTTAAATCGTCTTCATAGTTAGGCGCGAAAAACGTGGTTACACTATATTTTACTATTATATGATAAGCAATGCTCCATTTGTTTCAAGCAATAAATTTTCAGGACTGCTTTTTTTTCTTTGTAACTTACGACCTACTCACATTTTTGTTGTAACTATAAATTATATTAGTAAAATATTTTATTGCTGCGTTAATATTCTCATTTTCCCTATATGAAGTGGTATGTCACAAATTCTTAACATATCAAATTTATCTCTTAATTAAAGGTATTTTTAAAGCCAAAATAAGAAATATTAAAGGAGTACTTATCCAAATAATTTTTTACAATACAATTAAAGACTTTTATAAAAAGGTAAAACAATCTGCAAAATCTACTTCGGAGCATTGAAATCTCTACTTCTTTGTCCATTTATAAGTAACTAAGAAATATGACATAAAACTGAAGCTTTTTTTTTATATCTTATTTATTTATTTTGATTAAGTAAATTATATCGTTGATTTTTGACGAAAGAAAATAATTTTTATTTTGCATTTTATAGGTATCTTCTACAATTCGCAGGAAATGAAATTTTTTAAAGTCTCTGTCTTTCAATTTTACTTATAGAATTTCCTTTTGTGGTCTATGCATATATCTATCTTATACTCTATAGTGTAACTTGTTTACGAATTAAATTAAATTTCTGAATTAAAATCTACTTTAACCTTAACTAATTGATGTATTACAATTTATTTTTAGTTTTTACTTAATACTAAAAGAGACTATGTTCATCTTTTAGAAGATTTTTAAAAAGTAATCGATTGTTTTATTCATAATGGCATAAATCAAATTACCGAAATATGCCATTTAACCACTTCACTAGCACCGGGACATAATATGTCCCATTGCCAGTTTAAAATATGATATGAAACCTATTTCTGAAGGGGTTTTTTTTTGTGTGTGTGTGTCTTTCAGACCTGCAACTATCACGAATAGGTGCATAGAATTGTCAGTTGAGGAAATTCAGCGTCCATTGCATGAAACACATTCAGATAATTTTTTTAATACTTATTTTATTTTTTCTCGAATATATAGTATATATATATATATATTGGTAGTGAAAAGGTTAAAGTACTCTCCGATTTCGGATATTTTACACTGTTGATAATTTGGAACTATGTTTAACCGATTTTTGATATAACATTAACTATAACCAGGGCTCCAGGAATTTGAAAAAAAAAACTGCTCAGCAGCAAAAATTTCTGGTAGCCAGTAAAAGATATCTCCCCTCCTTTTTTTTTATTTACGTGAATATAGAAATTAAATTTTTATGAGTAAAAATCAAATATTTACTAGGCTAGAATGATATATCAGGGAAATCAATTTAACATCATGAACACGGCTTTATTATTTTCACATACACAATTGCCATTGATACATCATCACACTGGCCAATGATTCAGCACCAGGTTACTAAGCATGCACAAACAGCAGCAGTGTAAACTAATTCCCTAAAACAGTGCACTAATTTAACACTGAATTGTGAAATATTCATAAAGAAAAGGGATGTAAATGTAATGATGTATTCATTCTACACAGTATCTCAAAATGTAGTGAGAAGAGCGGAAATCAAAATGGCCACAGTTAAACTACATCGAGAGTGGAATAATAGCCGATTCTGGGACCAACTTTTTCACCAAAATATTGAAATAATAATTTGAAAAAAAGCCCGAGTTTTCTTAAACTTGAAAACATATTCGCCTTTAAAAAAATATTGGTCGCCAATGGCGACCAGGCGATCATATTCCACGGGCCCTGGCTATAATTATAAGATGTCGAAAAGTTTCTATAATTTGGTGCTTTTTGTGAACTATAAAAAATTTCATATTGGACCAATTAAGTCCGTAGCCAAACCCTTGAAATTTTGCAGATTTGTCGAAAGTTTCAGACTTATACATCATTTTTAACACTAAGCGTTATGTATTAAAGCTCGAACCCACTCCGATTTTTTTTTCCTGAGTACAGTCTTGGTATCATTAACTTAAAAGCAAGTATTGAAAATATTGAATTTTGTTTAAAGTCTGATAATTTTATCACTTCTCTCCAGTTTGTTTCATTCTACTTATTTATTCTACATCGGTAAACAAATTTCTAAAGTGATTAATTACTGCATCTTTCTCATTCTATTAGGGTATCTAGTCCCTAAAACCTCACTCACAAGCTTTCACACGAACAACCACCAAGTCAACCACTTTAGTTTTCTCCTCGGTGTTGCACTTTTGTAGCACACAATAGTTTGAATTCTTATCAAATTCCAGGATAAAGTAAGGATAATACAATAAAAATAATAATTAATAAAATAAATAATAACAATTAACAAATTTAAATGATCATTTTGGAAGTCAAGTCAAACGAAAAACATAAACAAAATAGTTTTTAATTTATTGGTTGTTGCATAATAAAACTACTTTCTGAAAAATCTTGGCGTTATTAAATCCAGTTAGTCATTATTATTATTTTTTTTTTTTTTTAGGGAAAAGGGGTCGAAATATGAGTACCGTAATTTCCAATAATCTGCAGACCAGACACACTTTTTGTACACTAGAAATTTTAGTTGATAAAATATACTATTTTTGTATACGGTAGTGCACGGTACAAATTTAACTATAATCGTTAATTAAAATTTCTGATGTTAGACTCATTTATCTGACATGCATCTTATACGCCAGAAATTACAGTAATCTGATTCAACCATGAAAAAAATATACAGAATATTGTAGAAAACAACGTTGAGATTCATTGAATGACTTTTATTAAAAGCATGGAATAATTCAATATTAAAATTTCTTATGCTGTAAGATAATAAATATAGCCTGCAATCATAATAATTTATATAATAAACTCTCCTTCGTTTGTTTGTTTGTTTTTATTTTACAAACTTTTAAAGCGTATATGACAGACAGAATGACAAAATAGAATGCGTTAAAATACAATTCTTAAAATAACAATAGAAAATCTTAATAAAGTTATAATAAAAATCACTTATGGAACAGAGATGTGATAGAACATTAAAAAGGCAATTTTTCTCTTTTGAAAAGGAAAGATTTGTTAAAGAAGTTCCTAAAAACTATTGCAACAAAGTTTTTTATGTAATAGGTTTTCTTTTCTTATTTCCTATCTTTAACTTAAATGCTTGTTCTTTCCGTTTACCAAGAAGTAACATTAAGATTATCATTACTAAAATTATTCTTAGAAATCAATGAGAGTTTCAAGATTAGGTATTGTACTCTTAAATGAAATGATAGTTTTGTTTGCTTTATACCCCTATCAAAAATTTCATTTTGTTAATGGTAAATAAAACAAATAAAATAAAGTAAATCGAAATTTAATTGCATTTTTGTCTACATAATTTAAAAACTGACACCGTTCTAATAAAACTGACAACTGCTGAAAAAATTAACTATATAAATTTTATGTGGACACCATATGATTTCATTGTACGTCTATTACTCTATACGCGGTGTTACGTAGAGCTCTGTTACGAATCAGTGTTTAACAGATTTTAAATTCACCAAAATTATCGAAAAAGGCATCCTTTATTTAAAAATGCACTTTCAATTTTAGACGTTTCACCAAACATTTAGAAGAAAAATATCTGACAAAATCTAAAAAACTTTAGAGGTGTAAAGAATACATGTTATACCAAGCGTATGTTATACCATGTATACCAAGCATATGTTATACCAAGTACATGTTATACCATGTTATACCTCATATATTTCCACAATTTGTTTTTTCCTGAAGTCAGAAAGGTATAGCCGGCAACCATTCCGGTTCCTGGATTATTCCTTTATGGAATTTTCTATGAGCTTTTGCAGCAGTTCTCGATGATTTAAGCAGTTTTCCAGGATAGGGTGAAAATTTCTATAAAAATTTATGGGTATCCACAAATCAGAACAGTTAACAACTAGGCAAAAAGGGAACCAATAAAAATTTTAAAGAAAATAAATAATATTAAGTATCACCTTGTGAAAATAATGCTTGTAATTGTAGAATATAATTATGATGCTTCTTTTAACGAACTACATTCATTTGTATCAGAATAATGCGTATATTCATGGAGATATATAAAGATTTCTTTAACAAAATTACGAGTTTTTTTCGAACATTATTTGCTTATAATGTACAGGGTTTTTAAAAGAATATATTGTCATTTTTAGAAAACTTTATATACTATAGTAGAGACCCTCTATCACAATCAGAATATAAAAGAATATTAAATATGTAAATACGAGGCTGTTCAATAAGTTAATAAGACTAAATTTATATAGAGAACAGTTTACTTTTAATCGTCATAATTTACATGGACTTTTTTGAAGTAACTACCATTGGGCATGATACATTTGTTTCAACGTTCCGTTCACTTCTTAAACACATATAAAAGTCCGTCCTTTGAGAGTCGTTTCAAAACCGCCTCCCCTGTTACACATGCTTTCTTTCTTTCGAAATGGCGGCCTCATAGGGGTTTCTTGAGCTCAGGACACAGACAAAAATCGCACGGGGCATGATCAGGACTATATGGAAGGTGTGGTAGAATCTTTATATTGTTCCTCTGTAAAACGCCCTCTACGCAACCAGCAGTATGTTGCCTTGCATTATCGTGGGGCAATAAGAGGCCATCCTTCAGCAATGGACGCTTTTTTTAATGTGCCTGATCCTTCTTTATGATTGCCACGGCTGTGTTGATCATTGTCTCTGTAATGGACATTGAAGGTCTTCCCTCAAAATCTTCCACAATTTGCCTCCCTTCCTTATAAGTTTTATGCTAATGAAGAACACTTGCCTCGACATTGATTCCGCCTTAAAAGCCTCGCATGTCATTTAAAAAATTTCTGATACCGATTTTTGCAAACGAACACAAAATTTGATAGGATAATGCTGTTCCAAGGACGCTTCCACTTCGATGACTGACCTCGGCTTGTAGGCGCGTGGAAACTAGCTTGCATTTAGTCACGTGATACTCAGTCACATCAGCCCATATGTGCCGTCTATTGACATATTTTATTAATGCACACTAACCGACGTGATATATTAAATAGTTGTAGCTTAATAGCTACTGTTTAACGTTAAGAGAGAGTATCATTTAAAGAGAAAGTTTCTTTTATAAAAACAGAGCAGCTTTCTAGTCGTAGAAGGAAAGAAGGGGAAGCGTGAATAAAGTAAGAGGACAAGAAAGACTAGAGGTAGAATAGAGGTAGAGGCTCATTTAGATTGAAAGGTTTCGGCGAATAGTTGAAAGTTGTAAGTGGAAAGCTGTGGAAATTGTGAAGTTCAGGTGTCATAGCAGTTTATCATCATTCCTTTTCCCTTAAAGATTTTTTTTTTTTTTTTTTTTTTTTTTTAACATTATAAAGGGTATTTATTTATGAACTAGAAATAGTTAATTCCTGATAGCGCCAAAATTGAACAAAAAGATAGTTTACACATTTATAAAGATTTGAGGCCTCACACATTCAAATTCACGCAGCGGTGTTAAATTTCATAAAGTCTCTCAAAGGTTTGTTTGTATTGGATGGTTTCCGGGAATAGTTGAATGTAGTAGGTGGAAAGCTGCGCAAGTTGTCAAGTTTAGATATCTCAACAGTATGTCGAGTTTTTTTGTGAAGAGAGTTTATGGTAAGATTGTGAAGTTATTTTCAAGTCCAAGCTATTTAAATAGCTTGTATTAAATGCCTCGGTGTGCTTATGAGAGATACCAACGCACATTGTAAATGTTTTCCTTGGAAGTTAATCAAAGTCAAGCAAACTTAGCTTCAGTTGCTTTTTGAGTTAAATATCTTAATCCGACATTATACTTACACCAGATTATACATATTTTTATTTCATTTTAAGTAAAAGCTAAATAGATTATAATGAATACATAACTGCTTCCCCCCTCTTTTAAAAAGTTTAAAAAATGTACTTATTACTTTTTTGCTTCTTTATTTACTTTAAAAAAATATTATTACTTATGTTATTACTTATTTAAAAAAAATTATTACTTATTAAAAAAAAAAAAAAAAGTTATTCTCTGTAGACAATTTTTTGTTTCTGTATACTCTATAAGTTAAACAAAAACTAAAATTAAGCAACAAACGCTAGATTAAAATAAGATACAAGCAAAATTTCCTAAATTCTACGAATATTTTAGCATAATGCCATTACAAAATGATAAAACATTAAAATTGTTAGAAAATATATTGTTTAATTATCTATTTTTCACATATATATATATGTGTGTATGTGTGTATATATAATCACCTAGGAGAGTCCTTCATCCTGCAGTGGATTAATAAAGGCTGAAATTGATGACGATGAGGATGATGATGATAAATATATACCCTAAAGAATTAAAAAACTGGTACACCTATCATGTAAGGGATTGCGAACATGCAGAAGTACCGCAACACGACGTAACATAAACTCTAGTAATATTAAACAGGTGCTGGAGGTAATTCACACCATAAATCCTGCAGGACAATCAATAAATACATAGAAATGCGAGGGGGGGGAGGGGGTCTCTTCTGAATAGTACGTTGCCATGCATCCCAGATATGCTAAAAAATGTTGATGTCTGAGGATTTGCGTGCCAAATAGACATGTCTAAAGTCAGAAGAGTGTTCTTGAAGTCACTCGGTAGCAACTCTCGATGTATGGGGTGTCGCATTGTCTTGCTGAAATTGTCAAAGTCCGTCAGAATGCATAGTGGACGTGAATGGGTGCAGGTGATCGGGCAGGATGCTTACGTATCTGTCACTTGTCAGAATAGTATCTAAACATATCAGGGGTAACACCAATTGCATACGGCCTATAATATGATAGAGCCCCCGCAGGTTGAAAATTCCCTTGTTGACATGTGGAGTCTGTGGATTCATGAGGTTATCTCATCCATCTGACCTATATAATTGGAAACGAAACTCTTCAGACCAGGAAACGTGCTTCCAGTCATCAATAGTCCAATGGGACCAAGCGAGGCGTAAAGCTTTGCGTCGTGCAGTGAACAACGGTACACATGGGCGTTTGGTTCCGAAAGCCCATATCAATGATGGTCAGCTGAACAGTTCACAAACTGGAACTTGCTGATGCCCTAGCATTCAGATCAGCAGCAATTTGAAGAAGGGTTTCACACCTGTCACGTTTAATGATTCTCGTCAGTTGCCATTGGTTCAGTTCTTTCATGATGTTTTTCCGGCTGAAGCGTTGTCGGAGATATAATATTTTACCGGATTCCTGATATTCACGGCGCTCTCCTGAAATGGTCATACGCGAAAATCTAAACTTCATCGCTACCTCGGATATGCTATTATCCCTTTCTCGTGCACCAATTATAACGCCATGTTCAAAGTCTCTTAAATCTTGATAATCTACCATTGTAGCAGCATGAATCGATCTAACATCTTTGGCAGATACCTGTTATCTTATGTAGCCACTGCCGACCGCGTCGCTTAGCGCTCATTGGTTTCATACCTCTATTATTTGCATGTGCACGCCTGTAATAGTTTCTTTTTTTCAGTGTGTGTATATATATAATTAGTTTTTTTATGATTTTATGTAACAAAATCAAATTCCTAAAACAATCCTTTTTTTTTTTTTTTTTTAATGAACTAAAGGCAGTTATTAAAAACAAAATCTGATGTTTCATTTTTGCAGAGCACAAGAAAGTTTTTCAGTATGAAGCCATTTTAAACATTATGTAATAGTGACTAAAATTGAATAAAATATTCGTTAAATTTCGCAACATTTGATTAGTGTTCTGACAGTTTCTTCGAGAACGGGAAAATTATAAACTCATTTTTCATATTAATGTTGAATCTCCGACAAAAATTTAAAAGTAAACTAACCTAATTTTTTACATCATAAACATGTAATAAAGCGTGTAGATTTTCTTTTCATACCTTTTGTATTAAAAATATCCATGTTATTTTCGCAAATTCTTTTGCATTTCGCAGTATTTTCGGTAAATTGGGTTAAGTTATTGCACATTGAGGAGTTTATGAAACAATTACGGAGGGGAGAGGTAAGAAATTTTTTATGACTGTTATCACGCAAATGAATTTACATTCATTATTTCAAGGGAAAAGTCAAAATTTTACAAAACAAAAATTTATAAAGTGACCGTGGAGCTAAATGCCTATGAATTTTAATATTATTCCTCAATGTTTTTGTTATTTGTTATAAAGGCTGTTCAATCACCATTAAAAATTCAATATTTCATTCGTATCAATACCAATTAAATAATATCAATAATAATAAATGTAAGTTTTACTAAAGTTATGAGCAAACAAATGTGTAAATTATTGAATATTTTTTTTAAGCTTGTTTAGTAATGTTAATGGAGATTATTAATTATGAAAAAAAATTCCTGAATGCATTTGCATGAATACGAAAGTACGTTTTAGTAATGATCTGAGAAAAAATGTATGTAGTTTTCATTTGTTATTCATAATTATATTTTCAGATTAGCTCCTTTACTTCTGTTTCAGCAAAAGTAATCAAATTATGTAAATTAATTTTTCAAGTAATTTTTATTAAGCGTAAATATTTATTTAAAAATTATTAAATTACTATTGATAAAAGCTTTTTTTTTTTTCGTCTATATTTTTATATTCAGTAAAATTCATAATATTTTTAATTTAACCTTTTCTAAAATTACATAATAAATCAATTATTAAGCTTTCAATAAGTTTCAGTGTATAATTACATTTAAAATAATTCATTTCAAAGTATTTCAATGTTATTCTCAGTTGGTAAGCTTTAGTTAACGCATTTCCATCATAATATATCAATCAAAAAATTTTTTATTTACAAGATACATTATTTAATATTCTATATTTTCCTCAAATTAATAAAAATAATTACAAGACTCTGTTCAATATTTTTATGTAACACGATAAAATTTCGAAAAAAAATATTTTATATAATATATATATATATATATATATATATATATTATTACTTATAAACTTTGAATAAACACCATAAAATGCAATAAACTCGCAACAATTGTTTCGGGTCGAAAAAACACACGACCCTTCATCAGGCGAATAAAGTAAGCACAAGTGCTGCAGTCAAAGCGGCCAAGCACCCCCGGAACAATTGTGTCAGGGGAGGGGGGGGGGGAGGGATAACATAAATTTTATGAATGTTTTTCATGTAAGAGAATTACCCTTTATATATATATATATATTTAAATATTTGCATTTATTAATTTAATTTGCTGTTGTCACTTGTTTAAAATTTAATATAAAATGATATTATTTTCAATAAACCATTTCCTATCGTTTTTCTGTATGATAATAACGAAAATTGTATAAAATTTTAGTTTCATTTTAGAACTTCTGATCAGTGTTACGACAGATTCTTTGAAAGCGAGAAAATAATTAAATCTGTTTTGCAATCTTAACTTTCAATTTCTGACTAAAATTTATAAAATATTTTACTTTATTCCTTTTATTATTAATATGTAATGGAACGGTAAAAATTATTTCATTCCATACGTTTTGTATTATTAATTTTCGTGTTATTTCTGTAACTTTTGTTTACTTGTTCTTAGTATATCGTATAAATTGTCTTACTTACAGCATGTTGGAGTATTACTGGAACAATTGTGTGAGGGGAGGGGGGGGGGAGGGATAACATAAATTTTATGAATGTTTATCATGTAAGAGAATTACCCCCTTTTTTTTTTTTTTCTTTTTTTTTTTTTCAAGGGGAGATAGCCTGTGCAAAACAAAATTTAACTATAAAGAAAAGAAGAAAATTATCGTTGAAATTTTAAGATTTTTCTTCAGATTCGATTATTTTTCCATTCGGTGTTATCAGGGATATTCAATTACCATTAAAAAGAAATAATCTGATGTGTCATTCACACGACTCTCTTTTACCCTGCCTTTCAATACTATAAAGATAGATTGCAGATTATGTCGTTAGATCAATAAGGTAAGATAATAAAGTTCAATCTACCTTTACAATAATCAAAAATTGGTTTAGGAACAGTTTTATTTGACACATAATTCTGCTTGAGGGGCTACTGTCCCCCTCAACCTCTAGTTTATTTACAGTGCCTACATTTATTTTTGAATTAAATTCAAGATTATTATTAATTTAACTTCGAGCTTGCCAATCTTAATTAAATTTTTCAACTTGAAAATTACTTTGTTTATACTATGGGTATCAAAAATTAATTTTCCTTCCTTTGACATAGTAAAATGTTGCAAAGCATTTCCATCAATTACGTTCAATAAACAAGAACGTTTAGTTTAATTTTGGATAACCCTATATATTGTCTATAAACTATATGCACATTACATAGTGTACTTAGTCTTATATGAAAAACACCTAACACAAAATGAAATTCACTTCCAGTAAGTAGAGCCCTAATTTATCCAAAAACTTTGGGTAACCTGTAAACGAATTATGAATTATTTCTATACCATAATCTACATAAAACATGCTTTTATGCATATAAAAAAGTATGTTTATTCTCTTTTTTTAGGGCAGCCTATAGATGTTACAATGTACTTACCCCTATAAATTTCCCTTCTAGACATAATGTATTTGAATGCTCTTGGATGCTCCTGTACACGAACTATTTGCTTGATCTCAACGAAAAGTTTAGTGTCGTATCAATATATAATACATGTTTAGAATACCGAGTTTGGACATCTTGCTACTAAATACTTGTTCTTGAGGTATGCTGATAACAGATATACAGACGCACACACACACCAACCACTAAAAATGTGATTTTCGGATTCAGGGGATCTCAAAACGTGTAAATATTACAAAAACTCTATTTCAAAATTTTGATTTAAAAACAATACTTTCTCTAACATATATATTGGTCAGAGAAAGTAAAAAGGGATGAATATTTCTTTTACATCAATACTAAAGTAAGTTTTAGTATCGTCATGAGAGGAAAAATGTATGAATTATTGAAAGCTTGGGGAAAGCTTTTCTTAAATATTGTAAAGAAAGATCATTTACTCTATAAATAAAAAATGTATTTGAATGAATACTGGAGTAAAATTTAGTAAACCTGTGGTGTTTCGGCAAAAGACACCAAAAATGCGTAAATTGGACTTTTAAGTACTCTTTCTTAAATATAATAACTATTTTCGTCTCTAAATTATTAAATTATTATTTAAAAACGCGCTTTTTCTCTTCGGATATTTTTTCAACTAAGTTGATATATATTTTAAAATTTTAATCTCTTCTGTAATTATGGATACAAATAACAATTCATTTATTAAGATTTCAATGAGTATAAAAGTGTTCAAAGTATTCAAAGAAATTCATTCAAAAGTATTTTAATAATATTCTCAGTAGGTAAGTTTTTTTCGTACTTTCTGCAGGCAATTGATATATTTTTTTCATAAGATATCAATCATGAAATATAATTAATTACAAAACACGTTGTTTAATATTCTATTTTTCCATAATATAATAAAAATAATTACGAAATAATTATTATTATTAATATTATTATTATTATTATTATTATTATTGTATAATAAAATCGAATTTTGGAAAAATAATAATAATAATTATACTTTTGTAATTTTCAAATGTTTATGTTCAATAATTTAGTTCACAAAAGTCAACAATTTATTTATGACATAAGATGGTGTTAGTTTCGATAAAAATAAACGCAGATAATTATCGCTAGTACGAAAAAATTGTTTTGAATTGTTTTGAATTCATTTTCTGCTTTTTTTTTTAATAATAATGACTAAAATTGAATAAATATTAGTTAAATTTCAAAACTTCTAATCTGTGTTCCGACGCTTTTTTTTTTTTTTTTTAACAGCAAAATTATTAAATTTATATTTCCGGCTAAAATATATAAAATATTTCATTTAATTCTTTTATATCATAAATATGTGATGAAACTTTTCTTCCTTTTCATACCTTTGTATTACTAATTTTCATGTTATTTCGATAAATTATTTTCCTGTTTACAATATTCCGTGTAAATTGGGCTAAATTATTGCACGTTAAAGAGTTTATAGAATAATTATGGAGGAGGGAGATAAGAGAAATTTTTATTACTGTTTATCACGCAAAACAATTTAACTGTTCTTTCAAGAAAAAGACTGAAAATAACTCTAGAAAACAAAATGTTTAATGAAAAGACTGAGAAGAAAATTGTCGTTGAAATTTTAATGCTATTCCTCAAATTCGAGAAAGTTTTACTCAGTATTATCAAGAATGTTCAAAAATGTTCACTGACCATTAAAAAGGGGAAGCAATTTTTCGTTTACATGAATAATTAAGTAATTTTTAGTAAAATCACGTTAAAAAGAGAGAGAGACATAGAGAGAGAATTATCTAAAATTTTTGAAAAGCTTTTGCTTAGTATTGAAATGGTATCACCTCCGACACCATTTTAGCATATTCTTAAGTAAAATGACCCCCTCCCCTTATTCCGAATATGACGCCCATTTTGCCCTATCACCCACCGTTTTTTAGGAATGGCCCCCTATATTTATCATTTTTCGGTGATTTCATGGCTATAAATTTGATTTTATGAGGGGGGAGGATTATTTTAACCGTTAAATATCTTCTGGGGGGGGGGGGGGGGATTTGCCACTGAAATTATGCATTACATATTATATATATATATATATTATCTGTTATTAATGTTATTTTTTAAACTTTATATATTTTTTTTTTTTGTTTTTGTTTTTAGGTGTTAAATTAATTATTTTTCATTCTTCAAATCAAATCCATGGTCATAAAATTATCGAACAATGCAAGAAATTGAGGGAGTGGGTGGTGTTGCTAGAAAACGGTGGGTGACTGGGAAAAATGAGAACCATATTCGGATTTAGGAGGTCATTTTACCATAAGAATCTGCAAGAATGGTATCAGATCTCGATTTTTTTTTTTTTTTTTTTTTTTTTTTTTTTCTTTTCAGAGCAGTGTTATTAGTGACTGTATTAAGAATGCATTTGCATGGATTGTGAAGAGGGTTTTATTAAACATATGAGCTAAAAATAGTTAAATAAACTAACATTTGGTTTAAATGCAAGTAATTTTCATTTTTTATTCATATATATATATATATGTTTTAAGTCCGCCTTGTCTGCTAGTGTCTACTAACGGCAAAAAGCAACCCTAACGCATAAATTAAATTTTCAAGTAATGTTTCTTAAAAAGAGTAATTATTTTCTTCTTAAAATTATTAAAGGTCTATTGCATATTTCTCTTTAATCACTATTTCGAATACGCCCAAATCAAAATTCACGTAGGAAAAAAACTTGGTGCCTTTGCGAGATTATCAGCCAAACTTGGCGGAAAATATTATTTCAGGGTAGCAAAGTAAAGCCTTTCTCTAGTTTAGCGGTGTTAATGGTTTTGGTGTAACGCATCGTTCTTCGCCATTCATTCTTGCCAAATAGAACAAAACTACACTCTAGTGATTCTATTAAACGCTGAGCTATGCCAATGAATCGCCAATGAGACATTTTGTAATAATCTGTGGAATACTACTTCAGAGCAAGCGATATTTGCACTCTGCGGTGTTTATAATCCATCTATCGTAACATTTGTGATTGGACTAATAGTTTTGGCTTGTTTTCAAGAATGTTTATGGGTTGGAACCTGCCTGTTTATTTACGAACCAGTTATCTCACAAAAAACTGTCAATATTTGCGTAACAATATGTATATTTCATTAAGTGCATAAGGAAGTCATGTGGCGTCTACATCAGATTTTTTTTTTTTTAATACTAATCTTTATTAATTGTTTGTAGTAGATATTTTCGTTTCTAAATTTCATATCTTACTGCGTTTGTGGTACATATCTTCGAAAAAATAATACAAAAATTGCTTTATATAAAAAGAGATAATTGAAAATTGTGATTGCTGAGAACCCTACTATTGATAACCCCCCCACACACACACACACACACACTTTTTTTTCCTTTCCTCTTCCACTTTCAGATTTAGCAAGATCTATAACTTTTTTTTTTTTTTTTTCATCTTTAAGCAATTGTTAATTGAAATAATAATTCATTTGTTAAGCTTTCAAAAAGGAATTAAAAAAATAACTACATAAAAAAAAAAAAAAAAAAAAAAAAATTACTAGAAAAATAACACATTTCAAAAAATATAGCTTACCAAAAATGTTTACAAAAAAAAAAGTGGTGGGCATAATTAAACTGACAGTGCTTACAGTGTGATCTTATTGAAAGAATGACACCAAAACTTCTAGGAATGTTAAACAAGACGGGTACGAAAGATTCCGGAAATTTTCCTAAATTTACCGTTCCTAAATTTCTACCGTTCCTAAATTTTTTTTAATTTTTCCTAAATTTCTGTCCACGACGAAAGATTTACTTAGAAAAACAACGCCACATATTCCTCTAGCGGTAAATTTTGGAACTTTCTTTCTTCTTCTTCTTCTTTTTTTTTTTTTTTTTTTTTAAGTCCTTCGTCCCCGTGTTATTTAATCTTCCTGTAAAGTTTGGAGCTGTTCTTGCAATTAGCTCGCGCTTAGAGCTAATTGCAAGAGCTTACAGAGCTGACAACGCTGTAAGCTCTGTCAACTTAATTATAGCCACCTTATATATATTGTTTAATTATCTATTTTCCTCTTAATAAATAAATAGAATCACAAAACCTTTTTTTCATGTTTTTACAGAGTACGATCAAAAAAAAAAAATATCTTTCTAATTTTTTAATTTTTATATTCATTAATTTCATTTACTATTGTCACCAATTTAAATTTGATCTAAAATTGGTGTTATTTTCGATAAACTAAGAACAGTTAATTTTTCCTAGCATCAGAAAATTATTTTTAGCAGAAAGCCATTTCCAATATAATAATATAATAATGACTAAAATTGAATAAAATATTATTTAAATTTCACAACTTCTGATTAGTGTTCCGACACTTTCTTTAAGAGCAAGAAAATTATTAAATTTATTTTAGAAAGTTAACGTTGAATTTCCGGCTAAAATATATGAAGTTCTTTTCAATTTATTCTTTAACATCTTAAATATGTGATGAAACTTCGTATAATTTTTCACGTTTTATATCCGGTCTATTAGAAATTTTCATGTTATTTCGATAATTTCTTTTCCTGTTCGCATTATTTCGTATAAATTGGGTTAACTTAATGCACAGTAAAGAGTTTATGGAACAATTATGGATGGGGAAGATAAAAGAAATTTGTATGACTGTTTATCACGCAAAAGAATTTACCTGTTCTTTCAAGGGAAAAAGCAAAAACTTTAGAAAATAATTTTTTATGAAAAAAAAAAAAAAAAAAAAAAATGAGGAGAAAATTGCCGTTAAAATTTTAATGCTATTTCTCAAATTCGTAAAAGTTTTCTCATTTAGTGTTATCATGTATGTTCAACTGCCATTAAATAAAAGAAGCAAGTTTCAATAAACTTAAAAAAAAAAAAAAAAAAAAAAAAAATCTGAATTATCTACGCTTTGTGAAAAATTTTTGTTTAGTATTGTCAAAGGCATTCATGGACAATAAATAAAATAGATCGATTTCTAAGCAACTTGACATATGTGGATCAATACTGAAGTAAATTTTTACTAAGCAATTTAGCAAAGCATATGTAAAATGTCACACTCCATATACACAATACACTGTTAAAAATTTTATCGTAGTTTGAACCACTGTAGCTGCAACCGTGCGATGATGAAACCTGATATCATTATTTGGTGCTTTGTTAAACCAAGGCTTGGTACTGCAAAAGCTACATCCATAAAATAGAGAAACCTTTTACTATAATTTGGTACTTTTTTTCCAACAAGAAGCACTAAATCACGGTAGAAGTTTTCATCATCGCATGGTTGCAGCTACAGTTGTCCCAAGTTTTGGTTCAACCTAGTAAATTGAAACAACTGTAGTACCAACATTTGGTTCAATCTTGAACTGAAATTTTTAACAGTGTAGGCAATTTTAGTTCGTCTGTGATTCACCCCCAGGGGCAGTACGAAGACATGCCATGACAAATCTGTCCCTCTGCGGAGAAGAGGTAACAACTAGAGGTATTAATTTCATGGAGCATGCAGGAAATTGCCCCCATAACCAGTGTTGTCAGATATGGCGGATTTTTCCTTCAATAGTCACCAATAATTTTTAATTGTAGCGTTTGAATAATCACTTCGAAGACTGATAGTCTATTATATATATCAAATATCACTTCTCAAAATTATTGGTGATAATTGAATAAAAAATTCGCGAGATCTGGCAACACTGCCCATAACAGATTTTACGGGAACCAGCCAACATTAATGAGCACGAGTCTTTGGTTGGCTGTAATTTGTCTAATGTAAACAGTTTTTAAACTTTTTCATATTTACCTGAGGACCATATTCAATAGCATTTTAGGTCCTTACTACTCATACTGTGTTCCCAAATATGCTTGTTAATTAAAGCTAAGCTGGGTCTAACAATCCAAAATCATTATCAAAATTAAATTGAAATTTTTAATATAGTTACTACTTTAATACATAATTTGACAACTATACCACTAATTAATAAGCAAATTTTAATACAGATTCTCTTCACAAAATAATTTACGCCCAATTTCTTTTTAGGGTAAAAGAAAATGCAAAGAATTATCATGACCATGAGTATATAAAAGATATTAGCTGTCTAATTATAAGTAGAAAACTCAAATCGTAAGGATCCATATCACTGTAAGTGCTAATGTAATTAGGTTTAAATTTAAAGACAAATATTGAAATTTGAATAAAAGATTAGCAATTAAAGCTATTTGCGTTTATTAAGATACTAATGAAATTGTTTTGGCTTTGAGTAGTTTAAAAGTTCTAAATTCCAACTAATATAAAGTCTCGTGATAAAGATCTACTAAACAAAAAATTAACTCCTTCGACGGTGAAAGTCGACTTAGCCTTGAAAAAACCAAATTAATCAATCGCCTTATCAACTGAAGAACGTTTTATTCGTTTTCCAATCAGAGGGAAAGAAGGAAAATGAGAAAGTCATCAAATTTAAATTGACGATCTTTAGAATATTCTAGATAATCTAACATCTTCGTAACCTACTAGATAACCCCTTCGTAACCTTCGTAACCCCTCTAGATAATCTAACATCTTCGTACTTTGGTTGAGTATTCATCAATACTCAACCAAATTCGCGGAGGGTGTTCGTTTTTGATTGGACTGCGAATAAGATTTTTTTTTCTTTTTCTTTTTCCTTTTTTATATAAAAATCTGAAATATTGTTTTAAATAAAAGTTTTCTAGGTGTGAATATGAAAGAGTATGTTTGCTTCAATTTTTTTTCTCTCATAAAATTTATTTATCAGATTTGGTCACTTGTGTTTATTCTCATCGGTTGGGGCATTTACTTGGATAGTCTGTTAACCTCACGCCAATCAGCATTATAAAAGACTTTTTTCTTACTATTATTAAATAATAACAACTGAATTTACAAGTATAAAAAATATATTTGCATTAATGTGAAAATAATAAATTATATAGTGATGCAAATTATAAAAATATATTATACATTCATTTGCGAACGAACATTCCGAAAACTTAAATATGCATCTAATTATATTTCCATAATTTAGGGTCAAATACAATTCGAATAAACCACAATTTTATTACCTTCGTCTATCTTCAATAGAAGAAAGTATTGGATTCGTAAAAATTTTCGATTTCGGGTTTTTGGTGGATTTACAGGTTTTGAGAGATGTAGAACACGATTTTACCATTTTTAGAAAATGTCTGTCTGTCTGTCTGTCTGTTTGTGTGTGTGACAAAATTTTGTGGCAACTGTATCTCTGGAACTACTGCACAGAATTTCATACAAATTGGTATGTAGTTGCACCTTGACATAAATTAGTGCCTATCAACTTTTCGTAAAAATCGTCTTACAGGTTGCGTTGCCATCCCGTTTTTTCTAAATTTTTAACAGGGTGATATGGGGCAAAAATTTTCAAGATGGGTACCTTTCGAAAGGTCTCGTCAGTACCTTTAAAACGAATGGTTGAACTATAAATCTGTGATAATTTAAAACAAAGTTATCGATTTTTTTTTTTTTTTTTTTACTTTTTACGAAAAAAAACTTAGAAAAAGATCTTTTTTTCTCTCTCTCCTTAATTTTATCAAACTCCCACGGTTTCCGTGTTCTGACAAACTTAAACTAATTTTTGCTTTTTTCCCCTAATTTTGTCAGTCCTACGGTTTCCGTGTCTTGACACACTTTAACATATTTTTGCATTTTTCCTCTAATTTTGTCAAAGTCCCACGGTTTCCGTGTTTTGACAAACTTAGAATAATTTTCACATTTTACCCAAAATTTTGTCAAAGTCCCACTTTTTTTTTTTTTTTTTTAATTATTGTTACTGAGTGAATTTGTATAGGAAAATATAGAAGAAAGTCTCGTGGTGGCCACAACATACTAGTTTTTCAAGGAAAAAAAAAAAAAAAATTTTCATGCTCATTGATGCCATGCCTTGGGGGGGGGGGGATTGTTTTATAGCGTAAACTTTTTTTTCTTTAATATTATTTTTATTTTCATTTATTTTTTTATTTTTTTCAAGCATTTGATTTAAACCTGTATAACGCTCTCTACCAGTGTTGCCAGATTGGGGACTTTTTTTAATTCAATATCCACCAACAAACTTTAATTGTAACTGTTGCCTAATGACTTCGAAGATTAATCGTCTTTTACATATAACAAATAACACTTCTCAAAATTATTGGTGGTAGTTGAATAAAAAAAGTCCCCATTCTATGGTAACACTGCTCGTTACTTCTTACTGGATTTATGGGTATAATTTTTAATAAACTTTTAAGTTTTCCTATCCTAATTCTAATGAGTTTTATTTTCATGAGTTGGAGATATAGAGCGGGGCTACTGAAGTTCTTCTAGTAAAGAGTCTCATTTGTAAAAATTTGCAGTTGATAGCAATTTGTCTGAATGGAATAAAAAACAAAATAAATGAATAAAATTGTAGCTTAATTGGAGATTTTGACCAAACTTCATACACATATATATATGTTCAATTATCCATAACAATTATAAGTGATAATTTAAAACAAACTTATGGATTTTTTTTACTTTTTACAAAAAAAAAAACTTAGAAAAAAATCTTTTTTTTTTTTTTTTTTTTTTCTCTCTCCCCTTAATTTTATCAAACTCCCACGGTTTCCGTGTTCTGACAAACTTAAACTAATTTTTGCTTTTTTCCCCTAATTTTGTCAGTCCTACGGTTTCCGTGTCTTGACAAACTTTAACATATTTTTGCATTTTTCCTCTAATTTTGTCAAAGTCCCACGGTTTCCGTGTTTTGACAAACTTAGAATAATTTTCACATTTTACCCAAAATTTTGTCAAAGTCCCACTTTTTTTTTTTTTTTTTTTTTTTTTTTTTATTATTATTATTATTATTGTTACTGAGTGAATTTGTATAGGAAAATATAGAAGAAAGTCTCGTGGTGGCCACAACATACTAGTTTTTCAAGGAAAAAAAAAAAAAAAAAAAAAAGTTTTTCATGCTCATTGATGCCATGCCTTGGGGGGGGGGATTGTTTTATAGCGTAAACTTTTTTTTCTTTAATATTATTTTTATTTTCATTTATTTATTTATTTTTTTTCAAGCATTTGATTTAAACCTGTATAACGCTCTCTACCAGTGTTGCCAGATTGGGGACTTTTTTTAATTCAATATCCACCAACAAACTTTAATTGTAACTGTTGCCTAATGACTTCGAAGATTAATCGTCTTTTACATATAACAAATAACACTTCTCAAAATTATTGGTGGTAGTTGAATAAAAAAAGTCCCCATTCTATGGTAACACTGCTCGTTACTTCTTACTGGATTTATGGGTATAATTTTTAATAAACTTTTAAGTTTTCCTATCCCAATTCTAATGAGTTTTATTTTCATGAGTTGGAGATATAGAGCGGGGCTAACTGAAGTTCTTCTAGTAAAGAGTCTCATTTGTAAAAATTTGCAGTTGATAGCAATTTGTCTTAATGGAATAAAAAACAAAATAAATGAATAAAATTGTAGCTTAATTGGAGATTTTGACCAAACTTCATACACATATATATATGTTCAATTATCCATAACAATTATAAGTGATAAGAATTCATATAAAATATATTTATCGTAATATAGTTCTTAATTTCGTATTCCTTGACAATAAAACGAGATATTTAAGAATAGAAAATATTTTCAAATCTATAACTCTTAGTTATTTAAGAAAATAAGTACATTAGTTTAATATTTAAAAAAAAAAACTATGTCAAAGAGAAAGAAATATTCACTTGAATTTATACACTTTATAATGCAATTTCTTCAATATGTTTTTCTGTTCGGAGAAAATGTAATAAACTTTTTTTTAATTCACAGTAAAACCAATTTAAGAAATTCAAATTATATTTAAATATCATTTTCTTTACAAAACATACTGATAAAGTGCTTTATTAGTGCAAAACTTTTAATGAAAATTAAGTAAAATGCATACAAATATATTTATCCTGATGTACTTTCTAATCTTATACATTTATAATAAAAATATTGCGGATATAGACTTCGAGAATAAGTATGGCAAACTGATTAATGTTTATTGGTATGCAGTAATAGAGGATTTTAAAAACGCAAAGTTTGTTTTTTTGGTTAATTTATAAGGGGAATTTTCTTTATATTTTACGATACAATAATAAAGAAAAGAGAAAGTAGTTTTCAAAAACACCATTACTCGGATATATTTTTCAAATTTATTTACATAAAATATTGTTTTTACATTGGCATCCACTTAAAAAAAAAAAAAAAAAAAAAGTAAAAGTACGTATAAATGGAGTAAATTTTGTTGCAATATGGCATAATATAATATTAGAGGATAAATTCGTAATAAAAAACGATAATATTGTATAACAGATATAATATAGAATAAGAGAATAAATTCGTAATAACTTGTACTTTAAGAAAACGATAATTGAAAGTTTTGTAAATAAATTTGTGTATCATAAAAAAGTTTTATAGGAAAAAAATGATTAACATTGATGCCAACATTTTAATATATTCCGGAGTATTTTTAGCCCCGCCTTTATTTCGTACCACTTATTTTTTAAGAGTGATTTTTTTTTTTCCTCATTTATCGAAGTTATATTTTGGAGAAAATTTTTCTGTAAATAAAGTGGTGCGAAAAAAAGGCGGGGCTAAAAATATTCCTGAATAAATTAAAGTATTGGCATCTATCATGATGAATACACTTTAAAGGAAAAAATATTCATGAAAAAAACATTATAAACATATATTTATCCTGATATTTAATAACTCTTTTCCTTTCATTAGTAAATTTTTTTTAAGTTTGACTACTGTTTTTAAGAACCAGTAAATTTGAAACTAATATAAGCAGGCATACAAAAAACTTCTATAAAATAAAGCATTGTTCTAAATTCGAAAAAAGCGTCCAAAAAATATTTTGATGATTAAGTTGTTAAATTATTTTATCTCCAAAAACTCTTCGAATTTTTAATTATTTTACTAAGTTTATTGAATTTATAATTTCCAAATGAAACATATTAATTCTGATATCTTACATAATCCTATATCTTAATTAAATATGGATTTTATAAATATTCTCTTCTTCTGAGATATTTGGAAATAGAGTAACAAGATTTTTTAAAACTTTTTCTATTATAGAAAAGAAATTATTTTAAATATCGAAAATATGTTTGGGTATTTATTAGCGAATTAATGAATAGTAATAATATTTTATTTCTTTACAATACAATGGCGAATTAGGGGGTGGGGAAGAGGGAGTACATAAAATTTATTTAACAGCTTTATTTATTTATTTTATTTTATTTATTTACTTATTTATTGCATATTGCTTTTGTATACTAACATTTCCATTAATACATAAAATTGTACTGATACATAAGAAAAAGTTAATTTGCTGTATTATAATAAAAAGATGATTTAGGAAATACAAAGACTCTCAAATATATTATGCTTAGCAAAATAACTTTACTTTTGAAAATTAACAAAGTAAGAATTAATTACATTAGCATAAATTAGTAAAAATTAAAAACATTAACATAACAGATTATAAATTTTTTTGTATTTTTGATTAAAAATGGGAATAATTTCCATTATTTTTATTGAAAACAATATTTAATAAACGTTGTTAAAATTAAAATGTCACAATCAATAATTTCTGTACATTTTAACTATTTTTTTATTCTACCAAATGATTAATAAATATATTTTTTTGTACATAAAAGATTAATCTAAATATTGTTTTGTAAATTCATTTTCGAAAAGATTTCCTAAAGGCATATAATCTGATAATTTGTGTAAACTAAAGAGCTTAACAATGAATTATTCTTATTTAGAAACACCATCACAGGTACATGCATGTTTAAATATGTTGATAAGAAATTAAAATATGGCATGTAATGCCCATTAAAATTATCGCAACAGATTTAAAGTATTTATAATTGTTACTTTAACAAACTACATGAAATTATTAAAAAAAAAAAAAAAAGAAAGAAAGAAAGAAAAGAAAAAGAAAAAGAAAAAGAAAAAGAAAAAAAGAAAATTATTTTACGAATTCAAATTTTCTTAAATACCTCAAAAGTTCATAATTAAAAATAAGTAAAAGTATGTTTTGTGTGCTTTAATCAAAAATTTTTAAAGGAGGTTTCTTTTCAGTTCCAAAATTACTTCAGTATTTTTATTGTTGTTGTTGTTATTTTTTTAGTGCCTTAATCTAACTGGTGATTTACAATGCAAATGCGGTATTTAGTTCCTTTTTTTAAAGCACATAGAAAATGATATAGTATCAAATATTTTTCATTTGAATGTGATATCAAGTATGAGGATTTCTATAATATTGTTATGTTTTTATCTTGTGTTATGCACTGTTACCATCCCTATTCATTTAAAGGCAAAGCTGTGAATAGGCGGGTATACCCCCGCAAAGTTAAAGACTGAAGTGAGTTCGGGGGGGGGGGGGAGCTTATTTCCCGGTTAGTGAGCAAAGCGAGCAGGTTTCGGAGCCCCTAGTTTTAAAAAATAAATATATATATAAATAAAATAAAAGCAATTCATATAAAACCTATCATTAAAATATTTGTAAAAACCTATCATATAAATTGATATTTATACTGTGTGCAAATGTGTTTATTAAGACATTTTTTTTCTGTTTTCAGAAGAAACTATACATTTCCTGATAATTATGATATCACCTATACCATGAGAAAAACTTGTTTCTTAATCTCAGATATTTATGAGTAAATTTAAAATGAAAATATATTTTAGTGAAATTCGTCTATTTGAATGCCAAAACATTTGAAAAATCAGACGATTTCCTATAAATAAATAAATAAATATATATATATATATATATATATATATATATATATATATATATATATATATATATTTTTTTTTTTTTTTTTTTTTTTTTTTTTTTTCCTTTTTCAGAAAAGTGCATCTGCATTTTTTTAACTACTGTTGCTACAGTTTCAAATAACTTTAAGTGCAGACAGCAACTTTGAAAGTTAGAATTCTGTTTTTAAAAAACATATACAAACAAGTCAAACTTTCCCGGTTAAGCTTTTAAGATCTCAGCAAAGGATACATGAAGAAAGCTAAACCGGATTTTTTTTTTTTTCTTTTACTCAAGAGATATTCAGCAGACATTTTGTTTTCCGAAAGGTTTTTACGATATTGGGACGGCACTTTATTCTTCTGAGAGATATAAAGATGAAGAAAAAAATATATACTAAGGGTTTGGAATGTTTCACTGCCAATTCCCGGAAAGTTTGCAGATTAAAAATATTTTTTGAAAGAAGGATGGATAGTCTAAAATAGCAAATAAACAAAATGGAATTATAGAAATTTTTTCTTTGTTTACAAGATACTTAGGAAAAAACTAAGCATTTTTCTGCGTTAAGATTGTATTTTCCAGAAAGAAATGAAAATTGCGGAATTATTTTTAAAAATTATTTGTAACGGAATTTTTTAAGTGCACCTTTTATCTAACTGTTTTAGACATAACATTGCAGTAATAAAAATATTATTTATGAATTCAGAGCTAAAGATTTCAATATATTATTTTTAGGTCGTATTTTAAATGCATATCGACGTAAATTCACAAATGACCTAAAACAGAATACATACATTTAACGAGACAAAAACTATATCAGACAGATACATACTCGTATTCCATTTTTAATTTAATTTTTTCATTGTAAGTATCAATACGTTTATTTTAATATAAAGATATACATAAAAGTATTGCGATTCACACACTTATTACAATTTTTTCACTAATTTTCTTTTGCCTCCTTTATATAAATTCTTTGATTTTTGTTTCTATCGCTGCCAGGCATTTTGAATTTGGATATGTTGTTATGATACACAGTGATATTATGATATTATGAATATATGACGAATATTACATATTCATGATGATGAGGGTTTTATGATATGATGATAAATATCGTATATTCATCAGCAAATCTTAAATTATCATCATAAAACCTTCGCAATATATATATATATATACAAAATTATATTTTAGGTATAAAATACCATTATTTCCTTTTATTTAAAGAAAAGAAAGAAAGAAAAGAAAAGATCACAATAAAACGCACAAATTTTTATATTTGAACTAATTCTTAAATAAACATATGAACCTATTTTAACATATTGGGAGTACAAATTAATTCGGTCCGTTTTCAATAGATGGCTCTGGCTGATTTGTTTACTGAATAATGATAGATGTTTTTGGCATTGTTAGAAAGGTTTGACCTTTGTCAACCATATTCAGTCAACGAAGCTTCGAGTTTTATACAACAACATTGGTTTTTTGAGCATTCAATATGTCGAGTTTTGTGCTAAAGAAACAACATTTGCGGGAAGTTTTGATTTTCTTTTTTAATTGGAAGAAAAGTGCCGCTGAAGCGCATCGATCGCTTGTGGTAGTTTATGGTGAATCTGCGCCATCTGATAAATCATGTAGAGAGTGGTTTCGACGCTTCAAAAATGGTGATTTTAGTGTCGAAGACAATGAGCGCCCGGGCCAGCCGAAAAAGTTCGAAGACGCCGAATTGGAGGAATTGCTCGATCAAGATCCGTGCCAAACGCAACAAGAGCTTGCAGGATCGTTGGGAGTCACTCAGCAAGCAATTTCCGTGCGCTTAAAAAAAATGGGAATGGTTCAAAAGCAAGGAAATTGGGTCCCATACGAGTTGAAACCGCGCGACGTTGAAAAGCGATGTGGCAATTGTCGTTAAAAATTACTTGGAAACGTTGAAATGGGAGGTCCTACCCCACCCGCCGTATTCGCCAGACCTTGCTCCTTCTGATTATTGGTTGTTCCGACGGATGCATCACGATTTGGCTGGACACCGCTTCACTTCTTTCGAAGAAATTCAAGAATGGCTCGATTCATGGTTTGCGTCCAGAGAGGACTCATTTTTCAGAGATGGAATCCGAAAATTGCCAGAAAGGTGGACAAAAGTTGTGGCTACCGATGGACAATACTTTGAATAACATGTTTTTTCATTTTGATAAAAAATAAAATGTTTTTTTAACGAAAAAAAACGGACCGAATTAATTTGTACTCCCAATATTTGCCGAAACGTCAGTGGAGGCCCTACATTGAGACTCAAAACGGTTTTGGGCTGTGTCTGTCTGTCGCGCGATAGCGGCCGCAAAAATAGCGCTATTGACTTGAAATTTGGTACACATGTTCATGAGCCCCACGAAATCAGCTGTATAGTTTTTGGTATGTACTCCATTTATAGTTCGTATACAGGGACACGCCAAAGTTTTTCTTATCATTACGGCCTATGGGAGAATTTGTATGTATCGCGATAGCGGCCGCAAAAATAGCGCTATTGACTTGAAATTTGGTACGCATGTTCATGAGCCCCACGAAATCAGCTGCATAGTTTTTGGTATGTATTCCATTTATAGTTCGTATACAGGGACACGCCAAAGTTTTTCTTATCATTACGGCCTATGGGAGGAATTTGTATGTATCGCAATAGCGGCCGCAAAAATCACGCTATTGACTTGCAATTTGGTACACATGTTCATGTGCCACACGGAATCAGCTGTATAGTTTTGGGTGTGTATTCCATTTGTAATTCGTGTACAGGGACACGCCAAAGTTTTTCTTATCATTACGGCCTATGGGAGGAATTTGTATGTACCGCGATAGCAGCCACAAAAATCACGCTTTCGACTTGCAATTTAGTACACATGTTCATAAGCCCAACGGAATCAGCTGTATAGTTTTAGGTGTGTATTCCATTTGTAGTTCGTGTACAGGGACACGCCAAAGATTTTCTATCATTACGGCCTATGGGAAGAATCTGTATGTACCGCGATAGCCGCCGCAAAAATCAAGCTATTGACTTCAATTTTTGCCGAAACGTCAGTGGAGGCCCTCTGTTGAGACTCAAAAGGATTTTGGGTTCCGTCGGTCCGTCCGTCTGTCTGTCTGTCTGTCGTGCGATAGCGGCCGTAAAAACCACGCTATTGACTTGAAACTTTGTACACATGTTCATGATCCCCACGAAATTAGCTGTATAGTTTTGGGTGTGCATTCCATTTGTAGTTCGTGTACAGGGACACGCCAAAGTTTTTTTTATCATTACGGCCTATGGGAAGAATTTGTATGTACCGCGATAGCGGCCCCAAAAATAACGCTATAGACTTGCAATTTGGTACATATATTCACGAGCCCAACGGAATTAGCTGTATAGTGTTAGGTGTGTATTCCCTTTGTTGTTCGTGTACAGGGACACGCCAAAATTTTTCTTATCCTTACGGCCTATGGGAAGAATTTGTATGTACCGCAATAGCGGCCGCAAAAATCCTTCGATTGACTTGCAAATTGGCGCACACATTCCAGCTTTCCATATACGTAGCTGTATAATTTTCATTGCTATATTTTTTATAAACTGTGTACAGGGACACGCCAAAATTCTTAACATTACGGCGTATGGGGTGAATTTCATTTAAACGCATTTTAATATCATTACTTTGCAATGAAGAAAATGAAACTAGAGTACGTGAGTAAGATGCTTAAACTTATGTTGCTTGAAGAAAATATGTGCTCTTAAGCTTTCTAATTAATGTACAGGACCTTACAAAAGTGTTCTGACAATGTCACTTAGTCATCCAAACGATGTTAAATTTGGAACAATTATTAATTTTAAACGCAAAATAAGCTGAATAGTTTTTACTGGTGTATACAATGTTTATGGTTCGTTTGCAAAGACACACGAAAGAATTTCGTAACGTTAGGGCCTATGGACGAATTTTTAATTTAAGCGCGCACTTTAATGCGTTTATGCTGAATTGAACTTAATAAAGTTAACATACATTATAAAGATGCTTAAAATCATGTTTACTCTAAAAAAAGGTTATGTATAGACGAAATTAATTTATGGGACCACACAAAATAATTCCGAGTATGTACTGTAATCATCCAAATGATGTCAAATTAGTTTGAAAGATTAATGAGTTATAATTAATTAGATTTATTCTTATTATTGGCGTTTATAATGACTGTGGCTACTTTTCCGGGATACATAAAGGAATTTCGTACTTTTATGGTGTATAGTCGGTATTTCTTAAAAGTTTATTTTAACATGGTTACACCCCATCAAATATAATGAAATTTTATTAGAATTTTAAAAGCATGTTTTCCTGTTGAAAATTGTGGGCATAGAATTGATAATTAGTTTAAAAGTTACGCAAAATATTTCCGATATGCTATGTAATTTTTTTTGTATGAAATTCGGTATTTATGAATTTCCGGGAAATAATACAAGACCGTCGTTTAATAAGAATGCATATTGTTGCGTACTTGGGGGTTTGTAAGTTGTCCGAGAATGAAAGGCGAAACTTGCAAAAATTCAGTGATTTATTCACAGAAAGTTCCAGAAGAATACAGGTCTATAAACCAAGTATCAGCTTCAATTCAACCAGTAAACATAGCTTAAACAACAGCCGTTAACAGCAAAACAACAGTACAAACTGTTTAGCAATAACACATAAAGCAAGTCTATTCAAAGAGGCTCAAAGAAGCAAAACAAGCATTTGACGAAACCGACACAGATCTAAGATTGGAAGCCTTGGCTAAAAAAATGCTCCTTTTATACTATTCTATCGAACACAGACAGTTCTGGAAAATTATCGTATCTCATCAGCCAATGAGATTGGAGCTTCCATATTTGGTATATCCCTAATAAGGATTTTCTCGCCAAGGTCGCCAAAAAAATCGCCAAGGAGGGAAACAGTCGCCAAATTTGGCGCCAAATCCATTTCTTCCCTTATTGGAGCTTTTCAATTCGTTTTTAAAGAAAACTTAGGCTATTTTAACGCTAAAACGACTAGAAATGCACAAAATTAGCATTTTATCGACTTACTAAGCCTCTTTGAAAAAATTTATACAAAAATAAATGCAGTTATTTACAATTCCGTAACACTTTATATGATATACAAATAGGTATAGAAAGAGAGATACAGCGGGGGGTTGAGGGGGGCGGCAGCCCCCCTCAGGAATGTATCTGATTATGGTAATAAGTCGATCGAATCAATATATACTATTATATAATAATAGATAAATAAAAATGACCTATTGAAAAATGTCTGATGCAAATAGGACGTTGAGGCTCCTGATCTGCAGATCCACTAGTATAAATTATAGTACGTATAAAGGTACGTATAAAGTTTATGGGGTGATTGGAACAGATAATTATGTTGATGTAAAATACTAATTTTTGTAATATTTAAAATGTTGGGAACAGGCATTAGTGGACACCTTGTGAGCATACACACACACACGCATATGTATATATGGGTGTGTGTGTATCGATGTGCATATATATATATATCGATTGCTGAGAATAAAATTTAATTGATCTATTCATAAATACGTAAAATCATTTTGTTAGATAATGTACCGTTTTAACAGAAACACCGAAATGCAAGATTATCGGTTTAAAATAGGAAAATACTCCGACGACAATCTATGTTTCATCTCATTGGAATTACTAAAGTTATAATAACTTGATAACCATGTTACGAAGCAATAAATTCTTGCAATGTTTTTTTCTGAGTAATATAAGTTGTAAGTGTCACACAATTTTTTTAATTTAATTTTTATTCTTTTGTTGTTGTCGTTAAAAAAATTAACGTAAAAAAGAAAAGGTAGAAATTATTGTCAAATTACTGTTATCTAAATGTGAAGTTATAAATTTTCATATTACATAAAACAGCGCCTATATTATATAATTTTAATTAAATGTTTCACAGAGAACGACTGTTTGGTTACAAAAAGATTATGTAAAATTTTTTTTTTTTTTTGCGCATTCTAGTTTATACTGAACAAGCAGTACAGAATTATCCTTTACTGTAAAAAAAAAAAAAAAAAAAAAAAAACATCTAATTCCACAACGAGTCAAACTCACAGATTTCGTTTCATCTATCAGCATTCAAATGGAGGGAGAAATGCGTATTTTTAAAAATATGACATAAAATTAATTGATATGAAAAATGTAATTATTGAAAATCTTTAATAACCAAAAAATCATAAATTAATATAAAATTTTTCATATGATAGTTTATTCTACGACACTTTTTAGTGAAGTTTTGTCAATGGTACCATTATTTTTTAATACTTTATGGATTTAAGGTGCCTGACTACCTTTAAAATGCAATTTTCGGTCAAAAATACGATTTTCTATTTTTGGTTTAGTATTAAAGCCTGACATTTTATCTTTCTAAATCAGTTTGAATTTTGTTTCTATCTTGCTTAGAACTTGAATTACAGGCATTTTAATATTAGTCACCTGCAAGTTTTTGAAACCGGAAGTGACTAGAAATGTTTGTTTACATAAATGTTTTACTGAATATAAGCATCAAAATTTTTTACTGCATATAAAATGAATTTGAAACAGAAAAAGAGAAAGTTTGAAATAAATCAAGAACTTTTTAAAATCATTTTTATTTAATAGGCAAAATCTGGTTTTTAATTATGCTTTCTGCTTTTTCTCAAAATGAGATTTTTAACATTTTGCTTTATCGCAAAACGTTGTAACTCCAAAAGTTATAATGTATACGTTATGAAACTTTGACAAAATACTCTAGAGGACTTGTTTCAGTGATTGAACTACTGCAATGAATCTAGTTAAATTATTATTTTTTTTTTTTTTTTTTGTCGATAGAAGTTATGAACTGTCATATATATTTTTATGATTTTTCAGCGTGTAAAATGTTAACTTCTCTAAAATGTTAAGTAACATGGTTATAGTTTTGAGAGTAGTTCACTCCATTAAGGACAGTTCAATAATCAAAATAAAATTTACAGAATAAAAATTTCTATTTAAATTTGACTTAATGATGTTCTGGAAAAGTGCTTTTTTTTTAAGCGAATTTTTTGTATATTTTGAGCCTAAATATCAAAATATTTTTTTCATTTGCATATTTTTTCATTTTATTCACTATTTTTAACTATATTCTATTACATAATGCATATAAATAGGCATTTTTTTTAATTATTAAACAAAATCCCTTCCGACAGTAGGCAGGCACCTTAATAGTAGTAAAATATAATTTTTTTTTATCAAAAATAGTGATACTCAACGACCTCTTTAAAAGGAAACATTTGGAAAGTGAGCAATCATGGTTAGCACAATTTTTTTATTATTATTTTGCAAAGTTTGTATTAATTTTCAATTAATTTATTCAAATAATGAATTTTAGCTTAATTATTGTTTTTTAGATCCGTTTCTTATCTAAATATTGTGTATTTATTATTATTATTATTATTCAATTATATAACTTCCGACTTCCTTTTTTTAGAATCACACTGTATCGCTGTTTTTGAGAGATAATTTTCTATATAATTAATTCTAGGAAAAAAAGGTTTCTGTTCGAAGACGGTGGTTGATAATGAACGTATCATGTTACACGACACACTTGGCAGTTGTGTTTCGTTAAATATGAAACGAATTAACGATGTTTAATATAATTTTCGTTTAATATGATTCGGATTAACGATATTTTACATACTTTTTTGTTTAATATGAAACGAAACCTTCATACAATTAAGGTTGGTTTGTTATTTTACATTTTGTAATTAATTTTCTATTAAATAGGTATATTAAGATAATTAACTTTATCCTGTTTCTGAGACGTTTTTAACTTCCAGTCTATTTTTTAAAAAACCTTCTTTGAGCAGGAGATAATAGAAATTCTTTATGGATTTACTTCATAAATTTACATTGTAAAAGTTATTATTAAATAAATACACAAAAACTATAGTATATGTATGTTTATAAAACTATTTTTATTGCCGTACTCTTATGATGAGACTGTCTTACATTATCATCGTCCCACTTTTATCTCAAAAATATATATCCATCCTAATTATGCATTAAAATTATATTATGCAACGGCATCCTTATAAAAGACATTTTTATAACATTTTATTCAAATTAAGTTTTGATAAACACTATGACCTTAAAAATGTTGAATACATAAAAGTGTCATTTATTTTAGACGATTGTTCTAGTCGCATAACAATTACCTTATTTAAATAATGAAACGATCGATAAAAAGGCTTCACGAATTGGAGTATTTATAATTACTTTCAGTAAAGTGATATATTAGTTTTTTATTTACAAGTGTATCAACAAGAATGTATTACTTAATATCGTTGTAAAAACTGAGTTGTTATAATCGCAGTGACATGCTCTTTCAAAAGTCATTTAGCTTCACAAAACTTTCTTTTTTAGTACGATACTATATGCTTGAAGTAAAAATTACCCATTTTCTGTAATATTTATTTCCTTTATATATATATATCTGTATGTATATATAAATTACGTGTCATGATGTTTGTCCGGGGTAAACTCCTAAACTAAGGAACCGATTTTAATGAAATTTTGCACACTGTATGCAGTTTGGTCCAACTTGAGAGATAGGATAGTTTTTATCTCAATTTATTGTCACAATATTGTTTTATTGCAATTATTTGTTAATTATAGACCTTTATTAAAGTTGCTCCAAAATATCTGTGAGTTCCATTAATTTAATTGCTGCCAAAAAAAAAAAAAAAAATACGAGTTCATTTTCTTTCGACATAAAAATAAATACATTTAATCAAACGTGAACGTTAAAAAATTATAAAAAGTTAAATTATGCATCTCACGAAAATTGACGTCATAATCAATTTAAAGATTTTATACACATTGATAAAGTGCTAATGTAGTTCTATCATAGATATAGTAATATATATAGATCTCTCATCCCCATGTTATCGTACAAAGATTTTTGATGCCGAAAAAAAAAATAAATAAAAGCTTTGGAAACAGCCATTAAGTGGTATTGAAAAAAAAAAAAAAAAGAAAGAAAGAAATATGAATTTGAAACTGTATCTGGAGTCTTCCATTCCCCTTTAGCAAATAAATTATTCATAAAATTTATTTGCTAAAATATTAGTATGTATTCCCGTGTGTATTCACTCGGGGAAAGACGGCCATATTTTGGTAAAAACGTCGTCTTTTCCCAAATGAAAAGGAATAACTTTTTTCTCCCCAATGATCACTCTATTCTATATATGCTATACTATATCTATGAGTTCTATACGCAAGCGAAGTGTGACTCACTGACCGTCTGTGCAGCCAAGAAAAAGATTTCCTATGTTAATTGCCCACTGGATTTTTTGTAAGAAATTATCAAAAATCGAGGAAATTTATTTCCCGATTTTAATCCTTATATTTGGGTATAGATATGTATTAGTTATCGCGGGTGTTAGATTGAATTATTTTGCTGTCAAATTGACAAAATTTTAATTTTAAATTTCAAAACTCTGTCGCCCTTGGCTTTTTTTATTATTATTATTATTATTAGGCGATCAAAAGCGTAACACGAAAATATACATGCCAGATGTATACATTGTACGAAATGTAATATGTATTATTCATTCTACGTATGTATGACATGTAATATGTATTGTACGAAATATTGTTTCATATTATTCATTACTCTTTTAATATAAGTTGTTAAAATAACCATGATTTTTGAAAGGAATTATATATTTTCGCCAGATAATTTGGCGATATTCTTCTTTTTTTCGCCAAGGATGACAGAAATGAAATCTATTCCGCTGCAAAATATTAGTATCTTACATCAGATATTTTATTTAGACATTTGAAAACAAATTTGACTTCAAACTATGATAGAATTTTTATCATTTTTCCTTTAATTAGTATATTATTAGTATATTAAAATTTAAAAGCATGGTATATAAAAAGTTTTTTTTTTTTTTTTTTTTTTTATCATATAATTATTCTTATCTTAATCCTCAATGTTTCCCATCTTTATTAACTTGAATTTACTATTAAAATTTTAACATACTCAAAAACTTCTCTTCACTTCGTTAAAATACACTAAACTTTTCCAAAATCTTTTTCTATTTAAAATGATACATGTATTTACTTTAAATGTCCAATATTTCATAAGATTTCCAATTTTAAAGTTTTAAAATATTTATCAAATTTACTTATTTTTCTGGTTTAACCTTATTGTTTTCCTTTTTATAACTACAGCTGTTGCCCTCTTTAAAATATTTAAAATGATGAGGCCATTTTATAGTAAAATTATCCATTATAGCATATATTATATTTCACTCCTCCATAAAAATTGATTTTAAAATCGTCTGTTTCTTTTATACTTTTATTTTAATAGAATTTTAATAGAATTTAATTTATATATTAGTTATTTTAGCAATTTTATCCAAAGTAGCATTAGAAATAATATATATCACTTCTCCATTAAAATTTATAGGACCCTACAATAAAACTAATTTGTGCTTAATATCAACACTACGAAAATTTTTATCAATCGCTTCCAAATTTTGACCTAAGTTTCAAATCTCAAATCTGTGGGTTTTTACATCGGCTACAACGTTTTCGTCTTTGTTCGTAAATAATAATTTGACTGTATTAAATAGTTTACAGCCGTATAATTCAACGTATAACTTAGTCACAGCAACGCGTGGCCGGGTCTGCTAGTATATATATATATATAAGAGAGAAATCTTTGTATATATATATGAAATATAATTAAAAGCCTTCCTTAAAATTAAAGCTCCATTTCTCAAACTCAAATGATTTCTGCCTCCCACTATTCCACTGACAGCGCCCTGATTAATTCTTTATTAATTCATTTTCTAAGTATTTCAGCAATTCCAAATTCATTAACTTGTTCTCAACTCTAAAACTGATTTTGTTTTATTTTCCGATGAAACAAAACCGTTATTTATTATATTCTGCAAACATAATTTTAATCTAGAATTTTCTGTCCCCTCCTCCCTTGTACCGTATGACTCCCCCTAAGATTTGAGGGGGAGTCACACGGTACGGCTCACGGGAGTCATACGGTAAGGCTCATCTTCACACGATAGAATTCATTCTTGAATTCATTAAAGGACTACGAAGTCAACGACTGCATTAAATTAGTTGAGTCATTCTTATGTATATTATCTCTTTGATACGATACATATATATATATATATATAGTCTTTTAATTCAATCATTCAAATCATCATATCCTTAATATATATATATATATATGGATGGATGATTTCTCGAAACATATGCTGAATATTCTAAAGTAAATAAAATATATTTTTTTAAAACAGCTGACTACATTTTTAATTTTTAAAATTTTTTAAATAATTTAATGACAACTTAAAAAAAAAATATTTTATTCGTTTATGTGTCTAATTTAGAAATATGTATGACACACAATTATGTGCCTACAAGTCTTATTTATATTTACATCGAATTAATGTGTAAGTACTTTTTATTGCTTAAAATACAGTATGTCCATAAAAGGATGTCCTTGTTACAAATTTTAATAGTATCAACTATAAGCGTTCTAGAGTATTGGTTCAAGGACACAATTAAGGAATATCTCAAACAGTTTCAGATAAGCGCATGCGCTTTGTTGTTTTCTCACTTGCAGCGCCATATACGCAAAATGGCACAAATCAACGACACAGCTCTTTGTCGTTTGCATCAATGTTTATCTGATATAACCGATGCGATTTTTTCCTATGGGGCTTTATAAAAGATCGTAGCTACGAATACGTTTCGCCGTTACCTAATGATTTGACAGTGTTGAGACACTGAATTGAAGAGGATATTGCTTCCATTACGCCAGACTTGTTAACCAAAATGTGGGAAGAATTGGACTATGGGTTGGATGTATGCCGTGTAACTAAAGGTGCACATATTGAACATTTAGAAGAAACACTAGGTTAGTTTACCTTCAATTTGATGTATGATTTGTTGTAAACAGTCTAAATTAAACTATTATAATATCCATTGAAACTGGGACGTTCTTTTATGGACACCCTGTATTCTAATGTTAATCAATGACAGACGTAAATAATGCACACTAAAGTAAACAAAATTGGTTTTTAATTATATAAGCGGAAATTGCTGTTATTAATGAGTAGTATTACTTTAACTTAAATTTATAACATAGTCTTTATTATTATTAATTCTATTATTTCTATCTGTTTTGTTAACACTAATATCTAAATAAAATACACATAAACGTGAAACAGAAGGAAGATCTATCACGAAATATATAAATAAATTCTGGTTGCATAGATCGATCATCTCATTAAAAATTTTATAATTTTTTTCCTATGAAACAATACTTTAAATTATTATATTATGCAATTTTACGTTGCATCATATGTAAATAACAAAACACATAATTTTAGCAAAATATTTTGCTAAAATCATAAAACACATAATGTTAACAAAGTATTTCTGTTTTGAATTATATTCTACAAAGAGATAGTAAATATTGTACAATTTGGCCAAAAGTTTTTAATTATAAATATAGAATTATTATATTATGATAAATTTTAAAATAAATTAAACATATTTTTCTTTATCTATATTTTTAAAACCTATATATCAACTTGACTGTTCCATAAAACTATTCAAAAATGAGTGAATTATATATATATATATATATATATACATACAGTGAACTCTCGTTAAGACGGACAATCAAGGGCCAGCAGTTTTTGTCCATATTAACGAGAGTCCATTATAACAGGAGTTCATAAACTGAAGTGCTATATGAACTCTAAAATCACTATTATGTACACATACACAGTATAACACGAATGAAAATTTGTTTCCTCAAACCCTTTTATTCACTAAAAATATAGAAGCATGAAAACAGATACTTACATTCAAAACTTCTTTTCTTCATATAGTACAACTGGATAACAAAATCCTTTGCTATGTCCACAGTAGAAGTGGAGACAGGTGCAAATTGTTGACCTCAGCTGTCACTGTCAATCAATACTATTTACCTCCCACAGTATAATAGCACAGAGTGAAAGTGATTAACCTTTTTATTATTGAACCTTTTCATGTAAAAAAAAAAAAAAAGAAAAAAGAAAAAAAAAAAAATGAATTTGAAAAGATTTTGGGAACTGACTCTTTTTCGAAGAAAGTAAGCTTTGAGGGGAAAAAATGTCCATCTTAACGAATGAATTGTATGTATAAAGCGATGTTTATTACATGCAATTCCTATAGACCTTAGCCGGGGGCTCTGTTTTTTTACGTAATAACGAGAAATCCATCTTAAACGGGGCCGTCTTAACTAAAGTTCACTGTATATATATATTTGTGATATTTGTAACTTTAGTAATATTCATACTTGACAAATATAAAGAATTATTAACAAAATATTTTGCTATACTCCGTTTATAAATCTCTCCTACATATGCGTACACAAAGTATGTTTTTATCCAAAAAACATTTCATAGTTCAATTTTCAAAAAAATACCGTAAAACTTGAAAAATATCACATATATGTGCAGACGTGTGTATTTAATATTCAATAATGTAAAAATATTCTTCAAATGTAATCAAAATTTTATTTTTCCTGTACACAAAAAATTTTTTGCAAAGATTTTGCTTCATATAAAAATACAAACAACTTTAGTTATATTACTTCAGCTGAACCTATAATTTTATCTTTTTCAGAGATATTTTAGTTTTTAATATAAAGCCAAAAATATCGTTTATTCAAAAATATGTAGAGAAAAAATAGTTTCTCTCTACATAAAAAGCATTTTATTTGACGAGAGATTACTAGTTTAAAAATTTAAGTTTCTGCTCCGAAAGTCACTACAATCAATAATTCATGAAAATTGTACGCAAAAATATAAGATATTTTAACAGATATTTTTCATATAATGTAGATAAAAAAGAACATATTTTGATAGATATTCTTAGTAATATCACACTAAAAGTATTTTAGTTTAGATAAGTAGTTTCCTAAAAAAATAAAAAATAATAAAAAAAGCTAATGGAATATTTATTTTAGGTAAAGTTTATTACATACATTCAAGACTTTTTTTTTTTTTTTTTTTTTTTTTACAGAATATTTAAAAGTAGTGTTTACTACAATTTGTAACGTACAGTTCGTAATTATTTCTATACAAATATGTCACTTTTGTTCGCATTTAATAATGTTTGTAAAAGAACCAATATTGAATAAACTAAAAAACGATGAAAAACGTGTTTGTAAATATTTTTTTAAATTAATTCTTCTTAATTTATCAGCTACCGCTAAAAGAAAAATACAAAATGTTTATAAATATATATATATATATATATATATTCCTTCTGTTTTGGCTATAGATAATATTTTATTGCAAAACTGAAGATTTATCTATTTCACGTATGTAACATTTTCACACTGTTTGGTAAAAATAACATCAGCGAATACGTGTGGAAAAGTTATTTTTATTGATTTCGCTATTTAAATTTTGTTAATAATTAATTTTGTTGTGGACCTTTTCTTCAGTCCAATAAAAAAATAGTCTGGTCTGGCACTCACGCTACTTTTCATAATCTGTAAGTTTTAGAAACCGTTTTGCATATAGTATTTCAATTTGCCTCTAAGAACTACAATCCCCTACAACTCTCGTTTATTTATTGTAAATAAATTCATAAAACATTTATGGTTGTTTATAAATTTCAAAAATGATTAAAAAATATTCTTAAAACTCTTGCTTTTACCGAACTTGAAAACTTACCGATCTTAGTCCAAATTTTCAAGCAGCATCTCCATATAATCTTCAAAAATATTAAATTTGAACTTCTTTCATTTATTTATTTTAAGGGATGAGCCTACTTTTAAAACTGAGAAAATGAAAAAAAGAAAAAAAAAAATCGATAAACTTTCAGAATTAAAAAAAAAAAAAAGAATGAATGAATGTAAAAACAATTTTTTTTAACTAGTATGACATTACTCTATTGATTAAAAATATTATTTTGGTTTACTTTAAAATAGAATATTATTTTTATCACAGATTATTCTTTAAAAAAATTCAAGGGTGTTTTCTCACTGCGTGCAGGATACCTCAATAACAATTTCCTTTATCCTTCTAATTTTTACATAAAATAAAACAAAACGCTCAAATTAAGAATCTGAACTAACAGATTTTAGTTATTTTAATAATATGGTGTTAATAATTAATAATTAATTTTGAAATATGAAATTACCATTAATTTTTTTATATATTTCCATAATCATAATTTTTCTCTGTTGAACACATTTTCTTATTTTTCGTTCATTTTATTCATTACTAGCAGGCTACACCCACTTCGCTGGTCACTAAATTTAAATGAATTTTCAAAAGAATTGAATCACTATTTATTTTTTATATCACATTTTGGGCTTTGTAACATAATTAAAAATTCCTTTCAATGTCAAAATAACATATTACAAATTAAATTAAATTAAATATTTCTTCCGTTTTGCACTCGTTTTACAACAATGCTTTATGGTCTTATGTGAATGATTCTCAAGAATGAATCAACAATTGTTTACAAATTTTATGGGTTATGAATGGGAAATAAGTGCGCTGTAATTTAAAATTCGCAGCTATTAGAACCTCAGAACGGATAGTTTTTAAAAAGTTATTCATATTCTTTAATATTTGATTGTTTTTGCTTAATATTAAACTCTTATTTTAAGATAAAGGCAATCGAATGATATAGCGTTGGGAAACTTTGCAACGTAATATCTTTAAATCTAATAACTTGATATATAGTGTTCTCACAAAAAATGAACAGTTTTTAGAGCTCTTTTAAAAAAGTACAACATCTATGCAATATCTTTTTAAAAAATGCATCAGTTTCTACTAAAAAAATGGCCGACTTTCATCACCAAAGTAGTTAAATCTAGACCAATCAAAAATGAGTGTAGTCCGCCTGGATGTGCTCCGCCAACAAACTCTTTGCTTTATTTATATAGATGTCAAAATGTATGGCTGAGAAAAATTTTAAGTTTACATCTCAAATGCTTTTTGAAATATCATGAGCGCTGTGAGAAAGCATCCTTGAATTAAATATATATATATATATATCATATAATAAAGATGATCTATTAAGCATAGTAGAAGCCAAACAACAGATACAAGATCATTGAAACACCAATGACCAATAAGATTAAAAAAAAAAAATTATCATTGGATGAAATACACTAATGTAAAGAAACCAGATCTATTAATTAACAGCCTGCAAAAGAAACGAATCAATAAAGTAAAACAACATATCTTAACTTAAAACCATAAACTTATCAAAATTAATTATATATATATCTGCAATAAAATAATTTTCCATTTTAAAGTAAACCAAAATAATATTTCTAATCAATAGAATAATGTCTAACTAGTTAACACAAAAAAAATTTTGTTTGTACATGCATTTATAATTTTTTTTTTTTTTTTTTTTTTTTTAATCTGAAAGTTGATTGAATATTTCTCCATTATCCCATTAAGTATAGTCTATCCCCTTAAAGTTATGCCTATAAGAAACAAACAGATCAAATGCTAGAAGCTTCATTTTATTTCCGTATTCAAGGCGCGTCCAAAAGCGTAACTATGGTAAAAACTCAAGAATATACCGTCTATCATATGAGTAACAGAAATTAATTATCATTCTTAAACAATTTCGTTAGACAAGATGTGATTTGCATTGTCATTTTAATCAATTATATCCAATAGAGAAGAATGAATTTGCTTAATTTTGGATACACCTGTATATTGTCTATAAACTGTATACACGCCACATGTTGTACTTAAATTTAGCACAGTAAACGAAACACATTATTCCGCTTGAAATGCACTACAAGAAACTTTCAAACATACTTTTTAATAAATTCAAATTATTTTTGGGGTTTAGAAACGAATTATCAATGCTTTTCAAACGAATTCTATATAAAACATGCTCTTCTGCTTATAAGAAACACATTTTTATTTTACATTATTTAATAAAGTGTGAAGATGTTAAAATGTTTCAACAAAAAATTTCACACTTTGACTTAAAGTATTTGAATAATTTTGAATGGCTCTGTACGAAAATTATTTCTTCGAGTAACATTCTTTCATGACATCCTTTTCATGATAAAGATTTGAAATTTTAAGTTTGGTCTTTCTGCTAATATTTGTTTTTGAGTTATGCTGATAACACACTTGCAGTCATACAGAGGCCAGTTGCTAAAAACCTAATTTTCAGATTAGTGGGACCGCAAAACCTGTAAATATATCAAAAACTCAGTTTTGAAAATTCAACCCAAAAAACAATACTTTCTCTTCGATACACAAATAAGAGATAGTAGCGTCAGGAATGAACAAGAAACTTCATTTTTCAACAGTAACAGTTAAATTGTCTCCTAAATATTGGTTTAAAAAAGCTTTATACATTTTTAAAGCAAATATTTTGAAGTTTATTCTAAGCGACTTGTTTTATACATTTTCCAAGTGAAGGAAAGATTTAAATGATAGCATCACTATTCTGTTTGTTAAAGATAAAATTTATTTATAAGTCATTTAAATAAATAATTTAAAAAGAAAAATCCTAAAAAACTCATTTTCGCCAAAACTGGAAACAGAGTTTATTCTAAAGAGAAACATAAATCATTTCAAAAATATTAAAATTAAAAATCAAAACTTTATACTTAAAGTCAAAACCATATGTTCCAAAGTACTTATGCTTGATTTATGCTTGCTTTTTTATACATTATTTTACCCGAATACGGTAGAGAAAATATTCTTTTTGGGGTCAAATTTTCGAAATTAAGTTTTTGATATATTTATATATGTTTAGATCCTATAAATCTTAGAAAAAGGTTTCTAGCGATTAGTGATTGTGTTTGTGTGTTTGTTTATCTATATGTCTATCTGTCCGTATAAGAGACTGTTGGTTACACATCTCAACAACAAACATTATTAGGAAGTCCAAACTCAGTATTTTAAATTTGTATCATATAGGGATGTTACTTGAAAATTTTCCTTTAAATCGGACTTATGGTTCATGTACAGGGACATACAAAATATCATATATAACGTCTATGACAAAATTTTTAAGTGTGTTAACATCTTCATACTGTAGTAAACAAGAAAAAATTCATATTATATATATATGTATATATATATATATATATATATACATGCGCAACAGCATATTTCACATAGAATATGATATGAAAAGTGTTTATCCTTCGTCATCATCATCATCTTCAACTTCAAGTAGTAGGCAGGATGTCTGTTACGGCTTCATTGGTCATTCCACCGCTTTCTCGGACGTCCTCTGTTCTGCCTTTCGTGGTGTAGTCAAAGGCAGCTCTGGGGAATCTTGTCACTGGCATGCGTTGCACATGCTCTTTCCATGTGGTACGATATCCTTGTATTCTATCACATAAGTTGAATATCTTCAATTCATTCTTGATGTCTTCATTTCGGATCTTGTCGGTAGGTAAAGTGTGATACTTGTTCCACGACTTCATTTTCAATGACAAATTTTGTGCGAATAGGTTCTTTACCTTTGAAAGCCATAGATTTGGGGTTTTTTGTCGAGATTTTCATTCCATGATTTTGACAAATTTTGTGAAGTCTATACGTCGATCTCTGTAGATCGTCTTCACATTTCTGAATGACAGCTTGGTCATCCGCGAATATCGGTGTGTTGATATCAGTGTCCACATTTAGCCTAATGCCGGAGGAGGCCGAATTTTTCCATGTTCGTATGATGTCGTCTATGTAGAGATTAAACAAGATTGGAGATAAGCTACAACCCTGTCTGACTCCTTGGTTAGTGTCAATCTCGTTGGTTTTGTGTATATCGATGAGTACCTTTGTATGTTGATATAAAGACTGACATACTAGGATCAGGTGGCGGAGAAATCCCCTACATTTCATGATAGACCATAGCTTTTCCCTGTTCACACGGTCAAAGGTCTTTTCGAAGTCTATAAAAACAATATGTGTTTCCAGGATGAATTATCTACGTTTTTCAATAATCTGTTTTAAAGGATCTATACAGGATCATGCCTCGTCTGAAGCCAGATTGTTCTTCTAAGAGCATTGATTCCGACAGTTCTCTTACTCTGTTATTAATTATTTTACTATATAATTTATAGGCGGGATTTAATAGGCTAATGCCTCTATAATTCTCGCAGGAATTTCTATCTCCTTTCTTAAAGATTGAGATGGCCTTTCAGTTTGCCATTCTGTGAGAATCCCACATTCTCTCCAACAGATAATTTATCCTTCGTTTAAATACTAAACACACAGAGCACAGAAGATTTCTGATATATTACATATAAAATCAACGCAACAAACTAGCATTTTTTTTTTTTTTTTTTTTTTTTTTTTTTTAAATGTTACCGGGACATTAAGAAAAATTCTATATCATTGTGGCGTATGGACTTAAAGTATTTTAAGTGAGATAGCGTCTAAACGCCTCATCCTATTGAGCTGAAAATTTATATTCAAGTTATAGGTCACCGTCACACGAACTTTATAGATTTTGGTAATTCTCGCTCTTATAGATTTTTACAGGGACACAACGAAAATTTATACGTATGGGCTCAAATTATTTGAATGTGAATAGCGTTAAATAAACAACATACTATATAGAGAAAAATAAATGATAGCTAAAATAAAGAAACTTTACTGCATTTTAATTTGTGATTACACTCTTAACAACTTTAATCAAACTCATCTTGTAATACAATGCTGAAGCTCTGCCAATGACTTTATTACGCTATTTAAATTATTGGCATTTTTTCCCTTGTATAGAGGTCTTATAAAAGTTTAAATTTTGCACTTCTTAAAATTAAATCTCTTGTAAATATTGATCGATTTTATAAAACGCTTTACATTTTTTACTTTCCTCCATATACATAACTAGCAGGCAACGCCCGCTTCGCTGGTCCCTATTTTTAAATGAATCACTATAATGAATTCTCAAAATTGCATTAATTTTTACCACATGAAAAAAAAAGAGAAACAAAATCTGATTAGGAAAAATGTCGCAGCGGGTTCTCACTGCCTTCGGAAAAAATTCCCAAAATGCTCTAACTCTTATTTCTATTATTTTTCCCCTTCGCCCCCCCCCCCTCCCGTCTATCCCAATAATTTTACAAATTCGAAAGTATCCGCAATCGATTTGTAAGTATCAAAAACCTCTAAGAACCAGTTTTGAACGATCTATCTCTATTTTTATTTTTTTTTCCATCACCGCTCCCCCCCCTTCCCGCCCCTCCCAATAATTTTAAAATTTCGAAAATATCCGCAATCGATTTGTAGGTATCGAAAACCCCTATGTACTGATTTTGAAAGATCGAACTATATTTTATTTTTTTTGCCCCTCCGCCCCCTCCCTTCCCGGCTCTCCTAATAACTTTACACTTTCGAAAATATCCCCAATCGACTTGCAGGCCTCTAAAACCTATCTGTACCAATTTTGAACGGCCTAGCTGTATTTCTATTAGTTTTTGCCCCGTAGCCCCCCCCCTTCCCGCCCCTCCTAATAATTTTACATATTCGAAAATATCCGCAATCGATTTGTAAGTATCGAAAACTTCTATATACCAATTTTGAACGCTCTAACTCTATTTTTGTTTTTTTGCCCCCCCCTCTCCCTCCCCCCTTCACGCCCCTCCTAATAACTTAACACTTTCGAAAATATCCCCATTCGACTTGCAGGCCTTTAAAACCTATCTGTACCAATTTTGAACGGCCTAACTGTATTTCTATTTGTTTTTGCCCATAGCCCCCCCCCTTACCGCCCCACCATCCTTCCCGCCCCTCCTAATAATTTTAAAAATTCGAAAATATCCGCAGTCGATTTGTAAGTATCGATTAACCTCTTTATACCAATTTTGAACGATAACACTATTTTTATTTTTTTGCCCCCCCCTCTCCCCTCCCCCTTCACGCCCCTCCTAATAACTTAACACTTTTTAAAATATCCCCATACGACTTGCAGGCCTTTAAAACCTGTCTGTACCAATTTTGAACGGCCTAACTGTATTTCCATTTGTTTTTGCCCCATAGCCCCCCCCCTTGTTGCCCCACCTGGGGGCTGAATTTCTAAAATTCCAGAAATTGGTTTTTAGATATTTTTTATTAGCTATATTTTCGAGCAAAAATTTCACCTGTATCTATTTTTTTGTTTGAGATATATAGGATTATGCAAAATCACGTTTTACACATGTGAAATCACGTTTTGCCCCCTCGTCCCCCTTGGGGACCGAATTTTGAAAATTCCAGAAATTGGTTTTTAGACATTTGTGTTAGCTATATTTTAAAGCAAAAATTTTACGGATATCTGTTTTTTTGTTTGAGATTATGTAGGATTATGCAAAATCACGTTTTACGCATGTGAAATCACGTTTTGCCCCCCCCCCCCGCCCCCTTGGGGATCGAATTTTGAAAATTCCAGAAATTGGTTTTTAGGCATTTGTGTTAGCTATATTTTAGAGCAAAAATTTCACGTGTATATATTTTTTTGCTTGAGATATATAGGATTATGCAAAATCACATTTTACGCATGTGAAATCACTTTTTGCCCCCCCGTCCCCCTTGGGGACCGAATTTTGAAAATTCAAGAAATTGGTTTTTAGACATTTGTGTTAGCTCTATTTTAAAGCAAAAATTTTACGGACATCTGTTTTTTTGTTTCAGATATATAGGATTATGCGAAATCACGTTTTACGCGCGTGAAATCACGTTTTGCCCCCCCGCCCCCATTGGGGACCGAATTTTGAGAATTCCAGAAATTGATTTTTAGACATTTGTGTTAGCTATATTTTAAAGCAAAAATTTTACGGATATCTGTTTTTTTTGTTTGAGATATGAAGGATTTTGTGAAATCACGTTTTTCCCCCCCTCCCCCCCTTGGGGGGCGAATTTTGTAAAATCGCTTCTTAGTGGATGCCTACGTCATAGATCGAACATTGTCACAAAATTTCATGCTTCTAGGTCCAGGGGTTTGGTCTGGGCGTTGATAGATCACCCCCTCACTCAGGAAGTCTTCTTTTATATATATAGACTAGCAGGCAACGCCCGCTTCGCTGGTCCCTATTTTTAAATGAATCACTATAATGAATTCTCAAAATTGCATTAATTTTTATCACATGAAAAAAAAAGAGAAACAAAATGTGAGTAGGAAAAATGTCGCACCGGGTTCTCACTGCCTTCGGAAAAAATTCCCAAAATGCTCTAACTCTTATTTCTATTATTTTCCCATTTCCCCCCCCCCTCCCCCTCCTGTCTATCCTAATAATTTTACAAATTTGAAAATATCCGCAATCGATTTGTAAGTATCAAAAACCTCTATGCACCAGTTGTGAACGATATATCTCTATTTTTATTTTTTTACCGCTCTACTCCCCCCCCCTTCCCGCCCTCCCAATAATTTTAAAAATTCGAAAATATCCGCAATCGATTTGTAGGTATTGGAAACCTCTATGTACCAATTTTGAATGATCTAACTCTATTTTCTTTTTTTTTGCCCCTCTGCCCCCCATTCCCGGCCCTCCTAATAACTTTACACTTTCGAAAAAATCCCCATTCGACTTGCAGGCCTCTAAAATCTATCTGTACCGATTTTGAACGGCCTAACTGTATTTCTATTTGTTTTTGACCATAGCCCCCCCCCTTCCCGCCCCCCCTTTCCCGCCCCACCTAATAATTTTAAAAATTCGAAAGTATCCGCAATCGATTTGTAAGTATCGAAAACATCTATATACCAATTTTGAACGATCTAACTCTATTTTTATTTTTTTGCCCCCCCTCTCCCCTCCCCCTTTCCCTGCCCGCCTAATAGCTTTACACTTTCGAAAATATCCCCATTCGACTTGCAGGCATCTAAAACCTAACTGTACCAATTTTGAACGGCCTAACAGTATTTCTATTTGTTTTTGCCCCATACCCCCCCCCTTGCCGCCCCCCCTTCCCGCCCCTCCTAATAATTTTACAAATTCGAAAATATCCGAAATCGATTTGTAGGTATCGAAAACCTCTATATACCAATTTTGAACGATCTAACTCTCTTTTTTTTTTTGCCCCCCCCCTCTCTCCCCCCCTGCTGCCCCACCTGGGGGCTGAATTTCTAAAATTCCAGAAATTGGTTTTTAGATATTTGCATTAGCTATATTTTGGAGCAAAAACTTCACGCATATCTATTTTTTTGTTTGAGATATATAGGATTATGCGAAATCACGTTTTTACGCATGTGAAATCACGTTTTGCCCCCCCGCCCCCCTTGGGGACCGAATTTTGAAAATTCCAGAAATTGGTTTTTTGACATTTGTATTAGCTATATTTTAAAGAAAAAATTTTACGGATATCTCTTTTTTTGTTTGAGATATGAAGGATTTTGTGAAATCACGTTTTGCCCCCCCTCCCCCCCTTGGGGTGCGAATTTTGTAAAATCGCTTCTTAGTGGATGCCTACGTCATAGAAAGAATATTGTCACAAAATTTCATGCTTCTAGGTCTAGGGGTTTGGTCTGGGCGTTGATAGATCACCCCCTCACTCACTAACTCAGGAAGTGTTCTTTTATATATATAGACTAGCAGGCAACGCCCGCTTCGCTGGTCCCTATTTTTAAATGAATCACTATAATGAATTCTCAAAATTAATTTTTATCACGTGAAAAAAAAGAGAAACAAAATCTGAGTAGGAAAAATGTCGCACCGGGTTCTCACTGCCTTCGGAAAAAATTCCCAAAATGCTCTAACCCTTATTTCTATTATTTTCCACTTCGCCCCCCCCCCCCCCTCCTGTCTATCCTAATAATTTTACAAATTTGAAAATATCCGCAATCGGTTTTTAAGTATCAAAAACCTCTATGCACCAGTTTTGAACGATATATCTCTATTTTTATTTTTTTGCCGCTCTACTCCCCCCCCCATCCCGCCCTCTCAATAATTTAAAAAATTCGAAAATATCCGCAATCGATTTGTAGGTATTGGAAACCTCTATGTACCAATTTTGAATGATCTAACTCTATTTTCTATTTTATGCCCCTCTGCCCCCCCTCCCTGGCCCTCCTAATAACTTTACACTTTCGAAAATATCCCCATTCGACTTGCAGGCCTCTAAAACCTATCTGTACCAATTTTGAACGACCTAACTGTATTTCTATTTGTTTTTGACCATAGCCCCCCTTACCCGTCCCCCCCTTCCTGCTCCACCTAATAATTTAAAAAAATCGAAAATATCCGCAATCGATTTGTAACTATCGAAAACATCTATATACCAATTTTGAACGATCTAACTCTATTTTTGTTTTTTTGCCCCACTTCCTCTCCCCCCCCCTTTCCCGGCCCACCAAATAACTTTATACTTTCGAAAATATCCCCATTCGACTTGCAGGCATCTAAAACCTATTTGTACCAATTTTGAACGGCCTAACTGTATTTCTAATTGTTTTTGCCCCATAGCCCCCCCCTTGCCGCCCCACCCTCCTTCCCGCCCCTCCTAATAATTTTACAAATTCGAAAATATCCGAAATCGATTTGTAGGTATCGAAAACCTCTATATATCAATTTTGAACGATCTAACACTATTTTTATTTTTTGCCCCCCCCTCTCCCCTCCCCCCTTCCTGCCCCTCCTAATAACTTTACACAATCGAAAATATCCTCATTCGACTTGCAGGCCTCTAAAACCTATCTGTATCAATTTTGAACGCCCTGACTGTATTTCCATTTGTTTTTGCCCCTTAGCCCCCCCCCTTGCTGCCCCACCTGGGGGCTGAATTTCTAAAATTCCAGAAATTAGTTTTTAGATATTTGCATTAGCTATATTTTAGAGCAAAAATTTCACGCATATCTATTTTTTTGTTTGAGATATATAGGATTATGCGAAATCACGTTTTACGCATGTGAAATCACGTTTTGCCCCCCCGCCCCCCTTGGGGACCGAATTTTGAAAATTCCAGAAATTGGTTTTTTGACATTTGTATTAGCTATATTTTAAAGCAAAAATTTTACGGATATCTGTTTTTTTGTTTGAGATATGAAGGATTTTGTGAAATCACGTTTTGCCCCCCCCTCCCCCCTTTGGGGGGCGAATTTTGTAAAATCGCTTCTTAGTGGATGCCTACGTCATAGAAAGAACATTGTCACAAAATTTCATGCTTCTAGGTCCAGGGGTTTGGTCTGGGCGTTGATAGATCACCCCCTCACTCACTCACTCAGGAAGTGTTCTTTTATATATATAGATTAAAAATTATTGAATTCGACAAAATTTATGACTTCTGGTTTTTGATGAATTTGCCCGTTTTTAACATGTGCTAAACACGATTCAACCATTTATAGAAAATGTCAGACTGTGTGTGTTAGAAAAATATTGTGGACGCTTTATCGCACAAACAAATGGACGGAATTTAACCAAACTTGATATTTTGTTTAACCTTGACTTAAACTGGTGTTATTTAGTTTATTTGGCACATTGTTCAATAGGTGTCGCTGCAGTGCTGTGATTCCTTCCATTTAAGAGAAGACTATATTTCAGCTTCTATAGTGTATACATGCATCAAACTTGATACTATGTTAGGTGTAAATTATGTAAAACTATATTATATAAATTTAGTTGCATATCGGTTCAGAGGTGTCCCTTCTATTCTGTAATTTAAATCTGTTTACAAAAAAAAGATATATCTCCACTTCCGTTTTATGTAAATGCATCAAACTTGGCATGCGAGACGGATATTTTGTAAAAGTATACTGTTCCAATTTGGGCACATGTCGGACGACAGGTAGTGATTCAGTGCTGCAATATTTTTCGTTTTCTGTAAGGCTATATCGTGGTTTCTATGTTATATAAATACATCGAGCTTAGTATGTAAGATATGCATTACAAAAAACTAAGTAACTCAGCATGTGACACACAAACACACGCACATATATATATATATATATATATATATTAGGAAATATTTTGTTGATTTAATTTGGGTGTATTATCGATCGGCATATGGCACTGCTGTTATTCTCTGTGATTTCACAGTTGTATTTATTTCAGCATTTATTAGTGAGAAATTTATTAGTGTTAATTCTAAAAAGCTAAGTTGATTAATTTTGTTTGCAAGTTAATCGGTAGGTAGCGCTGTTATATAAAATGATATAGAAGAAAATTTTGTCATGACCACAGAACACTAGTTTTTCCTTATCTTTGTAATTACTTATGCTGTTATAAAATCAGTATTTAAATATTTACAGGCGATATCACGCATTTTTGGACACCATGTATACTTACGTGCATATTATTTTATGTGAAAAATACTGCTAAGAAAAATTTTATGAGATTTCATTTACTTCTGTATTTTTTCCATGCATTTAATATGAGTTGTGGAGATAATTAAACAAACCATCATCTTGAATAACTTTTAAAGTAGTCGAAGTATTTATAATAAACCTCAAATGGATTAGATTGAAAAGTACTTTGAAAGGTTTCTTCAATTAAAAAGAAAGAATTATGTATACGCTATGATTAATGCGTAATCAAACAAAAATTAATGACATTAATAAAAGCTAAACCATTTTATTTATTTATATATATATATATATATATATATATATATATATATATATAATTGAAAGATTCTTTAGATATTAAAACTACTTACTCATAAACTTTAGTGATATATTTAAGAAATAAGTATTTAAAAGAAAATTTAGTTTCTTTTGTACACAAAGATCCTTTTTTCGAAAATCTGTTTTTTTCTCCCTTTCTTCTTTCTTGGGGGTTTGGGGGGTGGGGGGGGTGTTAGCCTTGTTAAAATTCATCTTGTATTTTTTTCAAGCTTGATTGTCTTGTAGTAATTACTTTCTTCTATATGTAATATAGAGAAAGTATTGGATTCGTAAAAATTTTCGACCACGGGTTTTTGATGGATTTACACGTTTTGAGAGATGTAGAACACGATTTGACCCTTTTTAGAAAATGTCTGTCTGTCTGTCTGTCTGTCTGTCTGTCTGTCAGTCTGTGTGTGTGTGTGTGACAAAATTTTGTGGCAACTGTATCTCAGGAACTACTGCACAGAATTTCATACAAATTAGTATGTAGTTGCACCTTGACATAAATTAGTGCCTATCAACTTTTGGTAAAAATTGTCTTACAGGTTGCGTTGCCATCCCGCTTTTTCTAAATTTTTAACATGGTGATATAGGACAAAATTTTGTATAAATGTGCATAAAGATAATTATTTTTTAGTAATCATTATGAAATTTACAAGAATTATTTATAATAGAGGTATTCAACTGGGGAAAAAATTTTGTATGCGTAGGAGCCTCGTGAACCCCCCTGGGGGGGAAGTCCCCCCTCGAGGGGAGTAAATTTTCAAGATGGGTATCTTTCGAAAGGTCTCGTCAATACCTTTAAAACGAATGGTTGAACTATAAATCTGTGATAATTTAAAACAAAGTTATCGATTTTTTTTACTTTTAACAAAAAGTAACTTAGAAAAAAAATCGTTTTTTTTTTTTTTTTTTTTTTTTTTTTTTTAAACGAAATTTAACCAGACTTGGTATTTAGTTGGCCCCTGACATAAACTGGGGCTGATTAGATTTGGGGATCAATCACTCAACAGGTGGTGCTGTAATCGTATTTTTCCTAAATTTTTAACATGGCAGTATATAGGACAAAATTTCGTATAAATGTACATAATGGGAGTTATTCTTAACCTGTGATTGTGAAATTAATATGAATTATTGATAATAGTAATAGTTAATTAGGAAAAAAATCTCGGTCATAGCTTCCCTCCCCCCAGGTGAAAGTACCCCCCGGGGGAGGGGGGTAAATTTTCAAGATGGGTATCTTTCGAAAGGTCTCGTCAATATCTTTAAAACGAATGGTTGAACTATAAATATGTGATAATTTAAAACAAAGTTATCGATTTTTTTTTTTTTTTTTTTTTTTTTTTACGAAAAAAAACTTTGAAAAAAAATCGTTTTTTTTTTTTTTTTTTTAATATTGTTACTGTGTGAATTTGTATAGGAAAATATAGAAGAAAGTCTTGTGGTGGCCACAGCATACTAGTTTTACCATGTTTTTATTAACTTCGATTCTTGTTTGTGGGTTTGTTTGTGTGTTTGTCAGGGACAAATCTTGCAATCGATTTTTAACTAACTTCCCGACTAGCTAGATATTTGAAATTTTCAGAACAGCTCACAACACGGTGACAATACATTTTTCTAATAATTTTAGTCAACTACTTCAAGTCCCGCTGCCTTCGGCAGCGCTTATATGATTCGGCTGAAAATTTATTTAACTAACTTCCCGACTAGCTAGACATTTTAAACTTTCAGAATAGTTCAGAACAGGGTGAAAATGCATTTTCTTAAAACCTTTAGCCAACTGTCTCCGGTTCCTGCTGCCTTCGGCAGCGTTATCAGTACACAGCTTGCAATCGATTTTTCACTAACTTTCCGACTAGCTAGACATTTGAAATTTTCAGGACAGCTGACAACACAGTGACAATACATTTTTCTAATCATTTTAGTCAGCTATTTCAAGTCCCGCTGCCTTCGGCAGCGCTTATATGATTCGACAGAAAATTTATTTAACCAACTTCCCGACTAGCTAGACATTTGAAACTTTCAGAATAGTTCAGAACACGGTGAAAATGCATTTCCTTAAAACCTTTAGCCAACTGTTTCGGGTTCCTGCTGCCTTCGGCAGCGTTATCAGTACAAAGCTTGCAATCGATTTTTCACTAACTTTCCGACTAGCTAGACATTTGAAACTTTTAGGACAGCTCACAACACGGTGACAATACATTTTTCTAATAATTTTAGTCAACTATTTTAGGTCCCGCTGCCTTCGGCAGCGCTTATATAATTCGACAGAACATTTATTTAACTAACTTCCCGACTAGCTAGACATTTAAAATTTTCAGAATAGTTGAGAACACGGTGAAAATGCATTTTTTAATACTTTTAGACAACTGTTTCGGGTTCCTGCTGCCTTCGGCAGCGTTATCAGTACTAAGCTTGCAATCGATTTTTCACTAACTTTCCGACTATCTGGACATTTGAAACTTTCAGGACAGTTCATAACACGGTGACAATACATTTTTCTAATAATTTTAGTCAACTACTTCAGGCCCCACTGCCTTCGGCAGCGCTTATATTATTCGACAGAAAATTTATTTAACTAACTTCCCGATTAGCTAGACATTTGAAACTTTCAGAATATATCAGAACACGGTGAAAATGCATTTTTTTTAAATACCTTTAGCCAACTGTTTCGGGTTCCTGCTGCCTTCGGCAGTGTTACCAGTACAAAGCTTGCAATCGATTTTTCACTAACTTCCCAACTATATTTGAAACTTTCAGGATAGCTCAGAACACGGTGGCAATACATTTTGTTTTAATACTTTTAGTCAACTGCTTCAGGTCCCTACTGCCTTCGGCAGCGTTCATATGATTCAACAGAAAATTTATTTAACTAACTTCTCGAGTAGCTAGACATTTGAAACTTTCGGAACAGTTCAGAATACGGTGAAAATGCTTTTTAAAAATATTTTTATTCAATTACTTCGGGACCCTGCTGCCTTCGGCAGCGTTTCCAATACAAAGCTTGCAATCAACTTTTAACTAATTTCCCGGCTATATAGCCATTTGAAACTTTTATAATAGCTCAAAAGACGATAGCAAGGAATTTTTTTAATACTTTTATCCAATTGCTGGGGTTCCGGCTGCCTTCAGTAGCGTTTATATGATTCAACAGAAAATTAAAAAACATGGTTTATAAAAAAATTTTTTATCTGATAATTATTACGTTTCTTTTCCGTTCAGGCATAATTTGTATAATATTGCAAACATTTTTAAAATTATTTATTGCTTCTTTTTCTTTGGCATATTTATTCAGTAGAATTTGTTGGATTCATAAAAATTTTCCATTTTTGGTTGCTGATAAATTTTTATATATCAGTTGCCTTAAATACGATTTAGTTATATCTGGTTTATTTTTTGTTTCCGATAAATTTTGTGGAGGTTTAGGCCCAGCCCTAATGTACAGATTTACATAAAGTTTTAACTTTAGTCAGATTTTTATGTAAGTTTAAACTGATTAAATTTTGACGAGAATTTCTCTTCAGATTGCGCTATGTCATGCTCTTCATGATCTGTGTTATTGTCACATTTAATTATCTTATGAAAAGGCACATGAATCCAGTTTTTATTTCAATGCTTTAACCTCTCTACCTATCGTTTCCGGAAGCCAAAGCGATGTTATTCTATGGAAAATTTTGCCCCATTATAATTTATTAACTAAAACATATTTTTAAATTTCGTTTTCCCTTTTCGAAAATTCACAATTATTAAACAGTTTATTGCTTTCTAAAAATTGATTGTTTTTATTTTTATGATTTCATTTTTAAACTCAAAAATGAAAAATTTTACATTATGAAAATTCGCATTTTACAACCTCAAAATAAATATTAAAAATTAAAAATAATAATAATAATTTTTAGAAAGCGATAAGTTGTTTAATAGTTTTAAAGTTTCTGAATGTGAAAACGGAATTTAAAAATATATATTAGTTTATAAGTTATAATGGGGTGAAATTCTCCATAGAATAACATTGTCTCTGGATTCTGGGGACGATAAGTGGAGAGGCTCCTTTCTGCCATTCTTTGTAATAAACAATATTACTCTGTCTCAGTTTCTACAGGTTTCATATTGTAAGGCGCTAATAAAAAGAACTAGAAAGAACGTTTTTTTTTGTGTGTATGTGTGTGGTGTGAAGGATAGCAACAGTGATGTAAAGAAAGAGATGGGACGAAATAAGCGTGCGATGCCATGCCTAGTCTTTTAATTAATTTTTAACTAAACTTTTGGTAAATAGTGTACATTATTGTTGTATTAAGTATGTGTTCATCTTCAAAAAGGTGTCTGATCTTCTATTGATTCTTAATATGAAGTTATTCAACCAATTTCTTACACATGTGTATCAAATTTAATATTTGACGCTATTATTATAAATATATATATGATGATCTAATCTCATCGTCGCATAAAAAACAACTTTAATGTGATTATCATAAGATGAATTAAAATCAGAATCTTTATTAGATAAATATTCTCTACAATCGTAGTTTGTCGTATAGAGGGACTTAAGAAAACATTCAATTATTTATAATAGAGAGAAGATAAAGCAAAGGTACAAGTTATTATTTCTTCCTTCACAAAACACGTCACTTTCATCAACGATAGATTTTCGTGTGGATATAAACATTTACATGGTAAAACTATTTTGTCACGAAACTCTGATGATATAATTGAATCAGTCACTGTGCAATCCTCAGAGTATTAAGGAAAAGTCGCATATAACATTACCGAAAATAACATAACTATGCTATTTACGTAAATAAATGAAAATAATATAAAAGAATCTTTATGATCGTAGTGTAATAAACTGGTTTAAAAACTTTAGCTTTTTTTTTTTTTTTTTTTTTTTTTTTTACGCATAACGTAACAAATAAAAATAAAAAAATAAATAATAATAATATTAATAATCAAATGAATATAAAATGTCTATGACATGCTCATTATCAAATGCTTAATCGAATTTTGTATTACATTAACATCGGGAATGTTTTATAAACTAGTATTAACTCACTATTTCTCAAAAATATACTTAAGAAAAAAGAGAGAGAGAGAGAGAGAGAGAGAGGAATTAAACAGTGTTAGAATATATAATTAAATAAGAAATCCATTTAAAGGCACATAACAGTTAGGTAAAGAAGCACATACACATACTTAAAAAATTAAATTAAAACACTTTTTTATATTTTGTATTCAATTTTCTTTTTTTTTTTTTTTTTTTTTTTTTTTTTCAATCTACACACAAACCTGAAATTTTGATGATGTGTGTTCGTTACAAGTTATTTATAAGCAGTTGTTTTATCACTATGGGATTTTCAAAGTTTATATATTAATAATTATATTTCTTCAAGTCCGTAATGGAAGAAAAGGAATAGTGAATACAGAAAAAAAAAATCCGATTGTAATTTAACATTTAGAGATACGTGTATATTTCAATTAAGCGTTACGCGTTTAAAAAAAGAGAAAGATAAAGAAAAGACAGGCTGTTATTTAAAATTTGGGAATCAAAACAGTTCTTATTTCGACAATATAAAAAACAGAGTCACTTTTATTTTTAAATAATGACATTTTGAAACATCCATCTAAATTCTAATTTCTGATATAATTTTTTGTTTGATCATAAAAATGTCTAAACAGTAATATATCTCGTTTATTTTCCTTTATTTAAGGAATTTAATTTTCTGATATGGTGTATTAATATTATTAAAATTGAGCCAAACTAGGTATACATGATTTTCAGAAAATAACTATAGACATTTAATTTTGTTTTTAAGCAGTTAACAAAACTGTTGTTATGAGGAGATTTTTTTAAACGTCTACCAGGCCTTGTGCATTACATTAAATAAAGTCTTTTTGTAGAAACTTTCAGCCGTTGGTTGATATTACCATGTTATACAGGAATGAATATTGAGTATGTGAATCGAAATATGCCTTTTGTCTTTATCGCAAATGAATGAAAAATAAATAAATAAAACAATGCGATTGTGTTTAACTTTTTAGCGTACAGAAAAATAAATTTGAAAAACAGTGCATCAACTTTAAAAAAATATATATGCATAAAGCACGGTATACACAAATAATAAATAGTCTTTCTAAATTAATATATTAGAATAACATAGAAAAAATGTTTAGTAGGTACAGCATACTGCTTTTTTTTAAACTAATTAAAATAACATAGATGTTCATTACTAATTATATACTAGACACATAAAAAACTTTGTTATCGAAGCGAAGATATTAAATATATGAGTACATACTATTATGGAAAAGAAACCTTCGTCTACCAGTCGCCTTACAAGTGATACATACCTTGTTTCAAACATAAATATCTCTCAAACAAGAATTTTACACAAACAAACATATCAAATTTGTAGAATTTAAGTTTCACATGTAATGTGCCAAATAAAATTTCTTGTTAAATTTTTTTCTTTGATAAATGTCTACAAAATCACAACGGCACACACCTTACTAAACAAAAATCAATTTTTAATGATACGAATTGTAGTTTTATTTAATAGTTATAAAAATATCCCCTTGGTGATTAAATTCATTGCACGTAAACTTTTCTGATATTAACGTACGCCACTGTTGAGCTTTCTGTCTATAAAAGTTAAAATTTGGATGCAGTAGTAGAACACTTATTCGTTTCAAATCATAAACAGTAAAAATGTACATTGAATATATATATATATATATATATATATATATATATACACACACAGTTACTTCGTTTTTAACGCAAAACAAATCATTTTCAAATAAATTATGAATAGAAAGTCAAAATTTTGGCACTTTCCTAAAGTGAAAAACTCAATTTCAGATCTTTCGAAACACATTTGTTACAATTTTGTTCTTCAGAGATCTAGAATGTGATAACTGTGGCGAAGAGTCTTTTTATAGCATGCAAAATAGATCCCTTTTACATAGTATGCGAAAAAAACATAAATGTATGTATAGACTTCTGCGTACCACTTTGAAAAACAAAATAGTCGTTATTTTCTCACAAATTTGTATGGAAAATTGTTTCAACATTTTCGGATTTTGCAGTGAAGTCATTCATTACCTTATGAACTATATCAAGTGTAGAATAGCATTTTTACGTTTTGATTCAATGATAGCAACGAAGAGATAATTGCAATAACTGTAAATAAGTGTATAATAAAATATATTAGACATATTAAAATATTCATTAGTCATACAGTTATCTTAATATTGTCAATTAAATAAGAAAGTTTTGCAGTATTTCAATTTAATATCAGTTTTTCAATTCGAGTTTTATTTATTATTATCCCGCATCGCCGGATTCGCTAGGCACTGTATTCAAATGCCTTTTTTTTTTTTTTTAATGAATAATTGAAACATTTAAATAAATATATTTCGACTGATGACTATTTTCTTCAAATGAAAACCTAAATACCGTGATATACAGCATGAAATGTAAATGACATTGATTTATTCGAGCTTCATTACGTTTATTAGAAATACTGTTAATTTAAAATAAACTCATACGCATTTATATTAGTTTTCGGCCAATAAAATCAAGAAAAAAAAACATATAAGACGATTTGATTAATTGAAATTAATATACAAATAAATCAAAATGATACAAATAAATCAAAATAATTTTTACAAGCTATTACAACGTCAGTTTTATCAGAAATTTTTGATGAACAAGTTTAACTTCTCCGTTTTTTTTTTTTTTTTTTTGTTTTTTTTAATTAATATATAAAGATAAGTTTCCTATTATGATTAAAAAAATAAATAAATAAATAAAATGAAAAGTCGTAAGCATTTTATTTTTGTTGGCATCAGCTTCCAATTACAACTGAATGAAAAATGTCGAGAAAAAACGCAAAAAAAATTGCACAAAACATAATTTTTTTTAAAAATCTAATAGGAATATCGATAATTTAAAATTTTTTGCAAATTTGCACTCATTCTTTATCTATTTAAAAAAAAAATCAGAATAGTACGTGCAATAGCTTCTTCTGTGCGTCGCACACAGACAGGCAAACACTTTCTTTTATGAGTATAGATTTATTTATTGCTAAATGTGTAATTTATCGCAGACCTTTCCATTTCGCAGAGAATAAAAATGATATCCATATAGATTCAATAACAAAAACCGCCAATGGGTTACCTAAGTTTGTCTGAAAGAGGACCTATAAATAAATTGTCATTTCCAGACAATTCGCATTCTTTGCTATTGGCTGATATAGATCTTTCTGTCAGTTAAAAATTCCCTTTTCGGGAAACATGTCTGATTTTTATCATCCATATTTGATGAATGATAGGTTTTCTCTAAAACTGCTCTTCGAGAAACGACTTTCTTATCTCTCAAATTCTTTCTTGAAAAAGAGTTGAAATCGAAGAAAAATGTATCGATAATATTCTAGGTAGCATCATTTTTAAAAAAGATGACACAAAACAGTCTTTTTATTCTGCAAATTTTTGTTGCACGAATTCGCTTATCAGTAACTTGAACTACTTCACTACCACTAAAGTTATTTCAGAAAACTAATGGGCAGTTGTCTCAGATAAGTTATTGTTTTTATGCGAGTAATTTGTTTTTCTTTTAGGAGAAAATTCAGTTAAATAACTTTCTTCGAATAAAGAAATAGAACTTATTTCTTGTCATAGAAGTTAGATGAATGTAAATTTTGAAAAGTTTAAAAATAAAGTTAGCCTATTAATATTAGTTAAAGTTAAACTAGTACACTGAGAAAAAAATGCGCCGCCTTCATCTAGAATGAATAAGTAGTCACTTTCTGTATTCTTAAACTAGAAACATAGATTTCTTAGTTATGAGTATAAAATAAACAAATAACCTGGATATTCTTCGACCACATTTCATGAAACCATGGAAGCATTTGCGCAAGTGCTAACTCAACGAGTCCACTGCTAAAATAGGGGTGACAGTCATCTGACTCAGAGAAAATGAGCAATAACACAAAGCGCGGAATTATTGGATGTTTTCCAAATTTCAGACTGTCGGTCAAGCTGGCATCCCTCCAACATTTTGGACGCGTCCTCACTGCTAGTTTTAGGATATGTGGCCGTACTGTAGACGAAATGATCAAGATTTTTTTTGTTTACACTTTTCCAGATGGTGGAACAATATTAAAAATATTATGAGTCCTTCGCATTGCGAGAAATTCTCGTTTGATTTCCTAGAATTGGGTCATAAAACAAAATTATAGTTACCGAAACTCGCTTCTCATGTTCGCATTTATTTTCAGAAATTTTTAAATGAGATTGAGCCCGATAATATAGGAAAACGATCTAGAATTCTAATAGGGGTTTTTAGAACTCGCTTGCAAAGGGAACTAGAATTTATAAGGATGACATGGTACTATTTTTACTAGTCCCACAATTTAGTTTCTAGAGGTCAGTCACAGAATTTTTTTTTCTTTCAACGTATGTTGTAGCCACCACAAGACTTTCTCTTATATTTTCTTATACAAATTTCCACAGTAGAAAGTGTTTATTAAAAATTATTTTCCATAATGAATGCAGACAATCCTAAATTCAGAATAATATAACAATAAATACCGAAAACAAATCAATTTTGCGCCAATATCTGAAGACTTTTTTTTTTTTTTTTTTTGCTAAAAATGAAAAAAAAAAAAAAAAAAAGAAGAAAAGAAAAGGAAAAAGAAATCCATAACTTTTTTAAAATTATCACAGACCTATAGAACAACCGTTCATTTTAAAGGTATTGACGAGTTCTTTTGAAATGTACTTATGAAAATTTGCACCCTCATCAATAATTCATAATCATTTCATAATCATTTGTTAAAAATAACTCTCATTATGTATGTACATTTATACAAAATTTTGTCTTATACTGCCATACTATTTTCTTTTATTATGATTTCGCTTGAAACTTGCACAGTTAAAAAAAAAAGAGTACCGCTAGTATAATACTATTATTAAAATAAAAATGTTGATAAATTATCAGGATAAATTATTGTTTATCCATGTTTTATCATAAATTATGGGAATATGACGTCAGTAGTTTAATTATATTACTACACTTTTATAGTTAAAGTAGTGTTTCAAAAAATGCTGTTATTTTATTAATAGATATTTAGTATATTTTTTTCTCGTTTTCCAATTTGGAAAATCTCCAGCAGAAAATTTCGTAAATGCTGATAAAATACTACATATTATAAATATCTATTTATTTAATCTTTTTTTTTAACCCATTGAACGCCGCTATACGAATCCCACTGAAAATTTATGAATTTTCGTATATTTTGGTTTTCAGTGTGCATTTATAATCATATGCAGTTTAAATAATTAAAAAATAATAATTTTGGTAGAAGATATTATGTGTTTCCAAAATGGGAGATTTGACACCTGATTGGAGTAGAACACATTTTGAAAATCTACAAAGCCCTTTTTAATTACTTTTTTTGATCCCTGTTTGTTATAATTTAAGAAAAGAATTGTTTTGTTACATATACATTGTTTTAAACCCCTATACTCAAATGAGTTATTTTTACTGATTTTCTTTCTTTGCTGATGTTTTGCAGAAAAACAAACATCTTTGTTTGAATAATTGAAATATATATATATATATAAGCTACATTATAAACTTTTTGAAAAAATTACCAACGAAGATAGGCGTTTTAATATTTAATGTAAAAAAGAAAAAAATATGTTTATCTTAATTACTTCCAGAGTTATATTAATTACTTGCGGGAGTTTTGGCGCCTAATGGGTTAAATGAGGTTGACGTTGAAGTTCAGTGGGTTCAACATCACAGTGTAGTTATGCAGTGAGCAACTAGCGATGATCAGAGATTTCAGAGTTCGCAGTCTCCACCCTTTTTTTTTTCAGAAAACTTTCAGAGAGCAGGAAATTTTTTCATCTTTTTTCCATCCGCTCTTTTTGCAACCGCTATTTTCATACAAAAATCTTTATCGTGTTTTTATAGTAATGAGTCTTGATTAAATTGAATAGAGATTATTGTATAAAAATAGTCGTAACAAAAAGGCGGAAATTTTTCATCTCTAAAAGTGCCCGGAGAAAAAGGGCAGAGTTTTCGAGATCTGAGATTTACTCATATAGGTGTTCCGAAGACAAGCAAAGTTATGATCCTCCATAGAAGGGATAGGTCTCCCGCTTCATTAAACCCCAGAAATATTATTTTTGGGGAATGAAAGAACATTGCAGGTACTATTAATGCATGCGACCTTCTTATGCTAACACGAGTATCGAACCTGCCATCCTTTAATTACGAGGTCATCTCTCAGGCAACTGCATACCTACCAACATTCTAATAAATATTCTAATAAATATAGCATTGTTAGCACCCACCCCTTTCACCCCACCGCCTTATTTTTGTAGTAATTTCTACACATGCAATTACGATTAAATAAAAAGAAATAATTACAAGATAAAAAGAACTTTTATATACCATGTTTTTAAATTTTCTGTTGAATCATATAAACGCTACTGAAGGAAGCGGGAACCCGAGCAATTGGATAAAAGTATTAAAAAAATTCCTTGCTATCGTGTTGTGAGCTATTATAAAAGTTTCAAATGGCTATATAGCTGGGAAGTTAGTTAAAAGTTGATTGCAAGCTTTGTACTAATAACGCTACCGAAGGCAGCAGGGTCCCGAAGCGATTGGTTAAAAAAATTTTTAAAAAGCATTTTCACCGTATTCTGAACTATTCTGAAAGTTTCAAATGTCTAGCTACTCGGGAAGTTAGTTAAATAAATTTTATGTTGAATCATATAAACGCTGCCGAATACAGTAGGGACCTGAAACAGTTGATTAAAAGTATTTAAAAGAAATGCATTTTCACCGTGTTCTGAACTATTCTGAAAGTTTCAAATGTCTAGCTAGTCGGGAAGTTAGTTAAATAAATTTTCTGTCGAATCATATAAGTGCTGCCGAAGGCAGCGGGACCTGAAATAGTTGACTAAAATTATTAGAAATATGTATTGTCACCGTGTTGTGAGCGGTCCTGAAAATTTCAAGTATCTAGCTAGTCGGGAAGTTAGTTAAAAATCGATTGCAAGATTTGAACTGGACAAACAAACAAACAAACATACTAACAAGAATCGAAGTTAATAAAAACATGGTAAAATACTTTAAAATAACTCTGTTGTAAAAAAAAAAAAAAAAAAAAAAAAAATCGCAGGTACTAACAATATTACGGAATATTAATTAGAATGTTGGTAGGTATGCAACTGTTCTATCTATCTGTTTATCTATCTTTTTTTTTTTTTTTTTTTTTTCGTGTGTGTGTGTGTATATATGTGTGTGTGTGTAATGAAAGCAGAAATTTTGATTGAAGAACACTTTCTCTAGGAAAAAAAAAATATCTTTTTCGAGAAAAAAAATTGGCAAAATAAAAAAATCGAAATAAGTGTAGTGAAAATAAATGTAAAATAAATATACACGAAAATTCCTAGAAATCTTGATAATTAAACACAGAAATATCTAGTCAATATTTATAAGCAACATTCAAAGATAATTACTTCTACTTGTCATTAGCAGAACTTGGATACTTTAAACGAATATTCAGTACTATTTAAAAAATAAAAAAGGAAAAAGGAAATTTTGACGCTTTACTATAATTAAGCACAGATTAAGCGAAAAGTTAACCCTTAAATTCTTTAGTCATAAAACATTTTTACGAAAAGTTCAGTTTTTAAAAATAAATATTGTCAGAAAAGTGTTAAGTTGAAGATAAAAATTGTAAACATTTTGATATTAAATTAAATTATTCTGTTTCTTGATAAAAAAAAATAAATAATCGTGTTAAATTAATTAATAATCGTGTTAAAAGTGCCAAAATTGTAATTAAAAAAACAATAATAATTGTGAATATGTTCGTGTTTGTGATGCAATTTATTAGAAATATGTTTAAAAATTACACGTAAAATTCCGTGAAAAAAATTAGACGGAATTATCAGCAGTCGAACTCAAAGTGCGATTAAAGGAAATATATATATACTAGCAGGCTTTGCCCGCTTCACTGGACATTAAACTTAAATGAGTTGTCAAAATCCCCTCTCGCTGTGATTGGTAGAGGTTTTCTCGCTCGCAACGTGAGGAGTCTGGGTCCCCACTGCCTTTGGCAGCAACTTACCCACTTCTAAATAACTTACCCACATATAAGTATAAAACTTTCTACCGAATCTAAGTTGAAAACGCAAAAAGGGTAAAATAAATTAGAAGTATCAGACCTATATTTATAAATTTGATACCAAATGAAAGAGGCGATTTTTCTGAATCCAGGGGTGCAAACAGTTTTGCGATGCGACAATTAGATTTTTAAAAAATAACTAAAGTATGAAATTCAAGTGGCAACGGAAAAACGGAAAAGGGGAAAAATAAATTAGAAATATCAGACCTATCGTTACAAATTCAGTACCAAATGAAAGGAGTGATTTTTCCGAATCCTGGGGTGTAAACAGTTTTTCGATAAGACAATTAGATTTTTTAAAATTAACTAAAGTATGGAATTTAGATAGCAACACTTCATTTTAATATTTTCATAATTTGTAGTTCGAATCACGCGAATAAAAAAGTCTTTAACTTAAAAATTTATTTTTATACTTTATTTTTCCATTCAAAGCGTTTTAGCGAAAAAATATTTATGGCGCATGCGTAGGCGTTTTTTACCCACAATTTAAATACTAATCTAAATTTTGAAAATTTCTATAGATATAATTTTAAATTGGGTGAACACCTAAGTTTCTGCCAAGCGCCGTTGAATTCCGTCCAGCCGTTCTCGAGTGATGCCCGGACAAACGTGTTTTAGTCTTTTATCCCCCAGGGGGGGAACGGGGGAAAAATTCTGAAAAGTTGATAGATATAATTTTAAGTTTGGTAAAGACCTAAATTCCTGCCAAGCGCCGTTGAATTCCGACCAGCCGTTCTCAAGTGATGCCCGGACAAAAAAATCTGGAGTGACTCCACTCGACTTTCCGAACATTGAGTAACTAACAGTTTTGTAGATAAAATAAAGAAAGAGGAATTGCTAAACAAACAAAAGAGAGAAAACCATAATAGAGTGTTTTTTTCTCCATATATCACACGAGGTTTTATTTAACGCTACTGAACTTTGAGCCCTTAGATCATAATGATAAAGAATTTTTCGTTTTGTCCCTGTAAAAATCTATAGATGCTAGATTCACCAAAATGCTTATAGTTAGTGCAACAGTGATTTATAATATTCATACAAATTTTCAGCTCAATTGAATAAGGCGTTTAGATGCTATCGCACTTTTAAAAATTTGGTCTCATAGGCCATAATGATAAAGAATTTTTCTTTGTGTCCCTGTAAAAAAACTGTAGTGCTAGATTCACCAAAATCTATACAGTTGGTGCAAATGCGACCTATAACATGTGTACAATTTTTTTGCTCAGATTAATAAGGCGTTTAGACGCTATCACACTTTTAAAAATTTGGCCCCATTGGCCTTAATGATAAAGAATTTTTCTTTGTGTCCCTGTAAAAAAACTATAAGTGCTAGATTCTCCAAAATCTATACAGATTGAGTATCTGTGACCTATAATATGGGTATAAAATTTTTGCTCAATTGAATAAGGCGTTTAGATGCTATCGCACTTTTAAGATTTTGGTCCCATAGGCCAGAATGATAAAGAATTTTTCTTTGTGTCCCTGTAAAAAAACTATAAGTGCTAGATTCACCAAAATCTATAGGGTTCGTACTATGGTGACTTACAATATACGTACCAACTTTCAGGTTAATCGAACAAAGCCTTTAGACGCTAGCGTGTTCACAAACATACACACATACACACATACACACATACACACACACATACATACATCATCGTAAAAATAGTGAAAACGGACTCAGGGGACCTCAAAACGTATAGAAACATCAAAATCTCGAATTCGGATTTTTGACATGATTACAATACTTTCCTCACTATAGTGTTCGGAAAGTAAAAAGCGACATACAGACACGATGGCGCACACACACAAATACAGGCAAAATTTTCTGAAGTCATTTTCGGCTTTCATGGGGTGTGAAGATATCGCAAAATTTTTTTATTCCGACAAATTTACAGACAAAAGTCTGATTTTATTAATATATATATATATATATTTAAGAACTATTATTAAGTGCGGGTAATAATCAGAATATGGAAAGGGAATTTCCAATCAAAATAGAAGCTGTTCCAGGACTGAGGGCCTATTAGTCTCAATTTGGGATTTTTGCGTTGTCGTTTTCGATAGTTGGACATTTGTCGAAATCATTTTTCGATAGTTGGACATTTATCGAAATCTAAAATTTATCGAAAATATAATTGAATAATTTGAAAGCGATGTTATAATTGGGAAGGAAGAAAAAAACTAATAGTCCTCCGTCCTAAACTAAATTATGCTTTTGCCAGAATTTCATCAAAATCTTTATTATTATTATTATTATTATTATTATTGAAAGAAAAAGAAAAGAAAATTAATAATAATCTGTATCGTTAGAAGCGAAATCGAAAAAGTTTTTTTTAATAATTTTAAATTAGGAAATAAAAAGTGCGCGTGAAATAATATGAAAAAAAATAAGTAAAAAAAATGAATTTAATGATTTAATGTTTTTATTTTTGTTGTAAAATTGACAAAATTTGAATTTTTAATTTCAAAACACTAGAAAAAAAATGGCAAACTTCCATATTCGATTGAAAACACAAGCATTTCATTTCAAAGGATGATATTTACACAATAAATATCCAACTAATATACTAATTAAAAGGAAAATGATAAATATTCTATCATAATTTGAACTCAAATTTGTTTTCAAATGTCTAAATAAAGTATCTGATATAAGATACTAATATGTTGCAGCGGAATAGATTTGATATCGGTCATCCTTGGCAGAAAAAAAAAAAATATCGCGAAATTATTTGGCGAACATAAATTAATTCTTTTCAAAAATCATGGTTATTTATTAAATCTATTTAGTAGTTTCCATATAAAAGCTTTTTTTTTTTAGGACTGAGGGCCTATTAGTCTCAGACAGGGATTTTTGCGTTGTTGTTTTCGATAGTTGGACATTTGTCGAAATCATTTTTCGATAGTTGGACATTTATCGAAATCTAAAATTTATCAAAAATATAATTGAATAATTTGAAAGCGATGTTATAATTGGGAAGGCAGAAAAAACTAATAGTCCTCCGTCCTAAACTAAATTCTGCTTTTGCCAGAATTTCATCAAAATATTTATTATTATTATTATTATTATTATTGAAAGAAAAAGAAAAGAAAATTAATAATAATCTGTATCGTTACAAGCGATGTCGAAAAAGTTTTTTTTAATAATTTTAAATTAGGAAATAAAAAGTGCGCGTGAAATAATATGAAATAAAAATAAGTAAAAAAAAAATGAATTTAATGATTTAATGTTTTTATTTTTGTTGTAAAATTGACAAAATTTGAATTTTTAATTTCAAAACACTAGAAAAAAAATGGCAAACTTCCATATTCGATTGAAAACACAAGCATTTCATTTCAAAGGATGATATTTACACAATAAATATCCAACTAATATACTAATTAAAAGGAAAATGATAAATATTCTATCATAATTTGAACTCAAATTTGTTTTCAAATGTCTAAATAAAGTATCTGATATAAGATACTAATATGTTGCAGCGGAATAGATTTGATATCGGTCATCCTTGGCAGAAAAAAAAAATATATATATATCACGAAATTATTTGGCGAACATAAATTAATTCTTTTCAAAAATCATGGTTATTTATTAAATCTATTTAGTAGTTTCCATATAAAAGCTTTTTTTTTTTAGGACTGAGGGCCTATTAGTCTCAGACAGGGATTTTTGCGTTGTCGTTTTCGATAGTTGGACATTTGTCGAAATCATTTTTCGATAGTTGGACATTTATCGAAATCTAAAATTTATCGAAAATATAATTGAATAATTTGAAAGCGATGTTATAATTGAGAAGAAAAAAAAACTAATAGTTCTCCGTCCTAAACTAAATTCTGCTTTTGCCAAAATTTCATCAAAACCTTTCTTTCTTTTTTTTCACGACGAACATTTTGAAAAAGATGATATCTTTAACTTGAAATGTGTAAATATTCTGAAATATATATTACTATTATAAAGAGATAAAAATTTGTTTGTATGTAGGTTTGTATGTGTTCGCGGGAACAACCGAACTTATTTTAAGGGAAAAAAATTACTAATAGAAAGGTACACCATCCTCAATACTACACAGTATAATTTGGATTTTTAAAAAAAAGTTCGAATTTTCAATATTTTAATTAAAAACTCATAATAACCATAAAATAATTAAATATTAAAAAATAAAATGATGTCTATAAAGAATAATTTTTTACACGTGCTTTTAGAAAATCGATACTAATACTATATAAATAATGTATATAAAGAGGAAAGATTTGTTTGCATGTGCAAGGTACTACTCAACCGATTTAAAAAGAAAGAAAATAATATTATAGTTCTAAAAAATTAAAGAACAGGCTTTTATAGAAATGTGAACTAAAACGCACAAAATATCTATCTCAGTGTCAAAATTCAGGGTAAGAGAAAATCGTGTGAGTGACACACCGTAATATTTACATACATTTAAATCTTTAATTAAAATAACTTAGAATTAAACAAAAACCATTTTTTAAAAATTTCCCCTGACGGGGATCGAACGCTGGACCTTAGCGCGGCACCTTACCTCAACGCCAAATCGTTCACGTACAGAAGTATTTTTTTTACAATATAAATTTTTTGTTTGCTCCCAGACAAGTTACAAATATACATACATACAAACACACAGGTGAAGCTAATAAAAGCGTGTTAAAAAAAATTCCGTGATGAAAAGCTACACTATCCCTGAGTACTATAGGCTACAATTCATTTTCAGAAAATAAATTTTAGTTCAAAATTTCAATATTTAAATTAAAATTCCCATAAAATCCATGAAATAACGAAATATTAATAATCTAGTAGTCCCCCCCCCCCCCCCAAAAAAAAAAAAAAAAAAAAAAAAAAAAAAAAATAGAAAAATAAAAGAATTACACGTTCTTTTTTTTTTTTTTTTTGCACAAAAATGGTGAAAAGCAAGAGTTTGTTCAGTAAGCAAATTTCATTGGCATTTATGCATTATCTGATCGACCATAAGATGATACAGATTTGAGACGAATTTTGAAACCTGGTATTTCTTTTTACATTTTCAATATTTGGTTTATTGGTAAAATATGAACTTGAAGACTGTTTGTTACAAGTGGTGCTCAAACTTCACAATAGTCCATGAATTTGTGAAAATATTTGCTGGAAAATATTTGTTGCGTTTGTAGGCATTTTTGTAAGGGTAATCACACGTGATATACTATCCTGCATGTTGTGGGATTATTTACATTATTTATTTATTTATTTATTTTTAATAAATATATATTAAAAACTCTTTAAAACACGTATTAAAATTTATTAAAAATTTTTACAAATCTTTTCTCTACAACGTTATGGCATGTTCAGGTAATTTTTTACACAAGCAAAGAGAAGACAGCATTTTATATAACAAAGGAACTTGGTACGGTTATACTCAAAAAAAAAAAAAAGAAGATAGCGTGTACATAATATAATTAGCCCATCAGTTGCATGAATTCTGGAAACATGGTTGAGTTCCAGTAGGGTCACACTAGGGATACATGTCATAAAGTCTTGTAGGAGATACCTAATCTGGAAAAAAAGACTGGAGGTTTCCGATAACAACTAGCAGCGTAGTTACGTAGTTACATGAATTTAGGAAATAAGGTTGAGTTCCAGTAGGTCACACTTGGGATACATGGCATAAAATCTTGTGGAAGAATCTCTTGTAGAATCTCTTTGCATGTGTAAAAAAAATTACCTGAAAATGCCATAATGTTGTGGCGTAAAGCTTTGTAAACAATTTTTAATAAATTTTAATACGTGTTTTAAAGTTTTTTTATATATATATTTATTACTACGTTAACACGTGAATTCTATACGAATTTTAAACTTTTAAAAGTTTTTAATTTTAATTATTTATTTTTATTTGGTAAAATTAATATCTGCATAAAATTTAAAGTGTGCAAACTGTTTTACTTATACAGGAACAGTGAATACAACATCATTTCAATTAGAAATAGAAACTTTGAGACGCTATTCCGTAGTCTGAAATGGCTTTATTGATAACTGGGCCTGCAATTATTGTGAAAAATCTTATTTCCTGTTAATCGGTTGTCATTCCTTCAGTAACAGCTTTAATGAGTAAGAAACACTTGGCATTAACATAATTTTATTATATAAAACCATATATATTATGCCATGTATGTCGATGAATATTTTTCCAAACTAACAAGGAAACATTCAAAAGGTGTCGTCTTCCAAATATATTGAAAAAAATATATGTGATTCTACTCTTCATAAAACATCAGAAAGTGAAAAAATTATCGGCTGAAAGGAATTACAGCGACCACAAAATTTTTAAAAAATTAAGCATTTTTGGCGATTTCACACTGTTAGGCGATTGATTTTGAGTACCTGGCGGAGAAGCAAAAGAAAAAAAAATCTGTTCGTACACGGCAATCTCTGTGCTGGCGAACTTATCGCCTAACCGCACTAAATCGCCAAAACTGCTTAATTTTGATAATTTTTTGCGGTCGGTGTAATTCATTTCAGCCCATCATTTTTTCACTTTCTGGTACTTTATGAAGAGTAGAATCACTTGTATTTTGTTTTTCAATATTTTTCGATATTTCACCTTTTGAATGTTTTCTTGTAAGGCAAAATCTGATCGCGTAAAATCTTTTGTATGTTCAGTGAAAATGCACAATGTTTATACACATGATAATGCATGATGCACTAATAAAATTAACGGTATGTGTCATGAAATAATTGTTGTTTTCACAATCAAACGATTTTGTTCCTTCAAAGAAAAACTTTTTATTGTGATGATCTTTTGCGCTCAATGTGTCTATATAAAATAGCGAGCGAAGAACTTAATATTATTCGTAAAAGTTTATTAAATCCGAGGCATATCACTTTGATGAAGTCGCATAAAGAATTTTATTGTTACATAAATTTGTCTTAGTTTATTTTTCAGCATCATTCTTAGAGAATTCTTGAAAGAAGAGTTTTCAAAAGTAACTTTGTGAAAATTTTCAAAATGTTAATGATCTTTTCTTTATAAGAATTGAGATTTTTTTAAATTCTTAACGATTTTATCTCAGCTTTAGATTTCAAGTCTTTTATAGAGAAAACACTTAGCATTTCATTAATTTAAAAAGTCATATTTCCTTTTTACTTCCATTACCCTACTACCGTAGGTAATGGAAGTATTGTATTCGGTCTGAAAATTCGATATCGGGTTTTCACCAGATTTACACGTTTTAAGGTCCCCTGAGTCCAAAAAAGTGGTTTTTGGCAATTGGTCAGTGTGTATGTATGTGTTTGTGTATGTATGTATGTGGAGAATCTTCTGGCTATTATAGCTCAGAAACTAATAAAGATAGAGCTACAAAACTTTAGAATTGAAACACGTCTGGTGTACAGATGAAATTTCCAAATTTTGGTAAAAATTGAGAAACCGGAAGTGGGACATCGGAAACCGGAAGTGGGACCGTAAGTCCGTATCTCAAAAACGGCTCTAACGATTTTCTTCAAATTTGCTATATAAACACTCTATTAGATGTCCTTTCGAATGATATAGTTGGTTAGTTCAGGAAAACTGATAGGCGTCCTGTATAAATAGCTCAATTTTAGGTCTCCCAAGGGCGTTCCTTTAAAAACAGCTGTACGGATTTTTTTCAAACTCGCCATATTAACTCACTTTTAAATATGCTTTTGTATGTAATTATTGGTTTCCTGTCAATAATTGATTTTAACCGGAAGTGGAACATCGGAAACCGGAAGTGGGACCGTAAGTCCGTATCTCAAAAACGGCTCTAACGATTTTCTTCAAATTTGCTATATAAACACTCTATTAGATGTCCTTTCGAATGATATAGTTGGTTAGTTCAGGAAAACTGATAGGCGTCCTGTATAAATAGCTCAATTTTAGGTCTCCCAAGGGCGTTCCTTTAAAAACAGCTGTACGTATTTTCTTCAAACTCGCCATTTTAACTCACGTTTAAATATGCTTTTGTATGTAATTATTGTTTTCCTGTCAATAATTGAGTTTAACCGGAAGTGGGACATCGGAAACCGGATGTGGGACCATAAGTCCGTATCTCAAAAACGGCTCTAACGATTTTCTTCAAACTTGATTGAAAAAAGTTTCGTAACATATCTGGAAAATGATTAATACATATATTATTATTTTTTCTAATTATTATTTTAAATAACTTATTTGACGGATAGAGCAATTTTGTTACTTGTTTAAATCAAAAATGTATATAAAATGTTTATAATGTGTGTCGTACTGGGTAATGGAAGTCGTGTGGCTGTTACACACCAGATTTTTTTTTTTTTAATCTCATTTGAAATGTGTCGTATACTACCCCAGTTCCTATTTTCTTCTTTTAAAGTTATAAAAATCTTACAGTTATGAAAATCTTAATTTTCCTCTTTCTTTTTCACAAAATTTTTTCATGGTGATATGAAATTACAATTATTTTTACTATTAAAAGTTTTTTTTTTTTTTTTTTTTTTTTTTTTTTTTTGTATGTGAGTACATATATATATATATATATATATATATATATATATTTATTAACTTTTGATTTTGTTCTTTATTTTATGCCCAAGTGAATTGGCCTTAACTTATTTCGTTTTAATCCAATGACTCTCAAATTTAATCGAAGATTTTCAAATCTAGGCTATATGCTGAAGCTGAAAATTCTCAGTATTTTTTGTCCTTTTTCTTTTTTTTTTTTTTTTTTTTAATAATTTAAAGAACTGGTTACATAATAATGCTGCTCATTATGAAATAAAACTGATAGTCGTGATATGAAGAAAATAATACTATCAAACATTCAAACAGTGAAAGTCAGAGCTTTTAATCTATTAGAAGAAGTTATTCTTACCTGTTTTATCCAGACCCTGATTACCAAATAGACACAAAAATTACGTTCTTCAACTGAAAAAAAACTTGAAAAAGCAATAAAATTAAGAAAAATAAGGGAACCCAAATTACATTTATATCATCTGGCTATATCGTCTGATTAGAAAAAGTAAAAATCTGGAGTGACTCCACTCGACTTTCCGAACATTGAGTAACTAACAGTTTTGTAGATAAAATAAAGAAAGAGGTGTTGCTAAACAAACAAAAAAGAGAAAACCATAACAGAGTGTTTGAGTATTTTTCTCCATATATCACACGAGGTTTTATTTACGCTACTGAACTTTGAGCCCTTAGATCATAAGGATAAAGAATTTTTCGTTGTGTCCCTGTAAAAATCTATAAATGCTAGATTCACCAAAATGCTTATAGTTAGTGCAACAGTGATTTATAATATTCATACAAATTTTCAGCTCAATTGAATAAGGCGTTTAGATGCTATCGCTGGTCTCATAGGCCATAAAGATAAAGAATTTTTCTTTGTGTCCCTGTAAAAAAACTGTAAGTGCTAGATTCACCAAAATTTATACAGTTGGTTCAAATGTGACCTATAACATGTGTACAAATTCTTTGCTGAGATTAATAAGGCGTTTAGACGCTATCACACTTTTAAAAATTTGGCAAAGAATTTTTCTTTGTGTCCCTGTAAAAAAACTATAAGTGTTAAACTCTCCAAAATCTATACAGATTGAGTATCTGTGACCTATAATATGTGTATAAAGTTTTTGCTCAATTGAATAAAGCGTTTAGATGCTATCGCACTTTTAAGATTTTGGTCCCTTGGCCAAAAAGATAAAGAATTTTTCTTTGTGTCCCTGTAAAAAAACTGTAAGTGCTACATTCACCAAAATCTATATGGTTCGTACTATGGTGACTTACAATATACGTACCAACTTTCAGCTTATTCGAACAAAGCGTTTAGACGCTAGCGTGTTCACTCACAGACATACACACATACATACACACATACATACACACACACATACATACATCATCGTAAAAATAGTGAAAACGGACTCGTTGGACCTCGAAACGTATAGAAACATCAAAATCTCGAATTCGGATTTTTGGCATGATTACAATACTTTCCTCACTATAGTGTTCGGAAAGTAAAAAGAGACTGACTTAATTATACAACGATCACTTCACTTGTAGATTATAGAACTTTTTTCGAATGAAGCGTGTACACATGTAATTTACAATGTAATAAATTTGATATAGTATGCATAGTTCAGATTCTGACATTCAAGCAGTTTCTTTTTTGGTGCCAGTGCTAAGTGAATTTAATTGTGTACTTTTTCTCCGATTTTAATTAATTACAATTTATTACAAAGTGATATACTTTCAAAGCTGTTTGCCCGTATGTTTAGACCAAGCTGTCAGTTGGGCCCCTAAATGGGTTTGTTCTGCTCTTCAGCTGATAGGTTAATCGGGCCCTGGTTTTATCTTTTCCTTATTTTGTAGCTCTTGAACAGCTGTTCCCAACCTAGAATGCAAGGAGGACATCTTGGTCATATGTAAAAGGATTGCATGCAATGGCGGAAATCATAAAAATGATTTAATTGAATATACATTTAAAAAAAAAAATTGTATAGTTTTAAATTACAGAAATAGTCTCAAGGGAAATTAAGTACTCCTATATTAAGTACTAATTCCAAAAAAATATCCGGATTTGTACACAGCATTATCATCTCTTTTAGAGCTAAGAGGATTATTTAAAAAAAAAAAAAATACGTTATGTGGATGGATGGGGTTTACTTTATGAGAAATGGATTACTAATAAGATAAAAACCTAAGCAAGGGGTGCGTGAAGAGAAAAAAGTTAGAAATAGCTGCCTTATAAGATTTTTTCATACGCATCTCATCATGTAAATATCTAGTATGCTATGCCATTAACTAAATTTTCTTTTATATCATATATTTCAATATCAAAGACTTGTTATTCTTCTAATCTTGGCAATTATGTAGAAGTTTGTTCGACTTCTATCCTAAGGAATATGAGAAACAGTTCTAAAATCATTACAAAATCTTTAGTGTAAAATTACGTTCTTATTAAGTGATCTGAACCAAAATTTAATTAGTATAGTTTTGTATAACCATTATACTTAATTTTAAATCTTGAGTAATTTTATGTAACACAAGCTGAAATATTGATATCACGCATACTGGGTAAATCCCAACTTAAAATCATCACCTGTAATGTAATGAGTAACAAAAGAAAATCAGAATACAGTTATATACATTTGACAGTTATCTTATGTATTAACTATGATGTAATTATATGCAATGCATGCTTAGATGATTAAAAAAAAATCATAAAATCGCCTCGTAGAAAAAATGCCAAATATTATATGAAAAATCATTTCTTAAGTTACATAGATCTTAATTCTTGTGCAATACAAAGATGGATAGTCACGTATAAAAATAATCAAATCATATTTAGAAGACATTATAAAATATATAAATCTACTATATACCGGAAATTTAAAAGTTTTAGAATACTAAACTTTGTATTTGTATACATAAAACTGTGTAGTAAAGATTAAAATTTTCAATAAATAGTTTTTGATCTGGTTAAATATATATATTAATGTACGTAAATTTTTCATTATTATTATAATATATGTTCACTGGATAGTTTATTTGTTTATTTATTTTGTGTTTGTGTGTGTAATGGTTGAATAAAAATGGGTTTTTAGAATGTTATTTACATTTAATAGATCTAGTAAGTCGATTTCATTAAAATAAAAGCACCTATTTAATTAAATGCATTTTTCCATAATTTCTAAACTGCAATTACCTTAAAAAGAATATAAAATGGCATTTCATAAATAAGCCGTTAATATGAATATTATATTTTGTTGTACTTTCTAGAAAAATAATGGGATTTCCATTAAAGTATTAATTTTCTCATTTTAAAGCCTTTTAAAAGCAAAACAGTTTTGAAAGAATTTTCAAAATATCTTATTTCCTTAGATTAATTTTTAAATAACTTTTGATCTAGAAATCAAAATCCTCTCTCTTGGATACTCTAAAAAAGAAAATTCATATTTAGTCAACTCGAAATCTTTAATTATTTATTAATACTGCTTTTAAGTGCATCCCAAACAAATAACATTAATATTATATCAGAAACTGAAAAAAGAATTGAAATCAGTTACATAAAAGGCAATTTATTCAAAATTAAGAAACTTGCAGTCCTAAGTTAACTATTATTTATAATGGAGAAAGAGAGTAAATGTATTATCAATATTTGCTTTTCTGTATTTAAAATATTTTGTTTATAAATATAGGACCAGATATTCAATTAAAATTAAATTGAATTGTTTTATTTTCTGTTTTCGTCATTTGCCATTATACAAAATATGCCGAATTTGTAGCAACTGGTGAGCGCATTCATATGTATTCAAATATTACAGGTAAACGTAATGTATCTCCCGAGCATTAAAAAAAAAAAAAAAAAAAAAAAAAACGTGTTTTAACTATGATTTTGAAAGGAAATATCAGTCACTGCTCTCAAAAAAGTTTCCGCAAAATTTTGAGAGTTGAAGATTAAATTATACGGTCATCTCCTTTCTTCGAAAAAAAAGGTACAATGCCCGTCTTTGTAACAGTTTGCTGTAAAATTCGGAATGTTTCTTAATATATATTCTTACAAGAGCGTTCCATTCTTACAAGAGCGAAAAATATTCACGCCAGAATTTGAACTTGGACTTATAGGTTATCACCTTAACTTTAAATTTAAAGCGTTTTTAGATACTGCATTAAAATATTCTTTTTTCTTCTTTTTTATGAATTGATAAACTAATAAATTAATAGTTCACGAAACATATTTCACTGTCGTTAGAGAAAAGATAATATTAAGTTTTTGCTAAAGAAAAAAAACTTACTTTCTTTTTATGTAAAAATTGTATTTAAAAAATTACATTTTCCTTAAACAAACAGTTACTGAACCTTCGCAGTTACTTTTCTCTTTTCCATCAAGTGTGATAGGGTTTTAAAAAATGCGAAAAGACAAAGATGCCAATTTTACACTACATTAATCATTCACAGTACTCTAGCTTTTTTTTTTTTTTTTTTTTTACATTTATGTCAGCACCATTTACCGAGAAGCTGCCAAATTTTTAATATTTAATTCCCTACTGAATTGTTTAGATTCCTTTTACATGCACGGACCACTTATTTGGCTAATCGTTGAGTTTGAAATCTATTGTTTAGTTTGCAATGCGGTAAGAATTTTTCAAAGAGATGAAACAATGTGTTGTATTATTTAATTATGTTTTACTGATGATACATAACGCGTCACTTGCATGTTTTTCAATATTGCTCTTTAATATTCTAAATCACTAAAATTGCATTATAATTGATTTTTATAAGCAATTTCAATAGAAATTCATAAATTTAAGCATATTATTTTGATACATTAGTTTCAAAGCATAAATTAAAAAAAAAAAAAAAAAAAAAAATCTGAATAATATATGGCATCTCAAAAAATATTATTGTTTAAACATTATTTATTTATTTATTATTTTTATTATTATTATTATATTTTTTATTTATTTTTTATTTTATTTTATTTTTATTTATTTATTTTTATTTTTTATTTTATTTTTATTTTTATTTTATTTTTATTTATTTATTTTTTTTTTTGGGGGGGGGGTATTAATCAATATGCGTTAAACGTATTTTTTACTTATATGTGGGTACTTTTTATATCAGAATTAAAATAAATTTTTAAACACCTTACATGCACATAAAACAAGAAAACATTAAATGACTGTGATAATAAGAAAGCACTACAGAACTGGCGTTTTAAAGTAATAATTAGAAAACTTTCAATAAACACCATAAAATGTAATAAACTCGCAATAGTTGTTTCGGGTCGAAAGAGCACACGATCCTTCGTCAGGTGAACAACGTCGGCACGAGTGCTGCCGCACCAAACTGCAGCACTCATGCCTACATTGTACGCCTGACGAAAGGTCGTGTGCTTTTTCGACCCAAACAATTGTTGTGATTTTATTGCATTTTATGGTATTTATTCAAAGTTTTGTAATTATTAAATGACTGTGTACTGTGACTAAGAAATAATATGCTGTAATTACAAACAATTTTCAGAACATTTATAAAATAATAGCAGCTTAAATAATTTTAAATCAGAGTATAAATCACTAAATAATTAAAGGGATAATCATATCATGATAGCACAGACTTGTATATAATTATTTTTTCATTTTTTATTCATTTAAATTTGCATTATTTCATAATCTAAAATAAAAAAAATGTTTTTTTTTTTTTGTTTTTTTTTAAGTTTTAATCAATAAAAATTTACTCATATACTTAACTTTATCTCTTTAATGAAATAATCACTATATTTAAATGTAATATTATAAATTTTTAAAAATATACATTTATATTTTAATTATTAACATTAAGAACTCTAAAAAGGGAGCATTTTTTTTTTCTTCTTTAACTTTTTAATGTAAATAAATTTTTTATGAGGATATTCTGAAAACCATTTAAATTATTTTATTTATTGTCTTATAGATGGCGATACTATTCATTATTTCAACATTTCTTCTAAATTAGCATCTTTAGCAGTTTTTCAATATCTTCTATTATAAAATTATAAACAATTAATTAGATATTCCTACTTCTATTTATTTTTTTTTATTATTATTATTAATCTGATTAGTTATAAAATTAATAATTTTTAGTTATATTTGGTTTCATTTATTTATTCTTTTACTCTAAATTAAATCATATTACCACTTGTAATTCTTTGACCTCAACCTCCATTATGTATTTTTTTAAGTTGCTAACTAACGTTTTATGGCTTTAGGATATCTGCTGAAATTTTTCATCAGTATAAGTTTTTTGTCCTAAAATTTCATTTCCCTTTCATATGAATTTTATGTTTTAAATCTTCTTTCTGATTTTCGTTTGTCATCTCCTTATAGATTCAATCGGACTTTTGATTTAGTAAAATTCTGGTAGTATGGTTACATAGTAACAGATAATTATATCTGTATAGCATACAATATTCAACAAAAGCCCTTTCTGATGTATTGATATTATACTATCACCATCTGGATTCCCTATCTTTTTTCATCCGCTTCTTCATGTGATTTTTATCTTTTCATCCCTGTGTAATGTTTAAAACTGTTCTCATTTTGTATATAGATAAATAGATATATATATTCTAAACTTTATGTATTAGTACATTTTACTAATGTTAAGTAATTCTATTAGTCTCTGTGTTTGAAATATAATTATATTTTCCATAAAACACAAAATTTTTACTACGATTTAAAACAAGACAAGAAACTATTATACTATAATTATGCTAAAATATAAAAGTTTTTTTTTTTTTTTTTTTTTTAGCGATTAATTATATTAACACATTGCTTGCGTATTACGCAAAAGTACATTTTTTAAGAAAAACTAAAGTTTCTCTAAGACGAAAAGTTTCTCTAAAACAGTACTTTACTTTAATCAAGGATTTTGCACATTCGTATTTAAGACTTTATACGCCTCCAGTGTATAGATACGCCTTTGGCATTTACCGCATCGATTGCTGAGAATAAAATTTAATTTATCAAATAACAAATACGTGAAATAATGTTGTTAAACATGTAATGTTTTAGAGGAATACCAAAAGGCGGAGCTTACTGACCAAAATAGGAAAATACTGTGGTGACAATTTGTTATTTAACATCTTATTTATATTGTCTTTTTATTTATATTTTAACAAGTTGTTCTTATGCTTTCCAGGTACCTTTCTTGCTGCCTTAACTGTGCTATGTGGCTGCCAAACAGAGTACGAGGACCGTACCACGGCCTTTCTCTACAACGTGTTAGCCTCAATACTACAAATGCTCACTGCGCTCATAGTCATCGGGTGGGTGTGGAGCATCATGTGGGGCGTCACGTTCGTCAGCATTAGCAGTGAGTTAAATCTTACACGTATATACAGTGAGTTAAATCTTAAACATATTGATGCATGTGATACATTACATCACGTAGTTGTTCGAGATTTCAAAATTACAAAGGACTTCCACGAATGGAAAGAGAGAAGTGACTATACTAAATTATATATATATATATATATTTTTTTTCTCTATAAACATAGTAATTTATTATTTTGTATTGCTGCTGAAACAAAAAGAAAACAATGCTGTTTTCTTTAATATGAAATATTTCAACTTGTTAATAAAAGATTGAATTATTGGAAAATATTTTTATGTTTATATTTTTATATTTATTGATGATTATTTTTATGTTTTATTAGGTTTTATTTAAGGTAATTACAATCACTTCCGCTATAAACAAAATCTTGCAGCTACAGCTAGTGAGCAAATTGACGATATGCAAGTTTACATGAAATGCGTTCAAAACATTTAAAATAAAAAAAATTCCTTATTCTCCAATTTTTAAGGCACTTCTATAAAATAATTCCATTTCAAAAAAAATTTTTTTTTTAGTTTTTTTAATGTAACTCGGGGGCTCTGCCCCCTGCTCGCTCCGCTCACCAACCCCCGAGGAAGACTTCTCCTCCCCCCGACTCGCTTCGCTCATTAATCCCTGCGGGATTCTACCCGACTATTCGCAACTTTGCCTTTCATTGAATTGGAATATTAATAATACATAACACAAGAGAGTTGAACAATATTATAGAAATCCACCATATTTGGTATCGCATTGAAATACACAATATTTAATATTATATCGTTTATAATATGTAAAAAATCTGTTATAACGTTCGACAATTTAATAACAATTTGCCATTATTTTGAGAAAAAACATATGCTAGACAGCTAGACACACAAAATAAACAACCATAGCACTAATTATTTAGAACAGAGAGAAATTCTTAACATCTAAACCATTTAGCGTCACAGCTTTAGTATATGATCGACTTGTTAAATTTTTGTCACTGTTTGACGATGAATTTTTTGAGTGTTATTGCTTGATTAAAGAAATTATGAACTTATTTTTTCTAATGCCTATATTTTTTTTACTATTGAATTTTTTTAGTTAATTTAGGACAATATGTAATACTCTGCATTTATTTTCAGCGTACAGCAAGGTTTAAAATGGTGCTTCCAACACTAAAGATGCAACTTTTTAAAGTGCATTTTTTCTAGAATATTATTTATTCAGGTTGAAGATAAATATCTTATGCGATTATTGCAATTATTTTAAAAATTTCATTAGTAGTAGTAGTACGACAGGACAATTTCTTTCAGATAGCGATTTTGCATTGTCGCCACTTATTGTATTACACCATGAATTTGCCAAGATGCCTGTCAATATCTGATTTTAACATTTAATTTCTTAAACTGTATTAAATACTTAGGAACAACTTTAGTATATCCCCACAACGATATTTGGCGATTTTTTGTTGGCGATTATGGCTAAATCATAAATGATACAATCATAATCTAAATCATAAATTATAAAACATAAAATCATAAATCCAAAATAAACAACATATAGGCTGCCATATTATATCGCAAACAATCCAGAACGACATCGTTATCGTTCAAAACGATGCCAAAGAAAAATCGCCAAATTCAGCTGTAGGGATATACTAAAGTTATATCAATACTAAGTTAAATCGGGAAAAAAAAAATCACATTTTTCGAAATCTACTGATAAGTGAAAAATTCCTCCTTGATTCTATTGTAAAAACGAATTACCGGTTTGAAGCATTCGAGATAGATCATCACCATTCATAAATTGGATGGCTTTTGAATATTTATCGACAATATTTTCTGAATAAGTGTTGATGATGGCTACTGAATACTTGTTAGCGATATCTGCTGAATAATTATTATTGTTGGCGATATCTACTGGATATATATTGATCATGACATCTTAATAGTTGTTGGCGATATCTCCTGAACTTGTGTTGATTTTGGTCTGAATATTTCTTGGCTACATCTTCTGGATATGTACTGAATACACCTTGATTTTTTAAAAATATATATTATGTAATATTAAATTTATAAAATAAAACATGAGCGTGGAGAAGGAAATTTAATGATACTGGATAATTTAATTTAATTTAATTTAATTTATAAAGACATCGATGGTACCGGAATAACTACTGCAGCCATTTTCTTTCTAATAATGAACAGAACGAAAAACGAATATTTTACCTGGAGATATTTTGTACATTTAGACAAAATAAAAAAAATTCTTCTTTTTTTCCCTCGTGAATTAAGTTGAAAATACTTAAAATAAAATTGAAAAAAGTCGTTCTAAAACAATGGTACAGTTTAACCTCTTGGCGAAATTTTAAATTTGGCACTGAAGTAGCTTAGACGTTTCTCGCGAAAATCTTGACATGCATAATTGCTGTAGATAATTTAAGTCATCGTCAAAATAAATGAAAAATTTAAAATCAGCCAATGAGTTCCTGTATTAGCTGTAACTACAATATTTTAGCAATGCAGTTACTACATTCCTTTATATAGAAAAAAAAATGTCCTGTTTTATTAAATTCTGTTTTCTGAAAAGTTTTATATCAATGCTTAAAAAACAAAAATAGGTTGCGGATTTTATTATTATTATCATTATTATTGCACCATTTTATAATTTATCTCTATAGGAAGGCATGGCTAGAGTTAAAATGGCTATTGTGGTTGCGAAAAGGAATTCCTTGGCGAAAAACGTACGAGCTTCATTTCTAAATTTTAAAAATCGCTAAATTGGTCATAGTAAAGATCTATCCAACTAAATATGTTTTGAGTTAATAAAACTAAATCTTTATGTAATCTAATATAAATTTTTACCTCATAAATTCCATTTTAAAAATGTCTGCGCTTAATCTCTATCTCTATAACAATAATTGATTAACATAATCATGGTATTCATTATTAAATCTTTTTCGCCTAACGTTAAAATAAAGGAACAACTTCAGTATATCCCAACAACGATATCTGGCGATTTTTTGTTGGCGATTATGGTTAAATCATAAATCTAAAAATCATAAATCATAAAATCATAATCTAAATCATAAAATCATAAATTATAAATGATAAAATCATAATCTAAATTATAAAACATAAAATCATAATCTAAATTATAAAACATAAAATCATAAAATCATAAATCAAAAATAAACAACATAGAGGCTGCCATATTATATCGCAAACAGTCCAGAACGACATCGTTATCGTTCAAAACGGCGCCAAAGAAAAATCGCCAAATTCAGCTGTGGGGATATACTGAAGTTATAGCATAATATAAAATAAAATAAAAATATAAACTAATTTTCGTTTCATCTTTATTAAATTTTTACGTAATATTTTAAAAATATCGGTTACTTTCAAATGTTTTGCTATTTTAAATATTTTTTTCTTCTCTCGAGCATCTCAAAGATGCGAATTATTCAGTTTTTCTTATTTACACCATTGATCACATTTTAATTTTCCTGAGGAAAGTGACGTCAGAGACACAGAAAAAAACTTCATAAGAGAAACTTTTCCCTCCGGTGGCAAATAGAGTACTTTTATAAACCCGCGTTTTTACTTAATAACTTAGTTAATTAAAATGATAGAAATTTCTAAACAGCTGAAATGCCTTCCTAAAAGCAGTCGGAATACACTGATATATCTCATGACGCTTAGAACCCTGCCCTCCGCGAGAAGTTGCTGTCGCAGACAAAAAAAATTGACGCCAGCGACAGTTACTTTTTTTTAATATATAGAGAAAATTCAATAATTAATTGTTAGGAAAATCATATCGTGGCAAATTACGAAGACTTATTTTTTTTACATATTCACATTCTTGATATTGTGAATGTTATTGATATTTTAATATATTTATGGACATTGTTCGTAAACCTTCTAGTAAGTTCTAGAAACTTCTATAACTATCTAAAAACTTTATACCTACTAGAGCTTTCTAGAAAGTTTTCGAAAATTCTAAAGTTTGGTTGAGTGATTTCAGGTTTTCGAAATTGAACAGAATTTTCTACAGTATTCCAGGAAATATCCATAAACTTCGTGGAAACGTCAGAAAACTTCATGAAAACATGTAAAAACTTCATGGTACCTTTTCGAAATTTCATGGAATCTTCATGAACTTTCTAGAAACTACATAGAACCTACTAGAAACGTCATGGAATGCTCTGGAAACTTTGTAGAAATGACTAGAAATATCATAGACCCTTCTAGAAAGTTTTGGCTTCCATAAATATTTCAGAATTTTCTAGGATGTTCCAGAATTTTCTGAAAGGCTTCAACGCTCCCATGAACTTTCCAGACGTTTCCCTGAATTTTCTTCAAGATGCCAGAAGATTTCATGAAATTTCTAGATATTTTTATGGAGTTTTCAGATGTTTCTATGAAGTTTCTAGAGAGACCCTTGAAGGTTCTAGACGTTTCAATAAAGTTTCTAGATTATTCCAAGAAGTATCTGCACATTTCCAGGAGGTTCCATGAAGATTTCACACTAAATTCCCAAAATATTTTGATGATAGACAAACTGATTTAGTATAAAAGCATTCCAAAAAAAAAGGAAAAATTCATACGGAATGTACAAACAGTTTGAACGTTTATTATCGGGTAGTGTTTGGTCTCGTGTAGGTCAGTCAATTTCTTGAATTATTTTTTTACTATGTAAGGCGCCACCTCCAGAACATTTTTTGAACTAAAAAAGTTTTTAATTCCTCGATAGTATCTCATGAATCGTCCTTATTTAAAATTAGGTCACAATCCGCTCGTTAGTTCTAACAGCAGTGTGCTGTTTGTAATGGAAGTTTAATTATATCTAAACTTTGTTTACTAGCAAGAAAAATAATAAACTTCTTAAAAATGAAATTATTAAACTTTAACAATGAATTAGATTCATTTTTACAACCTTATGTTTGTATGCTTAATTAAACTTCTTATAATAGCAGCTTTCATTTAAACTGTATTTGTTTAAAATGTGATTGGTATTTAATTTTGCGTGTTTTACTTAACCCTTTCAGTCGCAGTGTTCCCGCTGATGGAACACCTAATTTTAATTCTCAAGTGCAAAAACTCATCCCAGAAATTTTTTAGCAAAAGTTTATATTTATAACATAGCAGAAAAGGCTCCTTTTTTTTTAACCTGAAAATTTAAAATTTCTTTGGGGGCAGTGTAATTGTAATTTAAAATTTCGGGTGGTAGTGTAATTTAAATGATCTGAATTACCCTGCGCTGCAAAGGGTTAAAGGATTTATTTTTAAATGAAAGTTCTAATATTTCCATGTTCCATGAAAAGGTATTATTTTTACACAACCTGGAAGCCTGCCCGTTAAATACGACGAGTTAAAAAGTATTTAAAAAATCAATCAATTGCTTTGATTATATACAGGGTAGTTATAATTAAACTTCCACTATAAACAACATCCTGCAGCTAAAACAGGGAAGCAGATTGCCACTAACTTTTATATGTGGACCCTTCATGAGATGTGTTCAAGAAATTAAAGAAATACTTGAAGAAATATTCTTTTGGTGAAAAAGGGCAAATTTAACAAATGGAATTATCTACACAAAATAAAACACTAACCAATAATTGTTCAAATTATTTATAGGTTAATTTCGCATGATTTTTTTTTTTTTTTTTTCGTTTTTATATTATGAATTTTTCCCTTCGTCTTGCAAATGTTTTTGAACTGATACTTTTTTCTCTTTCTGTTTGGGAAAATTCCTTGTTTAGATTCCAAATTTAGTAGCTCTCCGTTCGTACATTCTAAGTAGAAAATGATGCAATTTTAGACAAATGTTAACTATAATCACCTTTTTCTATCCATTTATGAAGTTAAAATAAGCAAACCAAAGTTTAGGAACTGGAATTCCAAGAACTGGATTTGTATTTCTAGAAAAAAATTAAATAATCAGAAATCGGTGCAATCACTTTTTTTGAATATCCCTTTTTTGTATTTTTATTTTATTCATTTTTGAATAGAAAAATTTAGTAATCGCTTGCAGTTGTTACCTTCGTTCCAATATTAATACGGAGATCGTTTTATAAAAACAGTGTTGTTCAGAAAAGTGACTGTGCAGATTCCTGAATAATGAAAATTTTCATCTTTCATATGAGAGAATTGTGCAGGTTAGATGTCGACTGAGATTGCTGAGATATTGGAACATTAAAAAATTAACCTAAAAATCTCCGGTTCGAATCCTGGCTTTGTCACTTTTTGCTTTTGCAAAAATTAATTCGACAAATGCATGGAAAAAACCTTGTATATTTCTAAAAATCGTTCAAAACATTCCATGCATATAATAATGTTATTACTGTAAAAGTATTTATAGTTTGATTATTTATTTCAAAAAATGCCAAATAGCTTTAAACTAATACTACCAATAGTTTTAACTAATACTTTTAACATAATTCAAACATTTTAAATAAATATTTTTTAAATACACGTAATTTTAACTGTTTTTCATGTCAACATTTTATGATTGATCGCATATTTTATAAACTAGTAATACGAGTTCAAATCAATTGTGCTCAATGCCAAATTAAACTCATTATCAATCGATTTATTGATGGAAAAAATGATGTTTTATTTAGTATAAGTAATGTATTTTTGTAATATTTTGTAATAAATATTTAAATTGTTGAAGTAAAGACAATTTTGCCTTACTTTTGAGCACGCAAGTCTTTGTTTATGAACGTGTGTGTATACATGTTAAAACAAGATAAACATAAACGTAAAGATAATATAAACCCTTTTTAAAAAGTTATATTTTTTATTTGAATTTTACTTCTTCTTATATATATATATATATATATATATATATATATATATATTCAATATCAGTTTTGATGTAGCATTATAACTTTACTCCGGAAGTATAAACGGCAACATCCGATTCTCTTATTCTTTTATTATATTGAAGATAAGACGAAAATTTTCATATCTTACAACACATGTACAGCAATAAAAGACAAATGTAATCAATATTTGGCTCATTATCGGTGTTTTAGTGGCTTAAATTAAAACAATAAATCATTTTTCCCGCAATTCTTTATTTACAACTTTTCTGTCAAAGTCAAAAAAATAAATAAAATGAAATATGTTTCAAACAAAAAAATGAACATTTCCGTATGTATTACTCTTATTTTTATCTTTATTTTTGTTGTGGAAATAAATTTAATGCTAAATTTATTATTTTTCGATTAATATTTTGTCTTAAAGGTTATGCACAGAATTATAAAATATGTCAATAATACATTCTTAACGTCGCGAAATTTAATTTAATTTACTGTTAACCTAGGTTGACCATACAATTAACTAATATATATATATATATATATATATATATATATATATATATATATATATACTTTTATTAAATATATAGTATTCTTTATACTTCTTTCATCAGTAACTGTTAAGAAAATAATATTTTTAAATATTTTCTTTGACATTTTGTTGTTGTTGTTGTTGTTGTTACAGAGTTCTGTCCAGCCCAATTCTGTTATTACAAAACTGGATTTGCATGTGAAATTTTTTATTGGCTTATTTCCTATTAAAATTCGCTTTTTTACGACATTTATTGCAAATTGAGGCATATAGAAGAAAACTTAATGAAAAATTATGATACCCAGGGCCGGATTATCCTTCTGATGGGAGACAAGTACAAACTTAATTGGGATGCCCCACTGATTGCTTCGTCTGAAGACAATAAAAAGAGCTAAAAAATTTACAAATTACCATTAAATACGAAACGCTATGATATTTAAAAATATACAAGAGTAATTTTTTGAAGGAAAAGTATACAAAAGTAATTATACTTAAAACTGCCGCAACAATTTTAGAGTGCACACTATCTAAAAGATTAAATTTTGTACTTTATATAACATAAGGTTTTTCCAAATGAAAATAGAACTTCCAAACTATTTTGCAAGCGTTTATTGGTTAAATACATGGGAACTTGAAAAATGAACAGTCGTACAAAGTCGATGTTATGATCAGTAAATGAAATGAAATTGCATTTATATTCACATGTTAAAATATAAATAAAAACGTATGTCGTTTGGAAATAAAGAAAATAGTATCTAGTAGAACGTTCAGAAGAGTTTGACAAATTATACAAAATGGAACTACCTATAGTAATTGATGTATACATATTAATGTATATGCATTGTCTACTGATGAGTATACCCAAGTTAAAATTCTTGCTGGTATTTGTTTGCTAGTCTAGCATTAAATGCTGTATCCCAGCATGTAAAATAGCATAAAATACCAAAAATATTTGCTGGTTCCACCAAAATTACCAGCAAGTCATGGTGTGTATTGGCACAGTTTATTGCTTGTCCAGCATACATAATCCAGCTTCTGTTGCTTGAACAGTATGTTGCTGGTCCAGCAGTAATTATGACTACTATTTGCTTGAAATTTCTGCTATACTAGCAGTAATTCACAACCAACAGATGCTTTTTTGTTGCTATTTTCTCACTTCTCACTGGCATCTAGCATGCCATGCTATTTCTACTTAAGCTGCCGACATAACATATTACGCTGACAAGCATAGAAAAGAACATAATAGCTTGTTAAGGTACATACCTCTCCAGGCTTTGGAAAAGCTTAAACAACAAATAAGCATAAAATGCTTGTATATAGCTTGTCGTGCTATTGCTGTGTAAGCTAGCTAATATAGCATTTTATGCTGGCTAGCATTATAAAGCATATAACAGCATGAAAATCTAGCAGACAAAGCAAAACATAGCAATAACTAGCTTATTTTCTTTGCTGGTACTAGCATGGATTTTAACTTGGGTACGTTGCCTATTCCTCATAGAAACCATGTTGGTGAAAAAATAAGGTTATTCCATATCTGCTGTTCATTGAATAAGTTCTATGCGTAATATCTGCTTTTCAGACACATTCACTACGAAAATTCTTACACTAACGAAATACGCAATAGTACGGGACAAGCACTAGTTCCATGGACATTCGTCATTTGCCTATTCACGTAATTCGTCCGTTCCACCTAGAGCCCCTTAAATAAATAATAGGCCGGCGCATCACCGCCATTTTTTTGCCTCGTAAGAGGACAGCATTTCCGCTTGGCGATTTTATCGCTTCACTGGTGGTTTTAAGAAATTTTCATCTAAAAATAAAATCGACCAAAAATCATAAGCAACAGAAGTAATCTGTTTCTGTTTCTTAAATAATTCATAACATTTGAAAGGGGGGGGGGGGGGGAAGAGCATACCAATTAAAATTGGAAAGTTTTTTCAACCACCTAATACTATCAGGACACGGAAACAAGACAACTTTGGCGAACCAAAAAAACGTCGCCAAGACTCTACAAACGCACAGTAAAAAAGCGTTTCTTAAAATAATTCATGGTTATTAAAATACATATTTAGATTTAAATAATACTTTTTTTAAAATTTTTTACTTTATAAATGTCAGAAATGCAAAGAAAAGTATAAGTGAATAACAATAAAACTTACTATGCAAAGCTGTGCATTAGGTCCCGGGATCCAAGAATCTGGACGACAATTCGCAGCCCATTTTCTCCTTCTTGCATTATCCGAAGGAAACCTAAACATTTTGTATCCTTTTCTGGAGTGTTTACAGCAGTTTATTGCTGAACAACCTCCCATATTGCAGTTTTCTTCACTAAAATTACGAGCAAGACGGTAGAAACAATAGATGCCGTTTGTTTATCGCGCTGGGTACATGCGGCAACCCTAAGGCAAAAAAATGTCGGATGCGCCAGCTCGTATACATAGGAGCCTTAGTTCCACCTATACGTTCGCCACAAACTAATCGAATTACTACACGCAGCGCCTCCTTAAAAGAATCCGTGACACATTTTTCATTGGCTATGGCAAGTTTCTTCTCTGTTTGAAAAAACAATACATACATACATAGTTGCTAAATGAAACACCAACACTTCCTCAGACACACAGTACCACCTACATCAGAAATTGGAAATTTCTAGCCATCGGAATACCAATGCTGCTTTCGCAATGCCACTTTAATTCAGGGTTTGTAACTGTAGAAATTTCTTCCCACGCATGGGGACTTTTAGCAATCAATTCTCGTTAGCATGCATGAATGGGATAGGGACTTTTTGGAGGTAATATTCTGCCCCAGGACTTCCTCAGGATATCCTGTGAATGAAAGTACAACCTACAGACATCCTCAGATTTAAAGTAAAGACTTTTAGCATCAATTTAGGGACATTTTGATCTGTCCATAGGGACATTGCAACACTGCTTTAATTTGAACAAACCGTATACTAGTTACTACAAATACATGTGTACACTTAACACAAAATATGCCTAAACTATTGTTAAAAACAAATAACTAAAAAAATGTAAAATATTCATAAGTATACAACGAATTTCATCAGAGGACGTCATGTAGTATAAAGGTTATTTTTGTGTGACTGAATTTATATAAAAACTTATTCACAGTGTAAACTACAACAAGTATTATAGACACCTAACCTCTGTGATTAATTGATAAGTTTGCATTTTTATTAAACAAGCTTCTTTAGTGCATATGAAATATTGCAGACCCTTTTTTTTTTTTTTTTTTTGTTCATAAAGTCGCATGTCTCACTTCTTTGTGAGTTTATAAAAATTTTACCATTTTCAATAAATTTATTGTCGATACAATGCGTTCCGAAAGACATCTCACAAAAATTACTAAGCTAGTAACTTTTGTTATGCTTGTTTGTTTACTCTGAAGAATTTTCCTTATTTATATACAGGGTGGAAAAGCGTATGCTTTTCTTGTTTTTAAGGCGAAGTGTACTATTACAATAGTTGACTGCAATTTTCTAAAGGAGAAGGGGGGGGGGAGGATTACTCAACATTTCTTATAACTTTAGCCTTATTACATGAAAAAAAATATTATATTAAATTAATGATAGAAAAAAATATGGACTATGTGAATCACAAAATTAGTAATTTTGAAATTCGTAATATTTTCAATAATTAAACAAAATATATAATAATATTTTTTATGACATAAAATTTTGTAATTTGATTTTATATGAACATTTGTATTTCTGATAGAAAACAGTCCACATTTCAGGAGCAAATTATCGACTATACCAACCTACTTCCATTTACATACTTATCTATGTAAGATCAATAATTGTTAGAATACATTTGTTCTCACAAGCACCTTGACAACAATTTTGTTTGTATATTTCATTGCATTTGTCAACAAATCGAAGAAAAGTCATTTTTAACGAAACTAACAGTTTCTATTCATGAATTATTAAGTAAAAAATTGACAAAAGAAAATTTTTCTGATATATGATTTTTATAAGTCCCTAGCTTACAAAAAAAAAAAAAAAAAAAAAAAAAAACGAATTTTAAATTAATAAAAATTAAGAACAAAGAATCTGGATATTATATTTAAGTTATATGCAGAGCTGCCAACATTTTTAACTTTTAAATCAGAATTGACACCAATATTTTTAATTGGAATATGTTATATATATTTTCGACGATTACTATTACCGAAAACAGCTTTAAAAATTTTCCGGTTTGAAGTCTCCCTTGAAAAACGGGAGACTTGGCATCTATGTATATGGATCTCTGCATCTAAAATTTTGGTTTGCTAATTTTAGCTGGTCTTTATTTTATAGTATGTTTCATGATTAATTATAATTAATCAGGGAAACATAGTATAAAATCTACCATGATTATACAATTTTATGGGAACTTTTAAATCATACAAACGTACTAAAACTACCGAGAATGGAGAAATTGTGTCGGTACTGAACCAGTATTGACAGAAATCTATACCTGATAGACAAAAACTGGCTTCATTTTCGGTTTCAGCACATTAAAAAATATATGTATCATCTACATTTGTACAGTGTACATTTATAAGCTGCCTTAAACAAAACGGAATGAACAAAAATGTTTTGTATACATAAAAGCATGTTTTGAGTAGATTCGAGTATGGAAATCATTCATCATTCGTTTACAAGGCTACCAAAAGTATTTGGATATATTGTGGCTATACTTGGAAATTGCTGGAGTTATGATTCATTTTGTGTTGGATATTTTTCAAGTAAGGCACATTAAAACGATTTAAGAACACAATATAACGAAAATAAAGTCAACCAAATCAATATATATATTTTATACTAGCTGACCCGTCCGGCTTCGCACTGATGAACAAATTTTAGTTAAAGATGGATTGATATGTAAAAAATCAAGAAATATATCAGTTTATATGTTATAGTCAGGCAATATTATTAACTGGAAAGTCAAAATATAATTTTACAATTATTTTTTTTAATTAGTTGTTAAATGTTGGCAATTTTTACTTAATGCTATTTATTTATTTATTTATTTATTTCATAAAAAGAAACATTTCTTTACTCATGAATAAAAAATATTGAAAAATAAACCTATGACATGAAAATGTTTCTGATAAAATTGACGTCATAATAGCTTTAATTATTATTTATTTTTTCATTTCGCAAATATATTTAATTTTTTCCATAATTGATTATTATTTTAATAATGTATATTAAAGGAGAAATCAATAATATGAAACAATATTCGTACAATATATACTATTACAGAATCTGGTGTGAAACAACCACACGACTTCCATTACCCACTATTGCACGTAATATATACAATTTTTTGGAGATATTACTTGCATTTTTTGAGATTTTCGAGTAAGAGAAACTTGATACACGTATAAAGACACATACAACAAAGTTTGCATAGCGAGTTAAAAAATAAGGGGGAAAAAAATAGATAGTTATTTTTTTAAACACGAATTTCCGAGATCTAAAACTGAACTACATAATCAGGATGACCGTTAATATTCCTGTAATAAGCACGTAATACTTGAGAAAGGTTATCTAAATTGGATTAAAGAAAAAATTTTCAAGAATACGTTAGAGCCGTTTTTGAGATACCAACTTTTACCAAAACTTAGCATACTCAATTATTGACCTAAAAACAATAATTACATACAAAAGGATATTTAATAGGAAGTTAACATGGCGAGTTTGAAAAAAATCCGTACAGGCGTTTTTAAAGGAACGCACTTGCGAAGTCTGAAATTGAGCTGTTTATAGAGGACGCCTATCAATTTTCCTGAACTAAGCAACTTTTCAATCGAAAGGGCATCTAATATATTATTTATACAGCAACTTTGAAGAAAATCATTAGAGGTGTTTTTGAATATGGGCTTACGGTCCAATTTCTGGTTTTCGATGACCCAATTCCGGTATTTCAATTTTCACGAAAATTTGGAAAATTTATCTGTACACCAGACCTGAATCACTTGTGAAGTTTAGTAGTTCTATTTTTATTAGTTTTGGAGATATGACAGCCAGAAGATTACACACACACGTGCACGTATACACACACACTGACCAATTGCCAAAACCTATACCACTACCTACGGTAGTAGGGTAAATGAAGTAAACACATACATCTCGTATTTACTACGATAATATACAGATATTTGTATTTCGTTTTCGATCGCCAAATACAAAAATCGCCAATGACGATAGATATCAAATCTATGCTTTGTTTTCAATTAAAATATTGAAACTTTTAATTAAAAATTTATTTTACCAAAATTTATTATAGCTTCTAGCACTTAGAGAGAGACAGTGTAACTTTTGATTATTGAAAAAAAAAAAAAAAAAAAAAAAGCAATCGGCTTTTTAGTTCTAGCGATCGTTCTCTACATATGCATATAAACCTTTCTTCTTTTTATATCAGTATAGCTATAGAGCATAGGTATATTAAATAGGTTTCCAATCAACATAATGTAACTCAAATAATTAAATGCTATTTACATTTCAGTAATGGCTGTATGCGCTATGTATATTGAGCTACATGCCATAACTGTTAGTTGCTAAAAATAGTCGCCAAATAAATTTAAACATCTCAATACGCAAGCGAAGTGTGACATCACTGACCGCCCATGGATGCAAGAAAAAGATTTTCCATGTTAATCGCTCATTGGATTTTTTTTTTTTTTTAATTAAAATTCTAGACGAATTATTTCCCGATTTTAATCCTCATATTTGGGTATAGATATGTATTAGTTATTGTATGCATGCGTTAGATTGAGTTATTTTGCAGTCAAATTGACAAAATTTTAATTTTAAATTTCAAAACTGTCACCCTTGGCGTTTTTTGTATTTGGCGATCAAAAAGTAATACGAAAATATACATGCTAGATTTATATTTTCGTAATATGTATTGTACGAAATATTGTTTCATATTATTCGTTACACTCTTAATGTAAGTTTTTAAAATAACCATGATTTTTGAAAGGAATTAAATTATATTCGCCAGATAATTTGGCGATATTTTTTTTTTCTGCCAAGGATGACGGATATCAAATCTATTCCGCTGCAACAAATTAGTATATTATATCAGATACTTTATTTAGACATTTGAAAACAAATTTGACTTCAAATTATGATAGAATATTTATCCTTTCCCTTTTAATTAGTTTATTAGTTGGATGTTTATTGTGTAAATATCATCCTTTGAAATGAAATGTTTATGTTTTCAACCGAATATGGAAATTTGCCATTTTTTTTCTAGAGTTTTGAAATTTAAAATTCCAATTTTATCAATTTTACAACAAAAACAATTTAATCTAACGGATGCACATGATAACTAATACATATCTATATCCAAATATGGGGATTAAAATGGGGAAATAATTTTCCTCGATCTTTATTATTTTTTTACAAAAAATCCAGTTCACTTTTTATATTATTGTTCGCGTGAAAATATATTTTATTATATGTCTAAAAATAAATTTATTCGTAAATCTTTTTGGCAACAATTATAAATTAAAATAAATAATATTATAAAATAGAATTTCTTATTTTATTTTATTTTATTTATTTATATTTTTTTAAATTCCAATTTCGTTTACACACATCAGTTTAAACCACGGAGTAATAAAGACTCCGTGGTTTAAACATTGATGCTTAGATCATTATATTATATCATATCATATCAAATTAAATTATTAGAAAAATAAACACTTTTAATTCTATAATGACGTCAGATTTAACGTGTAAGTTTAACAATTAAAAAAGCTTTATATGAATTTCAATTTAATGCACGTGCAAATATATTTCTTTTCTTTTCACGTCAAGATATTTTAAAAACGAAATGAATATGTAAATGTTTCTTTTATGTTGGCAGCAGCTAATTTTTTTAATATTTCATTATTTCCATTTCTATTACGGCTTCTATGGGGATTTTAATTAAAATGCTCAGATTTTAAACTAAAATTTATTTTATCAAAATTAAATATAGCCTATAACAATATGGCATACTGTAACTTTCGGTCAGTGAAAGAAGTTTTTAAATCGGTTCAGTAGTTTCAGAGATTACCCTCCACAAACAAACAATTTTTTGCGCTTTATATAATGACTAGCTGACCCGTCCGGCTTCGCACTGATGAACAAATTTTAGTTAAAGATGGATTGATATGTAAAAAATCAAGAAATATATCAGTTTATATGTTATAGTCAGGCAATATTATTAACTGGAAAGTCAAAATATAATTTTACAATTATTTTTTTTAATTAGTTGTTAAATGTTGGCAATTTTTACTTAATGCTATTTATTTATTTCATAAAAAAAAAACATTTCTTTACTCATGAATAAAAAATATTGAAAAAAAAAAACCCTATGACATGAAAATGTTTTGGATAAAATTGACGTCATAATAGCTTTAATTATTATTTATTTTTTCATTTCGCAAATATATTTAATTTTTTCCATAATTGATTATTATTTTAATAATGTATATTAAAGGAGAAATCAATAATATGAAACAATATTCATACAATATATACTATTACAGAATCTGGTGTGAAACAACCACACGACTTCCATTACCCACTATTACACGTAATATATACAATTTTTTGGAGATATTACTTGCATTTTTTGAGATTTTCGAATAAGAGAAACTTGATACACGTATAAAGACACATACAACAGAGTTTGCATAGCGAGTTAAAAAATAAGGGGAAAAAAATAGATAGTTATTTTTTTAAACACGAATTTTCGAGATCTAAAACTGAACTACCTAATCAGGATGACCGTTAATATTCCTGTAATAAGCACGTAATACTTGAGAAAGGTTATCTAAATTGGATTAAAGAAAAAAATTTCAAGAATACGTTAGAGCCGTTTTTAAGATACCAACTTTTACCAAAACTTAACATACTCAATTATTGACCTAAAAACAATAATTACATACAAAAGGATATTTAATAGGAAGTTAACATGGCGAGTTTGAAAAAAATCCGTACAGGCGTTTTTAAAGGAACGCACTTGCGAAGTCTGAAATTGAGCTCTTTATAGAGGACGCCTATCAATTTTCCTGAACTAATAAGCAGCTTTTCAATCGAAAGGGCATCTAATATATTATTTATATAGCAACTTTGAAGAAAATCATTAGAGGTGTTTTTGAATATGGGCTTAGGGTCCCATTTCTGGTTTTCGATGACCCAATTCCGGTTTTTCAATTTTCACCAAAATTTGGAAAATTTATCTGCACACCAGACCTGAATCACTTGTGAAGTTCAGTAGTTCTATTTTTATTAGTTTTGGAGATATGACAGCCAGAAGATTACACACACACGTGCACATATACACACACACTGACCAATTGCCAAAACCTATACAATACTTCCACTACCTACGGTAGTAGGGTAATTGAAGTAAACACATACATCTCGTATTTACTACGATAATATACAGATTTTCGTATTACGTTTTCGATCGCCAAATACAAAAATCGCCAATGACGATAGATATCAAATCTATGCTTTGTTTTCAATTAAAATATTGAAAATTTTAATTAAAAATTTATTTTACCAAAATTTATTATAGCTTCTAGCACTTAGAGAGAGACAGTGTAATTTTGATTATTGAAAGAAAAAAAAAAAAAAAAAAAGCAATCGGCTTTTTAGTTCTAGCGATCGTTCTCTACATTACATATGCATATAAACCTTTCTTTTTTTTATATTAGTATAGCTATAGAGAGACAGTTGCCATAGGTATATTAAATAGGTTTCCAGTCAACATAATGTAACTCAAATAATTAAATGCTATTTACATTTCAGTAATGGCTGTATGCGCTATGTATATTGAGCTACTTGCCATAACTGTTAGTTGCTAAAAATAGTCGCCAAATAAATTTAAACATCTCAATACGCAAGCGAAGTATGACATCACTGACCGCCCGTGGATGCAAGAAAAATATTTTCCATGTTAATCGCTCATTGGATTTTTTTTATTTTATTTTTATTTTTTTATTTTTTTAATTAAAATTCTAGAAGAATTATTTCCCAATTTTAATCCTCATATTTGGGTATAGATATGTATTAGTTATTGTATGCATGCGTTAGATTGAGTTATTTTGCTGTCAAATTGACAAAATTTTAATTTTAAATTTCAAAACTGTCACCCTTGGCGTTTTTTGTATTTGGCGATCTAAAACGTAATACGAAAATATACATGCCAGATGTATATTTTCGTAATATGTATTGTACGAAATATTGTTTCATATTATTCGTTACACTCTTAATGTAAGTTTTTAAAATAACCATGATTTTTGAAAGGAATTAAATTATATTCGCCAGATAATTTGGCGATATTTTTTTTTTTTTTTTCTGCCAAGGATGACGGATATCAAATCTATTCCGCTGCAACATATTAGTATATTATATCAGATACTTTATTTAGACATTTGAAAACAAATTTGACTTCAAATTATGATAGAATATTTATCCTTTCCCTTTTAATTAGTTTATTAGTTGGATGTTTATTGTGTAAATATCATCCTTTGAAATGAAATGTGTATGTTTTCAATCGAATATGGAAATTTGCCATTTTTTTTTTCTAGAGTTTTGAAATTTAAAATTCCAATTTTATCAATTTTACAACAAAAACAATTTAATCTAACGGATGCACATGATAACTAATACATATCTATATCCAAATATGGGGATTAAAATGGGGAAATAATTTTCCTCGATCTTTATTATTTTTTTACAAAAAATCCAGTTCACTTTTTATATTATTGTTCGCGTGAAAATATATTTTATTATATGTCTAAAAATAAATTAATTCGTAAATCTTTTTGGCAACAATTATAAATTAAAATAAATAATATTATAAAATAGAATTTCTTATTTTATTTTATTTTATTTATTTATTTATTTATTTTTAAATTCCAATTTCGTTTACACACATCAGTTTAAACCACGGAGTAATAAAGACTCCGTGGTTTAAACATTGATGCTTAGATATTATATCATATCATATCAAATTAAATTATTAGAAAAATAAACACTTTTAATTCTATAATGACGTCAGATTTAACGTGTAAGTTTAACAATTAAAAAAGCTTTATATGAATTTCAATTTAATGCACGTGCAAATATATTTCTTTTCTTTTCACGTCAAGATATTTTAAAAACGAAATGAATATGTAAATGTTTCTTTTATGTTGGCAGCAGCTAATTTTTTTAATATTTCATTATTTCCATTTCTATTACGGCTTCTATGGGGATTTTAATTAAAATGCTCAGATTTTAAACTAAAATTTATTTTATCAAAATTAAATATAGCCTATAACAATATGGCATACTGTAGCTTTCGGTCAGTGAAAGAAGTTTTTAAATCGGTTCAGTAGTTTCAGAGATTACCCTCCACAAACAAACAATTTTTTGCGCTTTATATAATGATATAGATATAGATATAGATAATAATAAATAGAAATGATCTGTTGAATAATGCGTGATGCAAATAGGCCGTTGAGGCTCCTGATCTGCAGATCTACTAGATTATAATGCATGTTGTTTACAGAAAATTAAAGGCTACCTAAAGTTGAGCTAAAAGTTCTTTTCTACTGAATGTAACCGATGCGAGTGCTTTGTCACGTTTTACTATGTCGACGAATACTGCTCAGGAAAGAAAATTAACTTTTCATACCCATACTGTAAAAAAAAGTATTTTTTGAAATTCGATTTTCAACTTTAGTTTTTTGTATATTTTCACTTTTTGAAGTCCCTGATTACGAAAGTCTATTTTTCAAAGGTTGATATGTATGTATATCTGTTACCAGCCTAATTTAAAAAAATAACTGCAAGAAATTCAAATTTCGTATTTTGAAGTTAGTATTAGGTTGCTACTTGAAATATGTGATCAAGATTGGTGAGTTTGAAGGCAAATTAGTAACAGCCTTCATTTTTGTAAAATAAATGTAGGCATTATAACTGGACGGGGAGCCCCTCCTCACACAGAATTATATGTCAAATAAAACTGTTTCTAAACTTATTTTGGATTATTTTAAAAGTGCATTCAAATTTCTTATTTTACCTTGTTGATTTTAAGACATAATATGCAATCTATCTTTATAGCATTGCAATGCAGGGTAAGAGAACATTGTGTGACATTCCAGATTACTGAAATCAGTTTAGCAGTTTTTAAAAGAAAATGTGTTGTGAACGTTAAAGAATTAATGAAAAACTGGTTAAATAAACATTTTCAAAAAAAATAATAATAATAATAATAATAATAAAAATAACATTCAAATAATCGATACTGCACATCGTTATAAAAATGAAATTTTTGTTTGAAATCTTCTTTTGACACCTCTGTAGATTATATGAATTCTGCATAAGATTTGACTGCATTTCAAATTCACATTATTATGGATAACATTTTCTATAAGCCACACTAAGGGACAAGAAAAAAAAAAGCCGCGCTTGGATATTTTCTATTTCTCTTTCTGCAATCACCAATTTTATTGTTTTAAAAGTAAATGTTTCTAACAGATTTTATTACTTTGTGTTCCGCGTACAATTTAGGATTGAGCCAAGTATTAAAAACAAGATGCAATTGTTCAAAAAATTGTAATTTTAGAAAATATTTCAAAAATTGCAAGAATAAGGCAATTAACGTTACCACAAAAAATATCAATTTTAGAGTGAAAATCAAAAAATATTTTAATATGCGGGATGTCAAAATGATAAAATGTTAACGAAATATTGGTAAGCTGGATTTTAGAGAGATATAAAATTTTTTGGCTCTTTAAACTGGAAATTTGTCTCTAGGTGACCACGTTGCTCATCCAATCGAGATGACCGCAAATTAAAAAGCCAGTGCTTAAAAAATCAATTTGTATTACATTTAGAACATAGAAGGGATTCAGAAAAAGTGTTTAATAACGTAATTTCTTAAATACAGTGCAACAATGATTAAACAAAGCAAGTTTAAGTACCAGAAAATCTGAAGAAAAAAAATCATTCTTAACGAAAAGAATTAGAAAAGCAAGACTTCAGTGGGTTAAAAAAATTAAAAAACGGTCAGTTAATTATTGGGCTGAAAAGGTTTTCTCTGATGAATCAAGTTTAACTTATTTCCAGCTGAAGGAAACAAGCAGGTCTCATGACGAAAATGTGACCAACATAATGAAAATCGCACTTTTAAAACAGTGACACATTATGATACAAAAGTGCATAATTTTTCAATAAGTTGGGCAAATTTTTATGTTCAAGGGATAAGTTAACCCGAACTAAAATCGGTCATTAAAAAATTGATGCCTGACCGACTATTTTGGAGGTATTTCAAACTTTTCCACAATGAGCATTTCAAGATGATAATGCACCTTGTTACATGGCGCCTGTGGTACGTTTATATGAGTCAAGTTTTAATAATTACCTATCCATTCTCATGAGCATCTATAATTTTGTAAGTTATCATAACTTTTTTTACTTAAAGTTAAATCCCACAAAAATTGCGAAGAATTTCTTCTTTACTAGACTTGAAAATAGTTCTAATCTCAATCCGCTCGAAAATGTTTAGTCTATAAAAGAGGATGGGGATTCGAAATTTCTAACCCACAACTTCTCAAGAACTAGAAAAAATTATTTAAGATATTTGGCACAATGAACTTTCTGAGTTTCATGTTAAAAAACTGTAAAATACTATGGCATTGCGCATTAAAGCAGTAATTCCATATAGAGGTGGAATATAATTTTGTAAGCAATGCATAATACATATTTTTATTAAGTAATTGTTCAGATCTAATAAATAAACAGTTTTATTTCATACAATAAAGTATAACGTGTTTATTTTATATAATAAATCATAATAGAATATAAAGTATATGTTTATTATTTATATTACGTTTAAAAACAAAATTTTATGTAGATTTTTATTAAGTATTTCGTAGAGTGTAATAACGCAAATTATTAAACCAAAAATGTACATAGGTATCATGTTATGACTTCCTTACACAAACGTAACAGTTTTATTTGTTTCAATCATTAGATTTTAAGTTGTTACAAACACAAAGGGTATAAGTCAATTTTTCTGCAATGCGGTTCTTTTTTTTTTTTTTTTTTTTTTTTTTTTTTGTCCCTTAGTGTACGTATGAATAAACCTTTTGGAGTTAAAACACTGATAAAAGCACATATTTTGAATAATCTAAACGATCTACTCCATTTCGAAAATTTTAAATCTTCAGATTAAGACAGTACTTTTTTTATATGACTTCTTTATACAGATTTAAAATATTGATAGAAATTTTCAATTTTTGGTGTTTGTTTAGCTATTACAACTTTTGCAAAATTTATGTCTCTGTTTCCAAAAATATCTGTGCTGTTTATAAAATTTTCTCTTGAGCATATCACATACATTTTAAATTTTCTGTAATTCTGCCAGTAAATATACGTGAGTTAAATATTTAAATAAAGTAGACGATTTTAGTTTTAATAGAAAACAAAATTTTTACTAAATATTTTGACTTTCTGCCAACTTCAGTTTCCAACAGTACTTTAAATGTTTACCAATTTTTTATTTAACTTGTTTTTACTTTCTTCTACTAAATCATCACAATTTAGAGAAAATGAAATTTCAAATTTGTTTTGAATAAATATAATTAAGCTGAGCATTTTATATCGAACTGACACAAAATGATGTTAGTAAAAAGTAACATTTTACGACAACGAATGGAAATTATATGCAGTTTTTATTTTTTCTTTCTCTTACCTATATAATGATAGTGAAAGTATTGTTTTGGGGTCATATTTCCGAATTTGAATTTTTCTTATTGTACGTTTTGAGGTCCTTTGAATACAAAAATTAGGTTTTTAGCCGTTGAAATGTATGACTACGTCCATGTGTCTATATGTGTGTGTCTGTTATTAGCATATCTCAAAAACAAATAATAGCAGTAAGTCAAAACTCGATGTTCTAAATCTTTATCATATGGGGATGCTACATTAAACTTTATGTTGAAAATGAGCAAATGGTTCATGTGCAGGAACATCCAGAGAATTCAAATACATTACATCTACGGGTGAAATTTGTAGCAAGTACAGTTTAACATCTATAATGTGCAAGAAGCAAAATGAAATGAACACACATTTCGTATATGAATCAAAGCATCTTTCAAATAAATAATGGTATGAAAATCATTCATCATTCGTTTACAGGGCTACTCAAAATACTACACTTGAAAATTGCTGGAAGTGCATTTCAGCTTCCACTGTGTGTTATTAATATAGGACTGTATTTAAATAAACAATGTGGTGTGTACATAATTTATAGAAGATGTACCGACTACCAATAATAGAATTGAAATGCAGGGTCCTGTGGAAGACACAGCAGATTATTTCAGCCATATAATTAGGATTATGCAGATATTCAAATATACGAAAGAGGCAGATTTACATTATGAAACTTTTTTCATTACTTCATAAATAAAGAGGATAAACAAAATTGTGTCGTTTAGAGAACAAAATTACATATAGTATTTCTGTTCATATATACCAAAACAAGTGCAAGATTAGCGACACAACATAATGCTAAAAAGATATCCATCGACAGCTTGCCTGGAGACGTTGGGTGCAAAATACAACCAGTCACAAAGTTTACGAATAAAAAAAATAAAAAAAAAAATATTTAGTCAAACACAACATTTACATTGTAGAATACATTAATTTAAAGTCAAATATAGTAATCACTTACTCAGGCAATGTGCTTATGGGTTAACCGGAAAGTTCGGGCCGATTGTGAAAGAAAATTGAAACGCACCACATTCTTTTCTTTTTTTTTTTTTTTTTTTTTACAAATTTATTAAATTGGGGGATTTTGATATTTTTAACATTTCTGCTGATTCCCGTGTCGCAAAGCGGGGTTATTCTCTATCGGTGTTTTATTCTGATCATCCTCTATTGTGGTGGGAATTTCCTTTATGTTCTTCAACTCAAGGTTGAAATGAAATCATTAGCTTTAAAAGTTGCCAGTGTTGTATGATCGGGGATTTTGTCCTTATTTTGGGGATTTTTTAGGCATCTAGGAAATTTTGGAGGAACCAAATGTTAGTGGGGATTTTTCGGAGGAATTCTGAAAGTTTGGGGAACAATCTGTGGAAATTTTCAACTTTGCTAAAATGAGTGATCAATCAAGAATCACATCCAGATATCAAATTTATCATTTTAGGCATCTGTAATTCATCATTTTTGTTGTTGCTTGCATATTTTCGTTTTACATGTACATTCCGATGCAATAGCGATATTAGTTAGCTGAGGGTTTTTTTTTTTTTTTCTTTATCTTGATATGTGATATTGGTATTGTTTATTATTAGTTGTAGTTTTGTTGACTACTGTAGCGGACGCCAATTCTCGGATGTCAGAGCTTGCCGATGAACAATGGGTTAAACTTTTGTCCAGAAGTATATCATTTGATTTCTAATCCTGACGACCCAGGGTCAAATCCAGATTCTCCTATCGGTCGTTAGATTGGTGACCCGAACGTACGAATAAAACAATCAACCAACAAACAACTTCAATCTCGGACAACAGGTGGCAGCACCATTCGACAACAACGTACTCGCTGGGGGGGGGGGGGGTAATTGTGTAGGGGACGCCATTTCTCGGATAGGTTATCAGAGCTTACCGTTTAACAAAGGTTAGACTTTTTCCTTTGATTTCTAATCCTGGGGTCCCAGAATCAAATACACCTTCCTACACGGTCACTTAACAGTTATAGGTGTTGCGTTCTATAGTATAATTCAGTAACGTAACGTAGGGATGAGTAAGAGGTTTTAAAGTGCTCTGGGCGCTGCATTCATTCTATATATAATATTGCTATATGTTTGTTTTTTGGTGAAGGAGCGCACAAAATACGTATCATGCCCAGGATCCCATATTATGCTCACACGTCACTAGTGTAATTATACGTAATTAGTTGTGGTTTATCCATTGGATCCTATCTTATGTATCTTTAAGGTAACGAATTGGCCAATAATCATGCAAAGAAGGGATTCTGTCACCCGAACCCCATTTCTTCACAATTTCTCCTAGAACTTTTCTCTCAGAAAAAATTTCAATTTCAGAAGGATTGACTTTTTCTCTCGCTCATTATTGGTAGTAAGAGTCATTGTAAGACTTTCTGAGTGACAACTTGTGTCAAAATGAAGTAATTATTCATGGAATGCTATTAGTCTGTGGTTCCAAATACTTCTATTTAAACAAAAAATATAGAGTACATAGTGTAAGTATTTCTTTGTATAATGAGTTAGAAAATTTTTTTATTTCAACTTGATGTCAGAAAAAGAAGAAAAGGAAAACTATTTTTATGTGGTGTTTGAAATCAGTGACGACTTTTTTTAGAAGCTTTTTATATGAAATTGACTTTGTCATCGTCTTCGTGTCACGCTAGTAAACAAGGCGCCTTCATTTTAAAGTAAATATAAGCCATTCCCTTTGTCGCTCCTTCGTTCAATTGGTTAGAGCGTCACATTAATAACGCGGTGGTCGCGAGTTCGGTCCCCGGAAGGTCTGGCGTGTTAATTTTTGCAGATAATTAGTTAGAAAAGGTGTCAATTGATACAAGAAAATTTTTCGTTGCTTACACAGTATCTTAAGAGTGTTTTGAGGAGTTTTTTTAAGAAACTTTTTTTTTTTTTTTTTTTTTTTTTTTTTTTGTAGATATTAAAAATCACAAAATATTTTTGTTAGTAAAAAAAGCACCAAATAAAAAGTTTTAAGTAAAAAATACATAAATAAATATTTTTTAAGAAACTTCTTATTTTAGTCTGAAATAAATAGTTCTCTTGTCATAATTAAGTAAAGAAAATTAAAATAACTTAAAATAAAGCATTTTTATCACCAAATCTTAAAAAAATATTAATTTGGATGTACTTTTTTTTTTTTTTTTTTAAGGACGATTTCTTTTACTTGAATGTTGTATCTATACTCAGTTTTTTTTTTTTTTTTTTTTTTTCCTTTCTTTTCTTTTTTAACTATACCTAAGTTGAAATACTCAATTTCAAAAAGATCAGCATTTTGTATAACAGTGATTTGTAATAATAATGAATAAAGCTGTCCCATATTGCTTACTGAACAATATTTTGAGCGAGCAAACAACTCAATATTTTCACCGTTAAATTAAATATAGATTTCAAAATTTTCATATTAAAACATATTTGCTAGAATGTCAATGGCCTTCCTGTGCAGACTTGAAAAGTTGTTAGCGTCTGTTTTATGCTTGTATGTGTCACGAGAGTCCTCACAAAAAAAAATGTGGTCTGATAAAAATTTTAAAGCAAAAGCACTATTTTTAAAACCATTATTCAATCATTACCTAACCATGATTGAATAGATCCAAAACACTGCATAAATTTCTAATAAATATTTTACTAAATCATAATGCAAAATTATGCATGACTGATGCAAATTTGAACAAATAGCCACATAAAATAGAAAATGGTTCAACAAAGTCGTAAAAACAGTGCGTAAATAACAAAAGGAAACTGTAGCTGTTTATGCAGATAAAATAATCTGGCGTGTTTTATTCATACTACTTTTTCTTAATACACCTTTCTATAAAAACAGTTTATTGCAGTTTAAAGGGTAAGATAAGAGGTAGAGGTAGTATACATGATTGTAAAGTGTATATAGCAGGGTTGGTGAGATTTTCTCCCCCTTAATCTGAAACAAAGTGAGATTTCTAAAAAGAATGTGAGAACAGAAATATACTCTTTTTTTTTTTCTGAATTACTATAAATTGCTGATAACGTTTATTTTCTCGTTTTTTTTTTTTTTTTTTTTTTTTTTTTTAATTGAGTGTCACATTTATTTGCTTAAATATGTCTAATTTTTTAACTATCAGTTACTGAAACAGGCTATTATTGCACTATTATTTGATGAAACTTTTATTATACCAAAAATACAGAATTGTTTACCTTAAGGTCAAACAATTTCCTATTTTTCTATTGTTTCAATGTAGAAATATAAATGTATTTATGCAGCTGATCAGAAAAATGCATAATTTTGTCAAGCAAGTTTTTTTTTTTTTTTTTTTTTTTTTTAATCATTCAACTTTGGTAAAGAGCCTCATATTATTTGCTGATTTTGCTAAAAGTCCATTTCAAGATTACATAGTTAATCTGTCTTCACATAACTTAACTGCCCAACAAAATAAAGTGTTAGAACTCGGTTTGAATTTTTCCCAATCTTGTAAACCTTCAATTTCTAAATTAATTGCTCCCATTGAAGCTTCATTAAAATATAGTAAAATATCTACCTCTCAAAAAGAATCTCTGCGCCATATTCTTTCTGATTGCATTTCTTCCAATAATTCCAATTATAAATATAATCTTTCTAAATCTGAGAGTGTTGCTCTTAAGGAACTTAAATCTAATCAAAATCTTGTTATTACTAAAGCAGATAAAGGTGGCCAGATTGTTCTCATGGGCAAAACTGATTATGTTGATAAAGTTAAATCTCTTTTATCTGAAGGACCTTATTACTGAAATTAAAAAAGACCAAACTAAATCTCTTCTAAGCTCTGTTCAAAAAGCTGTTAAAAATTCCATTGTTCTTCATGACAATACCAAATTCTCGGTTTCCCCTTCTTCAGCAATTTGTGCTCGTTTTTAAGCTTTACCTAAATTTCATAAAAATAATGTTCCCCTCAGACCTATTGTTTCGAATATTGGTACTGCTACTTATCCCCTCTCCAAATTTTTAGCTTCTATTTTTTCTCCTTTATGCAGCGTTATAATAGTCATACTATAAAAAATTCCTATGATTTTGTTAAGAAGTTAAATAATCTGAATCCTGTAAATTGCTCAATGTTATCTCTTGATGTGAAGTCTTTATTTACTAATGTCCCCACTGAAGGTGCGCTTAATTGTTTAGAAAAAAGGCTGCGCGAATTTCATTATTCTGACATTGAAATCAAAGAATTTGTTAATCTAACTAAACTCTGTGTTTCCCAAACTACTTTTGAATTTAATAACAAATTTTATAAACAGTGTGATGGTTTAAGTATGTGTAATCCTTTATCTCCTATTCTTGCCGATATCTATATGCATTATTTTGAGGAAAAATTATTAAAGATGTTAAATTTAAAATGCTGGTTACGTTACGTAGATGACACTTTCATCCTTGTTGAAAATCCGTTTGATGTTTCTGCCATTCTTAATATTGCTAATGCTATTGATCCCCATATTCAGTTTACCTTCGAGTTAGAAAATTGTAATCAACTTCCCTTTCTTGATGTTTTAGTTACTAGGTGCGATTCCTCTTTTAAAACCTCTGTGTACAGGAAACCTTTCTCTGTTTCTAACCCTCCCCATGCTCTCTCTAATCATCTGACTAAACAAAAAATTGGCACCTTTTACACTTACGTGTATCGTGCCCTTAAAATTTGTTCTGATACTTCTTCTCTTAAAGAAGAACTCAATTATTTAAAGTCCGTTGCTATTAAAAGAGGTTTTAGACCTTCTATAATTGATAAAGCTATCAAAAAGTTCAGTAGGCCAACTTATAATTCTACTCTTTCCATTGGTGATAAAATTAAACCTGATAATCTTGTTGTCTTGCCTTTTTATCCCCCCTTATGTTTTAAATTAGCCAAAGTTTTGAAGCGTTTCAATTTTCACGTTATTTTTAAACCTGTCAATAAATTCCAATTTCCTTCAACTAAATCCCCTGTTCCCGAGCTTCATAAGTGGGGTATCTATAATGTCCCTTGTAATAATTGTGATTTATCTTATATAGGTCAAACAAAAAGAAATCTTGAATGCCGTTTACGTGAACATTCTCGGTATATTGCTAATCAAGAAATTTCTAAATCTTCTATTGCTAAGCACAGTTGGGAATTTGATCATAGTTTCAATTTTAAAAGTGCCAAAATTATCTTTCATGCCAAACGCGTTTCCGAACTGGATGTTTTGGAAAATTTAGCTATTTACCTTAATCGTGATAAAATTGTCAATGAAAAATCTGATTCCACTTTGCTGTCTACAGCCTGGAAAAATTTGTTTAATTCAATTAAATAATTTCCTTCATTATGTTTATAACACAAGAATAGTTATAATTAAATAATCCTAAATAATTAAATTAAATAATAATAATAAAATAAATAAATAAACAAAAATAATAATAATAATAATAATAATAATAATAATAATAATAATAATAATTTAAAAAAAATCAATTGTTCATTCCTTCCCTCCCTCCTTTTGTTTTTGTGTGTGCATGTGTGTTCCTCTCTGATTGGTCCTGCATGATGCTTCCTATTGGTTGTTTGTGTTGCTCCTCCCCCTCTGGATTTTGCCCTGCTTTCAGTCTTGCTTTTGCCTCCAAGGCAGTAGCACGTGTGTTTTTGCACCTGATGAAGGAAGGCCAAGTCCTTTCGAAACCGGTTGTGCTGGCTTAAAATTTATGGTGTGAAGAAGTCTTATTGTCTATTTACCATTTCAAGATTGTCGATTTTTATGAATGACCTGTTTTTAAATTAAAATATTTATTAAACTGACCAGAAATTTCTCTCAATGTTAAAAATTTTATGTGAAAAAAAAATAATAATAATGGGGGAAAAAAATAATAAGAAGAAAAAAAGCAAGATTCTCGCAATTTATAACTCTAATGGCAACTATGAGTATAGTCAACGCTGCACCCTAACATTTACAAGGTATTTTAAAAAATGGTTGAAAATAGTTCAATTATATATTCCCTTCATTACTATATGAGTGGAAGGACTAACTTCCTCTTCAAATATTCCCCGGTTGAATATAATAGTTTCCGTCACAAGCCATTTGTTTCTTTTTTTCTTTTCTTTTTTTTGTTCTATTAAATTCAAAAAATACGTTTTAAATTATCCAGAGAACTTTCAATAAGACAACAGTTTTAAACTTATTCGACTAATTTTTAGTATTCCTAAATATTAATAATAAATAGTATTTAAATTTATCACTGTAAGAAAAACGCATAACAACAATTAAAAAACCTTTCAAGCAATTTGGTAGAATTAGATTTATCCAAATTCTACCGTTTGGCCCTGTAAACAAATGAAAGCTTTGAATTATTTTGTATTTCCCTGTACATGAACTATATTTCCGAATTTAAGTAAAGATTCGAGTAATATTCCCATATGTTGCAGGTTTAGAATACCAAATTCGGACATCTTTCTAAAATTTGTTTTTGAGTTACGATGATAAAAGACAAACAGAGACAGACACACAAACACAAAACAATGTCACAGATCAATCATTAAAAATCTTATTTGCAGATTCAGAGGACCTCAAAATGTGCAATTTTAGCAAATTCCTTTTTGAAAATTTGATCAAAAAGCAATTCTTTCGCTACCATATATAAGTAATAAAAAGGAAAAAATGAGATTTCTCTAAAAATTATAAAAGGAAAAACAAGAAAAGTATTTTAATTTTTTATGTCCATTACCTTTCATTTATTGCACCACTATACTCAAATGTGCTCAAACAATGCAAAAGTATACTCAAACATATACTCAAATGTAAAAGTTTCTTAGCTAGATAAACACGAATCGGTAATTTCCATTAAACCTGAGAGTAAATAGTTCCTACTCTTTGTTAATACCTGACTGAAAAACGCAATAAATACATTGTTTTTTCAGAATTTATTTGTTTTATATACTATTTATAATGTATAAAGAAAAAATCTGCAGCCTTTTATAAAAATTTTCAGAAAATTAATACAAATTTTTATCGATAAAAATATTTAGGCCTTTCTCTAATCACGATTGTAAATGTCAAACAAACACCGCATGATTATCTAATAAGTTTTAATCAGGACCCGATTAACTTCATTTGAGACTAGGGGCACACATAATTTCTTGGGCTCTGCCACCCCCCCCCCCTTCCTGCTCAGACTCATAAACCTTTCTACAGCCCGTACCTGCCTGGTCTCGGCCAAGCTCAACGGGTTTGGTGTGCTAGCCACCCCCATCCCCCCTGCTCACACTTAAAAAAAATTTTCTGTTACGATATTTATGCTTTAAAAGCAGAATTTGTTGAATGAAATATGCATGAAATAGGTTTAACATGAAATTGGCCCTGCTACTTAGGGCCCGGGGCACGTGCCCCGTGTACCCCTGTGATAATCCGGCCCTTATTTTAATAACTCATAATGCAAAAATATGTAAGGTTGATGCTAATCAGAAATCATATGCCCACATTCAATGTAAAAATAATTGAATAAAGACAGAAAAACAATGTTTAAATATTAAAAAAGTAAAATTGTAGCTGTCGATACAAATAAAATTGAATGTTGTATAAAAGCCAGGAAAGGAAAACCAAAAAGGATATTTTATTATATTTATTTCCGCCTGTTACCTTTTCTTTGTTGCTTCATTACAGAAGTACTAGAGTCTAGAATTTCTTCGCTAGAAAAATATGAGTCAATAATTTTCGTTAAAACTGGTAATAAATCCCCCACACTCTGTGCTGATAACACAATAAAAACATAGTATATTTTGGCCTTCTAACACTGTAAAAATAAATAAACAAAATAAATAAAATAAAATAAATCCTGTAATACTACAGAAAACTTAAAGATTACTAAGCTCTTCTCTAATCTTGATTGAATAGATCCAAAGCCACTGTATAAATTTCTAATGACTGTTTTAATAATTTATAATGCAAAAATATACATGATTTGTACTTACAAATCGTGTGCCCCTATAAAATAAGAAAATAGTTCAATGAAGCCATGTCGTGTAAATATAAAAAGAAACTCCGTAGTCGTATATACGAAAAGAGAGATAGAGGACTTCCTCTAAAAATCATAAAAGAAAAACCTAAAAGGATATTTTCCAATTATTTATTTATGCTCATTACCTTTCCGTTGTTGTTCCTTTATAAAAGTATACTTTTATAAAGGTACTTATGTCGGGAAGTTTCTTGGCTAGAAATACATGTGTCGATAATTTCTATTAAAGTTGTGAGAAAATCATGGGAAAATGAAATAAAAACATTGTTTGCTTCCGTATATATATATTTTTTACTTGTTAATTATAATGCTTAAAGAAAAGACATGCAGAGTTTTACAAAATGTTCATAGAAAGTTTTTATAATTTCTTTGTCAATATATATTATTTAAGCGATTCCCTTATCACGTTTGAATAGTTCCAAGACACACCATAGGTTTCTAGAAACTGTTCCAAAAACTCATGATGCAAAAATGCATATGATTGATACAAATCGAAATTCATATGTCCTTGCAAAATACAAAAACAGTTCAACAAATAAATAAAAACTGTGTGCGAATATTTGAAAAGAAAACTGTAGCTGTCTATACAAACAAACAAAAGATACGTTTTCTAAAAGTCATAAAAGTAAACCGAAAAGGGTATTGTATTTTCAGTTATTTATCTTTGTCCATTAACTTTTTTTGAACGCTGCGTTATATAAATATTCAAGTCTGGAAATTTTCTTAGCTACAAAAACATCAGTCGATAAATTTCCTTAAAACTATCAGTAAATCGTCCACACTGTGTGTTGATAACTATTCGAAAAATACACCTAATAAAAACATTGAAAGTTTCGGAGGTTTTATTGGTCTTATTTGCTAATTACAATGCTTAAATAAAAGACGTGTAGAGGTTGACAAAATTTTGAGGAAAATTATAAATTATCGACATTCTGGGTTCATACTGTTCGAAAAATACACATAATAAAAACAGTGTTTCAACGTTTTTATATGTCTTACTTGCTAATTATAATGCTTAAAGAAAATACAGGCAGAGGTTTACAAAATGTTTAAGAAAATTTTATATATTTTCTTTGTCAATTTAAATATTTAAATGATTCCCTATCATGATGTAATGAATGCAAAACCACAGCATAAGTTTCTAAAAACTATTTCATTAACAGTAATGTAAAAATATGCATGATTTTTGTTAATCAAAATTCATATCTTCACATAAAATAAGAAAACAGTTCCACAAATTCCTAAACAGAGTGCGTAAATATTAGAAAAGAAAAACTTTAGCTGTCTATATAAGCAAACAAACAAACAAAAATAAAATAAGCATTCTGTAAAAGTCATAAAAGAAAACCAAAAAAAGGGTATTTTCCAGTTATTTATTTCTACCCATTACCTTTCCTTTATTGCTCCGTTATAAAAGTACTCAAGTCTGGAAGTTTCTTGGCTAGAAAAACATGAGTCGATAATTTCCATTAAAACTGGAAGTAAATCATCCACACTCTGTGCTGATAACTGGCGAGGAAAAAAAAAAAACAATCTCTTATGTTTCAGTGCTTTATTTGTTTTAGTTCTTGTTATTTATAATGCTAAAAGAAAAGATGTGCAGCAGTTTACAAAATATTAAAGAAAGGTTAATATATTTACTTTATTGATAAAGAGGGATTGCTTTTTCATTAATTTCTGAAATCTCGTTCTAAGCCGAAAGAAATTTTGAATAAAGTGAGAATTTCTGTTTTTATTTTTAAAAGAAACAATTGAACTGATACTAAACACGGGCACAAAATTTTACCAGAACCTATTATTATTAAAGAAAATATTTAACAAAAATGAACTTTCCGATTTCCTTAAAATATGTAGAGACATTTTCTTTCCCTTTCAAAAAGATAGAGGAACTGCAGATAAATAATATTATAGTTTTAAAAAATTAAAGAACACGCTTTTATAGAAATGTGAAGTATTAGAAATCTTAGTATTAAAATGCAGGGTAAGAGAAAATCATATGAGTGACACACCATAATATTACATACATTTAAATCTTTAATTAAAATAATTTAGAATTAAACAAAACCATTTTTAAGAAAATCTCCCCTGACTGGGATCGAACGCTAGACCATTAGGTTTGTAGCGCGGTGCTTTACCTCACGGCTACAACGCTCACGTAGTGAAATTCTTTTTTTTTTTTTACAATATAGATTTTTGTTTGTTTCCAGAGCGGTTACAAACATACAAACAAACATACATACAGGTGAAGCTAATAAAAGCGTGTTAAAAATAGTCGCTAAGCGTCACAAAAGATATGACTGATACCAATTTGTAAATAAAGAAAAATATATTAATGAAGAAAAAAAAATAATAAGTTTTAAAAAAATTATTGTGTTGAAAGTTTTTGCATAATATATTCTATAAATTTAGGGAAAATATATATTTAATTAGATAATTTTAGTGATAATATATAGACAATATATAGTTAATATGATAATAACAAATTACACAGGTATCCAAAAATAATACAGGTAAAATTTGATTTGATAGTTTTAGCTGATAAATATGTTTTTTGGTGTTCTGAAACCGAAAATAAAGCCAGTATTTCTCTATCGATTTTTGTCAATCCAGGGTGTCTACCATTTTAATTTAGCGTTGAATTTTTCATTTTCGGTAATTTATAGTATGTTTCCATGATTAATTATAATTAATCATGGAAACATAATATAAAAATTACCATGTAACTATATTGGTGGAAGAATCACGGAAGAAACTGTGTCGGTAGACACCCTGTATTGGCAAAAATCTATAAGTGATAGAGAAAAACTGGATTCATTTGCGGGTTCAACACACCAAAAAACATTTACCAACTAAAATATAAAATCAAAATTTCAGATGTAGAAATATTTTTATTTGAAAAAAACTAATGGAATTTTTTTTTCAAATATTTCAAAAAATGTTTAATTAATATGCTGTATATATTTGTTATTGTTAATCTTTAATTATATCTTGTACTTCACTATTTCTTAAATAATTTTTAGGCATTGAAGAGGTTATAAAAAAAAAAAAAAAAAATATTTAAATGATAGGAAATTTTAAGAGTTGGTTTGAACTACTGATAAAAATACGCGCTGGATGTCACAAAAATGTTTTATTAATATCAACTTGTACAAGGTTTTTTTTTTTTTTTTTTTTTCAGATTACTTCTCACCAGCTTGGTTATATCTCAGTATCGTTAATTATTATTTGAAACAAAAGAATTTCAAACGTTCGCCAATGTTACAAAAAAAAAGTCTAATCGTTATATTTTATCATCTTAGTCATCATAATTTCATACATTATCTTATATCTCATTCATTAAAAAAAAAAAAAAAAAAAAAAAAGAAAAAGAAAGAAAGAAAGAAAAAAGCTAGCTACAAAAATTTATGAAAAATATCTGGAAATTACTCTTTGTTTTAAAAGAATAACTGAACTATTTGATCATTTTTTGCATTATCTTTAAATAGTTATACTTTTTTTTTTTTCTTTTTAAGTATGAAGAATTTATTTTTGTCTTATTTACATCGTAATATTCCTGTCGTTTTATATATTATCTTGCTATGAATTTTCAAATATCTAAATGAAAATAATTGTCTTTTGAAAATTTTTAATAAGTATTAAAAATATTTCAAATATAATTCTAATTTTTATCTTATCATCTTATTCATTATCATTATTGTATATTATTATGTATCATAATTTTATGTTATCGTCAATTAAATACCATTATATGAAAAAAATATATATATTGAGAATATGTTTTTACATTTTAAAAGTAATAGTTAAATCGCTACTTATATAGCCACTGTATCCCTGCTTATATAGACACTGCTATATTAGTGCATAGCTTACATATATTAGCGCTATATTATTTCGTAGTTTATATATATTATTGCTTATATAGCTATTGCTCTAGGCGCTGACGCCCGAGAGAGATTCTTTTTAGCACTCCTATGCATGACAGCTGCTAAAAGAAATAATACGCAGTTACTAGAAATGAATCAATCTAAGAGAATCTTAAAAATATTCTGTCATACTTTTGTGCACATAAGAGGTGGATTATAAATTTACAGCATGCACATAAATCAATCATTTATTTAATTTTAAGTATATTTTTAATTTATCTGTGCATACATGCATTTTAACTTCTATGAAGAAGCTTATCTCACAGTAATATGTAAAAAAAATAAAAACTATGTCTATTCTCCACTGACTTAAATTCGATCTTCTTTTATTATCCCTCAACAAGTTCAATATATTCAAGTAAATTTAAAATTTTAATAATCCCATACCAACAAATGTGTTCATTTACCTCAAATTCTTTTGGTATATAATCCATTTCTTTATACAAATTCATCTATATATATATATATATATATATATATATATATATATATAACCTGTTTTGCAATATTTGTCTTTTAAAAGTGTCACGATTAGGAGAAAATAAATGGCAAAATAAAAGGATTGGATTTATTTTAAGTTTAAAAAAAAAAAAAAAAAAAAAAAAAAAAAAAAACAGTAATTGTGTTTATTACTTAGAACTGTTGCAAATAAATATTGAAAAGGAGTAAATTTTGCATAATTTTGAGCACTTATTTTTCACATTGTGCATAAATGCTGATTTTAATTTTTGTGAAGAATCCTCTTCTAGTAATATTTAAAGAATGATCAAGATATTTTTCTTTAACAACTTTATTTATATATTTCTTATTAACTCTTTTTTTTCTTTTTTTACTCTTTATTAGTTAAATTAGTTTTCGTAAATATAAAGTCATAATTGCAATATGCCACATCGGGCAAGATGATATGCTCAATGCAAAAAATTCTTTCTTATATAATAAGAAAGAACATGTATGAATCTGGATCCACACTTTACGCGAAATCTTCCATGAATATTTCTATAAGAGATTGGAGATGACTTTATATCTTCAATCATCAGACTAACGAAAGGTAAAAGCATGTTATAGTGGAAGTCCTGTTCCTTTAAAGCACATGACTGCATTTGTCCGACTTCTTCCTTTGTCATAGATTTAGATCTTTTTACTATAACTTCCTCAAAGTCATATTTTAACTAATGTTACCAATGCATGGTTTTGTGGGAAAACCTATCTTTATCACACACGATGCACCTTACCTTATCTTCAAACTATCCAACAGAAGTTGTCTATATATGTAATGAATTAATTACTGGATAAGAGAGAAATGACAGGCGCAGCACACAATGACGACTAGGCTTTCTTTCAAGAAACATCTTCATTGCTTCAGTATTTCTAAGTCGAGACAGGGTAAGGCGAATGGAATCTGAATCCGACGCTCTGCCGATCCATGGGCGGCTCCATCGGCGCCCTGGGCCGCAGAATCTGTTGGGAAGGCCTGTAGTACCTACGTAATTTCAGAGGAAGACTGCAGCGTGGAATTGTTTAACAAGTCAAAATCGTGGCAAGAAGTGTCCGTTTGTTTAATGTTTGGGCTTTTATACCTAATTTTCTGAGCTGCTGATTGGTTCTTTAGATCGTCTGGGTTCTTAAAAGGAATTGCTGGGATTAATTAATATGCAGCTCAATGCAGCCACAGTTGCAAATTGCACTAACGTCAGCGAATTTCGACTTAGAATTTCGTTCCTTTTCTGATTTCTGAGTTATAAAGTCTTCTGCTAGGAAACAATCTTTAAAGGGGCAATTACGAATTATTCGCGATTATAATTTCGATTGGCGATTTTCACACCTTTAACTTGGGTTTTTAATAATTTAAAACTATTTATTTTTATCCCTTTCATATATAAATATTTCAAAGCCACATTAATCAATTTAGCATCGTAATTCATACTTTTCTGAAAATATTTATGTATATGTAATACTAACATTTTTGTATGCTATACGAACTTTTAAAGTGTCATTTGAAACAATATTTTTTAATTTGAAAAGTGACGTATTTATTGATTATAAATTATTCCTTTTTCTATTTTTTAAGACTATCTGCAGTGAAAACTCTCGTATTTTTTCATACATTTTAAACAAATTTTATGCAAAACACCTTTCTTTCAAGTACAAAGGTTCACACAAATATAATTGGTTATAACTAATGGCTTCGAATAAGTAAAAATTACGCAAGAAGAAACTGTCACCGTATTATGATGTTAAAGTATCTAATTTTGCATGCCATTAACATTACTTTGCACCATACAACATTCTTAATATACGTTGTTTGTTGACCTAATCCTATTTTTTATTTTATTTTTTTTCATATATTCTGATTCTATCCTTTTACCTGCACAGAATTTTCCGCATGTCATGTATTTTTCTCAATATTTTAAACTTAATTACTACTGGAAATCTAATTACTTTCCTTGCCTGAAGTACAGAATGAAAACTTTTATCTTAATTTTTCAATACAATATGTTCCACTTAAACTTGGCTTCATTACTTGATAGCAAAATGTACCATTTATGTAGTTTTTATAAATTAATTTTATATAACTATCTAAATCAGTAGATTAAATTTCAGTTTTTAAAAAAATATATTAAGAACTGTGAATGCGATTTTACTGAAATAATGTTTGTTAAAGTCGGGAAGTAGCAAGCCCTATCAATAGCTTCAGATCCTTAATTGCATTTTCCTTACTTTTCGATATCTTTTTCTTCATTATTTTCTGTATTTTCTGACTGGTGTCAGTTGAATTATTTTTTCACACTTGTAATTGTGCATTTTTTTCCAGGCTTTTTTTTTTTTTTTTTTTTTTTTTTTTAATTTTTCCAGGTCAATTTGACTAGAAAAACTAGCCAGTCGAAAGTTCAATAAAAAAGCATAAAAATGTCTGTTGATACTTTTACATAGGAATAAACCGGAAGAAGGAGTTAAAATTTGAAGGGGGGGTGACGCGCAATTACAAGTGTGGAAAGACAAATTCAATTGACACCGATCAGAAAAAGCTGGACAAATAATTAAGAGGAAAAAAAAAATCACCGATTTGCATATCTGTGGAATCAAGGTTTGGTAATTTTCAACTTTGTTTAAAAGCCAATTTTATGTGGGACGTATCCAAATTATTATACTGTAAATTTTAAAAAATAGTAATTTTTTTTTTTTTTTTTTTTTTTTCAGTTACGAAGAAGGAGAATGATATCGTGACTGCAACCTTATGATCCATATGTGACGAGGGGCTAATGGTCTAATTCATATGCACAGTCCATTAATTTGTAAAACGCATTTCACCCCTTAATTCACCGAGCAAACAATCGAAAATTGTCTTGTCTATTCAAGTCTAAAGAAGCTTAACAGCTTTCTTTTTTATTCATAGGTCTCACTACTTCATATGTGAACACTGCTGGGCCGATTCTGTGATATACAAGGTCTTTTGGCGTCAACTGAATGCATATTGTCTCAAGTGTTTGAAACAAATAAATTGTAAGGAGAATATTTTCAGATTGTTAAGGGGACTTTTTGTAATGGAGTTATACTTCAAATGTTCATCAATAATCAGTGAGTGCATCGCCATCGCTGTTAAAGAAGAAGAATAACTGTATGGTCAATGGCATTACCAGTGAGAAATTTCAAATTGTGTTTCCTCTGGAACAAAATTACGAAGCTCAACGAAGACAGCTCAAGCTATATGAATTAACTCTTAAGGATTTATTTTTGATGAATTTGGCAAAAAAATTATATCGTTTAAAACCAGCAAATTAAGGGGGAAAATGGTTAACATTAGCCTCTCGTTGCTTTTCTTGGAAATGCAAGTTCTCATTGAACATGGTGTTAAACATGGTGTTAATTTTTATAACGAGAACGACGCATGCGTGACTTTTTTTAAAATCCCTATGAACCAGAATTACTAGAGCACAACCAAGGTATAGCACGCAATTCTATTTTATTTATTTAAAATTATAGTATATCTTAGCAGAAAAAAATGAATTGATAATTTTAGAATTTGATGGTAGAAGTTTAAATTTCATATTTTATTCAATAATTTTTAAGATGTGCTTTATGTAGTCTATATAAAGTAATAAAGTCTAAGAACAATTACATTGATAAAGTCATGTTACATAAATTATATTTTTCATTATATGAACAGAGTGTTATTCAAATATATATTATATATAATATATCTTGGTATATTTTATATGTTGTGATATTTTAGTTTCATAGTTTTATTTGTACAAAGAAATTTAAAAAAAGAATACATTGTTACGTTACATTATTTATACTTGTTATTTCTTAAATAGTTTAATGATATGGTAATACATAATTGAATATATGACGGTATTACACTTATATGAACTTTATTAAGAAAACAATGATTTTATTTTTATTATTTATTAAAAGGAAAAAACACAAATAAATGTATTGCATTGGATTATTATTCATGATAATTTATTTTGGTTATAGCAGTTTTTGTCAGTTTAAATAAAGTTAAATCAACTTAAATCTGACTTTCTTTTTAAATACCAAAACGGATATTGTATTTTCCTTTCTTATTTTTTATAATTCAGCTATTGGTTTAAGCAGGGCTCACAGCGTTTTTAAAAGTTTGTATGTGTTTTATTATATCGTTGCTACTATTTTCAAAAAAAAAAAAAAAAAAGATAATTTAGTGCTATAATATTATTTTAAAAAGATGACTTCTGAAACAGAAGTGACAAAATAATAATACGCCTGTAAATTTTTAGAAACGCTGCGAGATCTGTTTTAGCAAAAGATAATCATTTTTATCAAGTTTTGACTGCCACAAAGTACATATAAATAGTTGATGCAGAATTCTTAAAGTTTATTAATGTTATTTGGCTAGAATAAAACTAGAACAAACAAAGTTATCCAAATATCAAATTTCGATGTGGTAGAAATAAAAATAATATCAGCGGCATCGGTTTCAATTCTTTGAGGCAAAATATGCATTCAGTAAAAATTTACGATTCTCTTAAGTGGAAAATAACAAGGCTTTTCAATACGATATGTAATACTCTTCTAACTAAAATAACACTACTTTTATTATTTATTTTCTAGTATAAAATTATGCAACTGAAAATATTGTCTTCAAACTATAAAAAACACTTTTAGTGGAAAATGAATTTATTTGAATTGAATGGTTCGAGGCTAAAATGTTTTCTTTTTTGTTTGTTTTTCTTCTTTTTCTTTGCGAATAAAAATACAGAAATGTAAAATACATTTTTCTTTGTTTGTTTGTTTATTACACTGTAAACTCAAATAGATTTAATAACTTTTTTTTTCATTTTACTTAACACTACTTTTGATAGAACTTCTCTGAATCCAATTACAATGGTAAAGAAACCATACAATACAGACAAATCAATTAATAAAATAAGACTGTTATTAAATAAAAATAATTAATAATTAATAATGTCACTGTTACACTATTATGCATCAAATTTCATCTGTAATGATTCTATAACTAATCAAGAAATACAGCATTAGATATGCAGCTAAATTTTCATTTAAATTTTTGATAATATAGTAATCTGATTATAATCTGACTTGATAGCTATTGTCAAACAGTTCTACACATTTCATGCCTTATTTCAAAATTTGCATCTTATTTTTATAAATAATGTTTATCATTCAATAATTTTGCCAAACGTTGATGGACAATCTTTTATAAATTGAATATCAAAACTTTATTTTTAGTAATAGTTGTTAGATACACACGCGGTGATTTTGCGACAGTTAAAACATAGTTTAAAAATAAGTATTTTTGTTTTTTTAATAGTTTAATATGCTTTATAGTTTGCTGTTTAAGAAGAATATTTTAAAAGAAAAGTCTTTTTTCATTTGCTTTCGTTTGCAAAGGTAATAATATATACGGATCCTGATGTTAAAAAATATTTTTTAATAAAGGATTATCCTTTCATTAAATACAACTTACTGATATTTGCTACTTCACTATAAAGAACTTTATTAATTAAAAACTGTGTTTTTGTTAAATATAAAGTAAGTTATAATGGTTATCAGACCTTAAAAATAAATAAATTTTTTAGATTATTTTGGTTTCTTCTTCTTCTTCTTTTTTTTTTTTTTTTTTTTTTTTTTTTATTTCTTTTATGTTTTGCATATATGACAGAGTAAGTTCCTTGGAGAACGATGTAAGTGGATTTGGCATACACTGTAAAAAATAAGTCCTGTTTGATGCCAGAAATTTTTTGTAATTAAAGAAAAAACGCGTAATTTGCGAAAAAATTATGTTGTAAAAACGTATTTTTTTTTTTTATTATTATTATTATTACAGAAAATGTCTGGCAGCAAACAGGACTTTTTTTTTCTACAGTGTACGGCGTATTAGAGCAAATGAAGTTAACTGTTGTCTACTCAAGATGTTTACCGCAATAGCAACTATACCGAAGCAGCCATATTGAGTCTACCAAAACATTAGCTAGTGCTATGTTACTTAATGGCTTTTTAGGTTACGATATTGGCTTCATGTTTTTCCAAACATATCTTCTCCTCTTACATCATTCCTCTAAGGAAAAATTCCGTTATATGAGGCACTGTGATTTGAATGAATTTTGATAATGACAATATGTAATATTTGGCATGTCATTTAATAATTCAAATCTATTGGGGGGACCGGAAATTAATGTCGTTTATTTACAATGAATTCAGATAGAAAAATTTTTTAACATGTTTTATTTTTAATCAATGATGTAATCACCTCGTTATAAACATCCTTTTGACACCTACCGTGCAAGTTTTTAAGGCCAGATCGATAAAAATTAATTGAATTTTGAGTAAAATATCGGGAGGTAGCATTTTAAACATCCTCCAAATTTTCAAATTTATTGGCACTTGTAAAATATTGTAGCGATCAATATAAATGGAAATTCGATGGTGCAATATCGGGCGAGTACGGTTGGTGAGCCAATACCTCCTGCCCCAAATCATTATTTTTTTCTTTTCCATGTTTCGTCTTGCGCCGAGCGGTCTTGCATTATCATGTTGCAGAACATTACCTTTCCTTTTAACAATCGCTGGTACTTTTCAAATAAAGTTTCCTTTATTCAATCCAATTTTTTCACATTAAAGGTCTGCATTCACAGTTTGTCCAAGTTTCAGCAATTCAAAATGAACAACCCAACAAATACTCCACCACACTTAAACACGCCTTTTTAGAGTATAAGCCTAACTTAGCTGTACTTTGCGTCGATTCTTTCAGAGAAAGATAATGCATTTTGCGTTTTGGATTATCATAAAGTACCCATTTTTTTATCGCGAGTGACCAACCGAACAAAAAACGCTTCTGTATTGGACTGCCGAAGCAATAAGTTCATGTGGCCGATCGATTAGCGTTGTTTTTTCGAACAGATAATGTGGGAACAAACATCTTTTCTGCTTACTTTACCAATCTGCTTCAAATGTTCTTGGGTGGTCGACCATGGTTGATTAAAAGTATTTGACAGTTCTTAGATTGTCTGGCACAGATTTGCTTCCACTTCCGTTCTCTACCTATCGTCTCCAGGACTCTCTACCTATCGTCTCCAGGACTCTCTACCTATCGTCTCCGAAAGCCGA